>CM029401.1:28064477-29294082 GCA_017139565.1 Luffa aegyptiaca | reverse complement strand
GGCGTTTTTGAGCTCAACATCTTCAGACCTGACGTGTGCAAGGTCGACGGCTGCGTTTTTGTGCACGACAACTTTAGATCTCGCCGGCGTTAGTCTCGCGTGGGTCTTCGTTTCAGAGGCATCTTCTTGTGTTTTTCAGTGGGTTTTTCAGCGAGTTTGGGTCTCTTTGAAGCTCTCAGATCTGAAATGGGTTTTTCAGCGGTTTGCGATCTACTCACATGACGTCCTATTGAAAAACACATACTAATAAAATTTCGTGTTAATTAAATTAAATCAACAAAATCACGATGCTGAAAGCCGGACATAATTTCGAATCTACTCCCAGGGAAACGATGAAACGGAAGAGTAGAAGGGGATTCATTTCCAGCATTGTCGAAGGCAATTCCAATGATTTCAGGGAATTTAACAACGCTCCCATGAGTCTCATTCGAAATTAACGGTGTTCCCAGCATTGTCGGCTCCCACCATCGCTGTTTTTCTGACAGGATGTTGATGGTTCGGAGGAGGGGTTGGCATGTTGTCGGCCTGCCGTGGAAGAAGGCCAGTGGTTGTGCAGCTTTGTAGTTGTTGTTGTTGTTGTGTTCGAAAGTTTCCACAAAAAGGCTCTGTTTTTCGAGGCTAGTAGCTTGCGATCGGAAAATTGAGAGGGAGAGGCCGCCGGATGAAGAAACACCGAGGAAGACGACGGTTGGGTGGGTTTTTCTCGTGCGGCGTGGAATGGACAACGAGGGGGAGAGAGACGACATCGGAGGAACGAAAACTGAAACAAAATACCCACTGGCTGGCGACGAAAAGCAACTCGACAGGAGGAAGAAAATTTCACCGAAGATGGACCTTGAGGTTGCTGTGAGTGAAGGAGAGGAGAAGAAATGTGAAAAGAAGGAGAAGAAAGGAAGAGAAAAAAATTAAAAAAAAAAAAAAAAAAAAAAAAAAAAAAAAAAAAAAAAAAAACCTGACGACGGCGGCGGCGGTGGTGGCCGGCGGGAGGCGGTCACCGGCGATTGGGGGGAGGAGGAAGAAGGAGGAGAAGAAGAAGGGAGAGTGTGAAATAAATAAGAAATAAATAAAAATAATATAAAATATTATATTTTAATATATTTTTATTTGAAAAGGTTAACAAATAATTTTTTGGGAAAAGTACATAGATAGTCCAAATATGGACCCTATATTTCATAAATGTCCAAGTTTCCCATTTTTTACATGAAAGGCATAATGGCTCAAATTTTTTTCATAAAAATCATGGCCCTTTTACGATTCAGCCCTCATATACACTACTGACTATTTAAAAAAAAAAAACCAAAAAAGGAAACAAACTGTTTCCTTTCAAATTGCATTTTTGAGACCGTGGGTGAGAGAGAGTGAACGGAAAAGGAAAGGGCGTGCAATCAAGGAAAAAACCCATGATTTTTGGCGTGAGAGAGTGAACGAAAAAAAAAACCCACGATTTATTACTTATAAAAAAATAATAAGGTTTATATAATATAATTATAAGTATATATTTATGATACAATATACAATCTGATATATATTTATCATTTTGGCGTTTTTTTTTTTTTTAGATTTATCATTTTGGCGTTTTACTTATGAATTGAATACACAATGATGAATATATAATATATAATAGATTATGTATATTGATTATATATTATAATGCATGATATATATTTATTATTTGGAGAATTATTACATTCTACGATCAATTGAGTGATAGTTTATATTTATATCATTTCTAAATATATTATATATATATTTAGGGATAGTTAATAATGAATAGAAATATACTGTATAACGGCCGGTACATATATATACAGTTCATATATATATATATATATATATATATATATATATATATATATATATATATATATATATATATATATATATATATTATATAAACCCTGTACTATATAATTATTCTATATTTTATATAGAAAATAATCTCATTCATGTATGCATTGTGATTTGCACGATTAGAAGGAGATATGTTTTCCTTTTTTTGAGGTGAGAGTGAGGAATTATTTTTTAAAAAAAAAATCATCACGCACGATTCCTTTTTGGGTAAAAGTTAGAGAGTTTCCTTTTTTTGAGGTGCGGTTATGAGGAGAGAGAGATTTTTTTTTTAAAAAGAAAAATCCATCCTTGAAAATCATATTTGGAAGGAAACTTTTCCTTATTTACTTTTTTTTTTAAATTATTATATTGACTGAAATGAGATATCCCTTGGAATATATTAAATATTAAAATTGAAAATGTAGCCATAAAAAAAATGTTTATAATGTGTACGAAATATATACGAAACTTACATTGACTAAAACGATATATCCCTCTTAATATATAAAATATAAAAACTTAAAATGTAGCCATATAAAAACGTGTTTATAATGTGTATTGTATACGAAACTTACATTGACTAAAACGATATGTCCCTTGGAATATATAAAATATAAAAACTGAAAACGTACCCATGTTCAAACGACTGGAAAACGAAACGTAAAAACTGAAAACATATTGCCGGAAACCTACAGAAAAAACCTAAATACAGCAGGGAAACCACGGGAAAAAATACCACGAACAAGCAAAGTTCCTATGAACTGCTGTATGCAGTCCGAAACCACATAAACAGAGGAGGGAAAAAAAATATGAAAACCGCCGCCAATGGGCAACAGAAAGTGAGAGAAAATGCTGTCGGAAAAAAGAAGAAAATAAATGGGAAGAGACCGGAAATAAAACCAAAACGAAGGACAGAACGAGAATGAAAGAGAGTAAACAACGATTATGGGAACATTCCTTAATTTAGGGGATTTGGTGAAAACTAACCTTCCTAAAATGAAGCATATTCGGTTGGCTATTTATGGAATATATTATTATCATTTTTAATATTATTTGAGAATAAATGATAAGAACAAGGGTATAAAGGTAAGAAAATATATCCGAAAATCTAATATTGTAAATATCGAAAATTTTGGACATATGTGAAAATATGTCTACAAAACGGTCTATCTACCAAAATTTCTCTAATTTTTTAATAAAAAAATAGCTCCACATCAATAAACCATTAGTTTTCAACGGAAAAATGGATGGAGGGACCAAAATGAAACTAAAACCAAACCTCAGAGGCTAAATTGTTGAGTTTGAAAACTTGGGGACCAAAATGAAACCTAACCCAAACCTCAGGGACTCAAAATGTATTTTTCCTTTTAATTGAATTATATTAAAACTATAGGTTATGTGAGGGATATTCGTTTAAATATGATTTAAATGAATTGGTTAATTAAATATGATTTAATTAATCATTAATGTTATTATTGATTTAATTAATTTATTTATTAATTAATATATTATATTTATTATTAATTTAATAAATTACATAACTGATGAATTCAGTTATGCCTTTCCTAGTCGTGGGATCATTCCACGTATTTTTCTCCCCTCACGATTGAGAGATAGGGAAGTTAGAGTTTTTGTTATTTGACTTCCCTCTCTCACTCTCAGTCTCGCCTACGCTCTTATTCTGGAAAATCACAGAATCAATATTCTCCTCCCTTCCCTTCAGAGAACAGCTCCCACAAGCAACCTCATTTACAGTCCCTTAGAGAATACCGACTGAATCTTGTGGTGGTGTTTGTGTTTTGGTAGATTTTTAGCAAAAAGTGTTACTGCAAATCCACAAAAAGGAGATCCAAAGGAGTTGGTGTTTACAGTCAAGTCATCCACGACAGTAAATTTTTCTTGACCTTTGGATTCCTAGAATAAAAGCATGATTATATCTAGTTTTTATTCAAATTTTACAGCATGTATATAGCCCTATACAGTAGTTTTATTCAATAAATGTTGCTGTAATTTTTCTTCTGTTTTGGTATTTTAAACAGTTTTTAAAACACAATGTTTGGTTTTCTAAATTCTTCTGCTGTAAAAGGGCTTTCATCCCTTCAACAAAGTCTCTAGAAGACGTCTACTATACCTCCAAGTTGGGAGAGGAAAATAGAAGAATGAGATAATTGTCCACGTAACGACTATAGAGGAAATATTATTTTAGAGGAAAAGAATTAGGCCTCACTAGAGAAGCATGAACCATGATGTATGTATTTATACATCCTAACATTAGTAGTGGTGTTACTTACTAAGTATTTTAAATACTCATTGTTTTAAAAACAATGTGTTTTCAAGTAAAAGTAAAGACGTTCAGGACGATTGACTAAATTTGTTGAATAGCCATGGGAGACTACAAACATGGATTTCGTTATTTTAAACTTCCGCTTTAAGAACTTATTTTCTTTTCTTTGATGTTTTTGTCATATTGAGAACTAGTAAAGACCATGGATGGTTGTTTTGTTATGTTTTATTTAGAGAATTTTGATTTCTTTAAATGTGGGATTCCAAATTTAAGATCAACTTGTTTTCCTGTTTCAAAAAAAAAAAAAAAAAGATCAACTTGTTTTCCTTTGAAGTTTATTAAATTCTATTATTTTGAGTTGAGTTGTTTCAACAGCATGCATGTAATAGCGATCCTTAGTAGATCCATAATAGAAGTCGGATCGTTAGACAAAATATAAAGAAAAATAAACTACAAAAACCAAATTTACGTAGCCTAGTACTTAATATATCCATTTATATAATTTACCAAAGTGTGTAAAACTACCAATATGAGCATGTTGTCAAAAAAAAAAAAAAAAATGGGTAAAACTTGGGAGGAATACTCTCACAATTTGAGTTCATAAAAATTCATGAATAGTACAATCATAATGTAAGATGAACAAACTCACATATTAAATAAATAAATACAAACTTGCTCTAAAAATCTACATCATGAGCCAAACAATGCAAAAAGTGAGAGTACCAAAATGCATTCAATCTATTGAGAAAAAACCTCTCCTCTTTTTTTTTTTTTTTTTGAACAAAAAAACCTCTCCTCTTTTAGTTCATTATGAGCTCAATTTGTTCGGTATTAATCCAATCTTATTTTAAAATAAATTATATATATTTTAATATATATATTAGATATGGCAATAAACTCTAATATTTAAATAAAAATAACAGAAATACCCAAACCTATTTAAAAAAAAAAATACCCAAACCAGAAGGTCAAATTTTTCAAGTAGTCCCATAAAACTAAACTATAAGTATTATTCAAGAACGAAGACGACGAACAACAAAAACAAACTAGACCGCATCTCCCAAAAGACGAAGAGAAAAATTGTCGCAAATTTAGCTGAGAACAAACCGGCAGTGATGAAAACCTGCAAACAAAAACCAATTCATCAAAATTCCCATCAACAAAAACGCAAAATTCTCCATCAATTCAGTCTAAGATAACCACAGGAAAATAACAGAGATTCTTACTTGGGTCTGAACTAATAACCATTGCTGTGCCACCAAAGCTGCAAGTTCCTCCACTTCTCTTGTTCTTCTGCCAGTAGCTGTTGAAGGCATAAGAGGCATGCGCTACCAAAGTATCAGGATGGAAGCAGCTCCCGTCGGCCGATATCTCTCGGCAATCGGCGCCGCCGTCGCCGCAGGCATAGTCCATCGCCTGCTGCAGAATCTCCGCCGGAACGCTCGGTTTCGCCACGCACCAGAGCTTTTGCACACCACCTGTTTGTGGAAATGGCGCACCGGCGTTTTGGTCTGGGTTACACGGAGGCAGGGAAAATCCCAACGGCGGGCTCGCCGGAACCACGAACGGCGACGGCTCTGGGGCTGCGTCGAATCCCCACTGCGGCGGCGATGCGATTTGGGACTCTGGTGGGTTTGGGGGTCTAGCGAGGTCCGATGGCAATGGCGCCTCTGTTGTAAAGAAAGGTTCGTATTCGTTGAGTTCCATGAATGAAGAGAGCTTTCTGCTGATGGGGTTTCTCTGATTTGAGGCGCTTGTTATCAAATTCACTTTGTTGAGATTTAGAAATCCAAATTTGTTCATGGAGTCCATGTGGGTGGAGACGAATCTCTCTGTTTCATCTTGAGAAATTGCATTTTCAGGTAGTTTGAGAGTCAATGTGGAGTTCGTACTTTTGATGAACTCAATCACAAGTTTAAACACATTCTGAACGGATTCCTCACGAGCATTTGAGTGGAAGCAATCGCTTGAGAAGAGAGTCGAGACTCTGATTTGATTCTCCAAACCCCACCTCGTGAGGGAGTAAAACAAGTTCTTCAGAGAAAGCAAGACGAAATGTAACTTGTTGGAACCATGATTCTTGGTGCTGCAAAGAGAAGTGTTTCCCACAAGAATGGTGGTGATTTTAGTGGAAGGGTAGTGAGCCAGAACGAAGGTTCTGAGCCAACTTTCCGCCATTAAAACACTGCTCGAGACCTCTGGAAGCTCCGCATCAGTCACAGAAACAGCAACAGGGAGGTCAGACTCAGAACCAGACATTGCTGCAAAAACCCCTGAAATTTTCTCATCGAGCTTCACAAATTGAATGGATTCTTGACCTGCAGCTGCCATGGCAGAACAATAAATCAAACCCAAATACAAACGCAGAATCTCGTAAGAGAGGAAACCCAAGAGCTGAAGTAAAGATGTGAAGAGGGAGAAGCTTACTAGTAAGACCCAGAAAGAAAGTGAAGAAGAAGAAGGAAAAGAGAAGCTTCATCTTCCGCATTTTCTTCTCTGCAAAATGGAAAAGAAAGAGAAAAGGGAAATTTGGGGAACTATGGAGAGGTTGTTTTAGCAGTCCCGCCCATGTCCTCCATTGCAGGCAGTGAGAAAGCTTTATATAGTGAGAGTTTCAGAAAGCTTAATGGAAAAACCAGTCGTCGCTTCCAGTTTACAGGAAATGCTAAATATATCCGTTGCTTGGGAATGGGGTTTGTTTAGACTAAGCCACTCACTGCTTGGAATCCTAATCTGTGAAATTTGAAACCTTTACTTTTCAATGTATAAATTAATAAACTCAATTATAAAGCTATTTTCCCTTTTCAATAATTGGCATGTTGAAATTAGAATGTAATGTAAGAAATTCAAACTAAAATAAAGCTATTAAAGTAGTTCAGTGTTATGTAATCTCAAATGTTTGGGTATCTTTAATTACTTGTATATTTTGTAAATTCATTTGGCATCTATGATTAAAGATGGTCCAGAAGGTGAAATAGGAAACAGGGATGGAAAATGCATTTCTAATTCCCGTTAAGATCGCGGAGAACTTTTTTTCCCGCTCCCTCACCAATTCTTCGCCTAAACTGGGATTCATGTGGGAAAAATTGACATTCCTATCTATAATTAAGAAAAAAAAATCCTTAGAATTTTTATATTTTAGTATAGATTGAATTTTATTCTTCCGTTTTGAGGATTTTCCTTTTAAGCTATGTGGGTTTGGTATGTCTAAGAATTCTAATCGTTTTTTTTTTTTTTAACCAAATTTGATTGAGGGAACTCGTGTTACATTAAAGTTTGAGATGAAGTCAATTGCATCTCAACTTTCATTTAATGCAAATCAAGCATCAATTAATAAAACTACCTTCAAATTGCTTCAAGATTGACCAAAATAAAATACAATCAAATAAAAAAAATGAAATATTGAAAGAGAAAAAAAATTGACTCTATTTTTTAAAATATATATTATCATTTGACGTTTTATTTATATTATATGTATGTTTTGAGAGGGAAATATTTGAAATGGATGAATATTTGAAAATATTTAGGTAAAAATAGGTAGGTTTAGTCGTTTAGAAACATTGCATTGGGAGGCGCGGCGCAGAAATGCATGGGAAGTGTGAAGGCTGCTCTGATCTGATCTGCTATGGTCTTGGTCCCACACTAAAGCCTATCCCTGACTACTCTCATTTTACACGTTAAAACTAACCCATTTTTTTAATTCCCTTTTACTCCAAATGTCTCCTACTCATGTAAAGTTCAAAAAAGAAACATTTAAATTAGTAAATAAATATTTTACATTTTAAAAATATTTTTAAATACTTATTATTAATATATTATCTCAATGTTAATTGCATTTCATTACTTTCTTTTAAAAAAATATATTTTTTTGACGATTTCTCTACGGTATAATAGAAATGTTGATTCACTTTTCGTGTTGATGTCGAACTCATAGTCATGTGAAAATATGGATGAAAATTTAATATATTGTCCACAACACTCTTTAAGTTTTTCTAAACAACATAAATATATTTGGTAATGTAATGTGGTGTTTTTCACCATTTTAGATGTATTTGTAATAATTTATTTTTCTATTATTGTGGAGGTTGTAACCATGAATGTTTTATTCTATGTTTAAATTTGGAATTTAAAATTAGTTTTAGGTCTAAAATATGGACAAGTCAATCAATAAAAAAAAAAATAAAACATTTGATAGATCCAAAATTAAAAGTGGTGTAGTTCAAGTTGTTTGTTCACTAGGTATTTTCTCATCCAAATATTGAAAATATGAGTTCATTGATATTATTTCATGGTTTATGGATCATTCCATATATAACAACGTCAAATTGCATTGGTTAGAAATCTTTTTAATGTCAATTTGGACATGCATCGTCTACAAAGAAGAATACTTTGGAGTTTAAATGCACCAATGAGGTGTCAACCTATAGAATTATATTGATCAAGTGAATGACTTAAAAGATAGGAACTTAAGGGTAATCTTCCTTTGATGTTTGACATTTATTTTAAATAAGTGCCCTTGACATTCTCCGCCACATTTGTTGACTAGAAATTGATTGGTGACTAATTCTAGAGTCATATCTATATAAATATAACTAAAACTACTTAGGTTTCAAACTGGATTAAATAGTAGGAATATTTGGGGGGTTTTGGGTAGTAGTAAAGGTTCATCTTATTATAGACATCTCAAAATGATATAAGCGAGAGAGTTAGGTCCCAAAAGTATATAAACAATTTTTTTTTAAAAAAAAAAAAAACCACGAGGCCTGTGGTTTAAATCCCCCACCCCCATATTGTCAAAAAAAAAAAACAATTTTTTTATTAACTTATATATACAATATTCATAATTAAAACAATAAATGATAATTTGACTCACTCAAATATTCTAAAGAGTACCTGAACTAAACCATTACTTTAAATATATACTAATAACAATACCATTGAAAAAGACTAAAATTGTGTAGCTACCATTTTGTAAAATTGGATGATTTTACAATACAAACCTTTGATATTATACAAGTTACTTTTTATTTCAATTCAATATGTGAACATGTCTTTAATCTTTTGATCGATCATATATATCTTAATTAGTTGAATTATAATCAAATGAACTATTATGCTAGTTCTTGTTTTTTTTTTTTAGTTTAACAACATATGTGAAGTAGAACATTCAATACTCTCATCTCTTAGGGGCTGTTTGGAGCGCTGAATTGGTTATAATATCTGGTGGTTATAATAATCTGGGGATTATAATAGTCTGGGGGTTATAATAATCTGTGTTTGGGGTGCAGATTATTATAGTCTGGGATAAAATAATCTGTGTTTGGGGTGTAGATTATTTTAGTCTGGGATAAAATAATCTGTGTTTGGGGTGTAGATTATTTTAGTCTGGGATAAAATAATCTGTGTTTGGGGTGCAGATTATTTTAGTCTGGGATAAAATAGTCTGTGTTTGGAGTGCTGATCTGTTTTAACATGGGGTTCTGAATCAAATGTTCAAATTGACTGTTTTCTTTTTCTATTTTTTTTAGGATATACGATTCACTTTGATTTAGGGTTATTTTTTTTTTTACAAAAACAAAAAAGTTTAGGATTTGGTATAGAAAAATCATATTAGTTAACATTTAGTATTGCCAAAATAAAAATTGTAAATGTTTAGTTCTAAAATCATATTAGTTTTTTTTTATCAATAAAATCATTTGAAATAAACTTGAGTGTGGTAAATACAATTTCGTTTGAATGTTCTTTTTTTTTTTTTTAAGTTGGTTAACCTTCGATGTTGTCAACGACTTTTCCGGCAACCTTCGATGTTTTTTTTTTTTTCTTTATTTTCATTTTTTATAATTATCAAATTGAAAATGAGAAGAAATATGAAAAAAAAGGAAAAAAAAAATCGGTGGCCGGGAAAGTCGTCGGCGACCGTCGGAAAAGTCGCCGGAAAATTCGCCGGTCAACGGCGGCCGGCAGTCGTCGGAAAAGTTAAGGAGTTGCATGGAAGAAGAGAGGAGAGAGCTACTGTAGAAAATGGATAGAATAAGTGGCCGGAAAAGTCGTCGGCGACCGTCGGAAAAGTCGCCGGAAATTTCGCCGGCCGGCGGTCGTCGGAAAAGTCAAGGAGTCGCATGGAAGAAGAGAAGAGAGAATTACGGTAGAAAATGGATAGAATAATCGAGTGGGTTGAATGATGATTACTGTAGAAAATGGATAAAATAATCGGGGGTAAAAATAACCCACCTCACCATTTATTTTTGTTGATGTCCCAAACACTGAATAGGTTATAATAAAGGGGGTTATTATAACCTATTCAGTGTCCCAAACACCCCCTTAGGCTCCGTTTGATAACTATTTGATTTTTTGTTTTTTAAAATTATGTTTGTTTTTTTTTTTTCAATTTTCTTATTATGATTTTTATCTTTGTTAAGAACACATTTGAATTCCTTGACAAATTCTAAAAACACAAACCAGTTTTTGGAAACTACTTTTTTTTTTTTTTAATTTTAAAAAATTGACTTGTTTTTGAAAACATGGAAAGAAGGTAAATGAAAAAAAAAAAAAAAAAAAAAGAAACTTATAAATGAAAATGGTGTTGATAAGCTTAATTTTCAAAAACAAAAAACCAAATGATTATTTATTATTTAAGAGTATATGTTTTAACTAGTGGAGATTTCTAGGCAATCTTGTCGTGCGTTCTCTAGCGCACGCAGCGACGGGTTTTTCGCTAGCCTCTTCCCTCCCGACCGATGTCGCCAAAAGTTTTTGTAATTTTTTATTTTTTGGATCGTCTTCCATGTTGGAAGTCGATGTAGTTGCTGGGAGGGATTTTCATATCCGAGTGTGGCTTGTCCTCTTTAATTGAGGAAGACGTTAGTGTAAATACCCCTTGTTTGAGTTAATGCAATTTTAGTTTTTAAAAAAAGAAAAAAAAACTAGTGGAGGTTTGAGATTAACCACGGTTGAGTTAGTTAGGTATATGAAAGAAATAAAATGTTGCATGAAGAAAAGGGGGAGACAAAAGAGGTTGAGCAATTATGAAGAAAAAGGTTATTTTGGCAGGCTTTATACGGACGCCAAAACGGCAAAACCCTAAGCTTGGGTTCCTTGGAGCGAGACCACCCTCATACGGAAGGCACTGGTTCCACGGGTCCCACAAAATACCACAAAAACTAAAAAGCAAACCAAAAACAAGACAAGAGAAAAAGGGAACAAAAGGTTGCACAGAGGGAATCAACTGCAAATCTTGGGACCAACTCCAAACTCCAAGTCCCTTTGGCTATTGCTAGGGTATTCGATATTGGGTAACTTACACTAAAATACCCTTTAATTGAAGGGTATGCTTCAATTATCATCCTATTCTTGGATGCTACTAAGAGATTTATTATTATTATTTTTTAACAGGATGCGTTTTATGTATTTCGTGATTGATTTAGAATTTGAATGGAATCCAATCGTTGAAAGATCGTCTTCAAAATTTTCACATAATTTAAATACGACTAAATTAATGTTTTAAGAAACGAACCCACCATAAAAACTTACTAAATTGATCTAGTCGATCAAAAAACATGATATTGAATTCGGATGAAATACCAAATAAGCCCTTCATTTTTATACTTAATCTTTAAAATTGTTTTATCTTTTCACTTTCGTAAATGTTTCACTTTTGAAATATAATTAGAGCATGATCAAAATCTACCCTAAAGTCCTAAAGTTCATCGCTTTTAAACATTTGTTGAAATGTCAAAATTTTTATGGATGTTGTCACCATACATTCTGAATATTCTTCGATATGAGAAGTTTAATCAATATTATCATCAAATTATAGTATAGAAAAACATTAATAAAATTTCATTAATGTGAGTGAGTTAAAATAAAGAATGTTTAATGAAAATTTTAAATATTTTTCAAGTAATCAAATAATCTTTATTTAATAATAATATAGAGAGAGAGATTTTATTTGTATTTTTATACATTTTGACATATTTAGGAGTAAGAAAATAATGATAATATTACTTGAGTTGTTTTTTTTTGAGAAATAATAATAATACTTGAGTTGCGAGTGGAATTAGAAAGGAATGAATTAATAGGCGAGACTTTTTACGAAAGATTCTTTTACTTTACCTTTTCGTATCGGAATTTGTATTTAACAAAAATACTTTCTACATCCAACAATTTCTTTTAAAGCTAAGGGGGATAAAATAATTATAATCAAAGTGGAAGATATTATTTCCAAAATTTGTAGTAATATGTGTATATATATATACATACATACATATAAATAAATAAATTTATCATGCTAAAGTGAGCATTGTGTTGTAATTCACATATACTTCTTCCTTTGAAATTAGCGGTACCTCAAGAAAATGAATATAGGTCAATTATCGCTAAGTTATATTCACTTTGACATTGACAATTTTGAGTTTTTTTTTTTTTTTTTTTTTTTTTTTTGAATCCATAGCATTTTGAGAGTTAAAATATATGTTTGTGTGATTTTCCCTTAATATTTGGAATGATTCTTGCTAGATTTTGTAGATGTTGAAAGAGTTCTATTAACAAATTATTGGGTTATGACCTAAGGAGAGCTTAGGTTAGCAATCTTACGATAAAGGTTGTAGTTCAAGTTAAAATAATTTATTTATTTGTATTTCATATTCATATTCTATTGAGCAGTGGCGGATCCAGAATTTTACACTAGGGGGCACGACTTCATATAAGATTAAATAAGTTTAGTCCATCAACTTTTAGATTTGTATCTATAATAGTCCATGAACTTAAAAAAATGTCTAATAGGTCCCTAAATTTTCGATTTTGTGTCTATTAAGTTCTCTATTGGACATTTTTAAAAATTAAGGTATCTATTAATTACGAAACTAAAAGTTTAAAGTTGAATTAGACGCAAGATGCAATTTTATATCTAATAAAACAGTTCTTTTTTTTTTTTTTTCTTTGTATAGTTTAATAATTAAGTGTTTGAGGGATTGAATTATCAACCTTTGATAATGGATGCTTTTATTCAATGAGCTAAATTCGAATTGACTAATTTAAAATTTTTTTGAATATGTCTAAAACCTTTTAGATTCAAAATTCAAAGTTCATAGATTTATTAGGTATTTTTAAATGACTTATTACACAAAATTAAAAGGATAGACTAAAGTATAATTTGTCCAAAATATGTACTAAAGATTAAAATAATACATAGAAAAATAAGAACTCGGTGTACTAGAAATTCAAAGAATATATAAACAAAATTAAAAGAAGGAAATTAAAATAATATACAAATAAAATTAAAAAAAAAAATGAAATTTAAAGAATATACGAACAAAATAAAAAAAATGGAAATAAAAAAATATACAAACAAAATTTAAAAAACAAAATTCAAGAATATATCAACAAAATAAAAAAAATTAAAAAGATATATGGACGAAATTAAACGAATGTGCGAAAAAAATTAAAAGAAATCCAAACAATAGATTATATTAAATTAAAAACAATACCACGCAATTGTTATAAACAAAGCTCGAAACGGTGACTTCACGCACATGGAGCATTCAGCCGTGCCCCTCCTTGCCAATGAACCAAGGGATTATTAGAAGATTTTGTGGGAAAACACCTTTAGATATATATGAATATCAGAATTTCAGGGTGGGGGGGCGTGCCCCAGGCCCCAACGTAGGTCCGCCCTTGCTATTGAGAGAAGGTTTCTTTCGTTTTATAGTGCTTAGTTGAAATTGTGTTCATATATTTCACCATGCTTAAAAGCTGGAGAGTTTTGGTAATTGATAGCCACGTCCTTGGCTTTCTCTGTAGATAAATTTTTTTGATAAGGTAGCAATTTTTTCCTACTCACTCTTGTTTTATCTTATTGAGCTCTTTTATTAGGTCAGCTTGTAACAAATCAGTATTGTTTAGTCTAATCAACCTATACAAACCTAGCGTGTAATTAACGATGTTACAACTTATATCACGAACATATTTAGTTTTCCTAGACTATAATTTATTTTATCAACCATTGTACTTGTTAGCATATGTGTTAACATCATTTCGCACCATAGTCTACATGAAAATTGTAACTCTCTCCATAGTATAATATTTGTGCTGACTCCTGTATACTTGCATGACTTAATTCTCACATCAAAGATCCCATTGTTGAAGAAAATTTTAATTACAAGTGAATTAAAATCATTAAATTGGTCTCAAATAATAAGTTAAGAGCCATGTCAGAAGTATTGTCAACAGAAGGAAAAAAAAAAGGTTAACAGCAAGAATATCTAAAAATAAATCATGGAATTGAAAAACGTCTAAAAAAAATTTTCCTGAAAAAAATGGCAAAAGGATAAAATTGAAAAATTACTATTTGTTATCAACTGACAAAAATGCCCCTGGTTGATTAAAAACAGTGTATTCCTAAAATTAAGGAGATAAACGATTCAGTGTAAAACAGTGTATTCCTAAAATTAAGGTATCTTCAAAAATCATAACCACCTAGTGTATTCCTAAAATCAAGGAGAAACGATTCTAGTGTATCTCCAAAAATCATAACCACCTAAAATCTTGGATGGTATGGTTAAAACTAAAATAAATAAATAAATAAATCAAAACACTTAAGGTTAAAAAAAAAAAAACTAAAAACCCCTTAATTTTTAAAAAAAAAACTAAAAATACTTGAGTTTTAAAGTATAACACCAATTTAGTAGAGAGTCTCTACCTAAAAGCATGACCCCAAATTACCATTCTTCAACATCTGAATTTAGCAGAAGTCTGTACTAAAGAGAACCCCCTTGATTACCATTCTTCAATAAAATCTAGACAATTGAATATGATGGAAAAAAAATCAAGAAATCATGAATGAACGATTGGATGAGCTGGTTTTATAATTGATTGAACAAGATAAAAAATAATACATTTAAACTAAAGATTTAAGAAGCCTAATGATGAAATTCACCTATTTTTTTAAAAAAATGATGAAATTCACCTTCCCCATTCGATTGTCAAGTCAAATTGATGAGAAAAATTTGTAGCAGAGTGACAACACCTTTTCCAAACACTTCATATACAAGACCTTTTCCAAACACTGCGAGTAAGATATGGTGCTTATGGAGATAACTTCCGATTATAGTGCGATGTCCAGTGATTTTAGGGTTTTCTTTTGTGCTGAGATGGAGAGTTTGTGCCGTTGTTTAGATTTATAGAGTTTAAACTTAAACTTATAGAGAAATTTTGATGCTAAGACTAACTAATGTTCATAGTTATTAGATGAAGAAATATGCATCACATTCCGTACAATGTTGGATAAAAAAAAACATTATTTACCATACAACCAAAACCATAAGGTTAATATATTAGTATCATGCTTTTGGTTTTTTTCACTGATTGTTTTTTATTGTCAAACTGTGAAGAATCTGGAATGCAACAAAAATACATGGTATATGGGGTAAATTATGCTCATCGATGTTCATCCAGTCAATTGATGTTGATGGTGGAGTCGATTGATATGAAAGTTTGACGAAAAAGTAGAAAATATTATTTGTTTATGTTATTTTGTCGTGGATTTTCTCCAGAATTAACATAAAAGAATATTAGTTTTTTTTTTATTTACATACAATAAAAAAATTGTTATTTAGATATGAATTTGGTTTTTAGAATCTAACATTTGAATTTGAAACGAAATCTGAGGAGATTTCTTTGGGTGGGAAGTTTTGAAACGAAATCTAAGGAGATTTTGTTGAGTTGGAAGTTTAGATAAAGTGTATGTATTTTTAGGGATTAGTTAGTTTACAGGTTGTGCAGGGTAAAAATGGGACGCTGGAAATTTTTTTGTCACACAGAAAGCACGTGTGGCCATTTTTCAGTGTTTTTATATTTTTGGACATATTTCAAAACCGACCCCCATATTTTGCCATCCATACAAATATCTCAAAAAAAAAAAAAAAAAGAGCCATGTCAGAAGAGAGAATTTTGGCCCATACGAACACAAAACCTAACTTGTAACGCCTCGCATTTTAGAATTAAGCCTTTTTGGAATAATCGAGCATGTTCGCTCAAGTTCTATTTTGGAAAATGAGAAAGTTCAGTTTAGTTCCTAAACCAATGAGTTAAGTCTTGATAATTTAGGAATTTCGTTTGCCCTAGGTTTTCCCCCTTTTTATTTGGGTATCTTGTGCTAGTTAGAGGAATTAAAAAAAAAAAAGAAAGACCTAGCATCTCTTCCTATCTCTCTTTCACGTGCAGTCGCCGGATACCCCTCCCCTCTGTGTGTTGTGTTTTGCCCAGTCTCCTCTCCGTCGTGATTTTCTTCTTCCTCCGGCGAGCAAACTCCGATAGTAGCCACAACACGCACGTTCCCATGACCATATTGTTCTCGCCGGCGCTGTCTTCTCCATCCGTGACCGTTCAAGTCCTCTCCTTCATTCGTGTTTCGTCGGCAACGTCTTCTTCTTCCCTTGTTCGACCAACTGCTTCTCTCCCTCTCCCGCTCCTGCTTGTTTTCGGCTTTAGAACACCCAAGTTGCGAGACCCATGAAGCCCGCACTCTCAATCCCTCTCTTTTAGTTTGCGTTCGTCAGTAGCGAGACCCGCGAGCAAGGTCATGTGTTTCTCTTCCTCTCGAGCGCGTAGACTAGTTACTCGAACTCCCTCACTCTTCCGTTTTCGTTCTCCAGTGACTCTCTCTCTCTTGCTCCTTCTCGTTCTCCCTTGCGTGCGAAGACCCACGAGCCGACAACTTCTAGCACCATTCGGTGTCTGCAACAAATCGCGAACAGAAGGTCCTCGATAACAGCCTCGACCAGTGGCGTTGGCTTCCTTCGCTCGAACCTCAGCCTCGTTTTGCCTTCAAACTGTGAGTTCCAGCCCGATTCTCCTCGTGTCGGTAAGATTAAGCTCCTACCCATAGTTCGTTTGGCTCTAAATCAAATTGCCCACTTTCTAACGACTCCAATTTGCAGGATTAGGCCTTTTGAATCAAGTTCCAGCAAGCTGTTAGGTTCGAATCTGGCCTTTGACGTTTACCCATAGCCCGAAAGGTCTTATATCGGATTGCCCATAGTCTTGCGGCTTTAGATCAATGTTTTTGGAGCTTTTCAGTCACTGTCCAGCAAGGATTCAAGTCTTTTGGGTAAGATTCAGCAATTTCCAGCATGCTTTAGACCTTTCGAACTCATTAAAAGTATTTTAAAGTTTGTTAGATCGATTCCTAACGCTTGGAAACTCATCATTTATAGGTTCTCACTCCTTTGAGCAGTTTCGAGCGAACGTTGAATGCTTGTTAACTTAGGAAGTTTGATCTAGCTTCTATAGTTGCCTTTTGGTAAAGTTTCCCCTCTTAAATACCTTTCCTAGCTTCAACTAAGTTTTAGAATTGAGTTTAGCCTTGAATCTTGTATTCTATATTGCAGGAGCTAGTTAGACTAATTTAGGAGCGCCTTAGAACATTCAGTAAGTGGATTTCTACCTGTTGGGTCTGCTTGCTTGTATGCTAGTATGTTGTGTACTCTACTTGTTTGGTTATAATATATGTTGTTACATGTATGTGTTGTTATATTTATGATGAGTTTGAGCATGTTGAAACGCTTTGTTGCTTTGATATATTGAATTGTTGTGTTGAGCATGTTGAATGTGGTGAGACGATATTGATGTTCATGTCCTCATTTCATTGTGGATGTTTAGAAATCATGTTTAAAACGCATTCTGGATTGTGAGGATGTCATTGGCATAAACCATGGTCTAGAAGCATGATGAGTAGGATTCATGCATTCTAGTGAGATTGTGAGGTCAGAGGACCTTGTGCATTGAAAAGGAAAGTTAGGTGAATACCAAGTGCCTCGAGTAAAAATGGTCGAGGGGTGGTATGCCACTAATGGATTAAGAGGAGCATCGGGTGCCTTGGGTAATATGGCCAAGGGGTGATGTGATGAGTCTATATATTGTGAAAGTCATCGGGTGCCTTGGGTAATATGGCCAAGGGGTGATGTACAGTTTGATTGTGAAGTCATCTTGTGCCTTGGGTAATATGGCCAAGGGGCGATGCACAGTTCGAGGCCTTGGGTAATATGGTCAAGGGTCGAACGCTGAGCGCCGTAGAGAAACGTCGAGGCCCTGGGTAATATGGTCAGGGGTCGGCGTGACTCGAAGGAGTCAGTCTTAGAGAGCTTTATGAGGGCTATGAGTGTTGAGCGAGCTCATGGAGCTTAAGAGGAGATTGAGTTGCATGGCATGATACGGAATTCATGTGTTTTGAGTATGCATGACATGGTGTGGAATTCATGTGTTAGGTGCATGGTTGTTGCACGATTGTATTAGTTGAGTATGTTCTATGTGTTGATTGCTCACTTTGTATATAAGGCATGTTATTGTGATTGAAAAGCATGATGTTTGCCTTGTATGTTGCACGTTGTTTGATGGCTCTTCAGGTGTGAGCCACTTACTCAGTACCGCTGTTTTGTACTGATCCACCACCAGATTTGCAGGTGATGAAGAATACTACGAGCCTGGTGATGCTGAGGAGCAGGCTTGAGAAAGCAAAGTTTATGAGTTTAATTCATTAATATGTTCTGGTTGTTTAAACATTGTTAGGAGAGATAGAATTTTGTGTTAGTCAGGAGGTGTTGTTTAGAATAATGGTTATCGATATACTTCGTTTAGTACTTCGAATTAGACTTAATTTGAATTGTGTTAACTGAATGAGAATGGTTACGAGATCTAACTCGTAATCGTGTTGCAACTTTATTTAGTGGTATGTAATGCTTTATCAGGTTGTAAAATTTTGGTTTAAGCAAAATTACGTCGTTATGCTGCCGAATTTTCGGTAGCACTTTAAAGAGTAATGTGACTAAGTTTAATGGTAACCTTAGATAGTCTCTTAAGAATTTGGAGGCGTTACATAACTAGTCATTCATGTGGGCCAAGATGGAAGCCCATTTAAAATTGAAGTTCAGGTGGTTATCTATCTCACATCACATGAAGGATTTGGCATAAAAAAAAGGGTTAACTAGAAAAATTGCCAAATTTAATTGTGCGTTTTGAAATATGTCCAAATTTTTTTTTATCGGATAAATGACCAAATGATATATTTGAATATTAATTAAAGTTTATCAAATGACTAAAATGCCCCTAGACAATCCAACTAGAAAAATCTTATCATTTTATAATTATAGAATAATTAAAGCAAATTTCAAATTCAATCATAACAACCTAAATGCCCTAAATCCCCTAAGATAAAAAAATCTTTCCAAATCTAATGAACGAACTTCCTAAAAATCTAGGAATAACAAAAGCAAATCAAATAACAAAAAAGAAAAAAAAAATTAAATTTAAAATAACATATCAAATCAAAATCAATATCTCAAAAACAAAATTAACTTAAATAAGCTATAAAGATCTCAAAACAAATAATTACCAATCAAATACTGGAAACTAAAAACAATACATTATACTTATTTTCTACAAAATCAACATTAAAAATAAAATCTTTGAACAAAATCAACCTAAAAAATTAAGAAAATTTTGAAAGTGAGTTTTGAGTCACACAAATACGAAGGGTTGCTTATAGATATCAAAATTCAAATTAAATGTCAACTTGATTTAAGTGTGAGCCATCTAGATATTGTATAATCCAATAAAAAAATACAGTGTAATCCCATAAAAGTCCTTTAATCCCAATCCCTTCCAATACAAATATTATGTAATTCTATAAATTATTGATAAAAAAAATACCATGTAATAATCTTGTCGCTACGGGTTTGCGACGCGGAGCGGCCGACTTTGTTCCCAAGAGGAGGAAAATGAAGTCGCCACCACTCTTGATTTAGAGGGTGTGACTGGGCACCCAAAATATGCTGAAATGGTCTGCAAATAAAAGATTTCAGGTTCGGGGGTCTTTTGTGTATGGGGAAGGTATTAGCACCCCACAACACTTGTTCAAAGAACAAAATTTTATTTTTCTTGTGTTATTCAATACTAAAGAAGATTTTTTTTATTTTTTTTATTTTTAAATGTCCCACATTTTAATTCTCATTATTCCATAAATAAATAATGAGCAATAATTGTGGGTGGCATAAAGCCATTCAAAATTTGTTTGAATTTAATTTGGATCCCAAATTAAATTCATCACCTCAAGAATATTAGGAAAGTCAATATCTTGATTTCCTAATTTCCGTTATAGGAAAGTTTATTTTTTAAAAAACATTTGGTTTATTAGTTTTGGAAAAATGTGTGAGTAAATAATATTTTTTAAGGGAAAACTCTTAATTAATTTTATTTTTAAAGAAAGTGACATTTTATGGAAAATAGATTTTGGATTGATTTATTATTTTGAAAATAAGGTTTATAAAACAATTTTAACAAAAGCTTTTAATACATTCTTTTTAAAGAAAATGCCTTTTATGAAATATGCTTATTTAAAAAAAAAAGTTTTAAAAGAGAAATATGAAGAATTTTTATTTATGCTTTATAAGGAAAGAAATATTAAAATCAAATCCCGGCATCCCAAGATTTTATTTTTTTCCTCAAGAAACTCAAATATCGGCATCCCAAAAATTCAAGATTCCATCGTTGGAAGAATTTTGTTTTGGAAATATTTACTTACGAAAAGAAATAGAGAGAAATATTTTTCAAAAAAAAAAAAAAAAAGAAATAGAGAGAAATATAGATTGAATACAACATCATAACATAAAATTAAAAAAAAAATCAGCAACATATAATTGAGAGAAAATGCTTAAAAAGGGAAGAAAACTACCATATTCAAGAATTAAAAGTTCGTTAAATTCATTTGCTTTAAAGGAAACATATTGAAACCAAATCTCGACATTCCAAGACATTGATTTCTTACCTCAAGAAAACTCAACGTTGGCATTCCAAAAATTGAGATTCCGTCGTTGGAGAGATTCCTTTATTTTGTAATAAACAATAGAATCATGGTTTTATAAAGTAAGTATCAAACATATTAATTCAATGAGACTAGATAGCTAAATTATAAGAAATAATACAAGTTCCAATTGCAACTAAAATTAACAATTTAAACATAAACACATAACAAACAACTCTAAGGTTTAACTAAACAAAATGAAAATGATAAAATTGGAATTGAAAACATGAATGCAATTGTCAAATGTTCCCTAAAGAAAAATCACATAACTTCCTAAATGTAAAAGAAAAAAACACATTAAAATAAAGCAAATAAAAAAAATGAACTAAGTTTATGAAAGCATGGAAAAATTAATCTTATGAACAAAAAAAACTATTGGAGAAGAAATTGAAAACAAAGGTTTTAAAAAAAAATACTTACAAAAAAAAGAAAAAAACGCTTGTGACTACTGTTGGACGAAGTGGCTCGTGGGGTTGAGAGAGAGAATGATGGTGAGTGGGAGAAAACGTGAAGAGTAGGAGAAGGAAAGAAAAAAAAAAAATCTTGAGGAGTAGGAGAAGGAAGTTAGGTGGAAAAGGGATTAAAGTGTATCTAGGGTTTAGAAAGAGAGAGATTTAGGGATTGTATTTTTAGCCCAAAAAAACGTGTGGAAAGGTCTTCCTTGGGCAAAGAAATCGTGAAATGCAAGATGAGAGGGCTCCCTTTTTATAGCCAATTCCCACCACCACAAATTAGGAAGGTGATCAAATAAAATTTTGGAAAAAATACACTTTTGGTCCCTGAGGTTTGGGTTAAGTTACACTTTGGTCTCTGAGTTTTTAAACTCAACAAAAATACCCCTGAGGTTTGAGATAAGGAGCAATTTGGTCCCTGCCGTCCAGTTTGCCGTTAAATACTAACGGAATGCTAACGTGACACTATTATTTTAATTAAAAAATTAATTTTTAATTTTTTTAAATAAAAATATATTAAAATAATAAAAATATTATTATTTTATTAATTTTTTAATTCTTTTTCCCCTCTTTCTTCTCCTTCTTTCTCTTCCCCTTTCTTCTCCAACTTCTTCTTCTCAAACTTCTTCTTCTCCAACTCCGGTGGTCGGCGGCCACCGCCGTTCGCCGACCGGCCGCCACCGACCGCCGGCAAGATTTTTTTTTCTTCTTTCTCTCTTTTCTTCTCTCTTCTCCTCCAAATTAGCGTAATGAGTCTCGACACCAGATGTTTTCTCGAAAACAGTCGCCGGCGGAGGAGATTGGAAAAGACTCGTCCGGTTTGTACCCCGAGAAGGTAAACTTAAACCGCTGAAGCATGGAAGGAGATCTAACCAGTTGCGGATGTTCGTAATTAGCGTAATGAGTCTCGATTCCAGGCGGTTTCTCGAAGACAGTGGTCGGCTCTTCGGATCTATAAGAACAAGGATTGATCGATTTGAGCCTCTGAAGCACAGAAGGAGATCTCGGAAGATAGTGAAGGTGGTCAAGATCAGAAGGGTGGCGTTGATTAGGCTTATGAGGACCGCCTAGGTTGGAAGCAATGGCAATGGTGCCGATGACGAGGTTGAGGACGACGAAGAGAATAGTGGGAGTGAACCAGCTGTTGACGGAGGTCCATATGGAGAGAGTGGAAGAAACAGATTCGGCGAACATGGCAGAATTAGGGCACAGAGAAGGAAGAGAAAATGGGGAGAGGCGATTTCCGAGAAAACGGGAGGGAGGCCCTCACGGTTTCAGGGTTTCCCTCCTCCCGTCGCCGGCGCCAGCCCTCCTCCCTTTCCCTCTTCTTTATAAAAAAAAAGAAAAGAAAAGGTGGAGAAATGGAGGAGAAAAGAGAAGAAAAGAGAGAAAGAAAAAAAAAAAAAATCTTGCCGGCGACCGGCAAACGGCGGTGGTCGCCGGCCACCGGAGTTGGAGAAGAAGAAGTTTGAGAAGAAGAAGTTGGAGAAGAAAGGGGGAAGAGAAAGAAGGAGAAGAAAGGGGGAAGAGAAAGAAGGAGAAGAAAGATGGGAAAAAGAATTAAAAAATTAATAAAATAATAATATTTTTATTATTTTAATATATTTTATTTAAAAAATTTAAAAATTAATTTTTTAATTAAAATAATAGTGTCACGTCAGCATTCTATTAGTATTTAACGGCAAACTGGACGGCAGAGACCAAATTGCTCATCTCAAACCTTAGGGGTATTTTTGTTGAGTTTGAAAACTCAGGGACCAAAGTGTAACTTAACCCAAACCTCAGGGACCAAAAGTGTATTTTTCCCTAAAATTTTAAAAAATCCAATAAAAATGAAAAGAGAATTAAATAAACATTCAAATTTCACCTCCCATATTTACAACATTTTAATTGCCAAGCAGAAACAAAATATTTTGATTAATTAACCTTGCCAAATAAACCTAATATTTGATTTAACAAATCAATTAATTAAAATAAAATATTTGACCTAATTATTTCTACCAAATTTAATAATATTTGAATTGACTAATTAAATGTTCTAGAATACTCTTTTTTTTCTTTTATTTATTTTTTTTATAAAAAAAGACAAAATCAATTACAAGAATAAAATATCGGACAAATTTAGGGGTCTACAAATCCCATATAAAGTGCTCTAAATACTATGTAATCCCTTCTCTAAATACTATGTAATCTCTTCCAAATTACACAAATACTGTGTAATCCCATACTTTGTAATCTCATAAAAATATTTTTTCAAATGTGTTAGACAATGAAAAACCTGGAGTATTAAAAATAGAAAGACACTTGATAAAAGAAAAAAGGCAGAAAGCAAAAAGAACACGGAAAGTGTGCGACAATAACGAAATGACATTCATGTTGATCCCTCGCCCCCAAAGTTACATCTATGTTTCTTCTTCATTCTCCATTTTCATTTCTTTTCTCAACATTCTTCAACTCTACTAGCATTTCTTCCTTTCAACTCACTTCTTCCTCTCAACCTCTGCACTTTCAGACACTCAAATTGATCAAGAGCAGGATTATGAAATTCATCACATTTTTTGTCCTTCCATTTTTGGTGTCGTCCCCAACTTAACAATGACATGCCTGGCTTGATCATGTTCAAATTCGACCTCCATGAGCCTAAAATAGATTAAAAGAAAAGAAAATATAAGAACTCAGATCTAGATATTAGATTCAAAATTATCATGATTTTAGGAGATAAAATCTAATATAAATAGTAGATTTAAAGTTAGATAAAATCTGAAAAATAAGTATTCCATATATTTAGGAGATTGATTAGCTTAGGAAGAAGGGTAAAAATGGAATAAATATGGTAAACCAATTTTTTTAAAAAAATCGGTGGCCATATTTCAATGTTTTTAGGCTAACGACAAAAATAGACAAATTAAAAAGCCCATTTTGAAAAAGAAAAATGGCCAAATTAATTTTCTGATTTAAAAAATCAAAATTAACAAGTTACCAAAATAAGAATAATTAGGATTACAATGTAGTTAAACAGAATCTTCGATTCAAAACAGATAAACAAAATTTGGTTGTTTTTTCCTTAAAAAAAGGGCTTGTCGATCTTCTGGAAAAATACAGAATAATTTAAAAAAGTAATCAAATTGGAAACTGTGTTTTCATCGTTAAAGAAAATACCTGGTGTGATGAAGAAACAAACGAAAATGAAAAAGCACTATGAGTGAAACCCTGCTAAACGAAAATCAAAATGTTTAAATAAAAAAAAAAACAATTATTGCATGCAAATAGAAAAAATTAATTTTAAAAAAAGGGATTGATTAGGCACCCTACCCAAGATCTTCAATTTCCCATTTTGAAATCTATGAGAAAATCCATCTTGCATGAGATTCAAGGGTTTCCATCTTCCATTTAGACCATCCATATTCCATCTAAAATTTCTCTTGGAGTGCTTGTTTAGGGATTTAGAGGCTTTGATAAGGAGTTCCATTTTGAAGAAACATTGCTTCCTTCGAGTAAGCATTCGATTACCTGGTCCTCAAGTAGAAATGTTCGAGTAAATCTTCAAGTACTTGGTTCCTCTTCGATTAAAAGGTACGATTACTTGGTGCTTTGAGGGAAAAATCTTTGTAGCTTCTGTTTTCAACTTAGGATCTATTCTACATTACTTCTACATAGGTTTAGAAGTAGAAGGAATATTGTGCTGCGAGGACGAAAAGCTCGAAGAGGACAAACAAAGGAGTTCTGAACTGTGGGGGACCAATGATAAAGGTATGGGTGTTTAAAATACGAATAGTAAACAAATAAAAAGATTCTATCAGTTATTTAGGCGATTTTAAAATTAGTTAAATTAGATGATATTTTCTTAAATTATATTCCATATTTGCGAGAAAATAAAACGACAATTGTTTCCTCCTGATAATGCAATTATTCACTTACTGAGTTAAAACTCTTTGTGCTACGTTGAAGATATGGTAAAGGCTGAAACTACATCAAAGGAAAATACAAGGAAAAGCCAACGACTCCTTGCTGCGAGAATAACGTCTGGAAGGAAGAAGACAAAAGAAACAAAAAGAATCGTATTGAATAGTGAAGAAGAGGTAAACTAATTTTTTCATCAATCAAATTTATGAATGAGCCTTACGAGGTTCGAAATCTATTTGTTGTAGGCGTCTTCGGATACGATGACAGGTGGATCCGCATCAAAGAAAGGAGAATCAAGAAAACAAAAGGCAAGAGAAGTTGTTGATAAAAAACGACAGAGGGAAGACATTGAAACTAGGGCCCCTGAGAAAAGAAAAAGGAAGTCGACAAAAAAGGTAAACTTTAACCCACTGGTATTATGAAATAAAAAAATATAGATGTATTTTATTTAAAACAATAAATTGTTTCAAACGAAAGACAAAAAAAGACAAAGCCCATTGAAGATGATGAATCCAAAGGCGAGCTGCAGGAACAAGAGGTATTAAACTTTCAAATACTTTGTAACTATGGGAATAGTATACTGATAATGAAATAATTTAGCAGGATGACGAATGTTCAAAAGAATCAGAAACAGATGACATAGATGACGATGCTGAAAAAACACACATTCTGTGGAAAATGATGAGTCAAGTAACGAAACATATGATGAAACCGAATCAACAGTTAAAAAAGGGACAGAGAATGAGATGAAACAACATAAGGTAATTATAGTATGTAATTTCTAAATCATTCTTGGAAAACTAAATGGTATACATGGTTAAGAATCAATTTAACATGATAGACGACTGTTAAACGGACAAAAAGCAGAAGAAAAAGGGATGGAGACAAGTCAACTTCAAGAAAGTCAGGAAAGAGAAAAACTCATGTTGATGACTCTGCCGAGGTAGGAAAAATAAATAAAATGTACTGTGTTTGTGAGTTAGCATTTTGCATATTATTAAATTATGGTTCTTATGTTATAGGATAAGTTGTTTATGTGTAAGGCAAAGAGAAGTTAGGCGCTGAAAATAAATCTCCAGACAAAGATAGATGTAATAGAAAAGATTAGAAGCTATTTTCCTGAGAGCGTATAGGCACGATTTAGAAAAACCTGTTTTGGCCACTTTTTAGACTTTGCAATCACAAACCAATCTTCCCAATTATTATTGCACCTAATACAACGACAGTGCAAACCGGTCAACTCCTCGGAGTTGAATTTTCTAATAGGGGGGAAAGTGTTGAAATTTGGATTGCGAGAGTTTGCTTTAATTACCGGTTTGAATTGCGGACCAATCCCAAAAATAGAAAGAGATAGCATCAAAGGAGGGCAACGTATTAGGAGCATGTATTTTGATGGGGAGAAAACGATTCGGAGGAAAGACATAAATATAGCCTTCACAATGAGCAAGGACATACACATAGAGGATGTTCAGTTTAAGCTCTCTATGCTTTATTTTTTGGAGAGTTTTTTATTGCCAAGACAGGACACAGTTCACGTCAACATGGACCATATCATTATGGTTGACGATGAAGAACTGTTCAACAGTTATCCATGGGGAACGTTGGCATTTAATTTGCTGGTCGAGTTTATGAAAAAAGCATTAAAGAGCAAGGGATCAACTTGAATATCAATGGGTGGTTTTATGTACCCAATTCTTGCATGGGCTTATGAAGTAATGCCGATAATCAGTTCACCAAAGAGCTTATTTGCTAGGAAGATGGCTGAAAGAGTACCAAGGATCATAAATTGGGTAGCTGACACCCAACCAAAATGGAAGATCTAGAGCGAAGAGTTTTTGAGTCACCCAAGGTAAATGTTTATCTCGAATACACTGTATTGATAGAATTTTATACAACTTTTTTACTGTCTACCTGACTTTGTTGAAGAAAAAAACAGCAAGTATGCCCAATGATAGCTACTCCAGAAGAAATGGAGATGGATTACTTCAAACCTTTTCTTGAGGAAGAAAGCGGGTTGAGAAGCGAGATGAAGCTAAAACTTCAAAAAGACAATGCAGGAAAGAGTATAATCGATATGTCAATTAACAGGGGAGCACCATCACTGCTTGACCATGCATATATCTGGGCCAAGTTGGAGGAAATTGAAAAAAAATCAACAAATGATGAACAAACGAATGGACGAGCTGGTGGGAACAATAAATTTGATGGTTGACTACATAAAGTCAACAAGAGCAACGGATGAAACATCAGAACAAAGACCCACAGACCAACTTGGACAGGTCGTTACAACTTTCGGTGACATGAACAGGGTACGTTTGAACATTTACAGTGTATTTAGTTGAATATTGATAACTCTCCAAAAGGGAGTTATTTAGACCTCATTTCTATAGTGATTCGTGTGTCTTTTGTGCTAAATAGGGTTGCTTTTAGATAGATATTATATGTTTTAACCCATTTGGAAGAATGGATGCTTTGGAAGTTATTTTGTGCAGAATATATTGCTGAGCGACTTAAGGGAGAAAAATCTGTGCTGGAGCAAAGCTGGGAGCAAAACTGCCACGTCACAGCTCGTTAGCCAATTTAACAAACTGAATTCTGTTAAGCTATTCTCGGATTTATGGAGCAAGGAGAGCCATCCACGTGTCTAGGTCAACCTAATTCAAGCCTCCTATCACTCTATAAAAGGAGATAGCCGCCCAAGTCAAATTCATTCCACTTTTGGGGAAGAGATCATACTCATTTCCACTTTTGGGAGCCGAATAGAGGAGAGAGATTGGAGACCATCAAGGAGACCATCATTTGCAAGCTGATCAAGGGAATTAATATTTTCTTGTATTATTTTGTAAATATGGATATGCTTACTCAGATTGTAACGTGTGTTTCCATGCATTTTATGAACTAAGTAGCTCTTGGCATTGGTTAGGGAGCATGTAATTGTCGTGCTTAATCTCTAGCAATAAACATTGATTCTATGCATCTTGATTAATTGTTGTGTTCATTTCTATTTTATGCCCGCCTGGCCAGCCGGTATGAATACCTCTCTCTAGTTTCAGGGATGATTTAGGGAGTGTGTGGCGGTTAATCACACTAGATCATTGTGTATTGGTGAACGCCAGTGACTGAGCTAGGGATAGCCAGTTGCCTAGTGCTTGTTCGGTAGAGCTTCATTGGAGTTGAAACACATTCTAAAAAATCCGGAGTTCCGGGAGGAATCCGCTAATAATACTGCGAGAGTTTTGCATGATCAATAATATTGCTAGAGCATCTTTTAAAACAATTACTCAATCCTGACCAGCGCCTGTTTCTAATCTGTCTGCCTATTTGTTTATTTTCTATTCTGTCATTTCTTTTGCTTCAGCATTTCTATAAAAACCAATCATTTTACCCACTTTTGAAACCATTGAAAAACTAAACAAAATAGATAAAGTGAAAGCTAATTCAGACCTTGGATTCGATAAATACTTATTACTTGTTGCGGATTGTGTATACTTGCACAGAGTTCTAGAGTCTTTTTATATCTCATTTTTACTCACTCTGGAAACCCAACAAGTTTTTGGCGCCGTTGCCGGGGACTTGTATAAGTTTTTATCTGATCTGTTTTGTGTATGTGTTTTAGTGGTTTGGTGCTAGAACTTTTTGATTGTTTCTTTTGTTTTTGCAGGCGTGAGTTTGGTGCATGAGCGATCCGCCTGGGGTAAGGTTCGAGCTTGATCCAGAAATCGAGAGGACATTCAGGAGAAGAAGGAGAGAGCAGCGTAGAAACCAGAATTCAATGGCTGATGTGCCGCGTCTCCCGCAAGGTCCTGAAGATCCAGCGGATCCCTAGCAGAATCGTGTGCTGCAGCAAAACCAGCCGCTGGAGAAAAATAGACAGCAAAATAATCAGGCTGAGAATCCTATCTTGGTAGCAAACAATAGGGCCAGAGCCATTCGAGCGTATGCTTTTCCAATGTTTGATGAGTTAAATCCAGGGATTGCACGTCCTCACATTGAGGCAGCAAATTTTGAAATGAAACCGGTAATGTTTCAGATGTTGCAAATCGTGGGTCAATTCCATGGTTTGTCATCTGAAGACCCCCTTTTACATCTTAAGTCTTTTCTAGGAGTTAGTGATTCTTTTGTAATTCAAGGAGTGCCTAGGGATGCCCTTAGATTAACTTTGTTCCCGTATTCTCTTAGAGATGGAACAAAGGCGTGGTTAAATTCTTTTGCTCCAGGATCAATTAGGACATGGAATGAGTTAGCAGAAAAATTTTTGAGTAAATATTTCCCACCTAATAGGAATGCTAAATTGAGGAGTGAAATAGTAGGGTTTAGGCAACTTGAAGATGAGACTTTTAGTGAAGCTTGGGAGAGGTTTAAGGAGCTTTTGCGAAAGTGTCCCCACCATGGTTTACCTCATTGTATCCAAATGGAAACATTTTACAATGGGTTAAATGGAGCAACCCAAGGTATGGTTGATGCTTCAGCTGGAGGGACCCTTTTAGCAAAAACTTTTAATGAAGCCCATGGAATTTTAGAAAGAATATCTACTAATAGTTGTCAGTGGTCAGACGTTAGAGGCACAAATAAAAAAGTTAAGAGTGTGTTAGAGGTTGATGGTGTGTCCACCATTAGGGCTGATATTGCAATGTTAGCTAACGCTCTTAAAAATGTGACAGTGGTTAGTCATCAGCAGCTGCCAGCTGTGGAGCCTGCTGCAGTGGTGAACCAAGTTGCAGAAGAAGCATGTGTCTATTGTGGTGAAGATCACAACTACGAGTTTTGCCCCAACAATCCAGCTTCTGTATTTTTTGTAGGTAATAAGAGGAACAACCCTTATTCTAACTTTTATAATCTAGGTTGGCGCAACCACCCCAACTTCTTGTGGGGAGGACAAGGAAGTAATGTGCAAGCACAGCAAAAGGTGAACCAGTCGGGATTTGCTAAAGCGCAGGTATTGCCCCAGCAAAATAAGCAGGCTTTGCCCTAGCAAAGTTTGGAGAGTTCTCTTGAGGCAATGATGAAAGAATATATGGCTCGTACAGATGCCGCTATTCAAAGTAATCAAGCTTCAATGAGAGCCCTGGAATTGCAAATGGGCCAGCTAGCTAATGAGCTAAAGGCAAGGCCTCAAGGGAATCTTCCTTCAGATACTGAACACCCTAGAAGGGAAGGTAAGGAGCAGGTAAAGGCAGTAACTCTTAGGAGTGGTAAGCCATTAGAGGAGAGAAAAGAGCCTAGTAAACCCCAGAATTTAGATAATAATTGTGATAAAAATGTTGATGTTGAGAAAGAGTTGGAGTCTGGTCAAGGTGCTGGAGGCAGCAATAATGATGCTGGAGCATCTGGTTCTATTCCAGATGTGGAACCACCTTATGTGCCGCCCCCAACTTATGTACCACCTCTACCTTTTCCACAAAGGCAAAGGCCTAAGAATCAGGATGGTCAATTTAAGAAGTTTTTAGAGATTCTTAAGCAATTGCATATAAATATCCCGTTAGTAGAGCTATAGAGCAAATGCCTAATTATGCTAAATTTCTTAAGGATATTTTAACTAAAAAAAAGAGGTTAGGTGAGTTTGAAACTGTATCTCTTACTGAGGAATGTAGTGCTATTCTTAAGAATGGGCTACCAACCAAGGCTAAGGATCCAGGATCATTTACTATACCTGTGTCTATAGGTGGAAAAGAGTTAGGTAGAGCTCTTTGTGATTTAGGTGCAAGCATTAACCTTATGCCTCTTTCAGTCTATCAAAAGCTAGGTATTGGTGAAGCTAGGGCTACCACAGTCACACTCCAATTAGCTGATAGGTCTATCACATATCCAGAGGGTAAAATTGAGGATGTCTTAGTGAAAGTAGATAAATTCATATTTCCTGTTGATTTTATTATCTTAGACTATGAGGCTGATAAAGATGTCCCAATTATTCTAGGTCGTCCGTTTTTGGCTACTTGTAGGGCATTGATAGATGTTCAAAAAGGGGAATTAACCATGAGGGTTTATAATGAGGAAGTGAAATTTAATGTATTTAAGGCCATGAAGTATCCAGACGAAATGGAAGATTGCTCTTTCATTAGGATTCTGGAAGACACAATTGTTGAGACAACAATTCAAGATTCGACAAACAAACATTTGGAAGATCATGGAGAGGTTAGTGTAGAGGATTTAGAAGTTTGTTCTTTAGAAAGAAAAAATGAAAAAGAAATGTTTAGGTGTGAGGATGTTTTTGAGTCTTTAGATTTAGATCAAAGAAAGGCTCCTCCTATTAAGCCATCCCTGATTGAGGCACCCACTTTAGATTTGAAACCCTTGCCGGATCATCTAAAGTACGTGTATCTTGGGGAAGGTGAGACGTTGCCCATTATTGTTGCATCAGATTTAATGCCGGAGCATGAAGATGCCTTAATAAAATTGCTGCAGCAATATCGCAAGGCGATAGGTTGGACATTGGCTGACATTCAGGGAATTAGCCCATCTTTTTGTATGCACAAAATCACTCTAGAGGAGGGATCCTTTAGGATTATTGAGCAGCAAAGAAGGCTTAACTTTGCAATGAAAGAGGTTGTTAAAAAGGAGGTGATCAAATGGTTGGATGCAGGCATTATTTATCCGATTGCAGATAGCAATTGGGTAAGCCCTGTCCAATGTGTTCCTAAGAAAGGAGGTGTCACTGTGGTGAGCAACAAAGACAATGAGTTGATCCCAACCAGGACAGTAACTGGCTGGAGGGTTTGCATGGATTACAGGAGGCTTAATAAAGCTACCCGTAAGGACCATTTCCCTCTACCATTTATTGACCAGATGTTGGATAGATTGGCTGGTCAGACCTACTACTGTTTCTTAGATGGTTATTCTGGGTATAACCAGATTACCATTGCTCCTGAGGATCAGAAAAAAACCACTTTCACCTGCCCTTATGGGACGTTTGCTTTTAGGCGAATGCCTTTTGGCCTTTGCAATGCTCCAACAACATTTCAGCGGTGTATGTTGGCAATTTTTTCTGATATGATTGAGTCCACTGTTGAGGTATTTATGGACGATTTTTCAGTTTTTGGAGGGTCTTTTCAAAATTGTTTGGATAATTTAGGTAAGGTGTTAAAAAGATGTGAGGATACCCATCTAGTTCTTAATTGGGAAAAATGCCACTTTATGGTGAAGGAGGGCATTGTTTTGGGTCATAGGATTTCTAAGAACGGTCTAGAAGTTGATCAAGCAAAAGTTGAGGTTATTGAGAGACTAGAACCACCAAATTCAGTGAAAGGGATTCGAAGTTTTTTAGGTCATGCTGGATTTTATAGAAGGTTCATAAAGGATTTCTCAAAAATCAGTAAACCTCTTTGTAACTTATTGTGCACTGATCATGTTTTTGACTTTAATGCAGATTGTAGGAAGGCTTTTTAGACTTTAAAGGCTGCTTTAATCTCAGCACTCATTCTTTGTGCACCTAATTGGAATTTACCATTTGAGGTAATGTGTGATGCGAGTGATGTTGCGGTAGGTGCTATGCTGGGGCAAAAGCAGGACAAATTTATCCATCCCATATATTATGCAAGCAGGGTTTTAAATGAGGCACATGTCAACTATACAACTACTGAAAAGGAGTTGTTAGCTATTGTGTTTGCCTTTGAGAAATTTCGGTCGTATTTGGTTGGATCCAAAGTCACGGTTTTCACGGATCATGCAGCAATAAGGTATTTAATGTCTAAGAAAGATGCAAAGCCTAGACTAATTCGCTGGGTTCTATTATTGCAGGAATTCGACTTGGAGATAAATGGCAAGAAGGGATCAGAGAATGTTATTGCAGATCACTTATCTCGTCTTGATCCATCATCATCTTTGCTGAAGCAATCTGCCATTTCAGATTCTTTTCCAGATGAACAGCTTTTTGCTGTTGAGGTAAAGGTAGTCAAGGATGTCCCTTGGTATGCTGATATTGCTAACTTTTTGGTCAAGAGAGTCACTCCTATTGATATGGATTGGAGGCAGATGAAGAAGTTTAAGCATGATGCAAAATATTTTTATTGGGATGAGCCATTTATGTATAAACAATGCTCTGATGGTATTATTCGTAGGTGTGTTTCAGGTGATGAAGCAAAGGAAATCCTGGAGCAATGTCACTCTTCGCCGTATGGAGGCCATTTCAGCGGTCAGAGGACAGCTATGAGGATTTTGTATTGTGGATTCTTCTGGCCTTCCTTGTTCAAGGATGCCCATTGGTTCTATAAGCAATGTGATGCCTGCCAAAGGAGAGGAAACTTAGGGCCTAGAGATGAAATGCCTCTTACTTACATTTTGGAAGTTGAATTATTCGATGTATGGGGTATTGATTTTATGGGGCCATTTCCCCCTTCCAATGGTAATGTTTTTATCTTATTGGCAGTTGATTACGTGTCCATGTGGGTGGAGGCCATTGCATGCCATCAGAATGATGCCAAGACGGTTTCAAGGTTTCTCCAATCGCACATCTTTGCGTGGTTTGGGACACCTAGAGCTTTAGTAAGTGATGAGGGTACACATTTTGTTAATAATATCTTGACTAAGCTTCTAGCTAAGTATAGGATTAAGCATAGGATAGCTACCCCTTATCACCCATAAGCAAATGGTCAAGCTGAAATTCGCAATAGGGAAATAAAACCTATTCTAGAAAAAGTAGTCCATCCATCTAGGAAGGATTGGTCTTTTAGGTTGGATGAGGCTCTTTGGGCTTATAAGACAGCCTATAAGACTCCTCTAGGTATGTCTCCCTACAGGTTAGTATATGGGAAAGATTGTCATTTACCATTAGAGCTTGAGCATAAAACGTTTTGGGCTTTGAAGAAATTAAATTTTGATATGAGTCGTGCAGGAGCAATTAGAATGCTGCAGCTTAACGAGTTAGAGGAATTTCACCAATTTTCTTATGAAAATGCGAAAATGTATAAAGAAAAGACTAAGCTGTGGCATGACAAGAAAATTAGGCCCAAAGAGTTTGTCAAAGGTCAAAGAGTTTTGCTTTACAATTCTAGATTAAAATTGTTTCCTGGGAAACTAAAATCTAAATGGTCAGGACCATTTATTGTGATTGAGGTTTTTCCCCATGGAGCAATTACTTTACAGGATGAAAAAGATGAGAGAGTGTTCAAAGTGAATGGACAGCGTGTGAAACATTATTGGGGAGAGGAGTTCCAGACGAAATATCCTTCCCTAAAGCTAGTTGATGATTGAGAGAACAAGATTTTTGCGGGAGCATTTCGCAGAGCAATATTTTGAGCTCCCAGTGTTTGTTTTAATTTTATTTCTCGCTAAGTTGATTTGATTTTAATTTGAATTATTGTAGATTTAGGTTGTTTAAATTTTGCATGATTTATTTTAAGTTCGTTGATATTTCTAATTTTCGTAGATTTTATTTTTAAGTATTTTTATTATTTTTGCCAGGTTAGTTTTTATTCTCCGATTAGATTTAGTTCGATTTTAATTTAGATTTTATTTTCAGTTATTTTAAATTATGTTTAGATTAGATTTAATTACTATTTATCTGATTTATTCGGCTTCAAATAAAAATAAAAGATAAGATTTGATTTGAGCGGTTAATTTAAATTTAAATTTCCTGATTTGATTTTTCTATTTTGAATTTGAATTCCGTATCCAAGATTCTTCAGCTAATCTTTTGTTCAGAAGGTTGTTGCGACAAAGTGATGGCTGAAGCAAATCTTCCGTCCGAATAGGAAGGAATTTCTTGTGAAATAATTACTTTTACCGTTTGGATTTTGAATTTTCTGTGGGCATGTAAAATTGCATGAGTCATCTGATGGAGCCACGTGTCACACACGGAAGATCCAAGGGCTTTGCTGTTGGACAACGCATAATTATTTACAAGGGGCGATTGGAATTCAAGATTTTACCGTTGATGGTTTTAATTATTCAGATTGCATGTGGTTTTGAACGGTAAAATCAATTAATGAGAACAAATCCTTTCGGTTACGATTTGATTTTGCTGAAGCCTTATTTATTCACAGACTTCGGTAAGTTTCTTTTCACTTCACCTTTGCGTTTCATTCCTTTACTGTCGTATTTCTCCTTATTTCTCAGTGTGCGATAAGCTTCCTTTAAGTCTCCAATGGCGAAAACGAGAGCAAGAAAAGAGAGGGATAATGAGGAAGAAGAGGTACCTGTTCCCCCTGAGGCACAGAAAGTGAAAACGAAGAAAAAGAAAACACCTGAGGAAAAAGAAGCCAAGCGAAGGAGAAGACAGCAAAGGGCTGAGGACCAAGAAGCTGTCCAGAAGGCGGCGGAGGATGTCGTTGCCACAGTGGTTGAAGAAGACCTGAAAGAACCAGAGGAACAAAACCCAGAGCGTGAGCCAAGAGTTGCGGATACAGAGGAAGTTCAAGAAGAAAATACAGAGGAGGTTCAAGGAAAACGGACTGAAGATGTGTAAGAAGAACAGGCAGAGGTTGCGTCTGAAAAAGGTAATGAGCCAGTACAGGAGGCTCGAGTAGAGGTGATCATGCCGGAAGTACCCAAACGTCGCCGCGTGAAGCGCAAGGCAGGTCGCGTCAAGGTAGTCCGAACTGATACTCCCTCGCCTCCAACCACTGACTCTGAGAGAGAAAATGCAGAAAGAGAGGAACAACAGAAGAAAGAAACCGAGGATAAAACGAGAGAGGAAGTAGAGAAAAAGGCTGAAGAAGAAAGATTGCGCAAGCAAAAGGCAGATAGGGGCAAGAGTGTTGCTGCAGCATCGGAGAAACCAGACAAAATAGAAGAGCCACAGTTGCCGTATGTTCGTTTCGTCAACAATCTTGCCAGAGCAAAATATGCAGAGTTGCTGAAAAGAGACTTCCTGTTTGAAAGGGGATTTAGTGGTGATCTTCCACATTTTCTTAGGGCCCGCATTACGAACCAAGGTTGGGAGCGGTTTTGTTCAAAGCCTGAATCTGTGAACGCACAGGTAGTGCGCGAATTTTATGCAAATATTGACAAAGAAGACGGTTTCCAAGTGATCGTTCGAGGTATTGAGGTCGACTGGAGTCCTGGTGCTATTAATGCATTATATAACCTTCAAGATTTCCCACACGCAGGATACAATGAGATGGCTGTGGCGCCATCTAATGAGCAGTTGAGCGACGCTGTGAGGGAAGTTGGTATCGAAGGGGTGCAGTGGAGGCTTTCAAAAACAGAGAAAAGGACGTTTCAGTCAGCCTATCGGAAGAAGGAAGCAAATACATGGATGGGGTTTATCAAACAGAGATTGCTTCCGACAACTCATGACTCGACGATTTCTAGGGAACGTGTTCTTCTGGCTTTCGCGATTTTGAGGTCTCTAAGCATTGATGTAGGGAAGATTATTGCTGATGAAATATCTGGATGTTGGAAGAAGAAAGTGGGGAAGCTGTTTTTCCCGAATACCATTACCATGCTTTGCAAGCGAGCAGGGGTTCCAGAGAATGAAGGTGATGTTATTTTATTTGACAAAGGGATCATTGATACACCCAACTTGGCACGGCTTCAGCGAACGCAAGAGGCACGTCAGTTTGGGCTTGTCTATGGCATCAACACGATTTTAGAACAACTTGCACTATCGGCCAGCAGGCAAGAGTTTGCCGAGAGGCAAGCTTTAACCTTCTGGAACTATGTTAGAAGTCGTGATGCCAATCTGAAGAAGGCGCTGAAGGAGAATTTTTCCAAGCTGTATCCAGCCCTTCCAGCATTCCCTGAAAATTTGTTGAACCCCTGGATTCCGCCCCCACCGATTGAAAGAGAAGAAGAGGATGATGAAAATGAGCGAGCATGATTTTTGTTCTGGAATTTTGTTTGCTCGCGCATTTTCTAACCTCCTTTTCTGTTGATGTTATGTTTGCTTCTTTTTAATTTTTCTGCTTTTGAAAAAAAAATATATCTGTTGTGTAATTTCTTTTTATGTTTTTAATGGAATTTCCAAAGTTGTTTCTGTTCTATGAGCACTAAATAACTCTAACTTAACTGATTTCTTCTGAATTTTTGAAGCTTGGACTAGTTAAGCTTAATTAGATCAAGGTATTCTGATCTCCAGAAACCTTTTGCTTGAGCATTTCTTCTAGCCTGGTCACAGCTGTGGCAAAGAAGATTCTGAGGTAGTGTTGATTTATTTGATCCACTTTAAGCTTAGTTCTAGTCCCGCGCTTAGGTTGAAAATTCAGATAGAAAAATTTAAGTTTGGGGGTAAGCTTCGTAAAGTTAATGATTCATTGGGGACAATGAATAATGCAAGTTTGGGGGACTTTTTGCTACTCCAATTGTTTTGCTCGAGCATTCCTCTCCTTCATTAAATAATTTGCTAGGTTGTTGAGTAACCGGGGACATTTGTGATACCCACAGTTTGTCTTCGCGTCAAAAGATGACCTAGGAAATAGGAAAAATGAAAAAATTATTTGCTGAAAAAACTGATTATTGAAAATTTTGCTGAGAAAATTCATGGAGCAAAAGTTTTGAAGGATGAATGATAATCCAGCAGTTTTCTGCCTCCCAGAACTTAGGTGAGCTTCATCATAAAATGTTGTCATTCTGAGGGGCAAGAGATAGAATAACTAAGGATTTTTGAGCTTTACAATGAGTATTTAGCCTAGTTGGTGATGAGTTTGAGGCAAGGGTATACTGCACCATAAAGTGGGTCATCTCATGCTTAAGAGCTTATGACTGTAGGGCTGCTTTAAGTCTGAAAGACAAAAATATAAACCCCTTGAAAATGTGTTTTAAAATGTCTGTTAATAGAGCTAGGCTGTGGCAAGTTCTTAGAATTAAGTTAAAAGTGGTGATTATTTGTCCATGCCGAAAGAACTAATTTGCTGCAGCAGAGCTTGGTTTTGTAGAATGCTCAGGTAGAGGTTGAAGGTAATGTTGGATTATCTAGTTTGATTAAGCTATGCTTTGTCTAACGTTTTGAATTCTTAAGGGAAGGTTGGTTAGTATTGCTCGGGACGCGCAATAGTTCAAGTTTGGGGGTGTGATAACTCTCCAAAAGGGAGTTATTTAGACCTCATTTCAATAGTGATTCGTGTGTCTTTTGTGATAAATAAGGTTGCTTTTAGATAGATATTATATGTTTTAACCCATTTGGAAGAATGGATGCTTTGGAAGTTATTTTGTGCAGAATATATTGCTGAGCGACTTAAGGGAGCAAAATCTGTGCTGGAGCAAAGCTGGGAGCAAAATTGCCACGTCACAGCTCGTTAGCCAATTTAACAAACTGAATTCTGTTAAGCTATTCTCAGATTTATGGAGCAAGGAGAGCCATCCACGTGTCTAGGTCAACCTAATTCAAGCCTCCTATCACTCTATAAAAGGAGATAGCCGCCTAAGTCAAATTCATTCCACTTTTGGGGAAGAGATCATACTCATTTCCACTTTTGGGAGCCGAATAGAGGAGAGAGATTGGAGACCATCAAGGAGACCATCATTTGCAAGCTGATCAAGGGAATTAATATTTTCTTGTATTATTTTGTAAATATGGATATGCTTACTCAGATTGTAACGTGTGCTTCCATGCATTTTATGAACTAAGTAGCTCTAGGCGTTGGTTAGGGAGCATGTAATTGCCGTGCTTAATCTCTAGTAATAAATATTGATTCTATGCATCTTGATTAATTGTTGTGTTCATTTCTATTTTATGCCCTCCTGGCCAGCTGGTATGAATACCTCTCTCTAGTTTCAGGGATGATTTAGGGAGTGTGTGGCGGTTAATCACACTAGATCATTGTGTATTGGTGAACGCCAGTGACTGAGCTAGGGATAGTCTGTTGCCTAGTGCTTGTTCTGTAGAGCTTCATTGGAGTTGAAACACATTCTAAAAAATCCGGAGTTCCGGGAGGAATCCGCTAATAATACTGCGAGAGTTTTGCATGATCAATAATATTGCTAGAGCATCTTTTAAAACAATTACTCAATCCTGACCAGCGCCTGTTTCTAATCTGTCTGCCTATTTGTTTATTTTTTGTTCTGTCATTTCTTTTGCTTCAGCATTTCTATAAAAACCAATCATTTTACCCACTTTTGAAACCATTGAAAAACTAAACAAAATAGATAAAGTGAAAGCTAATTCAGACCTTAGATTCGATAAATACTTATTACTTGCTGCGGATTGTGTATACTTGCACACAGTTCTAGAGTCTTTTTATATCTCATTTTCACTCACTCTGGAAACCCAACAAATATATACAAAAATTTTTATACAATTTGAATACAACAGGAAACATCTGAATTCACTAAAGAACTCAATGATATTGAGGAGGAAGAGGAAAAAGATTCAAATAGAGAAGAAAAATGTGAGCCTGCAACTCATCCCCAAAGAAAAGATGATGAAGATGACGGAACGGTAGGACAAAACCCAAACAATCAAATGGTGAACATAACTGTCACTACAAATATAACGTCATGGGGCGGGGAAAAAAGACAAGAGGTGCAAAGCAACAGTAAAACTCAGGTAAGCATTAATTGTTCAAAAGAATATTTACAATAGAGAATTTGTGATAAGTTGAGTGGTTTTAGGCAACAGATGAAGCAAAGGATACTGATGAGATAATGAATGAGGTTATCCGTTCAATAGATGAAGAAACAATTATGGAAAGCTTGAAGATCCAAAGGAAGGGAAAGACAATTTTGAAGGGAAATTTGTACGGATGACCCATTCTAGGGGGCCCTAATGAAATTTTCCCTACCTTTTCAGAATAATGGAGAATGCCCTTTTGCTGATGTCACCTTGCACACTTTATGATCGCCTTGCCCCTCCAGCACAACCTTATGGATTCCCGCTCTCGATACTTGCCGTTTTTTTTAATCGCTTCTAATCGGTTCAAGGTTCGCGATCTCGATACACGCTCCAGTTCTCGCTCTCGCTCTCGCTTCTCGGACCTCGTAGATTTCAAACCATCGTCTATTTAAACGATTAAAACCCCTCACATATCTATCTTCGTCGAAGCTTGTGGGCTCCGTCTCTCACTTCTTTCTCTACACCGGCGATTCTCTCTCTCCCTAACCATGTGGTTACCTAAAGGACCATCTCACATATCTTTCTTCCTCAAAAAGAGGGAATTCATCGTCGGTGTCCTTCCATTTGCTCGACCTGTTAGACGTCGGTTAATGCCCGTTTCTAGTTTGATTGGCTTCGTCTATTGTCTCCACCCTTTCGTTTTGGTATTTTCCATGTACGTGATGCTTACGGAGATAGTCGCATACATGGAAATTAGAATGACACCTGTTTTGAAGATCGTTGTGTCCGAGTGGTTTGATTCCTCCTCACGTCCCCCGTTTCCGATAGCACAAATAAGAACAACCTTGAAGGAATGTTGTACGAATGCTTCACAGACGCCAGCTTAGGCATTTCACTGGTGATGCGAGGAAGGGTGAAGAGGAAAATTGTAAAGAAGACTTTTGTTCCTTGTGGATCATGAGCAATAACAACCCTATAAAAATGGGGATTGTCGATCCATTTGCATAAGAGTGTTCTTGCTCGTGATCCTCGAGGAAACGAAGTCATTTTCCACGAAACCCTTCCTCCCAATTCCAACGAAGCGACGTGACAGGCTCCTGTAAAGCAAGTTGTGGCATGGACGACTACAATAAGAACTGTAGCAGTCCAAACCTAATGAAGCCGACTTGCAAATATCCTGATGAAACTCGCCAGAATCATCCAGAAGCAAAGAGGGAGGTCGTCGTCGGTGCCCTTCCACTTGAAGCCAAGTTTGGGGTCTGGAATATGTATATGTATTAGTTTTGATTTTGGGTGTCGTCTTGAGATCCAAAATTGGCATTCTCCTACATTTTGTAGAACCAAGAATATGTCATCCTTACAAATTTCCCGATGTGATATAGAGCTTTTGTCATTGTAATCTGATTTATGAGTTTGTTGTTTGAATTCGAATTGAAGCAGGCGTAGACTTCTCCTCCTGTTTCCATATCTTCCAATTAAACTCTCCAAAGGGAAATTTGTTGTTCGTTATGTTCTCATGTATGTAATCATCATTCCCATTTTAATATGATCAAAGTCCTCGTTAATACGGAAGTATTTTAACTATGTGTTCAATTCTTGGTCGAGAGCGAGAGAGAGAACGAGATTGATTGATCGAGGTGCGTGAATCGAGAATCGAACACAACACTCGCATTCTGTGGTCGGGGGAAGAAAAAATGACAAGTGTGAGGTTAATTGATAGCACCAAATTAGTGCTAATTACTTCCGTAAATCTTGCTTATCCTAATGTTATTATTTGTGAAAATTGACTAATTCTGAGTCTTATTGATGTATAGGTCATTTTGGCGTTCTCGAGATCAAGAAGGGCATTTTGGTAATTAAAAGTCAATAAAAAAAGTCAACCAAAAAGTCAACCGAAACAAAGAATTCACCCATTTTCCTGCGACGCTACCTCACGGCGTCTCGATGCTACAGAAGTTGAAGGTGGGCCAATTTAGCATCAGCGTCGATGCTGGCCTCGGCGTCTCGATGCTGCTTCGTATTATAAATGGAGATTTTCGCGCTTTAGGTCATTCTTAAGTCCGATTTCCGCCGTTTTTCTCCCATTCTCTCTCAATTTCGTTGTACTTTCTAGTTTTCTCTTAGTTTAGGCTTAGTTAGGATGGCTAATCGAGCCCCGACGCTTAGTTGGAGCGTTGCAATGTCCGGCTAAGTGTAGATCGTCGTAATTGGGGACTCCGAATGTAAGTTTGGCATTCCTTTGAAGCCTTGTATCTAAGATTTTAGTGAATTATTGTGAGTTGTGTTCTTAATTCCCATTAGTATTACAATTGATTTGAATGCTTAGATTGACAACCTATTGTGTTGGAATCAATTGCTTTACTAGAATTTGTAGCGAATAAATCTATTGTTAATCTTGATTAAAAGGCGTTTTATCCCAATTGGTCAAAATTGCATGATAGATTTAGGAGTTAAGGCTTAGAATCGTATGAATTTAGGCTTTTCCTAGTTCATGCATTCTATCTAACAAATCACCATTCTTAATGCGAATAAAATCTAATTAGTGAGACGTCATTAGTTAAATTTTATAATTAGGTTCTGGCCTCGATGCATTGGTCGGGTCAGAAATAATTGGGATCATTAATCCCGCTGGCTTTCCAGTGGGTAGTTAGACAATTAAACAATAATTTGATAAATAAGAGAGTTTATGATTTGGAATTGCCAAATTGAATTCGGACAACCAATTGCGCGATCCCGAGGTAAGATTAGCCAGTTCATTCTTCTATTTTCTAGTTATTTCAAATTCTGTAATTTAATTTCTAGCATTTTTATTTTTCATTCTCAAATTTTCTTCCATGCCAAACCCCCCTCCGATTACTAATTGAAGAATCTTAAGTTAATTTAATTAATTTGATTGCTCCCTGCGTTCGACCCCGACCACTATTTCTACAAAAATAGTTGTAGTGTAGTGGAATTATAAATTTATTTGATATGACCCTCGACAACTCGTCTATCATTAGTCAGGATCGTGAGCGAGATTGATTGATCGAGGTGCGTGAATTGAGAATCGAACACAACACTTGCATTCTGTGGTCGGGGGAAGAAAAAATGACAAGTGTGAGGTTAGTCGAAATCAAGAGCAAGATTGATTGTTCAAGGTGCGTGAATCGAGAATCGAACACAACACTCGCATTCTGTGGTCGGGGGAATAAAAAATGACAAGTGTGAGGTTAGTCGAGATCGAGAATCGAACACAATACTCACATTCTTCACGTTCTCGATTATCGATCCTCGGTTAATTAAACGACACTCTCAGTTGTCTCTTCACTTTAATGCCTCGGTTACTTAAACGCCGCTCTTAGATGTCTTTTCACTATGATTCCTTAGAGGAATCTGTACAATCTATTCTCGACTCACATTCCTGCTAATTTCGTTCTCGCTCTCGATTGGTCGCACACATCCCCTCTTCGCGATTTAAGTCCTCGGTTACGTAAACGACTCTCTGAGGAGTCTTTTCAATCTAATGCCTCGATTAGTTAAACGGTACTCTCAGACGTTTTTTGACTTTAATTCATCGATTACTTAAACGACACTCACTTGGTTCTCTGCTTTAAATAAGCGGGTACTTACATCGCCGTCTCACATATCGCTATGCATCTTTGCTCCCTCTCTCACTCAATCCATCACCGGTGATTTTCATTTTGGTGCACCCTGCTCTGATGTTTTCTTTGCAGCAGCCGATGGCGTTTGGTTGAGAGCACGAGCAAGAACAACCTTGAAGGAATGGGGATTCGAGCACGAAATGTTGATGGTGTGTTGGCGGTAAATTTCCAGCACACACCGGTCGTGTTCATCATTTGGAGATGCATCAAGAAGCTTCAAACTTGCTTCATTTGAGTGAAGAGAACTTGTGTTTGAACGACCTTGAAGACGTGGGGTGTGAGAAATCCCATTTGTTCAAGGTCGTTCTTGCTTGTGACCTGCACAAACACAAGTTTTCTTTATTTGTGTGTCATGGCTTCCTCCAGTCACCAACGGAACGACGTTGATGGCTCTTCTGATACACACCTTGGTTGTTGCCCATGGTGCCTCAGCCATCAATTTCCAGTACACACTGGCCGTGTTCAGCATTTGCTTGTCCATATTACAACCGAAGCCATCGAGAAGCTTCAGACTTCATGTTCTTCTCTAGCTACTAAGCATCGTTTTTTATATATAATATGTATGAATACGTAAGTAACGTTCTATCCATTCGATGTAATTTGAGAGAAGAGAACAAATTAATTTAATACAACTGGTTACTGTAATTTGAATGTGTTGTGACTTTAATTCTTCTGGTAACTAAATAAGAGCTTTAGATAAGAGTTTTCATAAATGACCATCAATTCATGAATCTCGCTTCTCGTTTTGTTGGATTCTCGTTTCAAGGTCTCGTGTCGGGATTTTTCTTCAAGTTTCGATTATCGATCTGTGGTTACTTAAACGACGCTCTCAGTTGTCTCTTCAGGTTATTGCCTCGGTTACTTAAACGATGCTCTTAGATGTCTTTTCACTTTAATTCCTCGGTTACTTAAACCTAACTCACTCTGTTCTATTCTATTCAAATCAACGGTTACTGTAGACGAAAAAACGATTCGAACACTGTTTTGTTGACGGAGGAACTTGAAGGATTGGAATTCCGTAATTCCGTAAAGCGGAAGCGTGATTGGGACCGATTCGTAATTAATTTTGTTTAATCTAAAATACCAATACATTGGCAATAATCTTAGAACTATTCTAAATTTATATTAAGGCTAAGCATACAAAAATATTAGATCTAAATCTAATTTATATAGTAACAAATTACTTACTTTCGTTGACGACTCAGATTAAATTCACCAACTGCTTGTGAAATAATCACGAACTACTGCGAACACCACCACTATGGCTACACCGGTATGACTTTGAGACTTCTAGAGGCAGGAGACTGGTGGGAGTCTAGAGGGAGCCTTTAGGGGAATCCTCTAAGAGTAAGAGAATGAATGAGATGTCTTTCACCCCACCCCAAGGGTCCTATTTATAGGAAAAAAGGCCAAGACCTTTTCCTTATAGGAAAAGGTCATGAATAAGATCTAATCAAATCTATTATCTTATTCATATTTAATTTAATAAATAAATAAATAATTAATTACCCAATTAAATATCATATATTTAATCTTAGGGATTTTATTAAATTATTTATATTAATATGAATCCAATTCATATTAATTATTTGAACTCTTTCAAATATTTTCTCTCAAGAATTAATTTTGAAATTAATTCAAAATTATATTATAAAGTTTCATAAACTTTATATTATAATGTATGAATATATACATACATTATAATATAAAGGGTGATTGGCAAGTTCATATTTGGAACAACTTCCAAAACGTGATTGGCACGTCCCCTCGTTGCACGATCTCTCTGATGAGATGATATTTGCGCTCTATGTGCTTGCCTCTTTTGTGACAGCGAGGTTCTTTAGAATTTGCCACTGCACCACTATTATCACAATAAAGGGTGATTGGCAAGTTCATATTTGGAACAACTCCCAAATCCATCCAGAACTTCCGTAGCCATACAGCCTCCATAGCTGCTTCACAAGTAGCGACATATTCGACCTCCATGGTGGAGTCTACAATGCATCCTTGCTTGATGCTACGTCAGACTACAGCTCCCCAGTTGAGGGTAAATACTGACCCTGATGTCGATTCCCTAGAATCCTTATCAGTCTGAAAGTCAGAGTCTGTGTATCATGTAAGGATCAAATCCTTAGAGCCATACACAAGCTGATAGTCCCTCGTTCTCCGAAGATACTTGAGGATGTTTTTAACTGCAATCCAATGGTCTAACCCTGGATTGGACTGGTACCTGCTGACTATCCCAACTGCATAGCAAATGTCAGACCTAGTACACAACATGGCATACATAAGACTGCCCACAGCTGAAGCATAAGGGATCCGTCTCATATCCTCAATTTCTTGAGGTGTCTTAGGACACTGTTTCTTAGACAAATGAACTCCATGCCTGAAGGGTAGTAAACCCCCGTTTTGGAATTCTGCATATTATATCTAGACAACATCTTGTCTATATATGATGCTTGAGACAGGGCTAACGTTTTGTTCTTATGATTCTTGATAATTTGAATCCCTAGAACATACTGAGCTTCACCAAAATCTTTCATTTGGAACTCAGTCGATAGCCATTTTTTAATGTCAGCTAGATATTCTACATCATTCCCAATGAGAAGAATATCATCTACATACAACACCAGAAAAGCTACTGAACTGTTGATAATCCTTTTGTAAACACAAGGCTCATCAACGTTTTGGTCAAAGCTATAAGATTTGACAGCAGTGTCAAACCTTATATTCCAAGATCTGGAAGCTTACTTCAACCCATAAATGGATCGTCTAAGCTTGCAAACCTTTTGCTCCTGACCTTGAGCAATTAACCCCTATGGTTAAGACATAAAGATGTTCTCATCAAGATTGCTATTCAGAAAGGCAGTATTTGTAACGACCCGACTTCTTAATAAGCCTTAAAGGGACCGTTACGACAATGCATGCCTTGGAGGTTTTTTTAAATAAAAATATTTTGAAACATAAATAACTAATTTAGGTAAAAACTTTAAAACAGAACTTTTAATCGGGATCCCTAATTTTAAATGTTTAAAGATGCTTAAATAATTTTTAAAATATAAATGTACATGACCTCTAGAAGTTATCTCAAAACAAATTTACAATTCAATAACGTAAAACAGAGTTCTTAAAGCGGAAGAAAAATAAAATATGAAACTCAAGTCCCCTCATGGCTGTCTATCGGATTCTCATCAATCGCCTTTCATCTGCCCTTGCCCTTACCTGAAAAAAAATATTTTTTGAAAAAAATGAGTATTTTAAATACTCAGTAAGTGACCCTACTATTGAGGTTGGGTCACGCTTTGAAACATTTTAAAAATCAACAATAAATATAATTTTGGTGGCTCTAAACTTTACTGTTAAATTGACTAAGGATATACATCAATTTTCATGCATATCCTAGACACATCAATTTCATGTGTCTTTCTAATGAGAGAGAATATACATCAATTTCATGCATATCCTAGTCACATCAATTTCATGTGTCTCCTACGGAGGCCGTCAATTTCACGAAACCTCGAGGTCGTCAATTTCACAAACCTCGACTTAGGTACACTAATTTCATGTCCCTAAGTCCTATGTAGACATCTCTGAATGTACATCAATTTCATGTACACACTTATAAACTCATAAATAATTTAATCTCATTCCTTTAATGGAATTTTGAGAGACCACCAACAATCAATAATAATAAAGTTCATGCTTTCAATAATTTTCATAAACTCATACATAATTAAAATAATAAATTTCTCATGCTCAATTCTCATGTTTTAACAATTATAATAAATTTCAAGAACAACTCATAAACACAAGAATTTTAGGAAATCAATTATGCGCACCCAATTAAAAGGGTTCAACAGTAAGTTCACTTACCTCGGCTTAAATATTCTCGATCTAGAATCCCAACTAACTCAAGCAACGCCGCTCTCGATCTCAACCAAACGATTGTCTTCCACATAGGAATTATCCATAACACCAAAAATCCAAGGACCAAAATTAATGGGTATTCTAGATTAAATGACAAATTCGTGAAAAACCATCTAAAACTCGCTTACCCACTCTTTTCTTGTTGAAATCCAAAGACCCACTCAAGCAATCTCGTCGGAAACTTTGAAAACGCTGCTGCCCGCTCAAAACGTCGCCGAAAAACGCTGGAATCTGATCCCTCCTCTCCGAACAGCGACCACGAACCCATGCCGTGTAAGACCCGCCGCCGCGACCTGCTGCTGAAGACCCACGCGCAGCAACCCCCACAGCGAAGTGCCGCCTGCACTGCGAAGAAGACCCTGCTGCTATCGAGCTTGAGGACCGCGGCAGGAATCGCGAGCGTCGTCGCCGTGCAACCACTCGTCGGAAGAAGGGTCGCCGGAGATGAAGACTGCTGGTCGGGGGATGCACGCACGCCGGTGACGAGTTGGAGGCTGCACCGTCGGGTAGGTGAAGAAGAAGAAATCGAAAATAAAGAGAGGGCTAAACGGTTGATTCAAGTGGAGATGAAGAAGAGGATTGTTGGTCTAGGGCTCCGTGCAGCTTTAAATAAAAAGGGAATGACTTAGGGTTAACTCCAACATATCGTTATTTACAAAATTGCCCCCTTTCATCTTATTACTTTAAGGAATGGGCCAAAGACCATAAAATAAGTCCTATTTTCCCACCAAATTCCAAATCTTTTAATTCTTGAAAATTTCCCTCCAAATTCCAAATTAATTCCAACTTAGAAAATTTGAAATTTATCCCAAATTAAGGGTGTTACAGTATTGACGTCCATTTGCCAAATCTCATAATCATAAAACGTGGTAATGGACAAGAGAATCCTTATCGACTTTAACATGGAAACTGGGGAAAAGGTTTCCTCATAGTCCACCCCCTCCTTTTGGGTATAACCCTTTGCTACAAGTCGAGCTTTGAAAGTATGTACTTTCCCAGCTGCGTCTCGTTTTCTCTTGTAGATCCATTTGCACCCTATGGGTTTAACCCCTTCATGTAGGTCTACAAGATCCCAGACTTGATTGAAGTACATAGACTCCATCTCTAGGTCCATAGCTTTGACTCACTGGTCATGGTCCACATCATTCATTGCCTGTCTAAAGGTCAATGGATCCTCAACTCCATCATCAGGTATGACAGCTGGATTTTCTGCTAATCTCAGGTAGCGTCCAGGTTGAGTAACAACCCTCCCACTACGTCGAGACATTCTCAACTGTTGAGAAGGATGAGTTTGACCAGATGTACTGGGCTCATCTACAACTCTTGTTGAAGGTCCAGTCTGTGTACTGGGCTCATCAACAACCGTTGTTGAAGGTCCGACCTCATCAACAACTCTTGTTGATTCATTTGTAACTTCACCAGAAAGTTCACTTAACACCATTTTACTGCGTGACTTGTGTTCTCGAACGTGGTCTTCTTCTAAGAAAGTAGCACTTGTCGAAACAAACACTTTATTTTCTTGTGGATCGAAGAAGTATCCACCTCTTGTTTCTTTTGGGTAGCTTACGAATAGGCATAATTTTGAACGTGAATCCAATTTCTTTGGGTTTGCTACTAGCACATGTGCAGGGCAGCCCCAAATTCTGAAATGACGTAAACTAGCTTTACGCCCTCTCCAGAGCTCAAATGGTGTTTGAGAAACACTCTTTGAGGGAACTACATTCAAAATATAAACTACAGTCTCTACTGCATAACCCCAAAAAGAACTAGGCAGTTGAGCATAACTCATCATAGATCGAACCATGTCCAACAAGGTTCTGTTTCTCCTTTCAGATACACCATTCTATTGAGGTGTACCTGGTGCTGAGAGTTGAGACGAGATTCCATGTTCTATCAAATAGTTCTGGAATTTTAAGTCCAAATACTCTCCACCTCGATTAGATCGAAGTGTTTTAATGGTCTTACCTAACAAGTTCTCAACTTTAGTCCTGTACTCCTTGAACTTTTCAAGGGCTTCAGACTTATGACTCATTAGGTATAAATAACCATACCTTGAATAATCCTCTATGAAAGAGATGAAATATTCATACCCTCCTCGATTTTACATTCATTGGACCATAGAGATCCGTATGTATGAGTTCTAAGGGCTCCTTGGCACGATAACCTTTTCCAGTAAAAGGTCGTTTGGTCATTTTACCTTCGAGACATGACTCACACGGAGGTAAAGTACCATCTTCTAACTAGCTTAGAAGTTCGTTCTTAAACAATCTCCCATCCTATTGAGATTTATGTGGCCAAGTCTCAAGTGCCAAAGATAGGTACTTTGAGAAACTTTCTCCCTTTTTGGTTGAGTTTCAGCTGTTTTAAACATTTCATTGTTCAAAATAGCCCTAGACTCTATTGGTCATAAAACATACAAATTGTTCTCCATTTTTGTAGAACAGATATCAGTACCCCTTTTAGTAATGAAAGCTTCATTAACAGAAAAGAACACTGAATATCCTTGTTCTAGCAAACAAGAAATAGAAATCAAATTTCTTTTTATTTTGGGAACTATATATACATTATCTAATAACATATAGTGTTCCCTGGAGAAGAACATTTTAATATCTCTCACTGCTTTAGCTGAAATGAGCTCCCCAGTCCCAACTCTGAGAGTCATTTCCCCAGCATCCAACTGTTGTCAGGAGCTCATTCCCTCAAAGGAAGAGCATACGTGATGAGTGGCACCTGAATCAAGGATCCAGGCTGTATCATCATTTTCCACTATACACGTTTCAATGACCAATAAATCAAATTTATTTTCATTGAGATGTGCTAAGCAGTCTATGTCATATTCATCATGAACAATTTCAGATGAATTAGACATGTGGGCTTGAGGACCGTCCTTAGTTAAGACCAATTCCACGCAATTCTGGATTTTGCGTTGTTCCGACTCCCATGATCAAGCCCTCCGTAGGGTGATCGCTCCCAGGGCGACTCGCAGGCAGATCATGGGGATCTCACGGTGCAACCTAATGGAGGAGACCGTAGGATACGTTGACACGTGTCCTGCTCCCACTTACTATAAAATACTCCCTCATTCACTTTGATATTGATCCATGCAAACACCATATCCGTAGGGGGTCACTCCCAGGGTGACTCGAGGCCAAGCATGGACCTCACGTTGTGAACTTTTGAGGACATGAGAGCAAAACTTGATTTATGAAAATCTTGTTTTGATATATTTCCTCCCGCTAAGTATTTTTATAATTATAGGGTCTATTACTTAGGTAAATTCTGGCTAAATGAATCTATCTAAGTCTATGCCTTATATAACTCTTATATGGAGGTCTTTAATCTAATGTCTTAGGTGAATTAAACTCTTTTAATTAACCTGGCAACATTGCATGCTAACATAACTATGGTTAATTCAACTCAAGTTCCGGGTCAGTTCCCAGGTAGAAGGTGTTTCGTAAACCGTCATCTTAAGTACCTCCAGCCTTAGACAGAACTTCATCGGGAGAGTTCCCTTATAACCATAGTAATGTAAACTCTTTACTCTAAAGATCTAGGTGAATTAAACTCTTTAAAAAACCTAGTGACATTGCATGCTAACATTTAACTATGATTAATTCAACTCCGGTATTCCGGGTTAGTTCCCAGGTGGAGGTGTTCCGTAAACCATCATCTTAAGTACCCCTAGCCTTAGACAGAACTTAACCGGTGGAGTTCCCTTATAATCATAGTAATGTTTTTCCTACTTAGTCAATTAAAACTATTTTTAATTCTATGTAAGAATAATTCTAATCCTATTAGAAATATGATCTTAGGTCTAATTAATTTTAAACATTTTAAAATTACTCTAATTTTCCTAAGATCCTATGTTTGCATACAATTCTTTGTTATAGGTTAACGGATTCTAAATTTTATAACACTTATAAAATTTTAATGAATTAATCCTATAACTTGCTACTATGGTGACATAAATTAACAATCGAATTCTAATTTATTTATAACCATACAATAGCATTTATGACATACATTAATATAACAATTATATTAAACTAAGGTAATGTCATGCTCAATGCATTTCAATTTTTATCCATTTAATATAACACTTTATATTAAACATCTATGAAAATAAAATTCATACATATTTCATACATTATAACATTTATAATAATAAATATGCATGAATATGCTTAACCTAAGGTAGGAATTTAAGCTATATGACATCCATAAAACAAATAAAAAGCAATTGAACCGGTTAATTTTTTCCCCTAGGATAAAATAAAGCATAAATTACAATAATTATAGCTAAATTCTATCGTAAAAGTCCTTCTGCAGCTCCAAATACTGGTCTAGACCGCCCGAACCGACCCGAACCACTTCGAAACAGCCACGAAAACCACGAATCGAGCCAAATTCCAGCTGAACCGAACCAAATCGGTCCCAGCTACCTTATGGCTTTATTATGTTTAGTTGAGCTTGTAATACAAATCATGAGTTGCTAAACTTGTAGCTTAGGGATTGATGTAGTTGATTGAGTTTATGGATTGATTTATGGTTTAAGTTGTGCAATGTTTATTATGTTTGTAATCTTGATTTAATGCTTTCAATTAATTGGCCATTAGTTGGATGATTTATGTTTTGAATCTAGCTCGGGAGAGGGGATTTGATATAGACATACTCAAGATTGCATGACTAAAGTTTATTTTCTAATTCGTGACGGTTTTAGATTAACTTTAGAATTGGTCAAAAGATCTCATTGCCTTGCATATTAATAAACTTAGATAGGGATATCAAGTTGGTTAATTTGCATGAGAATCAATTATACTCGGGAGAGGTAGTTGTGATTAAAGGGTCTTTGGCTCATAATTTCATTGTGCATAATAACTTACTCCTTAAAATCAATCCTATACTAAATCGGCGAAATCAATTCCCTAAGTGTTTTTCCAATTGAATTTCCACTTTTTACTTGCTTTAATTTAGTTTTCATATCATTCACTCACTACTTTTTGATCCCTAAATAAAATTGAGCAAGATAATTCACAATACTTGATTTGCTTAAAAATCCAATCCAGAGGACGACACTCGTTTTTACGAACACTTTATTATTACTTGACCCGTGCGCTTGCGGTAAGGAAAATTCCACATCAGAAGCCGTCATTACGGTCACCCGACACACGGCCATGCAAACCGATGTTCATGCCCTGTAATTCATCTAGTAACTGCAGGGATTAAAGCCCTACGCAGCGGAAGAACAGTCAAACCATACTGTATTTTTATTCTAAACGAAAAACCAATATGGATTGCAACAATATTTACAGCAACAAAACAGAAAATAAATTTGTTGTAAAATGATTATAAAACATGCTAGATCTATTAGAAAATACCCTAAAATTATTCTAATAGATCCTAATGATCAAGGGTTTAGAAAACCTTACTTTGTTTGAGGATCTTGACCGATTTTGCCTAATTCCCTTGATTTATTCACCAAAAACCAGCAGCAAAAACCTTTCCTTCTGCTGTAAAAATGCCCACGAACACCACCGATTAGATTGCACCGGTAATCTCCTTGGGAATAATGTTGAGGATGCTTATGGGAGCAAGAACCTCTAAGGTTTTGAGAGCGTTTTTGGTCTCTGTGTTACTAGAGAGAAAACGCAGAGGAACCCAAATTGAGAGAGAGAGATTGCGTGAGAGAGGCTTGAGAGATTATCGTGAAAAACTGAAAGTCAAGTTACGGATGAAAAAACCAACATCCCTAAAATACCTCTCCAACGTGAATATGCCTAGGTTAATGGGGTGGAAAGTTTCTTATCAGTTAAACTGATAAGAAAATTAATTATGAATTAAAATTAAATTAATAATTAATTAACCAACTAAATTAACAATTAATTTAATTAATACTTATATAAATAATATTTATACAAATATTCCCATTTAACCTATAGTTTTAATGTAATTCAATTAAATCAAAATTAAATTAAATTAAATTAAAACAATAATTAATTAATTCTCCAATTGATTAATAATGTAATTAAATATCAAATATTTAATTATATTTCTCTCATATAAACTATAGTATTAATGTACATATAATGCGCATTAATTATAACCTATAGTTTTAATATGAATCAAATTCATATTTTAAACTTAGGGAAAAATACAATTTTGGTTCCTGAGGTTTGGGTTAAGTAACAGTTTGGTCCCTGAGTTTTCAAACTCAACAAAAATACCCATTAGGTTTGAGATAAGGAGCACTTTGGTCCTTGCCGTCTATTTTTCTGTTAAATACTAACGGTTGCTGACGTGACACTATTATTTTAATAAAAAAAATTATTTTTTTATTTTTTAATAAAAATAAATAAAAACAATAAAATATTATTATTTTTTATTATTTTAATTATTATTCAAAAATCTTTTTCTTCCCCCCTCTTCTTCCCCTCTTCTTCATCTCTTCCCACCTCTTCTTCTTCTTCAAGTCTCCGGCGACCGGCGGCCAGCCACCGCCGACGACTTTTTTTTTTCCCTCTTCTCTTCCCCTTTCTTCTTCTCTTACCCCATTTTTCTTCCCTTTTTTTTTTAAAAAAAAAAAAGTCGTCGGCGGCCACCGCTCGCCGGTCGCCGGATACTTGAAGAAAAAGAGGTGGGAAGAGATGAAAAAAAGGGGGGAAGAAAAAGATTTTTGAATAATAATAGAATAATAAAAAATAATAATAATTTATTGTTTTTATTTATTTTTATTAAAATAAATAAAAAATAATAAATTTTTATTAAAATAATAGTGCCACGTCAGCAACCGTTAGTATTTAACAGAAAAATAGACGACAGGGACCAAAGTGCTCCTTATCTCAAACCTCAGGGGTATTTTTGTTGAGTTTGAAAACTCAGGGACCAAAGTGTAACTTAACCCAAACCTCAAGGACCAAAAGTGTATTTTTTCCCTTAAACTTAATATTCGAACCCCTTCGAATATTCAATTCCCCCTTAGAAATTTACCTCAACGCCCTAAATGAGCTACCGGTGGGACCTAATGGACCTACAGAACAGAAGCTCCAACAATATGAGATTAATTGGCTAAACTCATTAACCAAGTTAATCAATGTTCGTTAACTGTGGTTCACTCCATTATAGAACCACAGCTGCACTCTTCTCACCGCAGATATATTTTCTGTGTCCACGGATATCGACCATCAACAGCAAGTCAACCCTTCACGTGTGTTCGTACCCCAGCTAAGTCAAATTACCGTTTTACCCCTGGACTACATCTTTATCCTTAAGTACCAGTGCTCCTCTAATGAACAACCTGTTTGAGGCCAACCAACAAACAGAAGTCCCTCTCGTGCCATAGAGAGAGCAGGGCCTATTGTTCAAGACCCAGAGACACCACTCAAGGGAACACACCTCTACTTACCCTAGAGTCGAGAAGGAGTGAATTCCATCTTGTGTGATTATGTTCCCAGTGTTGGGTTTTATGTCCTAAAACTCGTAGATAGTAAAGGAAACAAATTAATCGATCTCAATAAAGTTTTATTTGAGTGATTCAGTAATTTGGTTATTGAATAATCGAGTTTGCATTAATAAACCCTAAATCCAATAAACTAAAGATCCAAGGTTGTTTAAATGAAACTTGGACTAGTATGTAGGGACATACGGGGATCAGTGTTCAAGTAACAACCTAAATGGTCTATAGTATAGGGATAGGGCTGGGTATCTTATCCTGGTGACACTATGTGATACGACCCACCTTGTATCTGATACAGATGCAATGATCCAAAGCATCCATGTAGTAGACATGCGGGTGGGGGTATCCTATGCAATGAGTTTGCATAAGACCGGACTGCGAAATAGTAACCACTAGATGTAACGCCGTTAACTAGTTTAGGTATCTATTTCAATAGGATGACCTAGGTAACTCAATCTCAATCCTGAGTCTGTTATGAACTCCTTTCAGGAGGAATTGTCCTTAGATTTGTATGGGTGAGAGTGGCCTGCTCGCCGACTCAATATTCCTACCATTTCAGGGGCAAGACCGAATGGGGGCTGGGAACATAACAGTACAAGATGAAATTCACTCCTTCCCCTATTGGGGCAAGTAGATGTGTGTTCCCTTAAGGGCTGATTCCGGGGCTTGAACAAAAGCGCGCTATCCTCTCCTGGCCCAAGAGGAATTTCTGTTTAGTGGTTGGACCCTAAACAGGTTGTTCATTAGAGGGATCAGTGGTACATAAGGATCCAGAGGTAACCCAGGGGTAAAACGGTAATTTGACCCAGCTGGTGTTACGAACACACATGAAGGATTGACTTACTGCATTGGTCGATATCCGTGGACACAGAAATATTCTACAGTGAGAAGAGTGCAGCTATGGGTCTTTAGTGGAGTGACCCACAGTTAACGAATGTTGATTAACTTGGTTAATGAGTTTAGCCAGTTAATCTTGTATCGTTGGAGCTTCTGATCTGTAGGTCCATTAGGTTCACCTGCTAGCTCGTAACGGGTACTGAGATTATTTAGTCTTGAATATTAAGGGAATTAATATAATGTATGGAGATACGTTATAGTATACAGTTTAATTAGAGAATTAAACTTTATAATTAATTTTGGATATGATTCAAAATTAATTTAGGAGAGAATTATGAATTTAATTAAATATGTGATATTTGATTAATTCATAAATTAATTAATTAAAGAATTAATTAATTTTAATTTAATTTGGTTAAATATGATTTAATCGAAATTAAAACTATAGTTTATAATTAATGTACATTTTGATGCACATTAAAACTATAGGTTAAATGAGAGAGATAAAATTGAATATGATTCAATTATAAAATTAATCAAATATTTGATATTTAATTAATGTGGATTCAATTGATGAGATTAATTGATTGGCCAATTTAATTCAATTGAATATGATTCAAATTGAATTAAATACCTTATGTTATAATTGATTTAATTAAACTAATTATAATTATTTAATTAATTAAATGATAAATGATAATTATTATTTAATTAATCGATGGTCTGGATCACGTTGATTATGATCAACGGTAGAGATTAAGTAGGGAATAACTCCCTCCCCACTTATCGTAAAATTGGGAAGGAGTTTCCCTAACTGATGGATTCCTCTCATTCACGCAAATTACAGAGAAGAACTCTCTGATCTCTCTCTCTCAAATTTAGAAAATTACAGCAACGCTTTTGCTGTGGTTTTTCCCTTCAAGACCAAGAGAACGATCCCACAATCGTTATCTCAAGGAAGATCTTAGAGCGTAGCGGGTGCTCTTGCATGGTGGTGTCCCATTGGAAGATCAAGAACGTTTGTGGAGCATCGTGCTGTTTTTATGTGTCTTCCATGTAAGTTTTTCTAAGATCTAAAATAGTTTTAGATTTTATTTTTCAGCATGCTTAACATAGATCTAAATAGAAATTGTTTCTGTTTTAATTTTGCCCAACGTACCGGTATTCAATATAGTCGTAATTAAATCACAAACGATGAAAACCGCTTCCGCTAGGGGATTCAATTCCTTCACCCAGCTCCCCACTCGGTCTTGTCCCCAAAATGGTAGGCTTATTGAGTCGGCATGCAGGCCACTCTCACCCGTACAAATCAAAGGACAATCCCTCACAGACAAAAGTCCATAATCCACTTAGGATTGAGACCAAGTTGCCTAGGTCATCTTAGTGAAATAGAAACCAAGCTAACTAACGGTGTTACAGTTAGTGGTTACCTATTTCGCGGTCCGGTCTTATGCAAACTCATTGCATAGGATACCCCTACTCGCATGTCAACTACATGAACGCGTTGGATCAATACGTTTGTATCACTATACAAAGCGGGTCGTATCCATAGTGTCACCAGGATAAGGTACCCAGCCTTATCCCTATACTATAGACCCTTTAGGCTGAATCTTGAACATTGATCCCCGTATGTCCCTACATACTAGTTCAAGCCTCATACTATCAGCCTAGGATGTTTAGTTTATTGGATTAGGGTTAATAAGACAAGATTACTTAATACAAACACAGAGAAATGAATAATACATCATTTTATTAATGTTCGGTCAAAAGGTACATTTACTATTTACGAGTTTTAGGGAATAAAACCCAACAGTAATGTATTAGACTAAAACCCATCAAATGTTGCCCATGAAAGAGGACAATAAGTACGAAATACATACCTCCATCAACGCACGCAACATCGCATGAATAGAATTGAATGACCGTGTCATACGATCATCCAACTCTACAACCCTTGCATCAAGGCTTTGCAGATACGCCAGCACATCCATCGTCATTCCTCCACCCGTCGACTGTCCCCTCTGATTGCAAGGGATATCCTACAGTGGATCGACTGACGTCGATGGCACATCAGTCGAATGTGCTGTCGGCCCCGCCGGTTATTCAGTGTCCAGATCCATGGTGAACATATCGTCCAGGTCTTGGTCACCGTCCATGGGTCAATTGCACCCTGGGTCTGGGTGCCCTCGGCATACCCGAAAACTGTCGGGGCATCCCGTTCAACGTCCTCGGGTTCATGTACAAATATCGACCACTGATCGATTCTAGCATCCCGGTATCACTTCTTCTTGGTCGACATGTCAAGGGACGTGGTAACAACCGTCTGCATTGTACAGGTGTCAATCATTTACACTAGGGAAAACCCCCATAGTTGAATTGAAAAGTACCTCATCAGAAGATGTCCTTACCCGTGTCGACTGGAAAACGTCATACTGCAGCATCACGAACTTCGGCGAGCTGCTGTAGGACCATCTGAGAAACTGGGGAACTGCCAAGTCCCTACCCCTGATGGCAACCCTCCTCGGAACAGATGACAGTATCTCATACGCTCAGACCTGAAACTAACATGTCAGGTTCGTTCTCGGTTAAAACTAACAAATTTTTTTATATATGTAAAGTACCCAAACGTTACCTGAAAGGCATGTGGAAGTCCAGGTAGCGAATACTTGATGGCCCTACCGTCACTTGTAGAGACCTTCCTCTTGTGATCATCTACCCTATCCTTCAAGGCAACCTTGAGTCCCTTGAGTGTTCGCTCCCATATGATATTACCCCAGTCCTTGCTGTTGTAATAATCCAGGTATTCAACATCGTCAAATAGTGTTCTATCGACGACACTCTTGGTCTTGTTCTTCCCCATCATTGCTACCTCCGTGTAGTAAACCAAGGTGACACTGACTGCATCCTCGTCTATCTCGACTGGAGTTCCTTGTACTTCTCCTCCAGCTTGTCCAATTTGAGTGGGGTCGACGGGTTAGTAACCCCAAAGTACCTCCTCTCCAACCCCATTCTCGGTACATCACCCCGTTGAACTCGAGGAGCAGGGTTCCTCCAGAGTCCCGTCATCAAGAGGAACTCCTCCTTCGAGAAGGTCACGACCCTCCCCCTGATATTGAAACTCATTGCATCAGTTCGGTCTGTTTGAACCTCCCTAAGCAGCACGTGATGCACTAGGGGACTGTTCCAGAAACTGCCCAAATACGGTCCTCCTGAACATGTTCCTCCGTCTGGCGTTGAGCTTGCTGCTGAAGATCTTGTTGGCATTCCCAATGTGAGACATGCAGGTCACTTGGGCGGGAAATTAATCGTCCTCGGAAATCTTCATAGCATGTGCCATTTTGAACCTAAATGCATTTTAAACATCACACGTACATTAGGAAAAAAAAAGAGGCAACATAGAGATTTTCCCTAATTTCAATTACACCCTCTTAAATTCACGATCACGCTCTCGTTTTCGCTCTCGCTCGTTTGTCCTCTACCTCTCGCTCCCGTTTACGCTCCAACTATCTGACAAACCCGCTCAAGGAATGGCATTCATTCATGTCATTATAGCCTAGAAACACGAAGAAACTTCTGTGAACTTTCCTAGCCCTAAATCGCTAAACCGAAGACCCACTTGAAATAATCAAAGCATACACCTAACTTTAACTAACTAAAACAAACTCCAGAAACATAAGCAACATTTTTAAGAAACTAGAGCGCCGAACATTCAGAGCAACAAACAGAAGACTTAGACCCACAAAACCCACAAACAAACGTTTAACGTAAACAACGACTAACCAACGTACGCAAAGTAAAACGAAATGTCACTTACTGGCGTTTGTACTCGTTGGTGGAGAAGAAACGTTTGAAGCGTATACAACCGAAGAGGGAGAATGAGAGTCACCGGTGGGAGTAGAGAGACGTAGAATAGAAAAGTTTCGGTGAAGCGGGAAAGACGAGAGCGTACCGTTTAAGTAACCGAGCACTTTTTACATATGAAATGTCATTTTACAGAGGGGCGGGAAGCGAGAGCACGAACGATTCCAATAGCGAGAACGAGATCGTGAACTAGTGCGCGAAAGATGGTTTTGTAGGATTGAAATTCCCTAATTTCGTAAAGCGGACCGATTCGTAGTTAATTTTGTTTAATCTAAAATACTAATATATTGGCAATAAACTTAGAACTATTCTAGATTTATATTAAGGCTAAGCATACAATCTTAGAACTAATCTAAAAGGGAGAAGCAAACATACTGTCGTTGTCGTCTCTGAAATATCAAGAACGCCTTTCTTGATTTCATAGGGACCAAGCATCAACAATTGGCACACCACCAATTGATCTTCCCTGCGATGACTCTGAGATTAGAAACGTAGTTGTGGGACTACCCAATCTTGAATGGGAAAAACACAAGAGGAAAAAGTTCCTCTTTGTGTTCTTCGTTTAGAGAATATGAGAGAGTGACTAGGGAGGATAGAGGGAATGCAAGAGTGCATTCTTGTGGCCTTATGTTGTATCACCTAAATCCTATGTTTAGTGTTCTATTTATAGGAGAAAGGCCATAAATAAAATATTCATTTAAAATCAATTATTTCCATAACTGATTCAATCTTTTCCATAATTAATCAATTCCATAACCAATCAATTCCATAATTGATTAATCTTTTCCATAAATTATTGATCACTTCCATAAGTGATTAAATCATTTCCATAAATGATTAATTACTTCCATAAGTGATTAATCATTTCCATAATTGATTAATTTCCAATTAATTAATCACCGATTAAATATCATATATTTAATTTCAGACCTTCTATTAGTTAATTAATTAATTACACAATTAAATATCATATATTTAATTTCAGGCCTTCAATTAATTAATTCTATAATATGAATCAAATTCATATTAAAATTTGAACTCCTTCAAATTCTCTTATATCCTATAAATTTAATATGAATCAAATTCATATTAATATTTGAACTTCTTCAAATATTTATTTCTCTCATAATAATAAAGTTTAATTTCAAATTAGACTTTATATTTTAATGTATCACTATACATTATATTAATTTGTATCTCATACAATTAATTTAATTCCCAATATGAATTTGAACTATTCAAATTCTCTCAAGATATAATTGTTCCTAATTACTCTTTACGAGCTAGCATGGGGACCTAATGGACCTACAGATCAGAAGCTCTCATGATATGAGGTTAACTGATTAAACTCATTAATCAGGTTAACCAATATTCATTAACTGTGGGTCATTCCACTAAAGACCCACAACTGAACTCTTCTGAATGTAGAACATTTTTGTGTCCACGGATATAGACCTATACCGGTAAGTCAATCCTTCATGAGTGTACGTAATCACAGCTGGGTCAAATTACCGTTTTACCCCTATGTTCCATCTATCTCCTTAAGTACCAGTACTCCTCTAATGAACAACCTGTTTATGGTCCAACCAATAAACAGAAAGTCCCTCTCGGGCCAGTGAAAGGGCGAGATCCCTTTGTTCAAGTCCTGGAGTCACCATCTAAGGGAACACTCATCTACTTCTCCTAGAAGTGGGAAGTAGTGAATTCCTTCTTATGTTGTCATGTCCCCAACCTCTCACTCGGTCTTGTCCCCAAAAAGGAAGGCATATTGAGTCGGCGTATTGGCCACTCTCACCCATGCTAATCAAAGGACAATCCCCTATGAGAAGGAGTTCATGACACACTCAGGATTAAGACTGAGTTACCTAGGTTATCCTATTGAAATAGTAACCTAACTAGTTAACGGTGTTATATCTAGTGATTTACTATTTCATGGTCCGGTCTTATGCAAACTCATTGCATAGGATACCCCCGCTTGCATGTCTACTACATGGATGCTTTGGATCATTACGTCTGTATCAAATACAAAGTGGGCCATATCACATAGTGTTACCAGGATAAGGTACCCAACCTTATCCTTGTACTATAGACCGTTTAGGTTGTTACTTGAACATCAATCTCCGTATGTCCCCACATACTAGTTCAAGTTACATACAAACAACCTTAGATCTTAGTTTATTAGATTTGGGTCAAATTGTGCAATATTTAACAATAACACTTTATTGTAGAAACTCAATTACACTTTATTGAAACAAGTATACAATTTGTTTACATTCACTATCTACGAGTTTTAGGGCATAAAACCCAACAGGTTTGAAACCAACGAGGTCCGAGAAGCAAGAGCGAGAGCGAGAACTGGAGCGCGTAACAAGATCGTGAACCTTGAACCGATTAGAAGCGATTGAAAAAAAAGAAAGACTACCAAGAGGCGAGAGTGAGTACTGGATCGTTTGAGTATCTGGAGCGGGAATCCATAACGCTGTGCTGGAGGGGCAAGGCGGTCGTAAAGTGTGTGAGGTGACATCAGCAAAAGGGCGTTCTCCATTATTCTGAAAAGGTAGGACAAATTTCATTAGGGCCCCCCAAAATGGTCATCCGTACAAATTTCCCAATTTTTAAGGTATACTTATTGAACAATTATAGTAGTCTTACCATTATAACAACCTAACTAACATATTGTGATAATAGGATGGAGATGGCAAATGGCCAACGGTTGGCCATGTGGTAGAGAACAGACCTATTTACATTCAACCAAGGTGGACTTGTCTAAAAAAACCATATGAGGTAGGTTAATGAAAATTCGCACATTTAATTCGATATTGATTTCCAAATCCATATCTTTCGATCAAAATTGTGAATCAAACTCAGGTAAAGCGAAAGTTGAACATGGGTGAAAATGTTCAAAATCATCAAACAACAATGGGCAGATCAATATACGAGGTATAATTAGAATATAACTTTATATTATATGAATTGCTAAACACCAAAGTTGCCACTGAAATTGATGCCTCTGAAATTGTTAGACACCAAAGTTGAATGTAAGGTTTAATGCACTGGAGAAAAATAAACAAATACCGACAAGAGGATCAAGGGTTCTAACAGAGGTATGCCCTGCGAAAAAATATCTATGTTCGATTTTCTAATTGAATGTAGACTTACAATTTCTTGTTTTATAATTACCAGGTAAATAGGGATGTGACTAAGAGGCCAGCTTGGGGTGGAAAAATTTACCTAAAATACAGGAGGATGTGGTGGCACCATTGAAGTCAACAGGGGCCTATGTTGATGCTCTACGAGGAATATATGATCCAAAGAAGGACTCAAAAACACCAAAGAAATCATACGCACCTTCATTTGATCTTCATCTAACACAGACTCAAGAATGAAGCTATAGACTATGATGAGCTTCAAAATCTAAATTTTAAGCTTTGTCTATTTTGTGGCTGCTTTAGGATTAAAAATATTTTGGTATTTTGGATTTTGATGATTCAAACTTAGTATGGATTTACGATAGATTATGACTGCTGGTTTTGTAACTGATCAAAATATAACTTATGGAATCTGGATTTGGATTTGTGATGAGGCTTGCATAGTGATTTTAGGAATTCAAATACTCTGAATATGCTATTTTTGTGTTTCTAAGTAACTGTTATACGATACCTGACTCATTGTTGTCTATTCGGAGTTTGAAAATGTTTGGTTGTTATGGGATGGAGTATGTTGGTTGGTTGATTTGTCCATAGGAGGGAATATATTCTGTCTAATAGGAATTTTAAACATTTTGCAAAGCTTGTAGTTGTGCAGTTATGTTGCCGGATTTTCTGTAAGGTTAAACTTGATTAATGGACAATTTTTTTAATAGGTATCAGTGACTTTGAAGATACAATTACATGGTAATTCTGTTAATGGACATGTGAATTAATAAACAGACCATGAAATCCCATTAATACCAAAAATTAACTTACACCCACAAAAAAATACTTAATAAAATATTAACAATATTTGGGCGAGGAAAATGTTCGTATTTAAATACAAATATAGCATATTTGGACAACTATGTTTAGGTACGAATACTTTATACCATGTAATTTTATATGCATAAGACTTGAATAAGATTGAGAAAAAAAAATCATTACTATTAGAATGTTTATATCTGACGGTAGGCATTTTAAATAATGATTAACATTGGTAATTGCAATTCCATGATTAATGTTGGATTTCAATATTTAATTTGTCTAGTTATGATTAAATATTTAATTTGAACATGACAAAAAATACCACGTATTTGTGCGATAAATTGGAAAAACTACAAAAATAGAAAGTTATAGCACTTAAAAACATAAATACCTTGACAAAAATATCTAAAAACAAAAATACCTTGAGAAAAATATCTAAAAAGAATAATACCTTGACAAAAATGTCTAAATCCTAAACCCAATTTAAAAACTAAACATCAACTCGAAATGAGATTCTTGCACGATCTACGGTTATGGCCAACTTGTCCACAACGGCCACACTTGAATGACACCACCCTTTCAAAACGAGACAAGATTCGTTTTTTCTTTGGACGTCCAGCTCTTCGTTTAATGTTTGGCGGAAGAACGTGATCCTCCTCTATAGCATTTGAGTGGGAGAATTGTTGAACACACCCAATTGGATGCACATCTTTACTGTATAATTGCACTAAGCTGGATATTGGTGCGACAGTGGCTGAATGATGGATGTAAGAAAAGATGGTAAATAATGATTAAGATAAATTCAGCCAACCTAGTGCAAGTATACACTATCGCACGTAGTAATAAAAACCTTAGAAGTATTCCAAGGGTATCGATTCCACGAGGACTAAATTGGAAACACAGATTTGAAGAAGAAACTGTTCAAAGATTGCTTGGATAAGGTAACCAAAGAAATAGTTGATGATGATTTTTGGAAAATAAACAAGTAAAGAAAACAATAATAAATAAGTGAAGTGCTCAATATAGTTTCAACCCTAAGGTAAAATAACTCTAATCATTGCTTATTAAACCTAAGTCTATTCATGCATTGGGTCAGATTTAACTTCTATTTGGCCTTGCTCTCAAGAACCGTTAGAAGACTAAGCGAGTATCGTTGTGCACATGTCTATGACTCGACTCCGACATAGATAATTCACGCATGCAATCTATAACCCTATAGTTGTTATAGGGTGGCTTAGGCAGCCTCGTCCTATAACACCGAATACACTCTTTCGAGCCATTTCTCCTATATCACCTTTATGAGAATCGATATCATTTGTCCCTTTCGAGTATCAAACTTATATAGCATGCAAAGTCTAAGTGATCAATTTAAACTGAACAAGATTCAGAATGATATTCAATAAAGAGTGACATGCAATGAATAAAACTTAAGCAAATAAACACTTTCAAGCTAAGTTAACAATAAGGGAATTCACTATATTGAACCCCTCAATGGGATTTAGCTACGCATGATGGAATAAAGTGAAAATGAACAACTTTCCATTGAAATAAAGAATAAAGAATACAAATAAATGAAAAGTAACAAGTGCTGGAAATAAGGTGCAATAGCTAAAACTAGGGTTTTTTCTTTTATCCAATCCTTCTAGAGTTCGTTCGACACTCTACTCTCCTTTACAAAGGGGAATAGGGTGAAAATCTCTACAAACACTCAGGTTTGATGTCTAACTAAAAGTTAGAATTCAGTCATCTAAGAAGGACCTCGGGCATCCCTACTCATGGGCGTCTACTAGGGTTCTGTCACCACCCTCTTCTTCCCAGTGAGTTCTGCTTGGAATTTCCTTCGAATCAAGGCCTTATATAGTGTGGGGAGTAGTTGAGGAGCCACGAAATAGGTGCTGGTAGGTAGCCCAGTCCGTTTCGAGGTCAAAACAGCCAGTTAGGTGCGCAAAACTCTCGTTCAAAACGACCCGCGACGGACTCGGAACTGCCTCTGTCTGCCCAGAAATGCAGTCACATTTCTGGGAAATTCCAGCTTTCCTCTATTTTTCTGCACAACACCGAATTAAGTCAAATTCATATCAAAATAGGTCTTTTTAAGCACTTTTAAGCATAAATTGACATATGTGACTCTCAACTCCCTAATTCATCAACTTTAACACTTTTAGAGCTCGAGAATAGTAAATTTGATCTAAACATGCAACTTTTGACAAGAAAATGAGCTAAATATAAGGGTAAAATAGGTATATTTTTTACCCTTATCAGATATTCGAAAAAATTCATGACAATGTGAATGAAATTCGTGGTTCCGACGACATAAAGCAAGACATGCATGAGGACATGGGATCAGATCCAAAGCCCATCGCAAGCATGAACAACTCTTGGTAAGAATGTTGACCTCAAATTGCATGGTGCAATCATGTACTTCAATTCATGTTGGTTTACATGATATAGCTGGAAAAAAAATACAGCACATAAGAAATATACAAATACAGTATAATGAGTAGAAAATATGTCAGGAAGTATATAAATGCAAAATAAGAAGAATGTAACAAAACTCACATCCATTGTTCGACTTTCCTTTAGGGATCTACGAAGCACATCCTCAGCCCATGGCAAGAGGTCAGTTTGTTGGAAGCTACAAAAACTTCGACGTTCATAGAACCATTGTTGAATCAAACTTCTTATGGCTTCGAGAAGGGGAATAACAGGCAGCTCACGAGCCTCCCCCAAAATTGAATTCATACTCTCATATATATTTGTTGTCATTATGGTAGATCTTTTCCTCACAAAAAATGCCCTCACCCATGTAGAACGTTCTACTTCTTCTAATTCAGACCTTATGGAAGGAACTATATCCTCCAATTGTCTCATGTAATATTCATAATCCATGGTTGTGTACGCCCGTGCACACATGTGGAAGGGTTGATCAATCGATTTTGATTTGTATTTTTTTTAATGTTCCTTAACAAGTGAAATGCACAAAACCCATGCTCGACATCATCATAAACACTATTTACACCTTTCCCTGTATTGTTATGCCTATCGGACACTATAACTAAGTCTTTTGATTCACCTAACAAAGATTTAAGATTGCAAAAAAACCAAGACCAAGAGGCATCCTTCTCTAAGTCTACAATAGCAAAAGCCAATGGGACAATTTGGGAATTACCATCCAATGCGCATGCAGATAAGAGAGTACCAAAAACTTTGGCCTTTGATGCCGCCCCATCAATAGATATAATCGGGAAACAAAACTTCCATTCATGGATTGAAGCTGAAAGGCACATGAAGAAATATTTGAACCTACCATCGTCATCCACTTCTTGTGTTGTGTATGTGCCTGAAAACCAACGAAACAATTAAAATAAACATGTTGAGTGCATAAATACTTGGTATCTGTTTGAAAATACTAGATAAATGTTGAGTGGAAAAACGTACCTGGATTTTTCTGGATTAATGCAACACTGAATGCAGGGATAAGGGAATATGAGTCTTCTAGGCTGCCTCTAATGGAGTTCAATGCAAGTTCACGACCCCTCCAAGCTTTTTCATAACTAATATTGACCCCATGTTTCCTCCTCATGTAACCAATCACATTGTGGGGACGACATTGGATTTTATCATTGATCTTTAAAATAGACTTTACGCACTCCCCTACGATAAAAGTTGTGGCTTGCCTATGGTCATTCTTAACAACACCAAGGGGACATTCGTGCTGGTCAATAAATTTGCGGACAACCCACAAATTTCCATTCCGATATAGAGATGACCTAAACAGCCAGTTACATTGGTCTTCCTTGCATTTAAGTACAAGGGATTTCTGATTTGACTTCACTGTACGACATTGAAAGCTGTTTTTTAAGGCAACTAGGTAAATAGAATTTCTTCAACTCATCCTTGTTTTGAAAAACAGACCCTTCTTGGACAAGAGATACAAATGATGGGTAATTAAAATCAACAAGGTCAATATATTTAAAATCCTTTTTGCCTCCTGAATTTTGGGCGTTTTTCCTATTACTACTGTTGTGCAAAGACACTGTATTTGAAAAATTAGTGTCACCAATTTCGCAACAATCTACAACGACACATATATCAGAAGCCATATACCATCTGAAGTAATTGATAGAAACCCCATAACATCCCTGTCTTCAGTAATTCTAATTATATTGGATTTATTGCAGTCGTTCCTATACATTGTCAAACGAGTGATAACTTGATTATCGGAAAGAATGAGTTTGCTCCGAATACAGTCAGTGAAAGTGTTGAAATGTCAACTCCATTCCAACAGATATATTGGCCACCTTGAAGTTATGGTACCGATTGTGCTCATCCTATACACCATCATATAAAATATTAACCAATTGAAGCGACATCTGCCTAACAAAATTAAATGGAACAATAGTCATCATGAACGAAACAATGAGTTGAAAAACAAATAAATTAGGGGAGATGTAAATACCTTATGATTGACAAATTGATAAAATCTTGATTGGAAGTAATTGGGAAACTGACTTCTTTGATGGTCGAATAGGCTTCTCGATTGCAAGGAAAACTGGTACCAGTGTAAACTAGATTGGGGAATAATATCTTTTTAGCAAATCAAATAAATTCAAATAAATTCATGATAATATCGTTATTTTTTAAACAAACGTAAAATCGGTTGGAGAATACAATCTATTTTGTTAAAAATTAAATCTAAGGAAAATAAAAATAAAATAAATGAAATCTTTTAGTTAGATATACATCTTCCTTAACTTTAGGAGATGGAGAAAATCGGTTATCCAGAGATAGAAATGGGTTGAAAATACTGCCTCCTTAATTTTAGGGAGAAGAGCAAAACGGTTATGAAAGGGTAAAATAGGAAATTCAGGTTGTAAAAAAAGTCACAGGCTCCTCACGTTTTGGCCATTTATCTACTCTTTTTGTTTTGGTCTATCTATCTAAACCGGGAATTCTTTTTTGCTATTTACAAGGATTTCCCTAAAAAAAATTAAAGTCTCCTAAAAAAACTAGTACCCCCATTGTATCGTCTTCTCATTCATGTGTTTATTTATTTATTTTTTTTTTGAAACACTTATTCATGTGTTTAGACATATAGTAAATTGATATATTATCTCATTCATGGATTTCAGAGTTGTTTTAGTATAGGTTTGAGATTGATTTTGAAATGGTTAAAATCACTTTCTTTTAGGTTTAAAATAACTTTAATATATGTAGTTGATTATTTAAACTTAAATATAAAAGTGATTTTATGATTTAATGCATGTTTTAAAGTGCTTTTGAACATGTTAAAGGTGATTTTCACCATTTCAAAATCACTTCCAAACATGTCCTTAATATATAATAATATGAAAATTTTTGATATACTGATGAGTATCAATATCAATAATTATTTGACAGGATAAATAACAAACGGAAGTAGTGTAGAAAGTTTTTCACATTACAATTAATTTGGTTTGTTACATGGACTCCATAATATTTATAAATGCTACTAAAATGGCTCACATTGAGAGTAGGAGTAAAAATATGAACAGTTTTCTATACTAATATTGTACTAAGGCTCTTTTGTGGAGAGTAATGTATGGTGGGAGAATGTTGAATGAGAAATTTCAGTCAATCACCAATTGTCACGTCATTAATATAAATTAATGAAAAATTTGTATATTAAAAAATTTGGAACTAATTTCAAATTAACAAGTGTCTAAAATTAAAATATAAGGACCAAACAAATCCAAATGATGTCGCATGTCTTTTTTTTTTTTCTTTTTTGCAACATGTGAGGTAGGGGGATTCGAACCACATACCTCTTTCTTGGTCATTAGTTCAAGTTTTATGTCAGTTGAGTTATGCTCATGTTGACAATGATGTCACATGTCTTAATTGTGACTATTTGATCAAACAAAATTAGCCTGACCAAATTGGATGATATGAAAATTGAACCCAAGATCAAATAATTTCAAAGGGTTAAGCAAAGTCCTATTAAGTTAGGCTCATGTGAGCAATGATGTTACATGTCTTAATTGTGACTATTTGATCATACAAAATTAGCCTGACCAAATTGGATGATATGAAAATTGAACCCAAATCAAATAAGTCTAAAGGGTTAGGCTTAAAGCCAGCAAAGTCCTTGTGTAACACTTCGCGTTTCAAAATTAGGTTGTTTTAGAGTTATTGGACTTAGTTGTTCTTAGGTTCTAATTTGGAAATTTTGAATTTCAATTTAAACCCTGATAGCATCAAATTATTGCTATTTAATTTTCTTAAATCTTGATTATCCTAATGTTATTATTTGTGAAAAATGATTAATTTTGAGTATAATTGTTGTATAGGTCGTTTTGAAGTTCTCAAGATCAAATTTGGTCAAAGAAGTGATAGTCAACCTAAAAGTCAACATAGACCAAGCACCAGCCAAATTCTTGAGTTTGGAGCGTCTCAACGTTATAAATCCAGCTCTCAACGTCGCAAGATAGAACACTTAGAGTCAAGACGCCAGAAGACTGCACCCATGCTCTGTCCGTCCGTAAGCTTGTTGACACTGCCCTCAGCATCTCAATATTGAGGCGCATGTGTGCCCAGTCCGTTAGTCGCAGCTTAAGCGTCTCAATGTTCTTAGTTGCCTTATAAAAACTTCTCATTCGTTTTAGGTCGAGTTCAACTCTTATTTTTCGATTCTGAGCCGCAATTTCCCTTAATTTTTTGTATTTGGTTAATTTTCTTTGTAATTTCCGTAGATTAGATTTATTTTAGTTAGTTTAGTATGACTAATCGAGCCCTGGAGCTTAATTTCAACATCCCGATGGTGGACTAAGTGTAGATTGTCGTAAATGAGGATTCTCGAATGTAAGTTTGGTTGTAATTCTTGTGATTTGTACTTAATTCCCCTCAATTTAATGTTATTGATGCTTTATTGAATCCTGTGCATACTATAGTTAGGATTGATTGAGTGATCTGACAAAGTGTTTGCGTTAATCTTAATTACCCGGCTAATTAGTAGCATTAATTCTATTGTGTGGTAATTTGATATTTTATCCCAAAACACAATTTGTATGCTAGAATTAGGATTCAATAATTTAACTTGCATGAATTTAGGTTTTTCCTAGTTTTTGATTAAGTTATCTAGCGATCCACTAATCTTAATGCTATTAGGTTTTCTTTGATCTGATCATTAATTAGTTTTCTAGTTATGAAATTGATTTCGATGCATTGGTCGGATTAATCACCTTAGGGATCTTTACGATTGCTAGATTTTCCGGTTAAGTAGCTATATGTCATAGGGTTAAATAGCTTAAATATGGATTCAATGATAGAATTAACCAAACTGAAATCAGATTTTCCATTTACATGATCCTGAGGTAAAATTAGGTAATCCATCCTTTTCAATTTTTGTTATTTTAGGCCCCGTTTGATAACCATTTTGTTTTTTGTTTTTGGTTTTTGAAAATTAAGCCTATAAACACTACTTTTACCCATAAGCTTTTTTTCTTTTTTTTTTTTTTTTTTTTTTTTTTTTTTTTTTTTATCTACATCCTTTCTCATGTTTTAAAAAACCAAGCCAACTTTTGAAAACAAAAAAAAGTAGTTTTCAAAAAGTAGTTTTTGTTTTTGGAATTTGGCTAGGAACTCAAATGTCTCCTTAACCAAAATGAAAATTATTGTAAGAAGATTGAGAGAAAACAAACACAATTTTCAAAAACAAAAAACGAAATGGTTATCAAACGGGGTCTTAATTTCTTGCAATTTTGTTTTTATTTTTATCGCCCTTATTCTTCTTCCATGCCAAGCCTCCTTCCAGTTACTAATCGAAAAATCCTAAATTTGTTGAATTAATTTGGTTGCTTCTTGCGTTCAATCCCGGTCATTTCTATTGCAAAGTAGCTAAGAACCGGTGATTATAAATTTATTTGATCTAGACCCTCGACAAGTCTAGCTTATTAGTATCTCCTAGTTCTAGATGATCATTTTAGCTCCCTGTTTCCTCTAGATTTTGCTTTTTATCTTATTGGGTTTGTATGTATTCTTTTGTATTTTGTGTCTTTGACATCTTTCCTGTTTTCTTTTTCCTTTTCCATTGATAACTTTATTTACCCTATGTTTTCTTGTCCCTTGTATTCTTTCTGATTCTTAATCTCTTCCGATTCTTAAAATAAAAAAAATAAAAAAAAAAAAAAAAGGGAAAAGGTCCTAGTATGTTTTTACAAGTACACTCATAAAAGGAAAAAGAAAAGCGTTAGATTAATGGAAAGCTTGAGTCACGTTTAACATCCCATGTAATTCAACTTGAAATTTCATATATTTTGTATTTTCTTTATTGAGTTTGACACTTTTACTAACTACTACCATATTTTTTTTAGTACTACAAATGTAAAGTGTCGATTTGAACCTTCGACTTCGATCTCGTGAGGCGTAAATGTCGCAACTGAGATGAGCTATGATTATGTTGACTACTAACTACTATCATTAAATAATAGTTTGTTCAAACTAGTTTAAAGTTGAAGTGTTGGGTTGAGATTTAAGTTGTTTGGCTTTCATATCTTTCCTGAATTGCCAAAGGAAAATTTGTTGCTTCAAATCTTAAATTACAATAAATCATAATTAGCTAAGGTTTGCAACCGAAGAAACATAAGGCATGCATTTTTTCCTTCAGCCCTTATATTTTAAATATATGCTACGTTAAATTATTATTATTATTTTTATTTATTTATTTATTTATTAATGGGTGTTGGTGAAGGAACTAAAATCCCACACGTTTAAACTCAATCATGCAGCTGTATGAATTTTAGTTGTACTATATATATATATAAACTCTCATATTGGAGACTTCTTGTGTCTTTCCTAATTTATCTTTAGCTAAATTATAGAAAATATCCCAAAACTATTAGATAAAGAAGTTTCACTAACTTTTTAATAATAATAATAATAAATAAATAAATAAATAATATCCCTCAACTATAAAAACTTTAAAAAATACCTATGACCTTTAAAAAACATTTAAAAAAAAATACCCTTACCGTTAAGTTTTACAGGAAAAACATTAAAGTTTCATTAATATCCTTAACTTTTCAAAAAAACTTAAAAATACTATTACCATTAAGCTTTGGATATAAAACATTACAGTTTCGTTAATACTTTTGATCTTTAAAAAAAAAAATTGAAAATACCCTTGTCAAAAAATGTTTCTTCTTCTTTCTCTCTTATAGCAAATTCTTCTTTCATAAAAATTAATGAGAAGTTTTGTTTATTTGCCATGAATTCATAAACTATAAATTTTTCTTCTCTCCTTCAACACAACATCCCAAAAGTCAACCAGATTCTTATGTTGAAGCTTTGATTTTTGCTTCATTGTTGAATTCTGTTAGCTTTACGAGCTTCAATTATACTATATGTTTGGGAAAACCTTGTAAATGGCAAAAATAAAAAATCAGTTTAGAAAAATAGACAAAAACAAATCAGGGGAAAAATGGCCAAATCGTGGGATTCACGTGACTGTATTTGTATCCTGATCTTCCTTTTTTGCCCTCCCCATAATTGTCTTTCTCCAGCTCCCTAAAAATAAGGAACCAATATTTGTAATCTTCCTCTCTTTCATTAACCGCTTTCTCCCTATTCCTAAAATTAAGGATTTTGTGTATCTTAATAACCGATTATCTATCTTTTAATTAATTTACTTTTAAATGTATCAAATAGATCAAATAGATTTTGTTCTCCAGTCTGTTTACCGTTTGGTTTAAAGATATGATATTATATCTTCTATTTATTTGAACTTAATGGGTTTACTTGAAATTATTTCAGCAGACGACTAATATCAGTGTTCACAAATCACGAGTGTGGCAGTGTGATGATACCGCAAGTTCGTTTGTTGCAGTTCGTGAAACGAATGACACTGCAAGTACCTTGAAATCGAAGATGATGAATGATGATACCGCAATCGAATGACCCTATGCGTTTTTGCAGTTCATGAAACGACAACTTAGTACTCGAATGGTATTGCGATTCACCTGAGGGTTGCAATTCAACTATGTGTTCGTTGTGCGTTTTACACGTCCCATTCTGAGCGGTGAAATTGAAGATGGGTGAAATTGAAAAAGAAGATGGGTGAAATTGAAGGGCATTCGGTCGCATTTCAGAGAAAAAGTTGCAAAATTGAAGGGTATTCAGTGAAATTGAAGGGTATTTTCAATTCTGCCGCAAATCAACCTTCTGTAAAACCCTAGGTAAATGAAAAGATTTTCCTTGTTTATCTCTTAGACAAAAGAAGGGTCTCTCCAAAGATAAGATTTCTCATCTTTTTTATCTCTTGGACAGAGGACATGCAATGTTTTCAGGTATGTGTAAATGCAATTGTAATTTCAATTAAATTGGATTTGACATTTCATTTATTGTCGACTTTTAAATTATAATTCAATATCAATTTGTAGCCAAATTTATTCCAGCATTGATCTTCTTACTCAGTATTTATGTTTAGTTCAATTCTATTATGAATATTTTCATGTAATTTGTTATTTTATTTAATCATTAGATTCAAGTTAAATATGAATTTCAAATATATTTTTTATCATTAAATTTGAATTCCTTAATTTTAGTTGACTGTATTTGAAATTGATTTTATTTATTTTAAATCATATAATCAGTTAGATGTACTGTGTATTTCTCACATATTAGTTATTTTAGTGTTTGTGATATGTGTAATTATAATTGTAATTTCAATTAAATTGGATTTGACATTTCATTTATTGCAAGACTTTAAAATAATGATTCCTTAATTTTATCATTAAATTTGAATCTCTTAATCTCTTTTTTATCATTAAATTTGAATTCCTTAAGTTTAGCTTACTGTATTTGAAATTGATTTTATTTATTTTAGATCATGTAATCAGTTAAATGTACCATGTATGGGTATCTATAATTATAATTTGTAATTACAATTAAATTGGATTTGTTGTCGGCTTTAAAATAATGATTCAATATCAATTTGTAGCCAAATTTATTCCAACATTGGTGTTTTGTTTAATTCACAGTATTCAAATCTGGAAATCTGGTAGGAATATTTTCATGTAATTTGTTATTTTTTAATCGTTAGATTCAACTTAAATTTGAGTTTCAAATCTCTTTTTTATATTAAATTTGAATTCCTTAATTTTAGCTTACTTATCCGAAATTGATTTTATTTATTTTAAATCATGTAATCAGTTTGACATATTAGTTATTTTAGTGTTTGGGGTATTTTGGTAAATCGATAATACAAATTTATTAATAGATAAATTAGATTTGGCCATGTATCTAAATAATTAGCCGGGTTGCCATTTTTCAAAACGCACATTTAATTATGGTCATTCTTGCCGTTAACCCTATATGTTTTGATGATAACAAACTTTAATTTACTAATAATTTTAGTTTTTTAAAGTGTTCATAATGTAGAGCTCGGAAAGACGATTCCAACGCAACTTGAATCGCTCGAATCAGAGTTCAAATGAGAAAGTTACAAGCAAAAGAAGATTGGAATGGGAAATCCTACGTGGCAGTGACACGTGGCACCATGATGACGTGGCATCCGACGTGACACACAAACAGTCAAAATGATGACGTGACAGCTAACGTGGCAATCCAAATGGTCAATTTTTTGCTGACGTGGCAGTGGCGTGGAAAATGACGTGTCGATGCGTGGTCCAATGATATTGTGACACGTGGTAGTCGAATTTCTTTAATAATAAAGTAAGTCAAACGGTCAACTTTTGAATATAATATTATTTTATTATCAATTTTGATTTTCTTTTATTTTGCAGCCAATCAGAGAGCGACACGTGGCAACCAACGACTAGTTTAGCCATTTTTGGTCTATTTAAGGCTCGAAAAAATTCCGAAAAAAATGGTAAAAAAATTCTGAAAAATACTACTCATTTTGGAGAGCATTACAACCATTTTTGAGAATTTTTTTAGCTTCATTTTTTCATCTAAATTTCTCCAAAATTTCACCAATTACATCTCATTCAAATTTGAATTCTTTCCAAATTTCATAACCTTTCAAATCTCCATTTTATTCTCAAAATCTCCTAATTTCAATCTTTCAAAATTCTTTCCTTTCTCATTAAATCAAATCTTCACCATCCATTTTGAATTTAATCCAATGGCCAAAATTCAATATCTTCGTCTATAAATTGAGCCATTTTCTTCTCATCCAACACACACTCATTGATCAAATTTAAGCCTTCAAGTCTTTTACTCTCCTTCTACAAAATCCTCCCATATTCTTATTCCGACTTATTGCAAATTTTGTGAGGAATTTTTGAGTGGGAATTTTGAGTGCTCATACTTGTGTGCCTTTAAGAGGTATTTTATTTTGTGAGGTTCTTTTCTTCTTTTATTTATTATTATTGGGAAATTGTATTAAGGTGTGGGTGCACCTTGGAAATTGAGTGAGTGGTTTAATCCTAAACCCGAAAAAGGATTTGTAGCGGTTGGATCCTGAACCCGGCTAAAAGGATCATAGTGGTTTGATCTTGAACCTGTTTAAAAAGATCGATATAGGTTGGGTCCTGGACTTGTAAAAGGATCGGTAAAGGTTTACTCTTGAACCTGGAAAAAGAGTCGGTTTGGTTCTCACCCGTAAGAGAGTTGTTGCAGTAAAATACCCAAGAAGAAGTCTTGGGGAGTGGAGTAGGAATTTCCGAACCACTATAAAATTTTCCGGTGTTATCTCTTTCTCTCTACTCGTTTAATTTCCGCTATTTTCTTTATCTGAGTAGATTGCATGCCTAGGAAAATTATTATATATTTCTAACATATTGCATATTTTAGAGTGCTTATTAAATTAGTTTAAATTAAATTAAGTTAGTTTAATTTAGCAAAAGGAAAAAGTTTTAAATTTTATTAAGCAACTCTATTCACCCCCCTCTAGTGTTGTCATACGATCCTACAAATTCTTCATGTTCTTAACTTGATTTTGTTGATGAACATTTTCACTATTATTTCCGCCCTAGTCACTACCCTTCAACATTCCCTAAATTCATTTTAGGAAAAATAAATGAAAATATTATCATATAGTGGTTCCAACACTTTTATAAATACTAAAAAAAGAAAATCACATGTCAACAATTTGATTAATTAACCTTGCAAATTGGACGAAACCTGGCTTCTTCAAGTTTATTAGCATTTGAAAGGTCGTAGCAACAATTTGACTAGATAAGCTCCAAAAACTCAAAATCCATAACCATAACCCTTCCACGTAACTCTCCAAAGACCCATTCATCATAATTGATAACAATGTTTTTCTCCACCCTTATCACTAACTCGCAAATGGAGAGAGCATAAAGAAAGAAAAAAACCTGAGAGGTGTTTGGGGCAAGGAGTTGAAGTTATGAAATCTGAAGTTGTTTTGTCCTAGAAATTAGAGTAGAAGTTAATAAGTTTGTGAGACTCACAATAAGGTGTTAGGGTAGGAGTCAATAAGTTTGTGAGACCCACGATAAAATGTTGTAATTAGTTAATAAATTTGTGGGTCCCACAATTGGATGTTGTATGTCTTTGGGACCAAAGAAGGAGTTGAGTGGAGTTATTAACTCCACCCCAACTCCTACTTCACAACTCCTTGCCCCAACATTTCTAATAAAAAAAAACTCCTTGCCCCAAATATCCCTTTATGTTACAAATACATTGTATATTTAATTATAGATAGCCATTTTAGGACATTCAACCCCACCATTTTAGGGCAACTCCCCATGACTCCTTAACTTTAGGCTCAAGACTCTCCCTCCCTCTCCTATTTCAGGTCTTTTAAGTTGTAACAATCCCTATTGTATTAGTATAAATAGGGAGGTTTATGAAGGGTTAAACAACAACACAATTGAATGCAATTCATTTGCTCTCTTCTCCCTACCTTTGCTCTCTCTATCTCCAAGTGTTCTTAGTGTTCTTGTTATTGTTCTTCACGTTTTATAACAAGTTATTAGCACGATGCTCTAACCAACTGAGCTAATAGGCCCATGCAGGTCTCAAACCTGCGACCTTCGCGTTATCAGCACGATTCTCTTCTATTTTTGTTCAGTTGAAGGTAGGGTTCATTTTACTTTCCATTATTATTGGTTGCACTTGTCTTCTGTACATTTTACATATACAGTGTATATGTATTATAAATACCTCGTATATACACTGTGTACTGAACGTTGACAACATATGTTTTATGCAAGATTATCGTATTATTTGTTATTATGCATACTATATGTGATTAGTAAAGTATCATATTTATGTATTGATGATATTAACATTTGAATCATTTTTATTGTTTATGATTTTATATTTGTCAATGATATTTATGTTAATTACATTATCCACATAATTGAAATGTTGATAGTATGCTTATATTCTTATTATTTCTGTGATAATCTAGAATGTTTAATGCATATTCAGTGAACATGATGCACATATTTACCTTGTATATATCTCAATTTCAAATCATGCATGTGCATTTTCTAAACTTTCTCACTTTGCTAATGTATATTGCCCTCATTAGTTTATGTATTATTTGTTCAGTATAATTTTCACATGATTCTCTGTATATTTTATATCATGTGCATTTAATATAGATACAGAGTATTTGCTATACTGTCACAGCTTTATATACAGAACATGTTATATATACTGTTATATATCTTATACAAATATTGCAACATGTTGTTTACAAACAATTTTTCTTATTTGGGTTTCATACGTATGTTTGAATATTTTTGTTTGTGTTGATTAACTTTTGAAATTCATAATAGACACGTGTATTAGTTCAAATTTTCCTATGACAAAGTTTGCAAGACTTGTATATTAGTTGATCTTCCTAAAGTTAATATTGATGTTATGCACACAAAGTTGCATAAAAATGCTCCTTTTAGCTTAATGCACTTGAAGTTGCATCGTTTTCAAATTAAGAATTACTCATGATTAAATGCACCTGTAGTTGCACAAGTTTAATGCTCACTTTAATTAAATGCACTTGTAGTTGTATAATTTTAATCAATAAGTGATTTTAAACAAATGAGCATATGTTAAGAATAATGTTTCTTTCTTCTCAATTATAGATTATGCTCCTCTAGTAGCAATATTGAGAAAAAAAATTTTAAATATGTGATGAGCAAACATCATGTCTTATTGAGATTAAATCAATCAAATGAGCATTTGATGAAAAATCATGAATCTCAACTAATTGTTTCAATATCATTCCTTGAAGTGAATATTGTAATATCGAATAATTGTTGTCAATGTCGTTGAGATCATGATTAATAATAAAGGAAGAAGCAATTACTCATCTAGTAGTGGTTACTAAAAGAAAAGTTTCATAACACATTATCATATTTTAGATATGATATAAAAGATGCATTAGTTTTGTACCTGTTGTACGAAAATGAGAACTATGTGTGAAAGCAAACTTTGCAATCTCTTGAAGAGATGATTAATCTTGGAAATATGAGATAAATGTTGTAAATCTTATTAAATCTCTTGAAAAGAAAATGAACATGATTAAATGAGCAACAAATGTTATATTAGATTATATGAATATCCCTTCATTTAATGTTTAATTTATGTTTATTTATTAAGTTCAATTTTATATTCAATTTCTTATTCTGGGGCTCACTATGTGTTATTTTATTTTCCTGAAGAAACATGAATATTTCACATATTTTAATTGACTCCAAGATGAACAATGAAGATTTATGTTTGGCAGACAGTGCAACTACGGACACAATACTCAAAAGTAGGAAATACTTCTCTAAATTGACAATGCTTGAAGCAAAAGTCAATACAATATCGGGTCCTGCAGACTTGATTGAAGGTTTTGGAAAAGCAAATATTATTTTGCCTAGAGAAACAAAATTTACAATTGATAATGCTTTGTTCTCTAGTAAATAAAAAAGAAACCTACTGAGTTTTAAAATATACGTGCTAACGATTATCATATAGAGACTAATAAGAAGAATAATATAGAGTATCTTTATATTATATCTACTGTCTCACATGAAAAACGTATATTAGAAAAGTTGTCTGCTTTTTCTTCTGGATTATATTACACGCATATTCGTGTTATTGAAACATATGCAACAATGAACTTGAAGTTCAATGATCCAGATATATTTTCTGTTTGGCATGATCGATTGGGTCATCTTAGGTCAATAATGATGAGAAAGATTATTGAAAACTCACATGGACATCCATTGAAGAACCAGAAGATTCTTCAATCTAATGAATTATCATGTGCTGCTTGCTCTCAAGGAAAATTAATTATTAGACCCTCACCAGCTAAAATTGGGATTGAATCCCCCACATTTTTAGAACGAATTCATTGTGATATATGCGGACCTATAAATCCACCAAGTGGACCATTTAGATATTTTATGGTTCTAATTGATTCATCCAGTAGATGATCACATGTGTGTTTATTATCAAGTCGAAACCTTGCATTTGCAAGATTACTTGCTCAAATAATTAAGTTAAGAACACAATTTCCTGATTATGTAATTAAGAAAATTCGTCTTGATAATGTTAGTGAGTTTACATCCCAATCATTTAATAATTATTGTATGTCAATTGGGATAAGTGTTGAACATCATGTAGCTCATATTCATACACAAAATGGTCTAGCTGAATCATTTATAAAACGTCTGCAATTAATTGCTAGACCGATGCTTATGAGAGCAAGGCTTCCAATATCTGTATGGGGTCATGCAGTTTTACATGCTGCATCGTTGATACGCATTAGGCCAGCAGCCTATCATAAATACTCTCCAATACAATTAGCTTATGGCCAGCAGCCAAATATATCTCACTTACGAACTTTTGGAAGTTCAGTATATGTTCCAATTGCTCCACCAAAACGTACTAAGATGGGTCCTCAAAGGAGGTTAGGAATATATGTTGGATTTGATTCCCCATCAATTATTAGATATCTTGAACCCCTGACAGGTGATGTATTTACTGCACGATTTGCTGATTGTCATTTTAATGAGACAAATTTTCCAACATTAGGGGGAGAGATTAAGAAGTTGGAAAATGAAATTACATGGAATGCAGCGCCATTGTCTCATTTAGATCCCCGTACAAATCAATGTGAACTAGAAGTTCCAAAGATAATTCATTTGCAATATATTGCAAATCAAATGTCAGATGCATTTACAGATGCTAAGAAAGTGACCAAGTCACATATACCAGCTGCAAATACACCATCGAAAATTGATATCCCGACGCAGAAAGTTATCATAACTAATGATTCTGCGACACGCCAGAAGCGTGGTAGACCAATGGGTTCCAAAGATAAAAATCCTCGAAAAAGAAAAGTAGTCAATAATCAAAATGACTTAATTGATAATGTGGATATTCCAGAAGAAATCCCAGATGTGACTACTCATGAGAATATCGAAGAAGGTGAAATACCTGAGGATAATAATGAAATTTCGATAAATTATGTAATGAATGGAAAAAGATGGAACCGGAACAATATAGTTATTGATAACCTTTTTGCGTATAATATTGCTTATGACATCATTTCTGAAAATGATGATTATGAACCAAAATCTATCAAAGAATGTCAACATAGAAAGGATTGGCTTAAGTGGAAAGAAGCAATCCAAACAGAATTAAACTCACTTTCAAAACGTGAGGTTTTTGGACCAGTAGTCCAAACACCAGAAGATGTCAAACCTGTGGGATACAAATGAGTATTTGTAAGAAAAAGAAATGAAAAGAATGAGGTCACAAGATATAAAGCGAGACTTGTTGCACAAGGATTTTCACAAAGGTCTGGTATTGATTATGAGGAGACATATTCTCCTGTGGTGGATGCAATAACATTGAGATATTTGATTGGCCTGACTGTGTATAAAAAGCTTGACATGCATCTTATGGATGTAATTACAGCATATTTATATGGTTCTCTTGATAATGATATTTATATGAAAATCCCTGAAGGATTAAAAATACTAGAGTCATATAATTCAAATTCTAGAGAATTATATTTGATCAAATTACAGAGATCTTTATATGGATTAAAACAATCAGGACGAATGTGGTATAATCGCCTGAGTGAATATTTATTGAAAGAAGGGTATCAAAATAACCCGATTTGTCCATGTGTTTTTATAAAGAAATGACAGTCAGGATTTGCTATCATTACTGTATATGTTGATGATTTAAATATAATTGGAACTCCTGAAGAGCTTCCAAAGGCAATAGAATATCTTAAGAAAGAATTTGAGATGAAAGATATCGGGAAAACAAAATTTTGCCTTGGCTAACAAATTGAGCATCTAGCAGATGAAATATTTATTCATCAATCAACTTATACAGAAAAGATATTAAAGAGATTTTACATGGACAAAGCACATCCATTGAACATTCCAATGGTAGTTCGTTCACTCGATGTAAAGAAAGACATATTCCGACCTCGAGAAGATAATGAAGAACTTCTTGGTCCAAAAGTACCATATCTTAGTGCAATTGGTGCACTTATGTATCTTGCTAATAATACACGACCCTTTATAACATTTTCAGTAAATTTATTAGCTAGATATAGTTCTTCTCCAACAAAAAGACATTGGAATGGAGTTAAATATATCCTCCGTTATCTTCGAGGGACAATTGACATGGGTTTATTTTATTCTAATAAATCAAACTTTGATCTAGTTGGTTATGCAGATACATGTTATTTATCTGACCCACATAAAGCTAGATCTCAAACAGGTTATTTATTTACATATGGAGGAACTGTTATATCATGGCGGTCTATGAAGCAAACAATAACAGCTACTTCCTCAAACCATGCTGAGATCCTGGCGATTCATGAGGCTAGTCGAGAATGTGTATGGCTAAGATCAATGACTCAACACATATGTGAAACATGCGGAATGTCCTCTAACAAAGATTGTCCAACAACATTATATGAAGACAATACATCATGTATAGCCCAAATCAAAGGAGGATACATTAAAGGAGATAGAACGAAGCATATCTCACCAAAGCTCTTCTACACTCACGATCTTGAAGAAAATGGCGATATCACTGTTCAACAAATTTCTTCAAAAGACAACTTGGCAGACTTATTTACGAAGGCATTACCTACTGCAACATTTGAGAAGTTGGTGCACAACATTGGAATGCGATGACTCAGAGATCTCAAATGATGTTTTCATGAGGGGGAGCAAATATACTGCACTCTTTTTCCCTTCGCTATGGTTTTTCCCACTGGGTTTTTCTAGCAAGGTTTTTAATGAGGCAGTAATTAATGTATATAAATATAATGTACTCTTTTTCCTTCACTGGGATTTTTCCCATTGGGTTTTTCCTTGTAAGGTTTTAATGAGGCATATGTTTCATATACAATGGATATCTAAGGGGGAGTGTTACAAATACACTGTATATTTAATTATAGATATCCATTTTAGGACATTCAACCCCACCATTTTAGGGCAACTCCCCATGACTCCTTAACTTTAGGCTCAAGACTCTCCCTCCCTCTCCTATTTCAGGTCTTTTAAGTTGTAACAATCCCTATTATATTAGTATAAATAGGGAGGTTTATGAAGGGTTAAACAACAACACAATTGAATGCAATTCATTTGCTCTCTTCTCCCTACCTTTGCTCTCTCTATCTCTAAGTGTTCTTAGTGTTCTTGTTATTGTTCTTCACGTTTTATAACACTTTACATTTTTTTCCTCTACTTATCTTCTTTACACTCTTAAAAAGAGAAAATTCATTTCAAACTTTGTTTTCGTGTTCTGTTGCACACAGTCTTTATAAGCAAAGTTTCATATTAATTTTTACGGAGAAAGAATAATTTGCAGAGAGAAAAAGAAAAAGAAGAAACGTTTTCCAGTAAGGGTACCTTTAAAATCTTCTGAAAGGTCAAGAATATCAATAAAACTTTAATGTTTTCCATTGAAAACTTAACAACAGAGATATTTTTGAACTTTTTTTTTTAAAGTCAAGGAATTTTAATGAAACTTTTTAAGGTTCAAGAGTATTTTCTATAATTTAGTCTTTATCTTTGGTATGATTTACTTCCTTATTTTATTATTTTCTTTATTTGATCACCTTTTTGATAAAAATAAAAGGGAAAAGTAGGTAGCTTATTAATCACCCCACCAATATTCGAATGAGAGACAATATTTTAGATATTCTACAATGCTTTAACTAATACAACTATACGGTCAAAAAAAAAAAAAAAAAAAAACTAATAGAGCTATGTTCAAATTGGCTTATCCAAAGGTTTTTTTTTTTGAGTTCACTAATATATGGGATAGAAGATTTGAACCTTTGATTTTTTGGTTGAGGGCATATATGCTTAATGTCAGTTGTTCATGTTCGCCAAAGTTATCATATTTCAACATTAATTAAGACATTGATTAATCACATCCTAATGAGCTTATAACTATCATTTTTTTTACATGTTAGGGTGGTATATTTGAACTGCTAACCTCTGTACCTAATCGAGGTTACAAGTTTTATGTTAGTTGAATTATGCTCATATGTTAGCTTATAAATATCTATCTTTATGGTAACCTCTGTACCTAATCGAGGTTACAAGTTTTATGTTAGTTGAATTATGCTCATATGTTAGCTTATAAATATCTATCTTTATGGTTTTATATTAACGTTTGGAGTTATTTTTATTTTTAAGAAAAAGTGAGGCAGAAAAGCTCTTTTCCTCTGTGGTTACCCTACTTCTCCTATTTGTTTGCTTTCATGTGTTATTTTAAAAAGACACAAAAAGTGACTTGACAACATTTAACTAAGATTCTTTTGTAGGATACGAAGAATCCATTCCACGATGTATGGACAAGTAGAATGCACAACATGAGATGAAAGTAGTCATCCAACTAAGGTGAAGTACTAAAAGAACTATACGATCGTACTATTGTGGGTCTGTGTGCACTATTACAACCATTAAAAACAGATACAATTGTAGCAACTTAAATAGCCCCTTATCTTGGTTGCCTTAACTTAACTACCAATTTCTTTAATTTTAATTTGAAAGAGATTGGAGAAAGTTCATATAACACCCACAGTTTTTCATTTTTTTTTTTGATGCGTTAGAATTCTCTAGGATCGACAAATATGGAGAAGGCAGGTGGAGATTTGGTCCAGTCACCGATGGAGTTGTCGGCGTAGCCTTCCCTAAGGCGCTTAATACACCATAAATCCTCAGGGCAAGACAGTTTTTTCCAATGCGGAATGTAGGATTTGAGCGGCTCGTCGTTTGAAACCTCCGTGGCCACCACTCCGCAGCCACGCTCCTTGGCCAGATTGTGCGCATGGTTGCAAAGCGCCTTCATCAGCTTCCCCGCGTGCGGGCCTTCCCCTCCTACTCCGTACAGAAACAGCACTCCGAACGGCGAGAACACCTCCGGTACCGACGGCACTCGCAACCACGGCAGCCCTCGGTCGATCATGCGGCTGATTTTCGCCACTGCTCGCTTCGTCGCCGACGCGCCACGCACCTCCAGTGCGTACATGTCCTTGCAGTTCCACGCGCTCAGAATTGCCCACGACTCGGGCAACCGATCCGACCCGACCCACGAACTCCCACGTGGCACTGCTAGAAATGTGCCCAGGCTCAACCGGTTGCAGAGCACCGCGTCGATGTCGAGAGGGAAGAACTCCGCCGTCGCGAACCGACGTCGGTACAGCGTCTCGGCGTCGGCCAAGCCGAGTTGGAGGATGGTGACTCGGTCCGAGAGGGGGAGCCGGTGGGCGAAAACCGGGTTTACGAGAATCGACGGCGTGCGGAACTTGGAATACCCGCATATCTCGATGAATAGCTTAATTGAAGCCACGTTGTCACTCTCTGTCGCTATGTATGAATATTCCGCTTTGTTTTCATTGAACCACTCCTCCATTCGCCTCACCAGCTTCATCCCAATCCCCAATCTCCTGCAAATTCAATATCGAATTATAACAGCCGTTTGATTCAACTTCAAAATAATGTACAGAATTGTTTGTTACCGATGAGCTGGAGAGACCCGAAGGCCTAAGATGTAAGCAAGTTTAGTGTAAACAGGGAGGTGTTGGATGAGAGCAGAGCCCTTGATTCCGCCATTTCTGGGGAGTTTGGAGCAGCAACTGACAGTCTTGATGCAGCCTCTGATCATGCCGACAATCTCCTTGTCGGCATCAATTTCTGCGACCTGAAGGAACGACTTGTTTGAGTGTTTTTGTTCAATTTCAGGATCAGAATTAAAAGGGGAAAGAGCTTTACGAGCATGAGGAAGGCAGGGGAATGGCGGACTCTGCAAATTGGGTCGCCAAGGAGATCGGTGAAGAGAGTCAGCTTTTTGTTTTTTGTCGATCCAACTTCACATCGTCGTTCGACATCTTCAACTCCAGCTCTGTCTTTAATGGGGTCGAACTCTCTGATCAGAATCTCGAGCTTCTTCTTTCTCTTCTTCAGCTCTGCCATGGCGGATTTGAGGTAGTAGAGGGATTTTGGGTTAACTTTTGTTGCTTTGTAACTTGAAAGTTTTGTGGTTTAGAAAAGGAAAAAAGAAAAATTTGTGTGTGTTCACGTTTCAACTGTTGTGTGTGGAGGGTGTTTATAATGGTGGCTTTAAAAACACTTTGGGCTTTCTTTTCCGCTTGTTGCTGCTGTCTTTTTGTCTCTCTCTCTTAACCCCACCCCACCTGCCTTCTTCTTCCCTTTTCCTTCATCCGTTTTTCTTTTTTTCATTTAACAGCAAAACTTGTGGAGAAAGACAAACCAAAAAGAAAGAAAGATTCATTCGTTTACATCTCCAACAAAGTATAGAAGAGGATCCAGGGTCAAGAGGAAGATTCCGTTCGCTTATGTTCGATGTTCTTGTTTCACATGTTCAAGGTGAGTTCGACATAACTTTTTAAGAGACTGAAAAGTGTTTTAATTTTAACTCATTATGAGTTTTTTTTTTTTTTTTTTTTTTAGTTATTTATAACATGTGGGGGGAGAGTTCGAACCATAGACCTCTCGGTCGTTAGTACAAGTTCTATGTCAATTGAGCTATACTCATGTCGGCACTAATTGAAAGTATAATTAGTTGAACAGTTGTCGCGATGTAAATTAAGTTTTAACGTTTTGTTTCCTCCACTTTTATGTCAAGATCCTTGGAGGAATTATGACTCTCCCAAAGAATGGATTTCATAAGGTTGGAGGTAGAATCTAATTAATGACGTTACTATGTGAATTGAGAATATATATCGTTACATTTTTCAAGCCGTTATTCTCTATCTCGTTCGTGCGCATCCTTTATCTCGTCCGTTCGTGTTTGAAAGGAGCCAAACAAAGTAATCTATTCTCTTGATAAGGAAGCTACTAGATCCAATTTCTTTGCTTTGTGGATGACAATTTTCCTTGATTACTTATGAATGCAACTATGAGAGGTTGCTTATAAGATGTAGCTCACGACATCTTCTATTTAGTGAAATTTCTCTTTTGGATTTAAAATTATAATCATTAAAGCACAATTCAAAACTTCTTAGTGACTAAAATGTTAAAGTATTTTTAAAAGTTCTAAAATCATTTTAAAGTAATTTAAGGTGCTTCCCAAAGAAATAACTCAATTATTATTATTGTTTCCAAAAAAGTTTAACATGTGGAGTTAGGAAATCAAATATCTAATATCTTGGTTGAGAGTATATGTTTTAACCAATTAAGTTATGTTTAGGCTGTCCTTGTTTGTATTCTAAAAGTTTTTGACTCAAAGAATGATTCTAAACAATCATCTCGTACTCACTTTTAGGGGAAAACAAGTTTTTAAAATATAATTTAATTTTAATTAACGAATAACATTTTCTATATCATTCTATACGAATTTATGCACTCAGATCCCTAAGTGCATACCACGTTAAATTATCATTTAATTTTGGCATAAAGGAATAATGTTTATATATTTTGGCAGTTGAATGAGTAAGGATGATGTTAGGACACTTATAAATGGAAAAAGGAGGGAAAAGAAAACAAAAAAAGGGAGAAAAGATAGTGGATTGGATTGTGTTAGTATTTGTATTTGTCACTATGCAAGAGATTGATAAAGTGGGAAGGACATAAGAGAAAGTTGGATTTGGAGAAAGCAAAAGAAGGAGGGACGTGGCTGAATTTCCGCCGTACATTGGGAATAGACAACTCCGGCGGCTGATTTCCACAAGCAATTAAGTCGTGAGCTTTTCTCAATGATCACGATCTCCAATCGCCAATCACATAAAAGTTGCCATCTTTCTTTCTAGTTCCAATGAAAAAAACAAAACAAAATCACTTTTCAAGATGGTGAAATGAGTCGTTTGTTTATTGCGGTTAAATTAAGAAAAATATCTCTAAATTATGAAGTTGATTTTAATTATACTCCTGAACTTTTAAAAGTTCCAAAACAATCTTTGAAGGTATTTTTTTCGTTAAATTTATAGACGGAAAATGACGTGTTTGAATATGTATTTTTACTTATGTGAACATATACGTGGAAAAAAAATAAAAACACATCATTTTTCGTGCATAAATTTAACGGAAAATGTCTTCAAGGGTCGATTTAAAACAAACTTCAAACTTGGATGAAAATGAAATTGATGGTTTACGGTAAAATGTGACTCATCTTGTTCCATGGTACAAATTTTTATTTTATTTTTTTTTCTAAATAAGTGAAAACATCATTTTCTAATCATTTTTCAAAATTACAATTGGGCTAGAAGTGGGTACAGTTGGACCATTATCCATAAATTTTGAGGTGTCTTTTGACGTGTCAAACATTAGGTATTACTTCCAATCATTTTCCAGCTAGAATGTTGAAAAATTATTGTGCTACACCTAGTTGATTTCAAAAAAGAAAGAAAAAAAGACACCCTAGACCTAGTTTTAGCATAATATAAACAAAGTATTAATCACAAACTACCTTTCTATATCGAAATGTGATGGTGGTTGGATGTTTGTGACTCGAAGCATTAGAGTATGCTCGTGACTCAGGTTTTAGAGGTGTTACTGATTATTGAATTTGATTTGTTTTCTTGTTAAAATATGGTTTAGTGATCACTTGTCACAGTTTTTTCGAGATTGGTTTGGTGATACATGATATAAAATCCATCTAGGTTGGTTTTGACATTTTCTCTTTTGTTTTTTTTTTTATTGGGAGTAAAATTTTGTGGCATTTTCTAGCTAAGTGTGGGCCTGTTGAGGAGCAGTTTGTTTAGCTAAAATTCTCCTCCTTCTATCTTGGTTGGATGAGTTGGAAAAGTTGGATGCTTGTTTGGTTTAGCCGTTGAATGCATATTATCATTTTTTTTTAAAAAAAGGTATTTATTATAAAATAGATAAAATAGATTGCACTTCAAATAATAAATAAACCCAAAGTGTTCTAAAGATTCAAATTCAAACACTTAAACCTCATTTGATAACTATTTGGTTTTTGAATATTAAGCTTATAAGCACTACTTCTACCTATAAGTTCCTTTGTTTTCTTATCAACCTTCTCCCCATATTTTCAAGAACCAAGTCAAGTTTTGAAAACTAAAAAAAGTAGTTCAAAACTTGTTTTTGTTTTTGAAATTTGGCTAAGAATTCAAATGTGTCCTTAACAAAGATGAAACCCATTGGAAGTAAACTGGGAGAAAACAAGCATAATTTTCAAAAATAAAAAACCAAAATCCAAATAGTTAACAAACGGCCTCTTAATAAATTGAATTTGAAAGCAAAGGGAAAGAACAAAGAAGAAAAAAGAAAAATAAAACTTACTATTAAAGAAAATAATGTAAAGAGTAAATTACGAATTGTATCTTTCATTGTTCTCCCTCATTAGTATTGTGACAAACGTACCATTCATCACATGCAAATCTTGGAAATGTTGTGAGTACGAAGGTACTTTGGGGCTGTTTGGGGCACTGAACTGGTTGTAATAGACAGTGGTTATAATAGTTTAGGGGCTATAATAATCTGTTGAGTTAAATAGTCTGTGTTTGGGGTGCAGATTATTATAGTCTGAGATAAAATAATAGGGGCAGTTGCATAGCTGGCAAATTGGACCAAATTAATAGCAAATATATCACCATTGCAAACTAATTGCAAATATAGCAAAATTAATTGTACAAGACCAAAAAGCTGTTGTCAGATTCTATCCGTGTCTATCACTGATAGACTCTGATTATTCAAAGTATATCAGTGTCTATCGCTCATAGACTTCGAATAATCAAAATCTATCAGTGACTATCACTGATAGACTTTGATTAATCAGAGCCTATCAGTGATAGTCACAGATAGATTTTGATTAACCAAAGTTTATCAGCAATAGACACTGATAGACTCTGAATAATCGGAGTTTATCAATAAACTGATAGATCTGATTAATCAGAGTCTATCGCTGATAAACTCTGATAATCGAAGTCTATCAGATAGACTCGGATAGATTTTGCTATATTTGCAATTTTTTTTGCATGGTGCTATATTTGCTATTAATTTGGTCCAATTTTCCACCCATTGCAATTTTCCAAAATAATATGTGTTTGGGGTGCAGATTATTTTAGTCTGACATAAAATAGTATGTATTTGGGATGCAGATTATTTTAGTCTAGGGTAAAATAGTCTATGTGTTGGGGTGCTAATTTGTTTAACATGGAGTTTTGAATCAAAGGTTTACAACTTTGTACGTCAAATATCACACACACACACACACACACACACAAGTTTTGGGTATAGGGGTCACACACACACACTTTGTATTATGATACAAACACAATGATCCAACGCGTTCATGTGTATGACATGCGAGTGGGGGTATCCTATGCAATGAGTTTGCATAAGACCGGACCGCGAAATAGTTAACCACTAACTGTAACACCGTTAGTTGGCTTGGTTTCTATTTTACTAGGATGACCTAGACAACCCAGTCTCAATCCTGAGTGGATTATGGACTCTTGTTCACGAGGGGTTGTCCTTTGATTTGTATGGGTGAGAGTGGCCAGCACGCCGACTCAATAAGCCTACCATTTTGGGGACAATACCGAGTGAGGAACTGGGAACATAATCACACAAGATGGAATTCAATCATTCCCGACTCTAGGGTAAGTAGAGGTGTGTTCCCTTAAGTGGTGTCTCCGGGACTTGAACAATGGATCCAACCCTTCCTGTGGATAGAGAGGGACTTCTGTTTGTTGGTTGGACCTCAAACAGGTTGTTCATTAGAGGAGCACTGGGGACTTAAGGACAAAGATGTAAACCAGGGGTAAAACGGTAATTTGACCCAGCTGGGATACAGACACATGTGAAGGACTGACTTGTAGTATTGGTCGATATCCGTGGACACAGAAATATTCTGCAGTGAGAAGAGTGCAGCTGTGGGTCTTTAGTGAAGTGACCCACAGTTAACGAATGGAGACTAACTTGGTTAATGAGTTTAAGTTGATTAGTCTTGTATCGTTGGAGCTTCTGATCTGTAGGTCCATTAGGTCCTACTGGTAGCTCGTAAAAAGACTTGAAGCAAACAAATATAAATTGTAAATTGAAAGTGTTCAATTTATTTGGGGAATCATATAATGTATATTGATGCATTATAATATAAAGTTTATGAAACTTTATAATATAATTTTTGAATTAATTTCAAAAATTAATTTTTGAGAGAAAATATTTGAAAGGGTTCAAATAAATTTAATATGAATTGTATTCATATTAATTTTAATTTTAATAAAATCCCTAAGATTAAATATATGATATTTATTTGGAAAATTAATTAATTATGGAATTAATTAATTATTTATTAAAATTAGAGACTTTTTCTTATTAGGAAAAAGGTCTTGACCTTAGGACCCCTGGGGTGGGGTGAAAGGCATCCCATTGTCTATCCTTCTCTCAGAGATCTCTCCCAAAAGACCCCCACAAGTCTCCTGCTTCAAGAAGTCTTAGAGATATACCGGTGTAGGCGATTGGTGGTGTTCGCACAAGAGGGTTGCTGCGTTTTCAATCTTATTGGCAAGAAAAGGCGAATTGATCAAGGCTTTCTACAAAAGTAAGTTTTCTATGAAATCCTTGATCACTAGGATCAATCTAGTTGATATTTTAGCATGTTTATAGCCTATGTACAACCCATTACATATAGATTTATTGCTGTAATATTTTGCAAATTTTATTGGTATTTCAATTAGAATCTAAGACTCTGAGTAGGTCCCGGTAATTCTTCCGCTGCGTGGGGCTCTTATCCCTTCAATGATTTCATATAGAAAAATCATATTTGTTTTCTTTCAGTATTTTCAACATAAAAATGGTAAATGCTTATTGTGTTGGGTTGGGTTTTATGTCCTAATTAAACTCGTAGTTTGTAAACTCTAAACATATTCTATTTGCAATAAATTTGTTATTGAGGTTTATTTAGTAAAGTTGTTATTGAATAAGTGAATTGCACGTTACTTAACCCAAATGATCCAATAAACTAAGAACCCCTGACTATAGGATGTATACTTGAACTTTATGTGGAGACATAACAGTGGATCAGGTTCGAGTAATAGCCAAAATGGCCTATAGTATAGAGATAGGGTTAGGTACCTTATCCTGGAGATACTATGGATGCAACTCACTTTGTATTTAGTGAAGGAGTGTAAATCACTCGAGTGGAAGGGATTCGAAAGTTGGGCGCTTAAATTACATCAATTTCTCAACCAAAACATGCTGAAAATTAACCCGAAAACAGAGTATTTCGAACTTACCTCTAGAAGCTCGAAATTTGGCGATTTCCTTGGTTGTTTCTTCACATGAATTTGTCGTGGACCACCACCGAGATCTTTCCTGCTATTCTTTAGCCTTAGAACAGAGTGTGGGATCCGAATTGTGATTGAATTTAAAGGGAAAAAGTGTGAGTTTTGAGAGAGTTATGTTGAAAGAGAAAACCAACAACATTTCAATTCCTTTTCTTGTACCCTCTGTCCTAAGCTTTTTCCATCACTTTAAATAGAAGAAAAGTATGCAACTTCAACCTTCTCATGAGGACACCAAGAAAAGAAATTGGATTAGGTGTTAAACTTGTAGTCTTTGCATGAATTGAGTCAAAGAGCACCCACCTCTTGAATTTCTTCATGAAATTCATTTTAACTAAATTAATTTTAATTTAAAATCAATTTAAATAATTAACTTTAAATAAAATTAATTTAAATAATTAATGAAACATTTTAATTAATTATACGAATTTAATTTAATATCAAAAGATGAAATTAATGCAAGAAAAGATTTACAAGTTTTGAAAATACGAGCTGACCTACATCCGCAAGAGCAAGGAAGTCGAACTTACCTACCTCCTGCTCCACACACATTGTCTAAGTCCGAGAAAAAGTTATTTTGTTCAAGGTTGTTCAAGCTAAAGTTGCCTGATGGATACAATTCAAACATTTCAAAGTGTGTCATTAGATGAATGCAAAGTGATGGGATTGAAGTCTCACAATTGTCATGTGTTGATGCAACAACTTTTACCTGTGGTGCTTAAAGACTTACTCCCGAAAGGTCCAAGACATGTAATATGTCGACTATGTTCATATTTCAACAGACTTTGCTAGCGCATAATTGATAGAGAAGTAATGTTAGACCTTGAAAAAGAATCAGTTGACATTTTATTTCTTCTTGCATTTGGGGCATGAAGCTCGAATTTGTGGACCTGTTCAATTTCGTTGGATGTATCCATTTGAAAGGTAATTTATTCACTTTACTATATATTGGTCATAATTGTGATTCTCTTCTTAATCAATATATTTAACATAGATATATGAAGACTTTGAAAGGATATGTACGAAACAAAGCACGACTAGAAAGATGTATTGCATCGTGCTACTTAGCTGACGAGTGTGTTAAATTTTCAAATACATATTTTAAGCAATCAGTTGGAGTAGTGATCAATGAACATTGTGACTAGAGGGTCGCCCTATATTAGTTGGAACTCCAATTACATTACCTGATGATTTGCTTGAGAATACACATCGATATGTCTTATTTAACACAACAGTGGTAGAGCCATTTATCAAGTGAGTTAATTTATGTAATGTATATTACTTAAGTTTAATACAAGATCAATAGTTAATGGTAATTCATTTACTTAGGATGCATATGAATGAGCTCATGATCTTAGATCGGAGACTAGTAAAAGGTTCTAGTTTACTTTGGAAGATCCATTCAGAACAATTTTCCTCGTGGTTGAAATCTAAGGTAATAGGCTATACTATTTCATAAGTGTTCTATCAGAAAATCAATGTATACAAATATAACATATTTTATCTAACAAATAGGTATGTTTCATCTTACCATATTGAATTAGATTATTTTTCTGCAAATGAGTTTGACTTGTTGAAATGGCTAGCAAATAGGCCAAGAAAGATTGCAATGTCTTACACTGGATATATTATAAATGGACAGCGGTTTCACATAAAGAATGTAGAACGATCAACCCAAAATAGTGGTGTTTTTGTAGATGCAACTACATTATGTAGATCTAGTGCTAATGATAGATTTCAAGTTGTGAATCTAGTTGCTTATTATGGGGTGTTACCAGAGGTCATTTTGTTAGATTATTATATCTACCAAATTCCTATCTTCAAATTGTTGGGTTTTATGCCCTAAAACTCGTAGATAGTAAATGAAACAAATTAATCGATGTCAATAAAGTGTTATTTGAGTAATTCAGTAATTTGGTTATTGAATAATCGAGTTTGCATTAATAAACCCTAAATCCAATAAACTAAGATCCAAGGTTGTTTAAATGAAACTTAGACTAGTATGTGGGGACATACGGGGATTGGTGTCCAAGTAACAATCTAAAAGGTCTATAGTATAGGGATAAGGCTGGGTACCTTATCCTGGTGACACTATGTGATACGACCCACCATGTATTCGATACAGATGCAATGATCCAAAGCATCCATGTAGGAGACATGCGGGTGGGGGTATCATATGCAATGAGTTTGCATAAGACCGGACCGCGAAATAGTAACCACTAGATGTAACGCCGTTAACTAGTTTAGGTTTCTATTTCAATAGGATGACCTAGGTAACTCAATCTCAATCCTGAGTCTGTTATGAACCCCTTTCAGGAGGGATTGTCCTTAGATTTGTATGGGTGAGAGTGGCCAGTTCGCCGACTTAATAATCCTACCATTTCAGGGGCAAGACCGAATGGGGGCTGGGAAAATAACAGTACAAGATGGAATTCACTCCTTCCCCTATTGGAGAAAGTAGATGTGTGTTCCCTTAAGGGCTGATTTCGGGGCTTGAACAAAGGCGCGTCGTCCTCTCCTGGCCCGAGAGGAACTCCTTTTTGGTGGTTGGACCCTAAACAACTTGTTCATTAGAGGAATCAGTGGTACTTAAGGAACCAGAGGTAACCTAGGGGTAAAACGGTAATTTGACCCAGCTGGTGTTACGAACACACGTGAAGGATTGACTTACTGCTTGGTCGATATCCGTGGACACAGAAATATTCTACAGTGAGAAGAGTGCTGCTGTGGGTCTTTAGTGGAGTGACCCACAGTTAACGAATGTTGACTAACTTGGTTAATGAGTTTGGCCAATTAGTCTCGTATCGTTGGAGCCTCTGATCTGTAGGTCCATTAGGTCCCACTGGTAGCTCGTAAAGAGACTTGAGGCAATTAAGTATAAATTATAAATTGAAAGTGTTCAATTTATTTGGGGAATCGTATAATGTATATTGATGCATTATAATATAAAGTTTATGAAACTTTATAATATAATTTTTGAATTAATTTCAAAAATTAATTCTTGAGAGAAAATATTTGAAAGAGTTCAAATAAATTTAATATGAATTGGATTCATATTAATTTTAATAAAATCCCTAAGATTAAATATATGATATTTAATTGGGTAATTAATTAATTATGGAATTAATTAATTATTTATTAAAATTAGAGACCTTTTCCTTTTAGGAAAGAAAATATTTGAAAGAGTTCAAATAAAATTAATATGAATTGGATTCATATTAATTTTAATTTTAATAAAATCCCTAAGATTAAATATATGATATTTAATTGGGAAATTAATTAATTATGGAATTAAAATTAGAGACTTTTTCCTATTAGGAAAAGGTCTTCCTGACCTTTTCCTATTAGGAAAAAGGTCTTGGTCTTTACTATATATAGGACCCCTGAGGTGGGGTGAAAGGCATCTCATTCATTCTCCTACTCTCAGAGAATTCTCCCTCTAGACTCCCACCAGTCTCCTGCCTCTAGAAGTCTCAGAGTCATACCGGTGTAGCCATAATGGTGGTGTTCGCACTGGTTCGTGATTATTTCACAAGCAGTTGGTGAATTTAATCTGAGTCGTCAACGAGAGTAAGTAATTTGTTACTTTATAAATTAGATTTAAATATAATATTTTTGTATGCTTAGCCTTAATATAAATTTAGAATAGTTCTAATATTATTGCCAATGTATTGGTATTTTAGATTAAACAAAATTGATTACGAATCGGTTCCAATCACGCTTTCGCTTTACGGAATTACGGAATTCCAATCCTTCACAAATGTGATTGGGCAAATGTTCGTAATGGAGTAAAAGTTGAGGAAGGATTGACTCTTGTTAACTTACATCAAAGTCAAAAACATATTTATACGAGAGTCTTTCATCCTTGTCTCTCAAGCAAAACATGTGTTTTATGTTAGAGAATATGGCACCTCAAATTGGTATGTCTTATTGAAAGCACCACCAAGGGGATTTCATGACTTAGAGATGTATGATGGGAATTATATTGATCCATTGACTGAAAATGAACAAATTCCTAGTATGTTGGAAGATATTGATGAACATGATGGACTTACTTTTGCGAGACAAGACTGTGAGGGCGTTTTTGTTTGAGGAACATATTGAGACATTGTACAAAGATTTTTTTTGTAAATGTATCTTACTATATTGTCATTTATTTTGGAAAAATACGTTGTGATTGAGGATTAAATACATTTATTATATGAAATCAATCCTCAATTACAAGTAAATCCACTTTCATTTGTTTTGTAAAGAATTTTTTACAATCTTGTTGAATATCATATCGATGTTAGTTCATTAATCATGTGTACTATTTATGTTTATACGAGTCATCATCTAATATGTTTACATATTTCAAATACAGATCTTCTAGGGGTACGTCAATAGATAATCATTGTATAAACTACCTCCACGATCATGAAAATGAGAATGACAGTAAATGTAACTGCAGTTCTAATATAGGTTAGTATTTATTAACATTTTGGTGCATAATGGTTATCTATTTATTTTGTTTTCAGGATGAAATGGAAGGAAATAAACCTCCACTCCCTACTAAACAACGTAAACAAGATTTGTTGGGACCAAAAGTAGTAGGAAAGAAGAGGTCTAAACTCACTAAACATTTACAATCTTGTGGGGTATCACTACAAGAAAAATTAAGTTACTTGACGTTTTCGAAATGTCAAGTAACTTTATACTTGACGTTTTTATTAGCATCGACGAACCGGCCATCAAGAAAAAGTGTGTTAAAACTTAACTACGGACACGCGTCATGTTATACATTACTTGATACTTCAGTCATGTCAAGGTTGACTTGATACTTGACATTTATTAACCGTCAGAGAATAAAACGATAGAATGTCATGTTCATAAGACCTTGACACTTTCTACGTATCAATAATATACTGTAACTTGACATTCTATGACCGTCAAATTAATTGTTATCTTGACATATTTTACATGTCATGTTTGTTTGTAGTTTTTTTTCCAATTATAATAGTTATTCCCTATTATCTTGAATCTCCTACAATTTGATATATTGAAAAAGGTATAATTTTATCAACCAAATAAACAATACACATTCAAAATGTATCAACCAAATTTTCACCAATAACATTAACAAAATTCATATATGAACAATTCCAAAATTACAAGAAGTATTAACCCAATAAAATAAGTATAACATGGTCATATAATTTCCGTAACATTATGGTGTTTGTCAAGTACAATATTATCAATTGCAAAAAAAGGAAAACAAAAAGTCCACATAACTCTTTGAAGGTTGATTGAACGTGCTGCAATTTGTTCATGAAGTCATTGATGCATAGGAACAACAAATCTAACACACAAGAAACAATGCAAATAATAAAAGCAAGAGATTTAAGATTTGGGGTATGAATAACATTTATTCAATGGAACATAGAAAACTAAACTCATCAAATTAACACAAACAACTAAAGTTATGAAACTTCATTGAATATAGATACAAAGCTTAAATAACTGATAGGAACCAAGTAGTATATTAACTACCCACTAGGATCACCTCCAAGACAATCAACCAATTAATAGTGCTCCAAAAACACCACAAATAAATTACCAATTAATCAACCAATAATGGACAGAAATCAACCAGAAAATCTAGAATACTAAAAACGCAAAAACACGCACGATTTATACGTGGAAAATCCCTTCGATGTGAAGAGTAAAAACCACGGGACTTGTGAGGAGTCCACCCTTGTCACCTTCTCTTATTATGATAAAATTGAGGGAAAAAGAATCCAAATCAGTCATACAAAGATTCACAACCCACCAATACTTTCATACCTAAGAGATAAATACAAAAGAGATAAAGAAGATGAAAATATCTCCAGTTTTATAGGTTCTGTCCAGCAGCGATTACGAACAAACCAGAGCTCAAAACAACAATCCAACCGTTCCAAACGAGACCCTATGTGTCCCCAACAGGCCGACCAACTTTCAGCAAAATCCAACGGTTAAAAAGCTAGCAATCGACAACTTTGTGAACGCTGTCGCTGAAAATCCCAACTGCACTGCTCTCCCTGCTTCTCTCCGTTTTTTCTGTGTATTTTTTTCTTGTTGCTGTCTACCTTGTAGGGATAAAGCCCTAGCGCAGCGGAAACAATCATCAAACCATACTGTATTTTTCTCTAGATTAAAATACCGTTACAATTCGCAAACTGATTTTACAGCAACATAAACTACTTTAAACATGCTGGAAAACATTATAAAGCATGCTAAAACAGGAATTAAAATTCTAGATCTAATCTAGAGTGGATCCTATTGATCCAAAGTCAAGAGCCACTTACTATTAAGGTCGTTCTTGATCCGTTTCGCCAAAAAACTCAATTTGACTGAAAATTCCAGCAGCGATAACTTTTATTTTGATGCTGCAAAACACTCACGAACACCACCACGTAGTATCACCGGTATTCTCCTAGGATTTGGAGTTGAGAGGCTTGTGGGAACCAACTAAAAACTCTAAGGATAAGGAGAATTTCTTGGTCTCTGTGTTACTTGGAAGAGCAAAAACTCAGAGAACTCCAGAGAGAGAGGGATTACGTGAGTGAGAGAGAGAGAGCGTTTTCCGATAACCAACCATGAATGAATCAAGGGAATGGAATATAACCCCACGATGAAAATAACCCCACTCCCTTAATCCTCTCCTCTTCACGCGTGTAGGGTTAGGGAAGTGGTTGACTGATCAGTTTTTCAACTGATCAGTTAATTAATAATAAGTAATTAAAATTAAATAGACATTTAATTTAATTACCATTACATGAAACACTTTCATGTACATATTCCACTTAACCAAAAATTTGAATATAACTTAATTAAATCAAACATTTAATTAAATTAAATTAAAACAAAAAATTAATTAATTCACTAATTAATTAATATTACAATTAAATATCATATATTTAATTATATTCCTCTCATCTAAACTATAGTATTAATGTGCATCCAATGGACATTAATCATAACCTATAGTTTTAATATGAATCCAATTCATATTTCTAAACTGAATATTCGAACACTTTCGAACATACATCTCCCCTTAGAAATTTACCTCAACGCCCTAAATGAGCTACCGGTGGGACCTAATGGACCTACAGATGAGAAGCTCCAACGATATGAGATTAATTGGCTAAACTCATTAACCAAGTTAATCAATGTTCGTTAACTGTGGTTCACTCCACTATAGAACCACAGCTGCACTCTTCTCACTGCAGATATATTTCTGTATCCACGAATATCGACCATCAACAGCAAGTCAGCCCTTCACGTGTGTTCATACCCCAGCTAGGTCAAATTACCGTTTTACCCCTGGGCTACCTCTTAGTCCTTAAGTACCAGTGCTCCTCTAATGAACAACTTGTTTGAGGTCCAACCAACGAACAGAAGTCCCTCTCGTGCCATAGAGAGGGTTGGGCCCATTGTTCAAGACCCGGAGACACCACTTAAGGGAACACACCTCTACTTACCCTAATATTGGGAAGGAGTGAATTCCATCTTGTAAGACTATGTTCCCAGCTCCCCACTCGGTCTTGTCCCCAAAATGGTAGGCTTATTGAGTCGGCGTGCAGGCCACTCTCACCCGTACAAATCAAAGGACAATGCCTCATGGACAGAAGTCCATAATCCACTTAGGATTAAGGCCAAGTTGCCTAGGTCATCCTAGTGAAATAGAAACCGAGCTAATTAACAGTGTTAAAGTTTGTGGTTAACTATTTCACTGTCCGGTCTTTGTGCAAACTCATTGCACAGGATACCCCCACTCGCATGTCAACTACATGAACGCGTTGGATCATTACATTTGTATCAATATACAAAGTGGGTCGTATCCATAGTGTCACCAGGATAAGGTACCCAACCTTATCCCTATACTACAGACCCTTTAGGCTAAAACTTGAACATCGATCCCCGCATGTCCCTACATACTAGTTCAAGCCTCATTCTATTAGCCTTGGATTTTTAGTTTATTGGATTAGGGTTAATAAGACAAGATATAATACATACATAAAAAAATGAATAATACATCACTTTTATTAATGTTCGGTCAAATGTACATTTACTATCTACGAGTTTTAGGACATAAAACCCAACATACCTTAGGTCATCCCATATCAAAGTTAAAAAAACCCTAGGCTTACAAGACAAGCCCACTCATTTAACCCCAATTGGGCTAAACACATAACCCGACATATTGGGCTCATAAACACAAGTTTAAAAATAAACTCTTGCTTGTGCAACTAGTGGGCTGGACACTAGTGCGTCGTCAGCTGAATGGATGGATGTGAGATAAGATGAGAAGTAATAATAAAGATAATTCAGCTAACCGTAGTGCAAGTATACACTGTCGCACGTAGTAATAAAAAACCTTAGAAGTATTCCAAGGGTATCGGTCCCATGAGGACTAAATTGGAAATTCAGATTTGAAGAAGAAACTGCTTAAATGATTGCTTTTGAAAAAGGTAACCAAAGAAAATTAGTTTGATTGATTGAGTTTTAGAAAAGATAAATAAGACAAGCAATTGATAAAAGAAATACAATAAAATAAAACAAGGTATTCAACATAGATTCATCCCTAAGACAATAACCTTAATCATGAAGTATTTAACTTAAGTCTATTCAATGCATTGGGTTAGATTTAACTTCTATTTGGCCTTGCTCCCAAGAACCGTTAGAAGGCTAAGCGAGTACCGTTATGCACATTTTTGTGACTTGACTCCGACATAGATAATTCACGAATGCAACCTATAACCTATAGTCGATATAGGGTGCCTTAGGCAGCTTGCCCTATTCTGCCGAACAATCTCTTTCGAGCTTTTTCTCCTATATCACCTTTATGAGAACCGATATCGTTTGTCCCTTTCGAGATCAAACTCACATAACATGGAAAGTCTAAGTGATCAAGTTAAACTCAGCAAGATCAGAATGATAATCAATAAAGAATGACATGCATTGAACAAGACTTGAGCAAATAAAACACTTTCAAGCTATTGAACCATAAGGGAATTCACCATATTGAACCCCTCAACGGAATTTGCCTACTCATGGTGAGATAAAGAGCAAATGAATACATTTTCATTGAAATAAGAACGTAAAGAATACAGAGTAATGAAAAGTATCAAAAGCTGGAAATAAAGGAGATAGCTAAATATTATGGGTTTTCTATTTACTCAATCCTTCCAGAGTTCGCTAAAACACTCCACTCTCTCGCTTTTGCAAGTGGGAATGGGTGAAAATCCCTACAAACCTCGGACATCCCTACTCATAGGCGTCAACTAGGGTTCTGTCACCACCCTCTTCTTCCAAATGAGTTTTGCTTGAATTTGACTTCGAATCTCGAGCTTATATAGTGTGAAAAATGGTTGAGGAGCTGCGAAATAGGTGCTAGTAGGTAGCCCAGTCGGTTTTGGGGCCAAAACGGTCGGTTAGGTGCGAAGAAGACTCGTCAACAACGACCCGCGATCGCATTTCATTTTGCCTTCCCAGAAATGCGACCGCATTTCTGGGCAGATTCCAGCATTTCCTTTGTTTTTCTGCACAGCAACAAAGTTAGTCAAATTCTCTTAAAATCAAGTCTTTTTAAGCACAAATGAGAATAATTTGACAAAAGTGAATCTCAACACCCTAACTTATCAACTTTAACACATTTTGAGCTTGAAAATAGTAAAATTGATCTAAACATGCAATATTTGACAAAGAAATGAGCTAAATATAAGGATAAAATAGGTATATTTTTTACCCTTATCATACCCCCAAACTCAACTCATTGCTTGTCCTCAAGCAATTGCCAATCAAAATGTTAGAGATCAACTTAATTGCAAATCAGAATGTAAGAGCTCACTATCAATTGCGAATCAAAATGTTAAAGTTCATGTGTAGTAATTAATCATGATACTAGTATCAACTTTAAATTTCAATTAAAGTGATATGGAATCAAGTAAACATGTTTTTCAAGATCGTTTTCTAAAAAGTTTGCCTTTCAGGAGAGGGTTCTACTCTAGTGCTAGTCTCAACATCTGAGTTTCCTAGGCATGAAGACTTCTATTGTTCTTTTTCAAAGCAAAACTCTCCTTAGTCCATTCTAACCAATGTGCTTAAACTACCTTAGTTCTACTCATAGAGCCTAGTGTAGTCCTTTTAGTTAAGAAAAACAATCTTGAGGTAAAAATGAGCATACATGAGTTACTAGACCTTTTCTATCTCCCCCAAACTTATTTGACTGCTAGTGCTCTTTTTATTCAACTTCTTTTTCTCCCAAGAGCATCCTTGCTGTCATCTTTACCTTCGTTCTAGCTTATCGACACTTTGTGGTGAAGATATCTAACTACGAGCAAAGTTCACGAGCTCGGAATGATACTCACTTCCCTAGGTAAACCTTTCATGCAGTGGCAAACCATGGGTGTCATGAATGCCCCTGGTTACTCAGTAAACCCTAGGAAGAAGGAGTAACTCTCAGTTTTTTTCATTTTTTTCTCTCTTTTCTTTTTTTTTTTTTCATAAATACTGAGCACATATTCTTTTTCCAGCAGTACAAATTTACATAAAGCATGGTATAACATATAAAGCATAAAGCACCCCCCCCCCCCAAACTTAATTTAGACAATGTCCTCATTGGCTTTGTTTTTGAGGCATGGGCTTGACATGAGGCTTTTTATTTTCCAAAACTTCAAGGCTAAACTCTACTAGAGTGTTAGAAAGGTTAAACACGAGAAAGTTTAGACTTTAAGAAAATTCTGTAAAGAAAAAGACTAATGGAAAGCCTATGACTAGAAAACAATTCAGTTGTGACGGTGGCACTTTTGAGATAGAACAAAGCTCTAGTTTTCATCATCAAGGGCTTAAAAGAAAACTCATTTGAAAACATGCTTTTCTTCCAAAACATTTTAAAGCAATTTTTCCTTAAAGCTTGATTTTTTCTTTCAAAAAGTTTCATAGGTAAGCTCAAAACAGCAAGCAGATTTGTTGTTCTCAAGAAAAGATAAAAACCCAAGTTTATTTAATCTAAACTACCCTATGACCATACTATTTAACAAACTAAACAATTAAAGCAATAAAAAACAGCAACTAAACAATTAAAAACAGAATTTAAACATGCTAAAACTAAAAAAACAGCAAGCATCAAAAACAGAATTATGTACAAAAACAGTAAGTAAAGGGGTCAAAAAACTCCCCTAGTCCTCGCTTGAGGAACTCTCTTTCTCTTCATTCTCTTCTTCATCATTTTCATCATCCTCTTCTTCAGAATCCTTGTCTTCTTGAGGTAGCAACGACTGAGGGAAATCGGGAAAGACCGGGGCAATACTTGGGGCGATAGAGAGATAAAACTCTTTAATGGCTTCATCCCTCTCCTTTGCATATGCCCAATATGTCTTCAAGTTGTCCCTGATTTGATCTAGCTAGCGGTAGGCAATGTCTAGGGCTTTCGATGACGGTGATGGCCTTGTAAAATGAGTGTGCTGGGATGGAGAAACCATGCTCGGCCCTGATGGTGGAGTGGCCTGAGATGTGGAGGCTTTGTCTTTCCTTTGGATGTTGTTCTGTTGAAGCTTCTCGATCAAGGACAGGTCAATGGTCGACTTGAAGAAATGACGCTCCTCGTCCTTGCCTGGAACAATCTTCACCCTCTGACAGAGCTGTGTGATAAGTGATCCAAAGAAAAGTTTACCTGCTCGTTTTCTTCCACAGGCTAGAACCTCATCCCTAATTATGCTCCCAATGTTGATCTCCAACCCCTTCATGATACAATAGAGTAGCATAACTCTATCCACTGAGATTGTGCTGTCGTGGATGGTTGGCATCAAACGGTTCTTCAGAAAGTGAAGCCAAATTGCCGATTCTGGCTTTAGATCGCTTGGCACTAAAGTCTTCACCTTCGTCTGAGACTCTTTCCATTGAACTCCCTTGTTGGCCACAAGTTTTAATGCTTCCTTCATTTGGTTGGCCGAGGGGTTCCTGATAACATCGTTCCCTCTTGGATTCAAGGGTGCCTTGATCCTGTACACCCTATTAATGTCGACTGAGGAGAAGCTGACCATCTTTCCTCTCACCTCCGCCATACTGTTACTTTCCTCCCTCAGGCCGGCGTAAAATTCATGAACTAAAGGCACTACAGTCTCCTGAGGGTGAGCACAGAACTCCTACCACTTGTACTGGGAGATAACTCTTGTTACGAACTCGTACAGTGCTCCTGCTCTGTTAGAGAATTCCTTCTCGTTGAAGAAATCTCTTTTTCTCATAATCTCCATCCGTTCCTGAAAATTAACATCTTTGAATACCTCGGGGAATGGATTTTTAGGAGATGCCGCCTTGGGTGATTTGCCTGTTGGCTTGGCGGGTGAGACGGTAGGAGGAACTGTAGGAGAGGCGTCCATGGACCTAGTCCTCGGCCTCTTGGCAAAGATTGGATCATTCTTGTTCTTTGTCCTCCTCTCAGCCTTTATCTCTCTTTTTCTCTTTCTCCTCAACGCTGCAGAGATAGGAACTTGGTCATCATCCAACTCTTTGATCTTTGAGTCGGATTCAGTATCAGAGTCAGTGGAGGTCTCGGCCTCCTTGCTTTCTTTTTCCTCTTCATCCCTCTTCTCTCCCGAAGAGGTGCTGTCAGCTGCTGGTGGGTCATCCTTGAATAGAGGTTCGAAAACCTCATCAGATGGTTGATTAATGGTGGCCTCAGCTAGGCCTTCTTCAGAATGCAGACCAGATGCGGTCGCATTCTGGCCTTCAATATCTTGCTCTTTTTCTTTTTCTGAACTTTCTTCACTTGGCCCCTGTTGGGCCTCTTCTTCTCTCCTTCCTTGCAGCAACTCAGCCTCACTTTGAGCCTTGTGGAGTGGCTCAATGGCTGCAAGGAAGTCTTCAGCTTCCTTCCTTCTTTTTTCATCTTCTTTTAGTTTTTCTCTTCTCTTTTTCTCTTCCTCAAGGAGTTGCAAGTCAATAGCTGCCTTCCTGAGGTTTTCCTCAAACTTTCTTTCTTCTTCAGCTTCTACGACCCTCTCGGCCTCTTGTTCTTCTTCTCTTCTTCTTTTCTCTTCTTCACGATCTCTTTCTTTTGCAAACTCATTCTCTTCCATCATTTGCTGATTTTCTATCTCTCTCTCAGCCTCAATATCCTTCAAAGCTTCTTGTTCAGCCTTGTAACCTTCAACAATCACAAGAGCCTTTGCCACAACTTGGCGAATTATTCCTTCGAATACGTCCGGAGGCATTCTTGTGGTTTTGAAAGGCTCAATAACAAGCGGCTTTTCAGGCACAACCTTCTTCGGGCTCCTCTTCCTTGCACTATAGGCAACGACTAGTTTGGTCCTGCAAGACGAAGAGGGGTTCAGACACTTTACCCGTTGGAGTTCCCTCTTACCGAGAGCTTCCAGCTACCTTGGCGGCTTCTTCTTCATCTTGCCTATTTGCTTATTCTTCAAGGGCAACACGTCTCTGAGCTCCCATCTCCCAGATCATCGCAAACCATTCCCTCGAACGTTTTCTAAACTGTTGAGTGGCGGGTTTTTGGGTTTGGCGGACGACAGTGGCGCGCGTGGACCTTCTCGGTGAAGACGAAGTCGGAATCTCCCTCGACGTGGCCGGCATTGTCGAAGAAGAGGGAGTTTGAGCGTTGGGTTCGAGGTTCACGACCACCGACGAGAATCCCGTGGGTCTCGTCCTTCTCGTGCCGTGCATGGGTATTTCAGATTGCTCTTCTTGCCGTCGCACGATAGCTTCAGCTTCGTGGGCGGTTGGATTACTCTGGGAACGAGTAATCTTGCGTGATGATGATGGCTTTTGCGTGTTCTTCATCTTTTTGAATATGGGTTTTGCGGTTTCAAGATGAGAGAATATGGAGAGTTGAGGGCTTGATTTGAATGCAAAGGATTTGAGTGGTTGGTGAAGAGGAAAAGACTATAGGTCATTTATTTATACTTTTCCAATTAGGTCACATGCAGGTCAAATGAAATTCGTGACTTCCCACTTATTTTCGAAAATGCGGTCACATTTCCAACTACACTAGGGAGAAATGCGGTCGCATTTCACCCAGTTTTTATGCCTTCTTTTTTTTTCTGACTTTTCATTTTTCCTTAGCTTTTCCTTCTTTACTGAAACAATCATAAACATGTTAGAAAGTTCACATGCTCAATCATGATTTATTATTATTTCCTTTTTCTTTTAAGAGAAATTAAGTCAAAAAGTTTTGATCAATTCAACTTCCAGGTAAGTCCCCAGGTAGAGGTGTTCCCTACGGTCAACTTAAATACCTCAGCCTAGTCAGGACTTTCCTTAGACAAAGTTCCCTCTTGATCAAAAAAAAAAATCCTTTATTCTTGAAAACTTACAATTTTCTCTTCTCTCTCTCTCTTTTTTTTTTTCTTTTCTTTAAAATAGATAGGACACAAAATAATATGAACTTTTCAAACTCCCAGGTAAATCCCCAGGAAAAGGTGTTCCCTACGGTCAACTTAAGTACCTTTTCCTAGACATGATTTTCCTTAGACAGAGTTCCCTCTTGCCCAAGTTATTTTGCTTTTGATTTTTATCATCTTAGCTCTTACAAGAAAACTAACCTAAGCATCAACAAACTAACCTAACAAACTAACAAAGCAATATAGTGAAAACAATATGCTAAAAACTAACAATGTTAAACCTAACTAAAAGAACAATAAATTAATGCATGAAACAAATTACTAAAGATCTAACTAAGAAAATGAAAAACAAAGAAACATGGTGATATTTAATAAGGAAAGCAGTAAGAAGTAAAATAGAGTGGAAACTCCCCTCGATCTTGGAAGATTTGTCCTCCATATCAGAGGTCTTAGGTTCATCCAAGAGGTATGATAAAAATGGAGGGCAATTGAAGCTTCATCAGATGAGTTGGCCAGGAACACCCGTTTGATAGCCTCATCCCTCACTCGAGCACAGGTCTACTGGTCCTTGTTCTACTCCTTTTCTGGATCTTCCTGTCTCATGTTCTCTTCTCTCCTAACTTTATTAGCTTCCTAAAACATAAACAAACACATTAAAAAGTTCACAAGCTCAACTATGTTTTTTTTTTACTATTGCTTTTTTTTTTAACTAATTATTCAAGCAAAGAAAAAGAATGACTTAGCTGATCTCCAACAGGGAGATTAAAGCTTTATTCCTACTTCTTCTGTTGCAAACTTTCATCTTGACCCTTGATAACTGCCCAAAAGGTAGTTATTTAGGCCTCATTTCTATATTGATTGGTGTGTCTTTTGTGCTTAATAGGGTTGGTTTTAGATATAAATTATATGTTTTAACCCATTTGGAAGAATGGAAGCTTTGGAAATCATTTTGTGCAGAATCTGTTGCTGGGCGACTTGAGGGAGCAAATTCTGTGCTGCAGCAAAACTGGGAGCAGAACTGCCACGTCACAGCTCGTTAGCCAACTTCATGAACCGACTTCTGTTGAATTATTTTCGGGATAAAGGAGCAAGGAGAGCCCTACACGTGTCCATGTTGACCTAATTCAAGCCTCCTACCACCTCTATAAAAGGAGATAGCCGCCCAAGTCAAATTCCTTCCACTTTTGGGAGAAAACATTCCATTCTTGGGAAGTTCCTTCCACCTTTGGGAGCCGAGTAGAGAAGAGAGATTGGAGACCATCTAGAAGACCATCATTGCAAGCTGATCAAGGATATTAGTATTATCTTGTAATTATGGACATGCCTACTCAGATTGTAACGTGTGTTTCCATGCGTATTATGAACTAAGTAGCTTTAGGCGTTGGTTAGGAATATGTAGTTGTCGTGCTTAACTCTAGTTATATATATATTGATTATCGCATCTTGATTAATTGTTGTGTTCATTTCTATTTTATGCCCGCTTGGCCAGCCGGTATGAATACCTCTCTCTAGTTTCAGGGATGATTTAGAGAGTGTGTGGCGATTAATCACACTACGATCATTGTGTATTGGTGAACGCCAGTGACTGAGCTAGGGATAGCCAGTTGCCTAGTGCTTGATCGGTCGTACTTCATTGGGGTTGAAACACATTCCAAAAAAATTCGGAGTTCCGGGAGGAATCCGCTAATAATACTGCGAGAGTTTGCATGATCAATAATATTGCTAGAGCATCTTTTGAAACAATTACTGAAGCCTGACCAGCGCCTGTTTCTAATCTGTCTGCCTATTTGTTTATTCTTTGTTCTGTCATTTATTTTACTTCAGCATTATTCTTATAAAAACCAATCATTTTTATCATCTTTGAAACCATTAAAAAGTTATACAAAATAGATAAAGTGGAAGCTAGTTCAGACCTTGGATTGATAATACTTATTACTTGCTGCGGACTGTGTATACTTGCACAGTGTTCTAGAGCATTTTTATATCGCATTTTTACTCACTCTAGGAACGCAACAAGTTTTTGGCGCCGTTGCCGGGGACTTGAATAAGTTTTTATCTGATCTATTTTGCGTATGTGTTTTAGTGGTTTGGTGCTAGAACTTTTTGATTGTTTCTTTTGTTTTTGCAGGTGTGAGTTTGGTGCATGAGCGATCCGCCTGGGGTGAGGTTCGAGCTTAATCTAGAAATCGAGAGGACATTCAGGATAAGAAGGAGAGAGCAGCGTAGACAGCAGAGTCAAATGGCTGACGTGCCGCATCTCCCGCAAGGTCCTGAAGGTCTAGCGAACCCCCAGCAGAATCGTGTGCTGCAGCAAAACCCGCCGCTAGAGCAGAATGAGCAGCAAAATAATCAGGCTGAGAATCCTATCTTGGTAGCGAACGATAGGACCAGAGCCATTCGAGCATATGCTTTTCCAATGGTTGATGAGTTGAATCCAGGGATTGCACGTCCTCAAATTCAAGCGGCAAATTTTGAAATGAAACCGGTAATGTTTCAGATGTTGCAAACCGTGGGGCAGTTCCATGGTTTGTCATCTGAAGACCCTCATTCACATCTTAAGTCTTTTCTAGGAGTTAGTGATTCTTTTGTAATTCAAGGAGTGCCTAGAGATGCTCTTAGATTAACTTTGTTCTCGTATTCTCTGAGGGATGGAGCGAAGGCGTGGTTAAATTCTTTTGCTCCAGGATCAATTAGGACATGGGATGAGTTAGCTGAAAAATTTTTGAGTAAATATTTCCCACCTAATAGAAATGCTAAACTAAGGAGTGACATAGTAGGGTTTAGGCAACTTGAAGATGAGACTTTTAGTGAGGCTTGGGAGAGGTTTAAGGAGCTTTTGCGAAAGTGTCCCCACCATGGCCTACCACATTGTATCCAAATGGAAACATTTTACAATGGATTGAATGCGGTAACTCAAGGTATGGTTGATGCTTCGGCTGGAGGGACCCTTTTGGCAAAAACTTTTAACGAAGCCTATGAAATTTTAGAAAGAATATCTACTAATAGTTGTCAGTGGTCGGATGTTAGAGGCACAAATAAAAAGGTTAAGAGTGTATTAGAGGTTGATGGTGTGTCTACCATTAGGGCTGATCTTGCAATGATTGCTAACGCTCTTAAGAATGTGACAGTGATTAGTCATCAGCAGCCGCCAGTTGTGGAGCCTGCTGCAGTGGTGAACCAAGTTGCAGAGGAAGCTTGTGTCTATTGTGGTGAAAATCACAACTACGAGTTTTGCCCCAGCAATCCAGCTTCTGTGTTTTTTGTAGGTAACCAGAGGAATAACCCTTATTCTAACTTTTATAATCCAGGTTGGCGCAACCACCCCAACTTCGCGTGGGGAGGACAAGGGAGTAATGTGCAAGCACAGCAGAAAGTGAACCAGTCGGGATTTGCTAAGACGCAGGTATTGCCCCAGCAAAATAAGCAGGCTTTGCTCGAGCAAAATTCGGGGAATTCTCTCGAGGCAATGATGAAAGAATTTATGGCTCGTACAGACGCCGCAATTCAAAGTAATCAAGCTTCAATGAGAGCCCTGGAATTGCAAGTGGGTCAGCTAGCCAATGAGCTGAAGGCAAGGCCTCAAGGGAAACTTCCCTCAGATACTGAACACCCTAGAAGGGAAGGTAAGAAGCAGGTAAAGACAGTAACTCTTAGGAGTGGTAAACCCCTAGAAGTAAGAAAAGAGCCTAGTAAAACCCAGGATATAGATAATAATTGTGATAGAAATGTTGTTGTTGTTGAGAAAGAGTTGGAGTCTGGTCAGGGTGCTGGAGGCAGCAATAAAGATGCTGGAGCATCTAGTTCTGTTCCAGATGTGGAACCACCTTATGTGCCGCCCCCACCTTTTCCACAAAGGTAAAGGCCTAAGAATCAGGATGGTCAATTTAAAAAGTTTTTAGAGATTCTTAAGCAATTGCATATAAATATCCCTTTAGTAGAAGCTATAGAGCAAATGCCTAATTATGCTAAATTTCTTAAGGATATTTTAACTAAAAAGAAGAGGTTAGGTGAGTTTGAAACTGTATCTCTTACTGAGGAATGTAGTGCTATTCTTAAGAATGGGCTACCACCCAAGGCTAAGGATCCAGGATCATTTACTATACCTGTGTCTATAGGTGGAAAAGAGTTAGGTAGAGCACTCTGTGATTTAGGTGCAAGCATTAACCTTATGCCTCTTTCGGTCTATCGAAAGCTAGGTATTGGTGAAGCTAGACCTACCACAGTTACACTCCAATTAGCTGATAGGTCTATCACATATCCTGAGGGGAAAATTGAGGATGTCTTAGTAAAGGTAGATAAATTCATATTTCCTGTTGATTTTATTATCTTAGATTATGAGGCTGACAAAGATGTCCCAATTATTCTAGGACGTCCATTTTTGGCTACTGGTAGGGCGTTAATAGATGTTCAAAAAGGAGAGTTAACAATGAGAGTCTGTAATGAGGAAGTGAAATTTAATGTGTTTAAAGCCATGAAGTATCCAGACGAGATGGAAGATTGCTCTTTCATTAGGATTCTGGAGAGCACAATTGTTGAGAGAGCAATACAGGATTCGGCTAGCAAGCATTTGGAAGATCATGGAGAGGTTAGTGTAGAGGATTTAGAAGCTTGTTCTTTAGAGAGAAAAAATGAAAAAGAATTGTTTAGGTGTGAGGATGTTTTTGAGTCTTTAGATTTAGATCAAAGAAAGGCTCCTCCTATTAAGCCATCCTTGATTGAGGCACCCACTTTAGATTTGAAGCCCTTGCCGGATCATCTAAAGTATGTGTATCTTGGGGAAGGTGAGACGTTGCCTATTATTGTTGCATCAGATTTAATGCCGGAGCATGAAGGGGCCTTAATAAAGTTGCTGCAGCAATACCGCAAGGCTATTGGTTGGACATTGGCTGACATTCAGGGGATTAGCCCATCTTTTTGTATGCACAAAATCACTCTAGAGGAGGGATCCTTTAGGAGTATTGAGCAACAAAGAAGGCTTAACCCTGCGATGAAAGAAGTGGTTAAAAAGGAGGTGATTAAATGGTTGGATGCTGGCATAATTTATCCAATTGCAGACAGCAATTGGGTAAGCCTTGTCCAATGTGTTCCTAAGAAAGGAGGTGTCACTGTGGTGAGCAATAGAGACAATGAGTTGATCCCAACTAGGACAGTAACTGGTTGGAGGGTTTGCATGGATTACAGGAGGCTTAATAAAGCCACTCGTAAGGACCATTTCCCTCTGCCATTTATTGACCAGATGTTGGATAGATTGGCTGGTCAGGCCTACTACTGTTTCTTGGATGGTTATTCTGGGTATAACCAGATTACTATTGCTCCTGAGGATCAGGAAAAAACCACTTTCACCTGCCCTTATGGGACATTTGCTTTCAGGCGAATGCCTTTTGGCCTTTGCAATGCTCCAGCAACATTTCAGCGGTGTATGTTGGCAATTTTTTCTGATATGATTGAGTCCACTGTTGAGGTATTCATGGACGATTTTTCAGTTTTTGGAGGGTCTTTTCAGAGTTGTTTAGATAATTTAGGTCAGGTATTAAAAAGATGTGAGGATACTCATCTAGTTCTTAATTGGGAGAAATGCCACTTCATGGTGAAGGAGGGCATAGTGTTAGGTCATAGGATTTCTAAGAATGGTCTAGAAGTTGATAGAGCGAAAGTTGAGGTTATTGAGAGATTAGAACCACCGAATTCAGTGAAGGGGATTCAGAGTTTTTTAGGACATGCTGGATTTTATAGAAGGTTCATAAAGGATTTTTCCAAAATCAGTAAACCTCTTTGTAACTTATTGTGCACTGATCATGTTTTTGACTTTGGTGCAGATTGTAGGAAGGCTTTTGAAACATTAAAGGCTGCTTTAATCTCAGCACCCATTCTTTGTGCACCTAATTGGAATTTACCGTTTGAGGTAATGTGCGATGCGAGTGATGCTGCAGTAGGTGCAATGCTGGGGCAAAAGTAGGGCAAATTTATCCATCCTATATATTATGCAAGCAGGATTTTAAATGAGGCACAAGTCAACTACACAACTACTGAAAAGGAGTTGTTAGCTGTCGTGTTTGCCTTTGAGAAATTCCGGCCGTATTTGGTTGGATCCAAAGTCACGGTGTTCACGGATCATGCAGCAATAAGGTATTTGATGTCAAAGAAAGATGCAAAGCCTAGACTAATTCGTTGGGTTTTATTATTGCAGGAGTTCGACTTGGAGATAAAGGATAAGAAGGGATCAGAGAATGTCATTGCAGATCATTTGTCTCGTCTTGATTCATCATCATCTTTGCTGGAGCAATCTGCCATTTCCGATTCTTTTCCAGATGAACAGCTTTTCGCTGTTCAGGTGAAGGTAGTCAGGGAAGTCCCTTGGTATGCTGATATTGCCAACTTTTTGGTAAAAGGAGTCACTCCTATTGACATGGATTGGAGGCAGAAGAAAAAGTTTAAGCATGATGCAAAATTTTTCTATTGGGATGAGCCATTTATGTATAAGCAATGCTCTGACGGTATTATTCGTAGGTGTGTTTCAGGTGATGAAGCAAAGGAAATCCTGGAGCAATGTCACTCTTCGTCGTATGGAGGCCATTTCAGCGGCCAGAGGACAGCTATGAGGATTTTGCATTGTGGATTCTTCTGGCCTACCTTGTTTAAGGATGCCCATTGGTTCTACAAGCAATGTGATGCTTGCCAAAGGAGAGGAAACTTGGGGCCTAGAGATGAAATGCCTCTTACTTACATTTTAGAAGTTGAATTATTCGATGTATGGGGTATTGATTTTATGGGGCCATTTCCCCCTTCTAATGGCAATGTTTTTATCTTATTGGCAGTAGATTACGTGTCCAAGTGGGTGGAGGCCATTGCATGCCATCGGAGTGATGCCAAGACAGTTTCAAAGTTTCTCCAATCGCACATTTTTGCGCGGTTTGGGACACCTAGAGCTCTAATAAGTGATGAGGGTACACATTTTGTTAATAATGTCTTAACTAAGCTTTTAGCTAAGTATGGAATCAAGCATAGGATAGCTACCCCCTATCACCCACAGGCTAATGGTCAAGCTGAGATAAGTAATAGGGAAATTAAATCAATTCTAGAAAAAGTAGTCCATCCATCTAGAAAGGATTGGTCTTTTAGGTTGGATGAGGCTCTTTGGGCTTATAGGACAGCCTATAAGACTCCTCTAGGTATGTCTCCCTATCGGTTAGTATATGGGAAAGCTTGTCATTTACCATTAGAGCTAGAGCATAAAACGTTTTGGGCTTTGAAAAAATTAAATTTTGATCTGAGTCGTGCAGGAGCAATGAGAATGCTACAGCTTAACGAATTGGAGGAATTTCGCCAATTTTCTTATGAGAATGCGAAAATATATAAAGAAAAGACTAAGTTGTGGCATGACAAGAAAATTAGGCTTAAAGAGTTTGTCAAAGGTCAAAAAGTTTTGCTTTATAATTCTAGATTAAAGTTGTTTCCTGGGAAATTAAAGTCCAAATGGTCAGGTCCGTTTGTGGTGATTGAGGTTTTTCCCCATGGAGCAATTACTTTGCAAGATGAAAAAGATGGAAGAGTATTCAAGGTGAATGGTCAGCGTGTCAAGCATTATTGGGGAGAGGAGTTTCAGTCGAAATATCCTTCCCTAAGGTTGGTTGATGATTGAGAGAGCAAGATGTTTGCGGGAGCATTTTGCAGAGCAAAATTTTGAGCTCCCAGTGTTTGTTTTTATTTTTCGCTGATTTGTTTTTAAATTCGATGAGGATAGATTTGGTTTGATTGAATTTTTGCATGGTTGATTTTAATTTCGTTGATATTTATAATTTTGTAGAATTTATTTTTGTAGATTTGATTTCGCTTTATTTGATTTATTTAAGTTATCTTTGAATTATCTTTTAATTAGGTTTTCGGTTATTTAAATTTCTGTTTAGATTAGATTTGAATAAAATTTCTCCTTATTCGGTTTTGAATAGTAAAAAGATTTGATTTGAGCGGTTAATATTTGAATTTCCGGATTTGATTTTTCTTTTTCTATTTTGAATTTAAATTTTCCGTATCCGAGATTCTTCAGGTAATCTTTTCAGAAGATTGTTGCGGCAAAGTTATGGCTGAAGCAGATCTTTCGTCCGAATAGGAAGGGTTTTTGTTGAAGATTAATTTCTTTTTACCGTTTGAATTTTAAATTTCCGTGTGCAGGAAATTGAATGAGGAATTATGATGCTGCCACGTGCCACGCAGGGGCAATCCAAGGGCTTAATCATTGCACAGCATATAATTATTTACCATGGGTTGATTGGAATTCCGATTTTACCGTTTGATGGTTTTAATTCCACTTAGCTGCATGCGATTTCAAACGGTAATGTTAATTAATGGAGCAAAATCTTTCTGTTAGGATTTCTTGAGCTGAAGCCTTATTTATTGGAAACCCTCGGTACGTTTTTCTTACTTCATCTTCTTGCTTCGATCTTTTGCTTTCTTTTTCGTTTTCATTCTCTGTAAACCCCTTGCGTCTTCAATGGCCAAAACGAGAGCTAGAAAAGAGAGGGAGAATGAGGACGAAGAGGTACCTGTTACCCCTGTAGCACAGAAAGCGAAAACGAAAAAGAAGAAGACGCCAGAGGAGAAAGAAGCGAAAAGGAGGAGAAAGCAACAGAGGGCTGAGGAACAAGAAAAGGCAACAGAGGTTGCGACTGTTACTGCCACAGTAGAAGAAGAAAGCCCGAAACAACCAGAGGAAAATACCGAAGAAAATACCGAGCAGAGGGTCGCGGATACAGAAGAAGAACGAACAGAAGAGGTGCAAGAAGATCGGACCGAGGAAGTTCGAGAAGAACTTACAGAGGAAATTCAAGAAAAGCAGGCCGAGGATGTTCAAATGCAACAGGCAGAAGATGTTCAGGTAACGCATAATGAGCCAGTGCAGGAGGCTCAAGTGGAGGTGATCATGCCGGAGGTACCAAAGCGTCGCCGCGTTAAGAGGAAAGCAGGCCGCGTTAGAGTTGTCCGAACTGATACTCCTTCGCCTCCAACCACGGATTCTGAAAGAGAAAATGCAGAGAGAGAAGAGCGTGAGAAGAAGGAAGCCGAAGAAATAGCAAGAAAAGAGGCAGAGAAAAAGGCTGAGGAAGAGCGGTTGCTCAAGCGAAGGGTGGAAAAGGGCAAAAGTGTTGCTGAAGCATCGGAGGAACCTGATGGAATAGAAGAACATGGTCGCTTCATCAACAATTTTGCCAGAGCAAAATACGCTGAGCTGCTGAAAAGAGACTTCCTGTTTGAAAGAGGATTTAGCGGTAATCTTCCACATTTTCTGAGGACCGGCATTGCAGACCATGGCTGGGAGTTGTTTTGTGCGAAGCCTGAGTCTGTAAACGCACAGGTGGTGCGTGAATTTTATGCTAATATTGATAAAGAAGATGGTTTCCAGGTGATTGTTCGAGGAGTCGAGGTAGACTGGAGTCCTAGTGCTATCAATGCACTGTATAACCTTCAGAATTTCCCCCATGCAGCTTATAATGAGATGGCTGTAGCGCCATCTAATGAGCAGTTAAGTGATGTTGTGCGGGAGGTGGGTATTGAAGGGGCACAGTGGCAGCTGTCCAAGACAGGGAAAAGGACATTTCAGTCAGCTTATTTGAAGAGGGAAGCAAACACGTGGATGGGATTTATCAGACAGAGGATGCTTCCAACGACTCATGACTCGACGGTCTCGAGGGAACGGGTTCTTCTGGCTTTCGCGATTTTGCGGTCTCTTAGCATTGATGTAGGGAAGATGATTGTTAATGAGATTTCTGGTTGTTGGAAAAAGAAAGTGGGGAAACTGTTCTTTCCGAACACAATCACGATGCTTTGCAAAAGAGCAGGGGTTCCAGTGGATGAGGGAGATGTTATCCTGTTTGACAAGGGAATTATAGATACGCCTAACTTGGCGCTGCTTCAGCGTACGCAGGAGGCACGTCAAGGTGGGCTTATCTACGGCATCAACACGGTTTTAGAACAACTGGCACTTTCGGCCAGCAGGCAAGAGTTTGCCGAGAGGCAAGCTTTAACCTTCTGGAACTATGTTAGAAATCGTGATGCCAATCTGAAGAAGGCGCTGCAAGAGAATTTTTCCAAGCCGTATCCAGCCCTTCCAGCATTCCCTGAGGATCTGTTGAACCCTTGGATTCCACCCCCACCTGTTGAAAGAGAAGAGGAGGATGATGAGGAGCAGGGTCAGGAAGACTGACTAATGTGATGATTTTGAGCGAGCATTACTTTTGTTTTTCCATTTTTGTTTGCTCGCGCATATCTGACCCCGCTGGCTAATATGTTTGATTGTTTCTTTTTAATGTTTCTGCTTCTACAAAAATTTATCTGCTTTTGTAAATTCCTTTCTCTTTGTTTTAATGAAATTTCCGAAGTTATTTCTGTTCCATAAGCACTGAGTAACTCTGACTTAACAAATTTTCTTCTGAATTTTTGAAGCTTGGACTGGCTAAGCTTAATTAGATCAAGGTATTCTGATCTCCAGAAACCTTTTGCTTGAGCATTTTCTCTGGCCTGGTCGTTGCTGCGGCAAAGAAAATTCTGGAGGTAGTGTTGACTTATGTGATCCGCTTTAAGCTTAGGTCTAGTCCCACGCTTAGTTTTAAAATTCAGATAGAAAAATTTAAGTTTGGGGGTGTCATTTAAAATTTTAATGATTCATTGGGGACAATGAATAATTCAAGTTTGGGGGACTTTTTGCTACTCCAATTATTTTGCTCGAGCATTCCTCTCCTTCATTAAATAATTTGTTAGGTTGTTGAGTAACCGGGGACATTTGTGATACCCACAGTTTGTCTTCGCGTCAAAAGGTGACCTAGGAAATGTGAAAAATTATGAAAAATTATTTGCTGAAAAAAGTGATTGATGAAAATTTTGCTGAGAAAATTCATGGAGCAAAAGTTTTGAAGGATGAATGATAGTCCAACAGTTTTTCTGTCTCCCAGAACTTAGGTGAGCTTCATCATAAAATGTTGCCATTCTGAGGGGCAAGAGATGAAATAACTAAGGATTTTTTAGCTTTACAAAGAGTATTTAGCCTAATTGGTGATGAGTTTGAGGCATGGGTATACTACACCATAAAGTGGGTCGTCCCATGCTTAAGAGCTTATGACTGTAGGGCTGCTTTAAGTCTGAAAAACAAAAATATAAACCCCTGAAATATGTGTTCAAATATGTCTGATATTAGAGCTAAGCTGCGGCGAGTTCTTAGAATTGAGCTAAGAGTGGTGATTATTTGTCCATGCCGGAAGAATTACTTTGCTGCAGCAGAGCTTGGTTTTGCAGAGTGCTCAGGTAAAGATTGAAGGTAGTATTGGATTGTCTGGTTTGATTAAGCTATTCTTTGTCTAATGTTTTGAATTCTTGAAGGGAAGGTTGGTTAGTATTGCTCGGGACGCGCAATAGTTCAAGTTTGGGGGTGTGATAACTGCCCAAAAGGTAGTTATTTAGGCCTCATTTCTATATTGATTGGTGTGTCTTTTGTGCTTAATAGGGTTGGTTTTAGATATAAATTATATGTTTTAACCCATTTGGAAGAATGGAAGCTTTGGAAATCATTTTGTGCAGAATCTGTTTCTGGGCGACTTGAGGGAGCAAATTCTGTGTTGCAGCAAAACTGGGAGCAGAACTGCCACGTCACAGCTCGTTAGCCAACTTCATGAACCGACTTCTGTTGAATTATTTTCGGGATAAAGGAGCAAGGAGAGCCCTACACGTGTCCATGTTGACCTAATTCAAGCCTCCTACCACCTCTATAAAAGGAGATAGCCGCCCAAGTCAAATTCCTTCCACTTTTGGGAGAAAACATTCCATTCTTGGGAAGTTCCTTCCACCTTTGGGAGCCGAGTAGAGAAGAGAGATTGGAGACCATCTAGAAGACCATCATTGCAAGCTGATCAAGGATATTAGTATTATCTTGTAATTATGGACATGCCTACTCAGATTGTAACGTGTGTTTCCATGCGTATTATGAACTAAGTAGCTTTAGGCGTTGGTTAGGAATATGTAGTTGTCGTGCTTAACTCTAGTTATATATATATTGATTATCGCATCTTGATTAATTGTTGTGTTCATTTCTATTTTATGCCCGCTTGGCCAGCCGGTATGAATACCTCTCTCTAGTTTCAGGGATGATTTAGAGAGTGTGTGGCGATTAATCACACTACGATCATTGTGTATTGGTGAACGCCAGTGACTGAGCTAGGGATAGCCAGTTGCCTAGTGCTTGATCGGTCGTACTTCATTGGGGTTGAAACACATTCCAAAAAAATCCGGAGTTCCGGGAGGAATCCGCTAATAATATTGCGAGAGTTTGCATGATCAATAATATTGCTAGAGCATCTTTTAAAACAATTACTGAAGCCTGACCAGCGCCTGTTTCTAATCTGTCTGCCTATTTGTTTATTCTTTGTTCTGTCATTTATTTTACTTCAGCATTATTCTTATAAAAACCAATCATTTTTATCATCTTTGAAACCATTAAAAAGTTATACAAAATAGATAAAGTGGAAGCTAGTTCAGACCTTGGATTGATAATACTTATTACTTGTTGCGGACTGTGTATACTTGCACAGTGTTCTAAAGCATTTTTATATCGCATTTTTACTCACTCTAGGAACGCAACAACCCTAGGTCTTGATAACGGACGAGATTTGAGTCTTAGTTGAGGCGTTTCAATAATGGAGTGCTTTGTCTCTATTATCAGCTCACTCAATCTGCTCTTTAATGTAGACTTTGTGGTCTCATCCTCTATCGTATATTGCATATTGTCACCCTTTATGATTTCCTCTTTGATTTCTTCCTCGAATAGCATTTTCTACAGGCTACAACAAGTAAAAGAATCAATAGGATCAAAATCAAAACATCCATTCATCTCCTCAGGGTGTTCTAATGCTTGGAGCCCATCGAAGACATCTTCATGGCTCACTGCAACTTCTTTTTCTGGTGTCTCCTCTTCATTTGCTTTTTGAGGCGATTCTTCTTTAATCTCTTCTTTCTCTTTTGTCTCCTCAGTATTTTCAAGTGCTGGAATGCTCCTTGCTTCTACTCGGAGTTCAGGGTCTTCATGCTCCAATCCACTTTGAAATGTTGTCTCCTTGTATTGCTCTTGTGCTTCTTATTTTACATTTTCTTTGGTGTCAGGCAAGATTTCTTGTTGACTGTTTTTCAATTCCTTTATCAATTGCCTTACTTGAATCTCCAAGTTCTTTATAGAGGCGTCATTCCTTGCCATGTATTCTCTTATGAGTTCTTCCAAGTTGGTTGACACTTGTGGTTCCATCTCTTGTTGCATTTCTTGTTGGGCATATTGATCCTGATATTGGTCTTCACAAGTAAACATACATTCTTGCTCCAAATGAGGTGTTGGATTATTGTTGCTAACATTTTGCTGGTGTTGCAACCATCCTCGGTAAGGATTGAAAATAGGATTCTGGTTGTCTCGTTGCCCTGTATAATAAGGATTAGATGGATAAGTTTCAAACAAAGAATGAATATTAGCACAATAAACACAAAAGAAATTAGAGTGACAAGCCATTGATGTGAGTTGTGCACTCAAGGTTGTGATGATGTCTTCTTCCACATGTGGATTATCTTGAGCTATTAAACCCTTCAGTTGTGCTTATCTTCTATCGCCTTTTTTTTATATATTTTTCGGCCAACAGGAGGATCGACTCCAGGTAGATCTATTAGAAGTTCTCGAGTGTAAGAAGCTTTTTCAAGATGTTCCCGTGCGCTCAACTCCTATTGCTCTTTCTTTGTATCTCAAGGTCTAGCTCGAAGAGATGATGCTCTTTACACATGCACCAACTTCAACCTGCAAAAGAAAAACAAATGCAAATCAAAGTCAAATTCCTTTTGAGACAGAAAATGCGGTCGCAATTTGATCGCAATTTCAAAAATAAAATTGGTTTCACTTTTGGTCCCCAGCAACGGCGCCAAAAACTTGGTGCTTCGTCAGCTGAATGGATGGATGTGAGATAAGATGATAAGTAATAATAAAGATAATTCAACTAACCCTAGTGCAAGTATATACTGTCGCACGTAGTAATAAAAAACCTTAGAAGTATTCCAAGGGTATCGATCCCACGAGGACTAAATTGGAAATTCAGATTAGAAGAATAAACAGCTTAAATGATTGCTTTTGAAAAAGGTAACCAAAGAAAATATGTTTAATTGATTGAGTTTTAGAAAAGATAAATAAGACAAGCAATTGATAAAAGAAATACAATAAAATAAAACGAGGTATTCAACATGGATTCATCCCTAAGGCAATAACCTTAATCATGAAGTATTTAACTTAAGTCTATTCAATGCATTGGGTCAGATTTAACTTTTATTTGGCCTTGCTCCCAAGAACCGTTAGAAGGCTAAGCGAGTACCGTTATGCACATTTCTGTGACTCGACTCCGACATAGATAATTAACGAATGCAACCTATAACCTTATAGTCGATATAGGGTGCCTTAGGCAGCTTGCCCTATACCGCCGAACAATCTCTTTTGAGCTTTTTCTCCTTATCACCTTTATGAGAACCGATATCGTTGGTCCCTTTCGAGATCAAACTCACATAGCATGCAAAGTCTAAGTGATCAAGTTAAACTCAGCAAGATCAGAATGATAATCAATAAAGAATGGCATGCATTGAACAAGACTTAAGCAAATAAAACACTTTCAAGCTATTGAACCATTAGGGAATTCACCATATTGAACCCCTCAACGGAATTTAGCTACTCATGGTGAGATAAAGAGCAAATGAATACATTTTCATTGAAATAAGAATGTGAAGAATACAGAGTAATGAAAAGTATCAAAAGCTGGAAATAAATAAGATAACTAAATATTGTGGGTTTTCTATTTACTCAATCCTTCTAGAGTTCGCTAAGACACTCCACTCTCTCACTTTTACAAGTGGGAATGGGTGAAAATCCCTACAAACCCTAAGGTTTGATGTCTAACTCAGGTTAGAATTTAGTCATCTAAGAAGGACCTCGAGCATCCCTACTCATAGGCGTTAACTAGGGTTCTGTCACCACCCTCTTCTTCCAAATGAGTTCTGCTTGAATTTGACTTCGAATCTCAAGCTTATATAGTGTGAAAAATGGTTGAGGAGCTGCGAAATTGATAGCGCAATTTATTGAGCTATATTTTATGCTATCTTAGTGTTAGTCTCAAGTATTATTTGGCCACTTTTATGTCTATTTGGTTTAATTTTGTAGGAATCAGATATTTCGATGGAGATTGAAGTTTCGGTGAATTAGTAGCAAAAGAATGAATTTTATTGAAGAAATTTACAAAAGAGCATAAGGTTCAAGGCATCCATATAATAGGGCAGCGTTGAGACGCTACCATTGGAGAGTCTCAACGTTGGCCGCACCTTCAGGAGGCGCGAATTCGAGGCAGCGTCGAGACGCTACCTCCACAGCGTCTCGACGCTGTAGGCTTTCCGAAATTAAATTAGGGCATATCGACACAGCGTCGCAACGCTGTGTCCTTAGCGTCGCGACGCTGTCGCGCAGAAAAGTCAGTATTTATACTTTGCGATACTGCAGTCTGAGGGGAGCCCATTTGGAGAGAGAAAGACGACTTTTGAGAGCACAATCTGGACAGAACGCTGAGGAGACCAAGAAGAGCTTAATTTCGTAGCTTAGATCATGAGGATCGTGACGGGAACGCACGGGAATCATGGCTAGCGAGTTTAATCTTTCTCCCTTGTTTCTTGTACTGATTTTCAGCATGTTTGGGACTGATTTGACTTGTATTTTAGAGACCATGTGTAGCTAATTTCGTTTCTTAGGGGCTTCATGTAGCCATTAGTTTGTATAGATTAATTTAGGGATTTTTTAGGACGTTTCGTAACGCGTTTCATTTATGCAATTTGAATGCTTAATGCGTATAATCTCTTGATCACGGATTGTATGATTCTTGTTTCTGACTAATTGCTCGGGAGAGGGTAGTTTAGATTAGACCATCAATTGCATGACTTAGGTTATTCTACAATCGGGAGATTTGGGATTGCTTAAGAAACCGCTTTAAAGATTGATCATTAATGCTTATGCTTGTTGTAGAAATTAGATAGGGATATCAATTTCTTAATTTGCATAAAGAATTAGTTGTACTCGGGAGAGGCTTTTAATAATCAATAATCCTTGGTTTATGAAATTGTTACGTGTTCGTTCCTAATTATTCTTTGTATTAATTCAAGCATCTAATAGGTGAAATCAATTCCCTAAGGCTTTTCTCCATTGAGTTTCCACACTTTTTATTACTTTGATTAGTTTTTCATTGATTTGCATACTTCTCGATATTTTTCTCTAAATAAAATTGGGTGAATATACCTTGAGTAATTAGGGGAACTAGAAAACCAATCCAGAGGACGACATTCGATTTTCAATCACTATATTATAACTGGGGCCCGTACACTTGCGGTTAGCAATTTGCACATCAGAAATAGGTGCTGGTAGGTAGCCCAGTCGGTTGTGAGGTCAAAACGGCCGGTTAGGTGCGAAGAAGACTCGTCAACAACGACCCGCGGATGACTCGGAACGGTCTCAGTTTTTTCCAGAAATGCGGTCGCATTTCATTTTGCCTTCCCAGAAATGCGGTCCATTTCTGGGCAGATTCCAGTATTTCCTCTGTTTTTCTGCACAACAACAAACTTAGTCAAATTCTCTTAATATCAAGTCTTTTCAAGCACAAATGAGCATAATTTGACAAAAGTGAATATCAACACCCTAACTTATCAACTTTAACACATTTTGAGCTCGGGAGTAGTAAAATTGATTTAAACATGCAATATTTGACAAAGAAATGAGCTAAATATAAGGGTAAAATAGGTATATTTTTTACCCTTATCAGACACGCACAACAATCTCCCCCTCCAGCCCATCACGGGGAAGACACAATCACATCCATGATCACTTGAACCTCATCCCGACAAGCTTACTACAAAGCTCAATCTTGCTTCCGGGAACTACTTTAGTTAACATATCTGCACTATTCTTGTCAGTGTGGACTTTCTTCAGTTTCATTCTCTTCTCTTCAATCACATATCGCAACCAATGATATCTAATGTCAATGTGTTTGGTGCGAGCATAATACATTGAATTCTTGCTCAAATCCATAGCACTCTGACTATCACAGAATACTACATACTCATGTTGCTTTAAACCCAACTCTTGAAGAAAACTTTTAAGCCATAGCATTTCCTTGCTTGTTTCTACTGCTGCAATATACTCTGCCTCAGTTGTGGACAATGCTACACATTTTTGTAGCTTGGATTGCCATGAGATGGCTCCCCCTGAGAATGTAAACACATAACCTGTGGTAGACTTTCTATTATCAAAATCACCTGCCATGTCTGCATCAGTATAGCCTTCAAGTATAGGTTTGCCACCTCCATAACACAAACTCAATTTGGAGGTGCCCCGCAAGTATCTGAAAATCAACTTCACTGCTTCCCAATGAGTTTTACCTGGATTGGATAAGAAACGACTCACTAAACCAACTGCATGTGTAATATCAGGTCTAGTACACACCATAGCATACATCAAAGAAGCAACAACAGAAGATTAAGGAATGGATGACATAACTTCTTTCTCCTTCTCTGTTGTAGGACAAGCTGTCTTACTTAGCTTGAAATTGTTGGGTTTTATGCCCTAAAACTCGTAGATAGTGAATGTAAACAAATTGCATACTTGTTTCAATAAAGTGTTATTGAGTTTCTACAATAAAGTATTATTGTTAAATATTGCACAATTTGACCCAAATTAAATAAACTAAGATCCAAGGTTGTTTGTATGTAACTTGAACTAGTATGTGGGGACATACGGGGATCGATGTTCAAGTAACAACCTAAAAGGTCTATAGTACAAGGATAAGGTTGGGTACCTTATCCTGGTAACACTATGAGATACGACCCGCTTTGTATTTGATACAGACGTATTGATCCAAAGCATCCATGTAGTAGACATGCAAGCGGGAGTATCTTATGTAATGAGTATGCATAAGACCGGACCACGAAATAGTCAACCATTAGTTGTAACACCGTTAACTAGTTAGGTTACTGTTTCAATAGGATAACCTAGGTAACTCAATCTTAATCCTGAGTGTGTCATGAACAACTTCTCATGAGGGATTGTCCTTTAATTAGCATGGGTGAGAGTGGCCAATACGTCGACTCAATATGCCTTCCTTTTTGGGGACAAGACCGAGTAGGAGGCTGGGGACATGAAAACACAAGAAGGAATTCACTCCTTCCCACTTCTAGGAGAAGTAGATGAGTGTTCCCTTAAGTGGTGACTTCGGGACTTGAACAAAGTGATCCCGCCCTCTCACTGTCCCGAGAGGGACTTTTTGTTTAAAGGTTGGACCATAAACAGGTTGTTCATTAGAGGAGCGCTGATACTTAAGGAGACAGATGTAACACAGGGGTAAAACGGTAATTTGACCCAGCTGTGATTACGAACACTCGTGAAGGATTGACTTACCAGCATAGGTCTATATCCATGGACACAGAAATGTTCTACAGTGAGAAGAGTTCAGCTGTGATTCTTTAGTGGAATGACCCACAGTTAATGAATATTGGTTAACTTGATTAATGAGTTTAATCGGTTAATCTCATATCATTGGAGCTTCTGATCTGTAGGTCCATTAGGTCCCCTTGCTAACTCGTAAAGAGTAATTAGGAACAAATATATCTTGAGAGAATTTGAATAGTTCAAATTCATATTGGGAATTAAGATAATTGTATGAGATACAAATTAATATAATGTATAGTGATGCATTAAAATATAAAGTCTAATTTGAGATTAAACTTTATTATATTGAGAGATTGATATATTTGAAAGAGTTCAAATATATGTCTAATTAAATATATGATATTTAATTAGAAGATAAATTAATTAATTATGAATTAATTAATTATTCAATTTAGTTTAAATGAAATGAGATTTAATTAAACTATAGTCTATGAGGGAATTATTAGAATATGATTCTAATATGTAATTAATTGAATATGGGAGATATTTAATTAATTGTAAAATTAATTAATTATTGAAATTAATTAATTGATTAGTTTAATTGAATTAATTAAATTTGATTTAATTAAGTTTAATTAAAATATATTATGTGAGGAAATCGCATTTAAATAAGATTTAAATGTGCATGAGATTAATTAATTAATATGATTAATTAATTAACATTTAATTAATTGGTTTAATCAATTAATTAATTGATCTTGATCTAACGGTCGAGATTGTTTCCTAACCTTACATTAGGGTTTCCTCTCTTATAAAAGGAAAGGTTATAAGAACCCTAGCCCTAAAGTCTCATTCTAGCCTCTCTCTCATTCTCTCAACTCAAGAACTGTAGAGAGAATTTTTTCTCTCTAAGGGTTTTTCCCATTCAAGATTAGGTAGTCCCACAACTACGTTCCTAATCTCAGAGAATAGCAGGGTAGCCTCGTGGTGGTGTTCTTGAAGAATTCAGAGTCGTCAGACGAAGGTATGTTTCTCATCGCTTAACTTTTTGCCAATGTATTGGTATTTTGTAGAACAAAATTAATTTACGAATAGTCCAATTGCTTCCACTGTATCGGAATTGGGAATTCCAATCCTTCAATTGGTATCGGAGCCGATCATAGATCTAATCTTGTTTCTCTAAAATTTGCATTGGTTGTTGGTGGGATTAATTTATGCATTTCATGTATGGTGATTTGCTAGTACATGTTTTGGGTTTTTGGCATTAGATTTTGCAATTTTTTATTGATTTGATCAATGTAAGGGCCTGGTGTTTTGGGCGTTTTGTTGCAAATCGAGTCTATAAGTCCGTGTCTATTGATTGTGGCTGTTTTTCTGTGAATATCGGTGAAGATTGGGGCCAAATCGGACTGTTTTGATGCTGGAAATCGAGATTTCTAGGTAAGGCCGAGAGTCAGTGTCGAGACTCTGCACAATATTGTCTCGACGCTGGCGGAAAATAATGAAAACGAGCAGCGTTGTGAAATAAAAAATGCACAATTGACATGAAGATGCGTGCTGCTCAATTGGTTCAATCAGCGTTCTATGATTCCAAAGGTTAGTGTTTCGATCTTTGCTTTGGGGCAGTTTTGTGCAAATTAATTCTTTTTTCTCCGCGTGCGTGAATTTCCGTTAGTGTGCGTGTGGGTCGTTATTCAGATCGTGCAGTTTACGCGTGTGGCTTCAGATGGTCCGGTTCGAGCGTTAAAGGCAGTTTCGGTTCAGTCCGGTTCGTTAGGTCAGGCGCGGTTCAAAGGCGTTTGACCCGTTCTCGACGGTTCCACACGGTTCAGGCATTTGTTGACCAGTTCAGCTGGGTTTTGACTTGGTTCGTGTGGTCTGAACAATTTTTAGGTCGGTTCAGTGAATTTTGGGCCGGTTCAAGCTTATTTGGAGCTGGTTCAGCGCGGTTCAGCTCATTTTCGTGCCGGTTCGAAGGGTTTGGACGCGGTTCGAGGCTGTTTTGAGCTGGTTCACGGCAGGATAGGACTTAGATAGATTACTTATTGTAATTTTTCTATTGTTTTGAGCCCTAGGATGCCAAAACTCGTCTACTTAGCTATTTAAATTGCTTTATGAATGTCATGTAATTTATAATCCCACCATAGGTTAAGCATATTCATGCATATTTATTTATAATTGTTATAATATATGGATTATGCATGAATTTAATTTTCATAGATGTTTAATATAAAATGTTATATTAAATGGATGAAGATTGAGAAACATTGAGCATGCAATTACTTTAATAAAAATATAAAAGTTATATTTATGAAAGTATTTTGTATGTCTAATTTATTTTTCATGGGAATTAATATAAGGAGTTATATTAATTTATGAAATAGTCAATGCATGTAATTAATTTTCTTATATAATTATTTTAAGAGTTAATTTTATTAAAGGAAATTAAATTGCATTGAGCATGACATTACCTTAGATTAATATAATTGTTATATTTTTTTTGTATGTCATGAATGCTAGTATATGGTAATAAATTAATTTGAATTTGATTGTTAATTTATTTAACCATAGTAGCATGTTATAGGGTTAATTCATTAAAATTTATAATAGTTATAAAATTAATGAATAGAAATCGTTAACCTATAACAAAGAATTGCATGCAAACATAGGATCTTAGGATAAATGAATTAATTTTAAAATGTTTAAAATTAATTAGATCTAAGATCACATTTCTAATAGGATTAGAATTATTCTTACTTAGAATTAAAATTAGTTTTAATTGATTAAGTAGTAAAAACATTACTATGATTATAAGGGAACTCCACCGGTTAAGTTCTGTCTAAGGCTGGGGGTATTTAAGCTGACGGTTTACGGAACACCTCCTACTTGGGAACTGACCCGAAATACCGGAGTTGAATTAATCATAGCTAAATATTCGCATGCAATGTCACTAGGTTTATTAAAAGAGTTTAATACACCTAGATCTTTAGAGTAAAGATTTTACATTACTATGGTTATAAGGGAACTCTTTCGGTGAAGTTCTATCTAAGGCTGGATGTACTTAAGATGACGGTTTACGAAACACCTCCTACCTGGGAACTAACCCGAACCTTGAGTTGAATTAACCATAGTCATGATGACTTGCAATGTTGCTGGGTTTATTAAAGGAGTTTAATTCACCTAAAACGTTGCGGTTGAATCCTTTCCATAATTGTTATAATAGGATTAGACTTAGATAGATTGACTTAGTCGAATTTATCTAAGTTAAATAACCCTAAACAAACCTTAGGACATTTTCAGTGGGAGGAAAATTACAAAACGAGATTTAAATCAAGTTTTGCTCCTACGTCCCTATATTCACAACGTGAGGTTCATGCTCGGCTTCGTGTCGCCTTAGGAGCGGCCTCCCTTCGAAAAGTGTTTGCATGGATCAATAACAAGGTGAATGGGAAAAATGTCTCAAGTAAGTGGGAGCGGGACACGTATCGACGTATCCCTCGGTCTCCACCCCTAGTTCGCACCGTGAGAGTCCTATGATCCGCCTGCGTGTTGTCCTGGCGCAACCATCCCTTCGGACGGCCTGATCATAAGATTCGGAACATCGTGAACTCCTGAATAGGATAGGAACTCTTAGGCTAATTACCAACAGTTGTCTTTCCCTTCGGTAGCCTGTTGGTGCGTGCCTCTGAGATCTGAAAGCGGGAGGGTTACACTTACGGGGATGAGTTAAATGTGTTAACTAATCCTTGACCCAACAACGGTAACTAAACGCTAACGGAATATGAGTTATTCTGGTGTTAGAGTTTGGTTGAGATTGTCTCAATTCAGAGGAGGAGCAGCTGACCACCCTTTGGTGGCTGTTGTTCTAAACCTTTGAAGTATCGTTGCAAAAACTAAATCAATAGTTTTATAGGGTTTCTTTGATTGTTTATTTGTTTTTGCAAAATTTGATTGGATTATTTGTAATGGGTCAGTGCTATTAATAATACAAGTAATTTGTTACTTCAGCAATTATATAATAATTTTATGTGTATTGTCTTACGTCATTTTATAAATAACGGTAATACAACAAGCTTAAACGACAAATTGTGGTAAATAAGTCTAGGATCATTCTTAACTGAGGAATGTCCTCATGCCCCATATGTTTAATTCATTAAGAATTGTTCTTGGTGAATATGATATAGAACCCTGCTTAGCAAAAGGAGAACTTGTTCAAGACCGTAATTTTCATTTACTTGTCTTAAAAATGTGATTGGTGAAGAATATTGATTCTCCCTGAATACTTGATTCAAGGGCCACAAATCTCGTGTGTTCTTCTTTTAAAGGAATAAGTTCCTGGCAACAGCTTGCTGCTTGTGTAATAACTCTAAGTTAGAATTAGAGAGGTTATTTTGGCATTAGCAGTGGGGAACATTAAGTTAGTTTTCTCAGTGGGAGAAAATACATATTATTAGATAATGTGTATGTAATTTCTATTATCAAAAGAAATTTGATTTTTGTGTCTTATTTGCTGGAACAATGTTACTCTTTACCTTTCTCTGCTAACGCAGTTTTATTTCAAGAAAGGGAGTTGGCATTTGTTTAGCTTTATTGGAAAGTAACCTAAATGTTTTAAGACTAATCAAGAGTAAAGCAGTCATGAACACTGGGTTGTTTAAGACTGCTACTACTCAATGTGAAAAGAGGCAAATGATTTCTCCTAAAGGAAAGTACTTTTCTTTGGCACATAAGGTTAGGTCATATTAATCTCAATTTGATTGGGAGAATGGTCAAGAGTGTACTTCTAAGTGAGTTAGAAGACAACTCTCTACTACCTTATAGGTCATGCCTTAAGGGCAATATGACTTATTGTTCTTTTATTGGAAAAGAGCTAAAGAGCCAAAAAACCCTTAAGCTTGTATATTTGGATCATTGTGGTCCAATATGTTAAAGTAGTGGGAGGGCATGAATAATTAATCTATATTATAGATAATTATTCAAGGTATAGGTATCTCATCCTAATGCAACTTAAGTCTAAAGCTCTTGAGAAATTCAAAGTGGTGTGAGACTAAAGTTGGAAACTTGTTAGGTGAGATAATAAAAGCATTTCGATCTGATCGAGGTGTAAAGTAGAAGGGACTTGAGATTCCAAGACTGAACATGGAATTACATTCCAACTCTCAAACCCTTGGAACACCTTAGGAGAACGGTGTATCAGATAGGATAAATAGAAGCCTATTGGATATGGTTCGATTCATCATGAGCTATGCTCATTTGCCTGACTCGTTTTGGGGTCATGCAGTGTTGACTGCATTGTGTATTTTGAACAAGATTCCATAAAAAATGTTTATGAAACATCTTTTGTTTTGTGGATAAGGCATAAAAGTGGTTTACGTTATTTTTGGGGACACTGTTCAAAAGTATACCTATTCGTAAGCTACCCCATGGAAACGAGAGAATAAAGAATTTGTACCGACAAATGCTACATTCTCAGAAGAATACCACATGAGAAATAATAAGCCACAAAATAAACAGTCATTTTAAGTAAATTAACTAATGAAGCTACAGAAACATCAACAAGAGTTGTTGATAAGTCAACCAAGGGTTGTTGATAATGTTGAACCTTTAACAAGAGTTGTTGATAGGACCGATACAACTGGTTAGTTACATCTATCTCAAGAGTTGAGAGTGCCTCGATGTATTGGGAGGGTTGTTCTACAACCTGACCGTTACATGGGCTTAATTGAAGCCGAGATCGTCATACCTGATGATGGCATTGAGGATCCATTGTCTTAAAGCAAGGCAATGAATGATGTTAACAAGGACCAATGGATTAAAGCAGTGGACCCGAAATTAAAATCTGTGATTTCAATTCCATCTGGATCTTGTAGATCTATCTAATGGGGTAACGCCTATGGATTGCAAATGATTCTACAAGAAGAAACGAGACGTAATCTTATGGTTAGACTTGTGGCAAAGGGTTATACCTAAAAACAGGGGACCGTAAGGATTCCTTATCTCCTGTCGTCATGCTAAAGTCTATTAGAACTCTTGTCCATTTTGAATGGATGTCAAGACTACCCTTTTGAATGGTAATCTTGAGAAGAGTATCTACATATCTCAACCAGAATGGTTCATTTAGCAAGATCAAAAGCAAAAGGGTTTGCAAACTTAAGTGATCCATTTATGGATTGACCTAAGAAATTCGATCTTGGAATATAAGATTTGATACAGTGATCAAATCTTTTGGCTTTGATCAGAACATTGATGAATCTTGTCTTAACAAGAATATCGTCAATAGTTCAGTAGCTTTATTAGTGTTGTATATGATTGATACCCTAGTCATTGGAAATGATGTGGGTTATCTTACTGACTAGTAAAATAACCTAGCAGCTCATTTCCAAATGAAAATTTGGGAGAAGCTGAGTTTGTTCTTGGGATCCAAATTGTTTAGAAAATGTAAGAACAAAAAGCTAGCCTTGTCTCAAGTGTCTTATATCTACAAAATGTTAGTTAGATATAAGATGCAAAATTCCAATAAGGGTTCACTACCTTTTATACATGGAATTCTTTTGTGTAAGAAACTGTTTCCTAAGACGCCTCAAGAGGTTGAGGACATGAGACGAATGCCCTATGCAATAAGGATTGTCAGTAAGTATTAATCTAATCCAAGATTTGATCATTGGAAAACCGTTAAGAATATCTTCAAGTATATGAGGAGAAAGAGGAACTATATGCTCGTGTATGGGACTAAGGATTTGATCCTTATAGGATACACTGACACGGATTTTAAGACTGATAAGGATTTGAGGAAATCTACATCAGTATCCATGGTCAATCTTTACGAAGGAGCTATAGTATGACATAGTTACAGTCTTGACCATATAGGCTGAAAATATAGCTACTTGTGAAGTAGCAATAGAGACTGTATGGCTTAAGAAGTTCTTAACTGATTCATTCACTTAGGCTCTCTCGGCCAAAGTGTATGAGGGTCATCTAGAAGGTCTAGGTCTACGAGTTATGTACAAAGATGAAATCTTGGGCAAGTGGGAGAAATGTAATGGGTATAGTGATACCATTATGTAATGGGTATAGTGATGCCCTAGTTTATTGTATTTGTACATTGTATATGTTTTATACATGTATATTATACACCCGTTGTTGTATAGATTATTGTACATCCCACTAAACTAGAGTTTTAGTTCAAGTGGGAGTTTGTTGGGTTTTATGCCCTAAAACTCGTAGATAGTGAATGTAAACAAATTGTATACTTGTTTCAATAAAGTGTTATTGAGTTTCTACAATAAAGTGTTATTGTTAAATATTGCACAATTTGACCCAAATCCAATAAACTAAGATCCAAGGTTGTTTGTATGTAACTTGAACTAGTATGTGGGGACATACGGGGATCGATGTTCAAGTAACAACCTAAAAGGTCTATAGTACAAGGATAAGGTTGGGTACCTTATCCTGGTAACACTATGAGATACGACCGGCTTTGTATTTGATACAAACGTATTGATCCAAAGCGTCCATGTAGTAGCCATGCAAGCGGGAGTATCCTATGCAATGAGTTTGCATAAGACCGGACCACAAAATAGTCAACCATTAGTTGTAACACCGTTAACTAGTTAGGTTACTGTTTCAATAGGATAACCTAGGTAACTCAATCTTAATCCTGAGTGTGTCATGAACTCCTTCTCATGAGGGATTGTCCTTTGATTAGAATGGGTGAGAGTGGCCAATACGCCGACTCAATATGCCTTCCTTTTTGGGGACAAGACCGAGTGGGAGGCCGGGGACATGACAACACAAGAAGGAATTCACTCCTTCCCACTTCTAGGAGAAGTAGATGAGTGTTCCCTTAAGTGGTGACTCCGGGACTTAAACAAAGGGATCCCACCCTCTCACTGGCCCAAGAGGGACTTTTTGTTTAATGGTTGGACCATAAACAGGTTATTCATTAGAGGAGCGCTGGTACTTAAGGAGACAGATGTAACATAGGGGTAAAACGGTAATTTGACCCAGTTGTGATTACGGACACTCGTGAAGGATTGACTTACAGGCATAGGTCTATATCCATGGACACATAAATGTTCTACAGTGAGAAGGGTTCAGTTGTGGTTCTTTAGTGAAATGACCCACAGTTAATGAATATTGGTTAACTTGATTAATGAGTTTAATCGGTTAATCTCATATCATTGGAGCTTCTGATCTGTAGGTCCATTAGGTCCCCCTGCTAACTCGTAAAGAGTAATTAGGAACAAATATATCTTGAGAGAATTTGAATAGTTCAAATTCATATTGGGAATTAAGTTAATTGTATGAGATACAAATTAATATAATGTATAGTGATGCATTAAAATATAAAGTCTAATTTGAGATTAAACTTTATTATATTCAGAGATTGGTATATATGAAAGAGTTCAAATATATGTCTAATTAAATATATGGTATTTAATTAGAAGATGAATTAATTAATTATGAATTAATTAATTATTCAATTTAGTTTAAATGAAATGAGATTTAATTGAACTATAGTCTATGAGGGAATTATTAGAATATGATTCTAATATGTAATTAATTGAATATGGGAGATATTTAATTAATTGTAAAATTAATTAATTGATTAGTTTAATTGAATTAATTAAATTTGATTTAATTAAGTTTAATTAAAATATATTATGTGAGGAAATCGCATTTAAATAAGATTTAAATGTGCATGAGATTAATTAATTAACATTTAATTAATTGGTTTAATCAATTAATTAATTGATCTTGATCTAACGGTCGAGATTGTTTCCTAACCTTACATTAGGGTTTCCTCTCTTATAAAAGGAAAGGTTATGAGAACCCTAGCCCTAAGGTCTCATTCTAGTCTCCCTCTCATTCTCTCAACTCAAGAACTCTAGAGAGAATTTTTTCTCTCTAAGGGTTTTTCCCATTCAAGATTAGGTAGTCCTACAACTACGTTCCTAATCTCAGAGAATAGCAGGGTAGCCTCGTGGTGGTGTTCTTGAAGAATTCAAAGTCGTCAGACGGAGGTATGTTTCTCATCACTTAACTTTTTGCCAATGTATTGTTATTTTGCAGAACAAAATTAATTTATGAACGGTCCAATTGCTTCCGCTGTAACGGAATTGGGAATTCCAATTCTTCATAAATGAGTTGCTAGCGGTGTACGAACAGGCTTAACATGCTTCATTGTTGAAACAAATGGAAACAATTAGCGCAACAATATTGCAAAAAACACCCAGTAATTTACGCCCAAGCGGAAGCAAAACGAGCAAAGTTGGAAAAAATAAAGAACAAAGAAATAGAGAAGAAAAAGGAAGAGAGAACACCCGAGATTATAGTGGTTCGGCTATGCCTACATCCACTTTCTTGAACCAGAGATAATTCCTTCCTTATGAATCCAAAACAGAGGCTACAAGATGACTGAAGTAATCGCAAACTGCCGTCCACTAAGCATACCCACAAGCTGTTTATATACACACAGCATTACAAGGAAAACCTAGCCCATATAGCTCAGCCCATGAACTTCCTCAACTAATATCAGTACAAAAAGCCCACTTAATAACTAAACAAAAGCTGAAGCACGTGCTGGACAAAAATCACCAAATGAGGTATGCTGGCGCTGAAATTACAGATGTAAATCATTTATTAAAAGCCCAACAAATCACCCTCTTGAAGCACATCTGTAAGAAAAAACAGAAGCAATATATCTCTGACCCAAAACATATTATTTCAATCAAATGTCATTAGTAACTCCCAACCTCAACAAGGCTGAGAGGTATTCAAATCTGTCAAATGGCAAAGCTTTGGTCAATAAATCAACTGGGTTACGAACAGTATTGATTTTCTCTAAAATAATCTTACCTTCTTGCAACGCATCTCGAACATAATGATATCGCACATCAATATGCTTAGTTCGGTCATGAAATGTTGGATTTTTAGCCAAAGATAATGCACTTTGACTATCACAATGAATTTTAACAATGCAAGAAGAAGAATACATTTCCGATACTAAACCTTTCAACCACATGGATTCTTTAACCGCCTCAGCTAATGCAATGTACTCAGATTCAGTGGTAGAAAGAGCAACAATACTTTGCAAATTAGACTTCCAACTAATCACATTTCCAAATAACATAAAGACATACCCAGTTATTGACCTTCTTTTATCCAAATCAGCTGCATAGTCTGAATCTACATGGCCACAAATACATTCATCACAATCAGCATTATTTGTGTACATCAAACCTCTAGCAAGTGACCCTTTAACATACCGTAAGATCCATTTGGATGCTTCCCAATGAACTCTACCAGGATTGGCCATAAAACGGCTCACAACACACATAAAATGTGCAATATCAGGTCGACAGGATATCATAGCATACATAACACTTCCAACCAAGTTATCATATGGAATGGTTTTCATGAATTCAATTTCATCCTTTTCAGATGGTGACTGAGTCGAAGACAACTTAAAGTGCTGGGCTAAAGGTGTTTTCACATTTTTGCTATTTTCCATGTGAAAACGTTTAACAATTTTATTCAAATAGTCAAATTGAGATATGAATAAAGTTTGCTTAACTCGATCTCTAGTCAACTCCATTCCGAGGATTTTCTTAGCAGCCCCTAATTCTTTCATTTCAAACTGACAATTCAACTGGTTTTTAATTCTTTTAACTTCTTGGGTCGAATTCGATGCTATCAATATATCATCAACATACAAGAGAAGCAACACAAAAATATCTTGGTCTATTACTTTCTTGTATACACACGGATCATAAGAATTCTTAACAAACCCTATTGAAGTTATAAAATTGTCAAAACATTTGTTCCATTGTCTTGAAGATTGTTTCAAGCCATAAATAAATTTCTTCAAATGACATACCATATCCTTTTTATCAGAAATTTCATATCCAGGTGGTTGTTTCATGTATATGCTTTTATCTAAGGTTCCATGCAAGAAGGCTGTGGTGACGTCCATTTGTTCTAATTCTAAGTTGAGGTTAACAACTAGAGACAAAAGGACTCGAATAGATGAATGTCTCACAACGGGAGAGAAAACTTCATTGTAATCTATCCCCTCCTCTTGTGTGAAACCTTTGGCTACTAATCTAGCCTCATATCGAGGCTGAATAAAACCTTTAATTCCAGGTTTAATTTTAAACAACCATTTGCAATCAACAATCTTGTGGTCAGAAGGTTTCTCAACTAATTCCCAAGTAGAATTTCGATGTAAAGAATCCATTTCCCTATCCATGGCTGCTATCCAATGTGCTGCATCAGGAGATTTAATGGCTTGTTTATAAGTATTCGGTTCAGAATAATTTTCAGCTTCAAAACAGTTCAAGGAAAATCCTACAAAGTCAGCTTCATTATTATATCTACTAGGGGGTCTAATGGTTCTCTTAGTCCTGTCTCTAGCAAGCTGGTAGTTTTGAAGTTTAGAGGAATCAATGTTAGGTGAAGGAGTTTCACCCTCTAAACTAGATTGAGCCTGATCTAGTTGTTCAAAATCTTGATTATGCTGTATTTCATGAGAAGATTCAAACAATTCAGGTTGATTGTCAACAGCTGTTCTTTCAAAATTCGGGTTTTGTAATTCAATCTCAAAATTTGTAGTTTCAACTTGTGCAACTGTATCAATATTCTAAGGATCTTTCCAAGGCATCAAGTCCTCATTAAAAGTCACATCTCTACTAACGAGGCATTTTTTATCCCCTTGTTCAAGTGACCATAGTTTATAACCCTTAACCCCTTGTGGATACCCAATAAAAATGCACCTTTTGGCTCTAGGTTCTAATTTGCCTTGTTTAATATGGGCAAAAGCAGTACAACCAAAGGTTCTTAAATGGTCTAGCTTAGGTGGTTTGCCAATCCACAATTCTTGAGGAGTTTTAAAGTTCAATGCAGTAGATGGACTTCGATTTATTATGTATACTGCAGTATTCACAACTTCTCCCCAAAAAGATTTTGGTAAGTTTGAGTTTGAAAGCATGCATCTAACCTTCTCCAAAATCGTTCTATTAAATCTTTCAGCTAGACCGTTTTGTTGAGGGGTACTGGGTACTGTCAAGTGTCTATTGATACCATATTTATTGCACAAGTTTTTAAAATTTTCATTCAAGAATTCAAGGCCATTATCAGTTCTCAAAGTTCTAATTTTGCATCCAGTTTGAGTCTCAATATAATTCTTCCAGTGAACAAACTTTTCAAATGCTTCGTCTTTAGTTTTGAGCATGTATATCCATAACTTTCTAGAATAATCATCAATCAAAGAAAGGAAATATCGAGCTCCACCATGTGTCTTAACTCTAGAAGGACCCCATAAGTCAGAGTGTATGAGTTCTAACTTAGTTTGTGATTTGTATGAGCCCCTTTTAAAGCTTGAACGAGTGGTTTTTCTCAATATACAATGCTCACAAAAAGTGATCTCAGAGAGTTTATTTTTGCCAATGAGACCTTGCTTATACAAAGCATCAAGGCCACGATGACTTATATGAGCCATTCTTTTATGCCACAATTTTGTCTCTTTATTACCTTCATTAGTAGCTATGTTTGCACTACCCACAACAACTGTTCCCTGAAGCACATATAAGCCATTTTTCAAAGTACCTTTCAGTTTTACCGAAGAATCTTTACTACAAACTAACAAAACACCGTTTTCTGATTTATAATTCAAGCCAGCCTTATCTAATGTGCCTAGGGATATCAAATTTCTTTTCAGCCCTGGGACATACCGAACAGAGGAAAGGATTTTAATTGAACCATCATGCATCTGAAGCTTAACTGACCCTATTCCTTTAATTTCACAACGCTGGTCATTTCCCATTATTACTCTGCCCCCATTTAATTCATTAAAATCAGAGAAGTAGTGTTTGTTAGGTGACATGTGAAAGGTACATCCAGAATCCATAATCCATTCATCAATACTATTGGATTCACAAACCATTAAGACCTCGGCAGATTCATAACCTTCAAGAACATTAGCTGACACATTGTTGTCTTTTCTAATAGGTAATTTTCCTTTCTTCCTAAGTATAGGGCATTCATACTTTGTGTGGCCTTCTTTACGACAATATTTGCAAGCTGACTTATCCTTTTGATTGTTTTTGGGATTAGGCCTGGAAGAATTTTTATGTTGCTTAGAATTTTGGCCTTTATGTTGCTTGCCCTTCACAAACAATGCATCATAATCTTTCTTCTCAATTTTCATTTCAAGTTCTTTAGATCTAAGCCCATTCAACACAATATCAAGAGTCAGAGTATCTCGACCATACTTAATGGCATTTTTCACTTCTTTGTATTTTTCAGGCAAAGAGTTTAGGAGGATAACGGCTTGGTTCTCACTGTCCAATTTTTCACCAGAATTAACCAAGTCTAAACAAATCTTGTTAAATTCATCAAGGTTTTCTTCTAAATTTTTGGACGAATCCATCTTAAATCCAAATAATCTCTCCTTAAGATATATTTTGTTACTTAAGGTTTTAGACAAATAGAGATTATCTAAAGCAGCCCACAACTCAGAAACACTATTAATAGTACTGACCTTTCTCAACACATTATCAGCAAGGTGTAATATGATAGTGCTATAAGTTATTTCAGCCATCTCATTCTTTTCATCATCAGACATAGAGGCGGGTAACTTACTTGGATCGTCCAAAGCCTTAGCTACTTTTTGTTGAACCAAGAGTGCTCGCATCTTTGTTTTCCACAAAACGAAGTCACCCTTGCCGTCAAACTTTTCGATCTCAAATCTGGCCGACATTGCTTTCAGCAGATCACGATTCAGAAAAAAAAGGAGAAAATTGAGATGATGAAAAATAATCAACAAATTAGGGCTATCAAAGAAGAAAAAAAATCCTCCCCAAACTTTGGCTCTTATACCAAATGTTGAAACAAATGGAAGCAATTGGCGCAGCAATATTGCAAAAAACACCCAATAATTTACGCCCAAGCGGAAGCAAAACGAGCAAAGTTGGAAAAAATAAAGAACAAAGAAATAGAGAAGAAAAAGGAAGAGAGAACACCCGAGATTATAGTGGTTCGGCTATGCCTACATCCACTTTCTTGAACCAGAGATAATTCCTTCCTTATGAATCCAAAACAGAGGCTACAAGATGACCGAAGTAATCGCAAACTGCCGTCCACTAAGCATACCCACAAGCTGTTTATATACAAACAGCATTACAAGGAAAACCTAGCCCATATAGCTCAGCCCATGAACTTCCTCAACTAATATCAGTACAAAAAACCCACTTAATAACTAAACAAAAGCTGAAGCACGTGCTGGACAAAAATCACCAAATGAGGTATGCTGGCGCTGAAATTTCAGATGTAAATCATTTATTAAAAGCCCAACATTCATATTGAACTTTTCAAGCATCCGTTCAATATACTTCTCCTGGGATAACCATAATTTCCCATCTTTCCTGTCACGAGCAATCTCCATGCCTAAAATTTATTTTGCAGGACCTAAATCTTTCATGTCAAATGACTTGGACAAGTCTTTCTTCAAACTTTGAATCATATTTGCATCATGTCCAACTATCAACATATCATCTACATATAAAAGAAGAATGATGAAGTTACCTCTAGGGAACTTTCTAAAATACACACAAGAATCAGCTGTAGTTCGTTTATAACCATTGTTTATCATAAACGAATCAAATTTCTTGTACCACTGCCTTGGTGCCTGTCTAAGCCCATAAAGACTCTTCTTCAACTTGCAAACAAGTTTATCTTTCCCTTTTTCTTCAAATCCTTCAGGTTGCTCCATGTAGATCTCTTCATGCAAGTCACCATGTAAAAATGCAGTTTTTACATCAAGTTGCTCCAACTCAAGATCAAGACTTGCTGCTAAACCCAACACTGTTCTGATAGATGTCATTTTGACCACCGGAGAGAAGATCTCATCAAAGTCAATGCCCTTTTTCTGGTTGCATCCCTTTACCATTAATCTGGCTTTGAGCTTCACTATCTTCTCACCATTCTTCTTGTACTTGAAAAGCCATCTATTTCTCAAGACTTTCTTGCCCTTTGGAGGTTTCACTAGCTCATAGGTTTCATTCTTTTTCAGGGAATTCATTTCCTCCTTCATTGCATTGAGCCACTGGTCTTTTTCATCATGAGACAAGACCTCTTGATAGTTTTTTGGCTCTCCATCTTCACTAACTAGAATGAACTCTGAGCTTGGATATCTTGTTGAAGCTTTACGCTCTCTAGTGGACCTTCGAACTTGTGTATCCTCCACTTAAGGGGTAGGTTGCTCCCCCTGCTCATGAACTTCTTCATGAATCACTTCCTCATGTACATCTTCCTCATGGATTTCTTCATTAGACGAAGACTCGTCAAGATTGTCATCATCAACATGATAAAACTACTTTTCTTTTATAAAAAAAAAAGAAAAAGAAAAAGAAAAAGGGGTGGAAGAAAGCTTCCGTTGGAAGCTTTTAAGAAAAGTAAAGCTTCCAACGGAAGCTTTACTTATTTAAAAAAAAAATAGAAATTTGGAAATGCAGAATCGGGGAGAAAAAGAAGAGAAAAAGAAAGGGAGAGAAAAGAGAGAAAGGGAGGAAGACGAAAGCAAAAGGGGAGCCAAAAATTTTGGCATTCTTGTACGATTTTAGAAGGGAAAAACAAATCAAGAAGCACACAACCTTGGATTCAAGTATTGTGTAAGTTTCTTGTTCTTGGTTTGAGCTTTTGCACAAGTTAAGAAGCTAAAAAAATGGGTTTCATTTGTGGGTTTTTCTTCTTTGACTTGGATACTCCATGGATTAGTTTGAAAACTAGGAGATTCATAATGGGTTGAGTTCAAAGAGAGAAAAACTTGATAAAAACCCGTAGTTTAAGCCAAAAGAGAAATGGATGATGGTTATTCATAGGTTGTTGGTTGCAAGCTTTTAAGGGGTAATATTCATGGAGAAGAAGAGAAGAAATGAAAGAGTTAAGCTTTTTATAAAGAGGTGTGCAATGGAGTTATTGGAAAACCTATTTTAGAAATATGGTAACATTTACATGGTAGTTGGAGGCTAAGCTCATGGAAATTATAGTTATTCCAAGTGTTAAAAGGGGAACTAAAGCTTGGTATAGTCTAGAGATGTGTTTTAATATGGAGATTTAAAAGTCGTTAATACTTGGGTGCTGGTGTTGGATTTTATATTATGATTATTTGGGAGTGTTAAATCTTGTTTTACAAGTGGGTTAGATATCCAAATTTCAGGGGAAACTCTGCCGAAATTTTTATGATTTCTGTTTATTTAATAAACCATTGCTAGTCACGTTTTGAAAATTCTTTTTCATAGTCAATCCAGTTCATGCATAGTTGACAATGAAGTTTGTAGTTAGTTGGGATTTCATTGTCAACACGTCACGTCCGAGGTTGGTTAGGATAATCTGGGGCGGGGCGTGTCAATCTGGTACATTACCATGAGGTTGTATCTCACCAACATCATCGTGTACATCATCAAGTACATTTTTGTTGGGTTCCTAGAGTGAGTAAAAATATAGTATATAAAAGGACTCTAGAACTCTGTGCAAGTATACACAGTCCGCAGCAAGTAATAAATATTATCAATCCAAGGCCTGAACTAGCTTCCATTTTATCTATTTTGTATAATTCTTTAATGGTTTCAAAGATGGTAAAAATGATTGGTTTTTATAAGAATAATGCTGAAGCAAAAGAAATGACAGAACAGAAAGTAAACGGATAGACAGACAGATTAGAAACAGGCGCTGGTCAGGATTTAGTAATTGTTTTAAAAGATGATCTAGCAATATTATTGTTCATGCAAAACTCTCGCAGTCTTATTAGCAGATTCCTCCCGGAACTCCGGATCTTTTGGAATGTGTTTCAACTCCAATGAAGTACTACCGATCAAGCACTAGGCAACTGGCTATCCCTAGCTCAGTCACTGGCGTTCACCAATACACAATGATCTAGTGTGATTAACCGCCACACACTCCCTAAATCATCCCTGAAACTAGAGAGAGGTATTCATACCGGCTGGCCAAGCGGGCATAAAATAGAAATGAACACAACAATTAATCAAGATGCATAGAATCAATATTTATTACTAGAAATTAAGCACGGCAATTACATGTGTCCTAACCAACGCCTAAGCTACTTAGTTCATAATATGCATGGAGACGCACGCTACAATCTGAGTAGACATGTCCATAATTACAAGATAATAAAAGGAAATACTAATCTCCTCGATCAGCTTGCAATGATGGTCTTCTAGGTGGTCTCCAATCTCTCTCCTCTATTCGGCTCCCAAAGGTGGAAGGAACGTCCCGAGAATGGAATGTTTTCTCCCAAAAGTGGAATGACTTTGACTTGGGCGGCTACTTCCTTTTATAGAGTTGAGGAAGGCTTGAATTAGGTTGACTTAGACACGTGGATGGCTCTCCTTGCTCCTTTATCCCGAAAATAACTCAACAGAATTCGGTTCATTAAATTGGCTAACGAGCTGTGACGTGGCAGTTTTCACTCCCAGGTTTGCTCCAGCACAGAGTTTGCTCCCTCAGGTCGCCCAGCAACATATTCTGCACAAAATAATCTCCAAAGCTTCCATTCTTCCAATTGGGTTAAAACATATAATATCTCTCTAAAAGCAACCCTATTAAGCACAAAAAACACACAAATCATGATAGAAATGAGGCCTAAATAACTACCTTTTGGGCAGTTATCAATTTTCAACATTCTCATTTGTTGGCTGAATAATAGAGGGAATAGAGGTAGAATCATTAGTAGTATCAAGAAACAACTCTGAAGTAGAAGTGTACCTTGTACTCAGAAGATCTGCACCCTTCTCGTGCTCAAAGAATACTACATCTCTGCTTCTCACTACCTTCTTCTTTTCTGGATTGTAGAGCCTGTAACCATACTCTTCATCCCCATACCCAACAAATACAAACGAATTGGTCTTCGAATCAAGCTTTGACCTTTGTTCTTTAGGCACATGCATGTATGCCTTGCTGCCAAAGACTCTCAGATGTGAATAAGTAGGATCACGTCCCTTCCATGCTCTCTCTGGAATGTCTAGACCAAGAGGAACCGATGGAGATCGATTAATCAAATACACGGCACATTGCACTGCTTCAGCCCAAAATGTCTTAGGAAGATCAGACATTCTAAGCATGCAGCTCACCTTCTCTACAATGGCTCTGTTCATCCTCTCAGCAACTCCATTGTGTTGTGGTGTGTCAGGCTCTGTCTTCTCATGTCTAATGCCATGTTGTGAACAATAATACCTGAACTCATTCAAAGTATACTCACCACCATTGTCAGATCGAAGACGCTTCAACTTTCTTTCGGTCTCCCTTTCTACCATGACATGAAACTTTTTGAAAATCTAGAACACTTGGCTTTTTGTCTTCAACATATACACCCAAGTTCTTCGAGTAGCATCATCAATGAAAGTGACAAAATATCTATTGCCACCAAGAGACTCAACCTCAATAGGACCACAAACATCGGAGTGAACTAACTCCAACTTTCCTTGCCTTTTGATGGACTTCCCAGAAAAAGAAACTCTATGTTGTCTGCCTGCCAAACAATGATTACAAGGGTCAAGAAGAACTGTTTTATCAACATGGATAAGAGATTTACCTACCAACAGTTTAATCCCCTTGTCACTCATATGCCCTAGCCTTCGATGCCACAAGTTAGGAGAATTCTTTTCTTCAACTACATTCAGCTCAAAAGAACATACACTCAAGTATGTTTTATACAAAGAGCAACACAACTCACCACGAGCAACTTTTATTGAACCCTTAGACAATTTCCATTTACCATCTACAAAGGTATGTCGAAATCCTTCTTGATCAAGAACATTTGCAGACAACAAGTTAAGGCGTAAATGAGGAATATGGCGCACATTCTTTAATGTAAGCATGCACCCAACACTTGTCTTCACACGAATATAACCTAACCCAACAATGCTAGGTTTCCCATCTTCACACTACCAAAATCACCAGATTGATAGTTCATGAAATACTCCCTAGTTGTTTATCAGAATGTTTGGTATTTTAATAAAGAATTATCGTAGATTTTAATCAATCCAAGTATAAACTGACAAAATCAAGTAATACCTGATGAGTTCAGGGTCGAATCCACAGGGAAGGGATATTCACAAAGTTTTTAACAATATTTACTGATTGAAACTCAAAACGTATAATATTATTTTAAGGAATAAACAAGAGAGTTGGTATGATCGAAAAGTACTATCTTATACAAAACAAAACATGCAGTGAGAGTTAAAGGGAAATCACAATGAGAATGGTATCAAGACTTTTGCGGTTGCAGCCTCATGCGTTTATAAGAATTTTGTAGCGCATACTTTGATTAATTGATCCATTAATGCCTAAGTGAGAAAAATCACAAAGTTTCCCTTCCGGTACTCCTTATGCGTTTGGCATTAAACTATCAATTGATTGTTAGGCTAGTTCATGCGTGGGGCTTAGTTCTCTTAAAACTTACAAGGGACTGTGTTGGTCACAACGCAATCAAAGCTCATGTATGCACTATCTTTTAGCGGTAGTATTTTCATGTTACCAAGACTACATGTCATGCGCTAACTCGTTCTACTTAGAGATGTCTGTATGCATTACCTGTCAGGGATTTAGCACACTGCTACCGCATCCGGCTGGCCAAGCGGAAGTTAGTAATGAAAAGATTATCGCAACTAAGTAGAAGGCAATCAATGTTTCATTTAAATCAAAATATGCGCTTACAAAATATACTTATCGCCGCATGAGGTGCTTGCGCTAAGCCTTGAAGAAAAATTAGTTCATGCGAGCAAAATAAGACATCATGATATGAAACATTAAGCACATAAGTTTGCTTCTAATCGCAGCTTCTTGAGATTTCTCTGTGATCCCCTCTATCTCCCTCTGCCTTTAATCAATGTTCTTGGCATCTATTTATAGGCGAGGAAGATGAATTCTCCAAGTAATTTTAGCAACTTGTGTTCCAACTTGCGTCTTTTCAGCCCCTTTTTCGCCTGTTTGCGTCAGTTGTGTCAGCGTTGTCTTTTTATCCATCTTTTCTGTCTCTTGATCATCTTGGGATGTGTGCCTGCGCTGAGAAAAACTTAAAACAAACAATTGAATTAGCTTGCGTTTGCGCCCTATATTTTATAATTTCTTTCCGCATACATGAATATAGCTCGCCGCCTATAACAATCACTTTTCTCTTTCTTTTTGCGCTGAGATAACGCATCTTAGGATCTTTCAGCCTTGTTTTAACTTAAGTTTAAAGAACAAATAACTTGCTTTTTGCAAGTTATCACTCCCTTTTGGGAACACAATGGTATGAAGCACCTGAATCTACCAGCCACTCTGTATCTGAACTCTCTACATGATGACACTCACTAGTTGCACAAATCAAGGTGACATCATCATCACTCTTAGAAGTGATTGCTGCAGTATTTCTATCATCTCCATCTTTTTGTGAGTCTTGCTTCTTACCTTGTTCTTTCTTCCAACGGTAACAAAACTTTTTGATATGGCTAGGCTTGTTGCTGTAATGACATGTCCTAGTCTCTTTATCGCTAGACTTGGACCTCCCTTTTGAGTTACCACGACCTTTGGGTCCCCTACTCTTGTTTCTTCCACGATTCTCAACAACAAGAGCATGTGAATTATCAACTCCCATCTCCTTTCTTCTTATCTCTTCATTGAACATGCTTTCTTTAATAACATTCAAAGACAAAACATCTTCTGGAGCAGAGTTACTAATAGTCACAACCAAAGTTTCCCAACTGTCCGACAAAGAACTCAACAAGAACAAAGCCTGCAATTCATCATCAAGAACAATCTTCATGGTAGTCAACTTGTTAATAATATCCTGGAAGTCACTCAAATGCTCAGAAACAGACTTCCCATCCTTCAATTTCAAATTAACAAGCCTCTTGATTAATGAAGCTTTGTTATGTGCGGTCATCCTTTCATAAAGACCTTCCAATTTCTTCCACAACGCATATGGGTCAGACTCTTGAGACACATGGTTAAAAATGCTAATATCAACCCACTGCCTAATAGTCCCCAAAGTTTTTCTCTTTAACTTTCCCCAATCTCTCTCTTCCATTTTCTCTGGTTTTGCAGGTTTAACAATGGTGCCATCAGCTCCTGTGGTTGCTTCAATTGGATCAAACAGATCTTTACAATATAACAGATCCTCCATCATCGCTCTCCAAATGGAATAATTGGTTGATGTCAATTTAATCATTGAACTACCTCCACTACTACTAGTGGACTCCATGACAATGATTAAATTAAAACCTTGCTCTGATACCAACTGATAGGACCCAAGTAGTATATTAACTACCCACTAGGATCACCTCCAAGACAATCAACCAATTAATAGTGCTCCAAAAACACCACAAATAAATTACCAATTAATCAACCAATAACGGACAGCATTCAACCAGAAAATCTAGAATACTAAAAACGCAAAAACACACACAATTTATACGTGGAAAATCCCTTCGATGTGAAGAGTAAAAACCACGAGACTTGTGAGGAGTCCACCCTTGTCACCTTCTCTTATTATGATAAAATTGAGGGAAAAAGAATCCAAATCAGTCATACAAAGATTCACAACCCACCAATACTTTCATACCTAAGAGATCAACACAAAAGAGATAAAGAAGTTGAAAATATCTCCAGTTTTACAGGTTCTGTCCAGCAACGATTACAAACAAACCAGAGCTCAAAACGACGATCCAACCGTTCACAACGAGGCCCTATGTGTCCCCAACAGGCTGACCAAATTTCAGCAAAATCCAATAGTTAAAACGCCAGCAATCGACAACTTTGTGAATGCTGTTGCTGAAAATCCGAACTGCACTGCTCTCCCTGCTTCTCTCCGTTTTTCTGTGTATTTTTCTGTATTTTTTTCTTGCTGTTGTCTTCCTTAGGTCATCCCATATCAAAGAAAAAAAAAACCCTAGGCTTACAAGACAAGCCCACTCATTTAACCCCAATTGGGCTAAACACATAACCTGACATATTGGGCTCATAAACACAAGTTTAAAAAAAAAAAACTCTTGCTTGTGCAACAAGTGGGCTGGACACCCACAACAATAACTTATAAAAAAATCATGAACATAACAATTAAACAAAACTCAGAAAAAACTTAAGAACATAACAATCAAACTTATAATGAACAAAAATGTTACTCATAAAAAAACTAACACGAATTATTAAAGTTATCAAAACGTGAACATAACAATTAAATGAAGCTTATCACAACTTAGAAACATATCAACTAGACTTATCATGAACATAACTACTAAATTAAACTAAGCTTATCACAATTTAGGAACATATCAAGTGTACTTACTTATCAAAATATAGGAAGGAAGAACAATTAAACTTCTCAGAACATAATAACAATATTTAACTAACTTATCAAAATTTATCAACATAAAAATTAAACTAAAATAGAGTGACTATATTAATCTAAAGAAAAAAGGTAACAATAAAAGTTAAAGCATTAAGAAAAAACTTGAGACTTGAGAGTAGAGATATCATAAATCAGAGAAGCGTAATAATCAGGAAAGAGTAAGAACCCTACATATGAAATGCAGTCTTCACAAGGCAGTATATTCAAAAAAGAAATCTAGGTACAGAAAGCAGCCTTTCAACATGAAGACCAAGGCTTATTGTGAAGTTAGTCAATACAAGCTCTGGCTCGTGGCTGGTTGGATTTCCATGGTTCTACAAGCAAGCAAAGATAAAATGGTTAAAGTTTCATGGAAAATTTATTCCTAAAAACAAAACCAGTAGTAGTTAACATAGAACACAACAATTCATAAACAGAACTAAGTGGAGCATACTATTTCATTGACTTGAAACACATACCTTAATATCCTTACGTAAGACAACATTTGATATCTTAAAGTGGGCAGTAAGTCCCTCAAGTAAGCTAATAATTAGAAGGTCATCTGAAAGAATTTCAAAACATTAATGTAGATTGAGAAAAGAATCTACTTTACTAAACAGCTAGGCAAACAAAATATTGAAGGGAAAGAGAAAACAAGTTTGCGAGAGACAAATTAACACGCAAGATGGAAAAACAAGGTTAATTTATGAAAGACTTTCAACTCACCCAATTTTCTCCTACTCGTATGAACAACCATCAAAGACGTGAAGTCCTTGGCATTTGCATATTCTATAATCTACAATTGAGAAAACACACACACAAACACACGAAGTTATTGCCAGAATAACAAGCTACAAGATTTTTGTATACTATTCTTGTTTTTTCTTAATTTTCTTCTTTTCCTTTTCCTTGTGTGTGTTCATTAGAAAATACAAATATGAGTAGAATCTTCTTCAAATCGTTAGTTCATCTATGGTGTGAAAATACAAATATGAGTAGAAAATTTCAAATATGTGCATTTGGTATCACTGAAAGCAAATACAAAAGCAGGTCCAATCTGCAAATAGTGAGTCACATAAAGGCAGAAAACTTAAATATAAGCTACCAAGTCCTATCAAATGGTGAGTGCTTTAGGTTGATTTCCATTAAGTGCAGGTTGCTAAAAACAAAATTATTGCATAACAACTAGTAATAATGAAGAATCTTACAATAGAATTAAAACGATAAGTAGTAATTAGAACTTTTGGCAAAACATCAAACTTTATGATGGAACTAAATTTATCGACATCATTTCTAGCAAATAGCTTCAGAAAAATCAAAACTGGACATATTACAAGTGTGTACACTAAATGAAAAGAATTACAAGGAAACACATATATAATATAATTAAACAAAAGCTACAAATATGTCATATGCTAAGAGTTAAAAAGAAGAAGACGACGAAGAAGAAACTCTTCATCATCAGGTTTGCAAACCGTCTCATCAACCTCCCTTATGTTCAGTCAAAGATATAGATTCCAAGAGACTAAAGTTTACTACCAACTCCCTAAATAAACTTACATTGCCAATGAAGTTTAATGGTGCAACTGCAAGAATTTTAGTGGTTGGCTAAGAACTTCAATCTAACAAAATAAAGAAGTGGTTTTTAACAAAAATGCACAAGCTTCTCAAGTAAGCCAAGTGCAAAGTAAACATCATAAAATAAACTAAAATTTTAAAACAATGCCTCATAAACACAAGAATCACAATTATGGAATCACAATTACATTTCATTCAATCAATCAACAGAGAGAAAAACAAAAAAATCTACACCAAAGCAGTGCCGCATGAATTAATCAATACACATCCAACAATAGGTAACTTACGTATAAACAGTAAACAAATTAGGACATCTTTTTTTAGTGGCTTGGCCAAGTGCCAAGTGCAACAATGAAACAACTAAACTTACCAACCAAAACTACTAAACTTGCTAATACAACTAAGTGCAACAATGTAGCGATTCTCATAAACGCAACTTAACGGAAAACAAATGAGACTAAACTTATCTAAAAATCATCAAAACATTTTCAATGAAACAACTAAACTTATCAACCAAAAGTGCTAAACTTGTTCAAACAACTAAGTACATCAATGTAGCGATCCTCATAAACACAAGAATGTAACAACTTATTAAAAGAACAGAACGCGAACATAACAATTAACAACTCAATGGAAAACAAACTTACCAACACAAATCATAACAAAACTATGACTACCATAACTGCAGAATAGTCATAGTACTCTAGATCCTTCTTGATTAATTATTACCTCATAGACAGGCAAAGGTTCCTTCTTGATTTCCTTCTTGTGCTTCTCATCCATTGTACTTATGGTAGAATGCAATCAAGCGACTAGATCCTTCATGAACAGCTACGACGAAATGAGTAGCTAACATCTATGAAATTACTCAAATTTATATCATACATTTAATATGACCTATTCATTCAAAAACCAACCAAACCACTTCTGAAACAATTTAACATTCAAAACTTATTCACTAAGGATAGGGAATAAAGAACAACATATGGCTTTAAAAGATTATGGTCAATGGCTATTGGAAAACAATGATTGCAGAGGGGACGAACAACTACTTTGAGAACAATAATTGATGCAACCTCATTAGTAGTGAAACTTAGAAAGTCTTGTTTTCATAGAAATCATCAATGATATGGAAACTTTAGACCTACAACCCTGTTTCCATTAAGGAAGCAGTATATTGAAAAGTACTCTACAATGGGCAACAAAAAACCAACCTTCAAAAAGGTTGGAGAATTCCTTGGTCTTGTGCTCTTATCAATTTCTCCGTTACTTCTCTTTTGGCTATGGATTTTGATAAACTTCTTTTGTAAAACAAGCTGCAAAAGAATGTAAAGTGACAAAAAAAAAATAAATAAAGGATCTTCCCACACTCCCTTGTGTGTTTATACTCAAAGTTTTGGCCCCTCGTGCATATGCTCAATTTCTCATTGTCACTTCTAGAAACTTGACTAGATAAGCTAAGATAATTTGCAATACATGTAATAAGTAGCACATTTAGATGGAACATCAACAAGAAAATTTGACCTTTATGAAAGATTCAAATTTTTTTTTGTATGAAAAGCTATCCTAAAACGCTATTAAAAGGGATATTTTGTTGTAGTGTACAAAAGCTCAAATACAATATTCAAAGTATGCAACTACACTACTCCAAAGTATGCAACTCAACTAACTCGATCATCCTATAGTTTTTCAATTGAAAACTTTCACCTTTGCAGGTTTTTTCACGACTCACAAAAGAAAATGTTTATTAACAACTTTAACAAGGAAAGAAAAGAAGAAGCATTGCACACAATCAGTAGAACAATCTCATTAACTTAAGAATTGTGAACAAATAGCTAGCAGAGGTTAAAAACACTTTCAAAATAGTAGTTCGTCCTTTTAATTGAAGCTTTGACTATGAACCACATATATACATGAGATACATTACACGGTGCACTAAAGAGTTGTGTCATTTAAAGCAAGAGAGGAAAAATGAAAGGTATCAACTCTTACGGAATCAAATCCATAGACAACTCAAGATGGCGAAGAGGGAAGTTTGAGAGAGGAGAAAGTCAAAATAAAAAGAGTGTAATTTATGAAATCAAATCCATAGACAACTCAAAAATAACTTTGAAGAAAAGTATCAACTCGTAAAATTACCCACCTAGACATTTGTTGGAAATTTTCTAACGATGCAAAGTCTCTTTTTTAGCTAACTTTGATGGGTCACTCAACCAAAATAATGATGCAACTTCAACTACAAAAATAAAAGGTAAAAGACCATTAAAAATAAAAAGTAAAAGAAAAAAATGCAGAGACTCAAATGATAAAGGAATCAAAGATGCACTGATACCAAATGATAAAAGGAACTACCTCAATTAGGTTTGAGAACTCCCCTTAATTCAGGTGAACCCCCACAACAATAATAAGAATAACCTCATTGACCAAATGATAAGACAACCCCAAGAAAGTTAAACATATTTGACTTGGAAGAATGATCAAAGATCAAGAAGAAAGGAGAACTCGTTCCTAACTTCAAGATTTCGAACTCTTCACAATCTAATTGATCAGACTAGATTTAAAGTCCTAGGCATGCATTCTAAACACAAGAACACAAAGAAAGCATAAAAACTTGAGAGAGACTAAACTCAATCTGAAATTTCCTTCAAATTCAACTTCAACTTATTTTCAAATGACAAATTACATCTCGATTTATACTAATTGAAAAGACACCATGAAAGGACACAACCCTTCATCTATGTGGTCTAAATTCAGCCCCTAACCTTTCAAGTCCATTCATGAACCTTCACAAATACAAATTCATGAATTCAAAAGATACATAATGCATTAAATATGTGGATGAATCTGGATTTTTAGATTCATTGTGTCTCTTGGTTGAAAGGATGCCTTTGTTAAGCTTGAAATGATGCAACTTTTCACCATAGTAATTGATTGAGCTAGCTGGTCACTTATTTCCTTATCGAAACTTGATATGAATTCTACCAATAAAGAATTCAAATAGAGTTGAAGGTGTTGATTTCAGTTACTTTATGTGTAGAAGAGCTTCAAGATGGAACGCATTAAATGCACTCCGAGTTCATGAAAGCTGCATTTAATGCAAATCAAGCATCAATTAATGGAACTATACTTTAAGCTACTTTAAAGGGAAGCTTAATTAATTCATGGAATGTTACACACAAAATGAAGGTTGACCAAGACTTCAATTCTCGGATTTATGGAGTCCATTATGTAATTTTTCAGTTTTTTGAGTCTTTTCAATGTTACTTAGGTTACTTTTGTTAGTGGTTCTTTAATACATCAAAGTTAGGAAGGTTACACACTTTAAGGTGACCTAGTGGCTGAATTTAGGTTATTTTTTGGAGGCTATAAAAAGCCATCTTTGATGTAACACAAATCAGATTTGCTTTGATGATGTTTCAATGAAATTGAGTCTTTTGAGCCTAAAGGCCATGAGCAACTTTCTTTGCATATCTTGTGTTTAGATTTGCCTGCTAGGATCATTCCAGTAGCTTTGGTCGAACTACTTGTGGAGTGATTCGAATCTCGAGTTTAGAAACGAGTTTTCTCTACTCTTGATCTTGATCATCAAGGTAAATTCGTTTCTATCTTCTTCCTTGGGATGAAATCATCTTGGTTTTGGGGTTTTTGATATTGAGTTCTATGGGTCTTATTTGCTAGCAATAATGTTAAGAAACCCTTGATGATTGGATCTAAAAACCTTGCTAGCAAATAAGACCCATAGAACTCAATATCAAAAACTCCAAAACCAAGATGATTTCATCCCAAGGAAGAAGATAGAAACGGATTTACCTTGATGATCAAGATCAAGAGTAGAGAAAACTCGTTTCTAAACTCGAGATTCGAATCACTCCACAAGTAGTTCGACCAAAGCTACTTGAATGATCCTAGCATGCAAATCTAAACACAAGATATGCAAAGAAAGTTGCTCATGGCCTTTAGGCTCAAAAGACTCAATTTCATTGAAACATCATCAAAACAAATCTGATTTGTGTTACATCAAAGATGGCTTTTTATAGCCTCCAAAATATAACCTAAATTCAGCCACTAGGTCACCTTAAAGTGTGTAACCTTTCTAACTTTGATGTATTAAAGAGCCACTCACAAAAGTAACCTAAGTAACATTGAAAAGACTCAAAAAACTGAAAAATTACATAATGGGCTCCATAAATCCGAGAATTGAAGTCTTGGTCAACCTTCATTTTTTGTGTAACATTCCATGAATTAATTAAGCTTCCCTTTAAAGTAGCTTAAAGTATAGTTCCATTAATTGATGCTTGATTTGCATTAAATGCAGCTTTCATGAACTCGGAGTGCATTTAATGTGTTCCATCTTGAAGCTCTTCTACACATAAAGTAACTGAAATCAACACCTTCAACTCTATTTGAATTCTTTATTGGTAGAATTCATATCACCCTCAAATATGAAACTTCAACAAAAAAAAAAATATATACATATATATAAAGACAAACTTAACCACATAAATTTACAAGAGAAAATGTTTACTGACTCTGGTAATGGACCATTTACCCATGTGAATTTGATTATATATTTATGCTTCCATTAAATTGGGGAAATTAACACCCAAAACTAATTGCCCAAAAAACAGAACAAATGCTTGCTGTCCGGGCTTCCAATTTCATTCCAAATCGACGAATAAATCACCAAACGTTATGGGTACCTTGAAATTTAAAGCTAACATCAATAGGGTATTTGAATAAACACTAAAATCAACCCCAATCCTTGATGTAAAACACTTACCCAATGCCGAAATTGCTTAAAGACGTTGAAAGTCGAAGACCCACTGCTTGAATCGCCAAAATTTGAAGGGAAAGCTTGCTGAACGGAACTAATAGTGAGTGGGTATTCAATTAAACATGATAATCAACCAATACAACCTTCAATCAAACTTACCCAAGGTCGAATTCACTCAAAAACCCACTAAAAACGCCCAAAAATACTGTTGTCCGCGCCTAAAAAGAGCACCTGCGGGAAAGTTGCGAAAACAACCACTGTCCTGCTTGAAACTCTTCGGAAAAACGCTGGAAAACAAAGAGGGAGATCACAAGTGAGAGAGAGAACGAAGGAGAGAGAGGAATCGGGCCTTGAGGAGCAAAAAACTAAGAGAAATACACTAACCCACGCATAAATCGTTGTTGACCACGCGAAGGAGTGCTCGACGCCGACGAACCACCGCTGTTATTGCATCGTCGTCGGAGATTTTCACCGGAGGGGAGGAGACACACACGACTAGAAGAAAGAGATGGTGAGAGGAGTGAGATGGTGAGTTAAGGCTGCTAAAAATCGTGGATGGTGGGGGAAGAAGAAACTTGAGAAAATTATTTTATTTGAAACTAAATTATCCTTGACATCTAAAATGTGGCAAGTAAATTAAGATAAAACTTGACGGTTTTGAAAAGTCAAATTTTATGTTAGTGTTAAAAAAATCCGAAAAACTCCGTCAACCTCCCCCTTTTTTCAATTTTCTTGACATTTCCTCTGCCTTTTTTCATTTTTCTTAACATTTTTTTTTAGAAAATGTATGTTACTTGACATTTTTTTACTAAAATGTCAAGTAATTAAAAGTTGAAAATGTCAAGTAAGATAGAATTTGTAGTAGTTATCATGTTCTATCAATTCATCCATGAATGAGAGTTGTGATGAAAATAGAGAGAAACAAAGTGATTTAAGGGATAATGGTGTGAATGTGCCTAAAAAAGCTTTACGAAGAAAGATTTGTAGTGAGGAGATGTCGAATGACCACCAACTTGTAAAGGTAGTTGTCCATAAGAAAAAATCATCTATCTCTCACAATGATCAAGATAGTAACTTGCCTCTTCCAAATGATGTCAATATGGAAAGATCTCCAATTAATGCTCACCCTCAAGATTTCTCACATGATCCTAAAGAAAAGACAGTTAAAGATAATCTCATTTCAGTTCCTACATTAGACTCACCTGCTACTCGAACAAGATTATCACTTCATAGGCAAGTAACAACCTCTAATGGAAATATATTTGAAAATGAAGATCATACAACCAGTGAACACCTACCTGACACAACAGTACCACCCAAACAAACAAGAGGCCTTACTAAGATGAAGGCAATAGCTGTGGATAAAGAATCTAGAGTGGACCTAATTTTTAATGAATATGGACAACCCATTGGGGAGTCATCTATAGATTATCTTCTTTTCTTGGTCCACTCGTGAGGGAAGTTGTGCCAGTGAATTTAGTGGATTAGAGGAACTACCTACAAGGTTGAAAGTAGTGTTATGGAAGTCTATCTAGGTATGAAGTTATTTAACTTTATTTATATACTTTTGATTGGAGGTAGGCATCATTTTTTCCTAAACATCTTATTATGATCTATTTTTGACAATTTGATACTTTAGTCGAGGTACAATGTAAATGAGGATTGGCAAAAACATTAACAAAGGATACACTTTTGAAACTTATGCCAGATAATTTACAATCTATAGATGATTGGATGGATTTTGTTAATGAAAAAACTAGTGCAAATTTTATGGTATGAAAATCTTTACTTAAAAAAATGTAACCTTACATTTTCTTATTATTACCTTGCTATAAATATTGAACATGTATTTGTTTGGTTAGTTAAAAAGTGAACGACATAAAGCCATGAAGAAGAAGCAACTTCCACATACATGTAGTAAGAAAGGGTATGCTCGCTTGGCTGAAGAGATGGTAAAGATTATTACTTCCAAAGTTTCATTTTATTGTCGTTATTGTATTTGAGTTCATTTGATTTATTTCATTTGGTAGAAAAAAAAGTTGCTCGGATCCAACTTCAATCACGAGGATTATGTTATGGACAAAGGCACACAAAAAGAAGAATGGAGAACCAGTGAATTCACAAGTTGTCCAGACACTTGTAAGACTTTTATTTTATTGCTTTGGAGGAAAACCTACAAATGGTATGTTGTTATGTGTGTGTGTGTGTGGGGGGGGGGGGGGGGAGTTTAATAGAGTTATCATTATGACTTTGTTGTGATCTTTTGCTTATGAAATTGATGAAATTTGACTGAAAATAACTCAAAGTTATTGTTCTGTTGGGAGGAGGAGGCGAAAAGCTTAAGAAAGTGATCTTTGTGACTTTTTTATGATATTTTGACTTTGTTGTGAGATTTTGCTTATGAAATGAATGAAATTTGGCTAAAGGATATTGTTGTGTGTGGGGGGGGGGGGGGTGAGCAAGAAGTTTAAGAGAATTGGGGGAGGGGGAGTTAAGAGAGTTATCTTTGTGAGTTGTTGTGATCTATTGATTATGTTGTGATCTTTTCCTTATTAAAAAGATAAAATTTGACTGAAAATGACTTCAACGTTACTGTTGTGTTGGAGGGTGGGGGGTGAGAAGTTTAATTAAGAGACTTATCTTTGTGACTTGTTGTGATCTATTGATTATGTTGTGATACTTTGCTTGTGATACTTTGACTGAAAATGACTTAGCTTCAAGGATATTGTTGTTATGTTGGTAGGAACGTATTGAACAAACTGATGTTGAGACAATAACTTCTCCAAATAACGTGGTTGAGGATGCATTGAGTAAAGTTCTTGGTCCTGATGGTGGACATGTAAGAGGATTTGGATTTGGTGTGACTCATTCAAAATTATCTCTTCTTTCGCAATGAGATAACAAGGTCACAATGCTTAAAAATAATATTTAAGGATGAAGGAGAAAATGATGGAAATGGAATCATACATGACATGTTTTATTAAAAAGCAAGTAAACTAATGCTATGTTTGAACTCAAACTAATGTGTTTTTAGTGAACTTCATGCTATGTTTGAACTTAAATTATTATAGGTTGAACCAAGTGAGGAACTTTCAAATGCAACTACAAGGGTACAGTGGTGGATCCAGAAATTTTTTTTAGGGGGGGCTTCACTTAAAAACTTGTAAAAGTAATATACAAGTAAGTCATCCAAGAAAATCGTAAATGAAACTGAACTACTAATTTTATTCATCGTTGTTGTCCTCTACAAACTTTTATATTATGGGATAATTTTTAAAAAATAACTAATTTTTTTTTTAAATATATTTATCCACTCCCATTTATATTCGATAGAAAAAAAAAATAAAGAATAAGTGAAGACAAAAAAGAATTTATAACATTATATATTTATTAAGTCAAAATTACAATTTTTAGCCTCTAAACTTTCATGTCCGTGTTTGATATATTCCTAAACTTTCAATTTTGAGTCAATAGGTCTTTGAATTTAAAAAACATCAAATAGATTTCTAAGATCTCATTTGATAATCATTTGTTTTTTTTTGTTTTTGTTTTTGTTTTTTTTAAATTATACTTTTTTTTCAAATTTTCTTATAATGGTTTTCATCTTTATTAAGAACACATTTGAATCCTAGCCAAATTCCAAAATCAAAAACAAATTCTTGAAAACTACTTTTTTAGGGCCCGTTTGATAATGTTCTCTTTTCTTGTTTTCGTTTCTTCATTTTTAATAAAGAAAAATAGAATTTCATGACCCTAACACCTATACATTCAATAATAATAAACCTATATCCTTATTTATGTTTGAAAAAAATTGGAAACAAGAACAAACAAGGAGATACCTAGTTTTAGTTGTTCCCAAAAGTTCTATACAAATTTTGGGAGTGTTTCTAAAAAATGAGAAACAAGAAACATACATAGTTATTAAATGCTTAGATTTTTTAATAAAATTAGAAACAAGAAACAAGAAACGAGAACGTTACCAAACGGGTCCTTAGTTTTCAAATTTTGACATGGTTTTTGAAAACATGGAAGGAAAGTAGATAACAAAACAAAGAAACTTTTAGATAGAAGTAGTGCTTACAAGTTTAATTTTCAAAAACAAAAAACTAAAAATCAAATGACTATCAAAATGAACCTAAACTTTCAGTTTTATGTCTAACAAGTCCTTGACATCAATTAAAAGAAAATTCATAACATATTCAACATTTTTTAAAAGTAACAAAAATATGTTAGACAACTTTCATTTTTTGTGTCTAATAGAACACTTAAAATTTAATTTTATGTTCGACCAAATTTATGAGTTTTAAAAAATGTTGATAGGTCAAAGATTTATTTAAAAAAAAAATAAAAGTTCATGATTTTTTTTTTTTTTTGACCAATAAAAGTCCATGAACTTGTTAGACATAAAATTGAAATTTATACACTTATTAGACATTTTTTCCAATTATAAAAGTCAAATTTTAAGAATAGTATTTTTAAATGAATAACATAGTTATTTATTTTGTTTTTTTTCTCTCTTTTTTATTTGTTAATATGTGAGAAAATGATAAACATAAAAAAAAATAGAAGCCAACGTGCGGCCTTTGCTGATCGAAATGTGGACTGGCAGCAGCTCGAGGGGGGGCTGGGAGCGCCTTTGCCAACAGAGCAAGCCGAAAGATGTTGATTGAGCCAAATTTTATGTACTAATATATAAATGGGCTAAGTTTAGAGGGGGCTCGAGCCCCCCTGGACCCAAGCTCAATCCGCCACTGCAAGTGTACCTAAGCCAATAAATGTTCATTCAACTTTTCCTACACCATCTCCATCTGGTAAATTTATTTTTTAATGTATGATGAAATAATATTATTAATTTTGTTATCATTCAATTCTCATATATCTTATATTTTCTTCTTATAAAGAGTAATAATAATAATACTAAAATTAAGTGCAAGTTATTAGACTGGCATGGCTCAAGAGAGATAGTTGTAGAAGGACGTTGGTCTTCTAATGATCCAGCTGCTATTGTTCATCACATTCCTATGGGACCACATGCAGTTAGAGTTTGGGCTGATGTCTCAAAGAACCGGGTTAACTGTAGGAATAGACAAAATAAAAAGCCCGTTTTGAAAAGTATCAATCGATCCTATTATTTAGATAAATGGCCAAATTAATTTTTTGAATTAAAACATCAAAATTAGCAACTTACCGAAATACCCTTTAATGAAAAATACATACGAAAAATTAAGATTACGAGGTAGTTAAACAAAATCTTGGATTCAAATCAAATAAAGAAAATATGTTTGAATTTCCCTTAAAAAAAGGCTTGTTGATCATAAAAATATAACAAAAAATTCGAATAACATCGGGAAAGAAAAATGCAAACATTGAAACGTTAAAACGTGAATATTAAAAAACTATGGATAGAAATTTTCATCATATGTTACTACTCAATTTCAATTCCTTTTGAATATCTTTGTAACATCAAGCCATAGAGATACACTGTACTCCAATGATAAGAGTATGACAATATAATCAAATCTATTATTCAAATAAAATCAAACAATCCAACAAATATAACACAAAATTTGAAATTATAGGGTGGTTAAATAATCTATAATTCAAATAAAATCAAACAATTTCATTCATAAATCCCAAATCATTATCTAACAAAACAAAATTACAAATACAAAATAATTAAAAATAAATCTAATTCGTTGATGATGAACGCATTTTTATGTTCTCTAATTGTAAATTATTAAAAAAAAAAGTTTTTCAGATAATAAGTTTCAATAGAAGAAAATAAAATCAAAACACAACTACATTTTTTAAAAACTATGTTCGAAATCAAAGAAGATAAGTCTAATATGATGAATCAATTTAATTCTAAAGCAAATTTAATCTTGAAATTTGACCAAAAAAATTACAAAACAAAACTACAAGAACAAACACTTGAAAAGATTAAACATAAAAATGTCAAACTTATAGTTTTTCTTTTTTTGATAACTCAAACTCATAGTTGAAGAATAAAAATACAATGTTTACAAGCTTTCGTAAGAGATTTAAAAGTTTAAGTCTTGAATTAAATAGAAGCCAGCAGTGATAATCATGTAAAACACAAGTATAGAGCATGAAAAATTTGGGAAAATAATCATAATCCAAAAACTTGTTTTCAATGACCAATTTAATTGCAGTAGAACACACAATAGTGGGTTTTGCATATCTCTTTTTGACCTTCTTATGTTCTTCCTTCATCGACACAATCAAACCCTGCAAATTCCTTAAGAATCTTACCAGTAAGAACTTTAGGTGATTGAGATTGATTTATCTCTCCTGGTTCAACGACATTCCCGCCGTTGAAATTGCCGAATTTCTCCTCCAATTTCCCCAATGTGACGACAAGTTTCTGCAAATCAGATTCTCAACAGACCCTTAAGACTTGTGAGCGGTAGAGAGAGGTAAGATATTCCTGACATAAATAAAGATCATATCTTTTTAATTCAAACCGTAATCCTGGAGAAGTAGAATCTATTTGAATATTTAAGATTAAATTAGGAGAGAGGGATGAGTTTAGATACACTCTTCTTGATTTTAGGATGAAAGTGATTGAAAATTCAAATGAGGATAAAAATGAAAATCCATGGCACAAATATAGTCACGTGACAGTCACAATTTGGCCATTTTTCACTAGTTTTTTTTTTTTTTTTTTTTGTCTATAATTCTAATCCGACTTTTTTTTTATGGCTATTTACAAGGATTTTCCCAAAGAAACCATTTTTATGGAGGCCCACATCAGAAATGACATGCATTGTAGAGTATGAATTTCTAAGTCTATTTATTTTCATTTAATAAAGAATCTCGTTTCTCTCACTATTGGTATTTTCATAAACATATATATTTATATACATTTTATACATCTATGTAGATGAATGAAATGATACCTTTACACATGCAAAAGGATCATAGGTGGCAACTCAACTCCATGATACTATAATGTTGAACACTTGGTGAATTTTGTATTTTGTGAACTACTTTATCTCTTGTTAGAAATTACATTCGACGAATTTTATATGTTGTTGGATAACTTTTTTGTTCAATACTATTGACAACCCCATGCTACTATTGAATACTTTCTTTTGTCATGTAAGTAGATTACAAAATTCCAATTTGAAAGGAAAGTCATGATATTCTATGAAATATTTTTTGTATGTAGATTTTAGTTAAATTAAAAACAAGTACTTCAAGTAAATTTTATGAAAATTACACCAATTTAAATGATATTTAAATAATAAATTGAATTCAGTGGTAGCACAAAAAGTAAATTATATAGCCATAAGTAGATATAATAAAATTTACAAAACCAAAAAAAAAATGCTATGAAAATGTTACTAGATGTTAAACATAACATTGATAAAAAGACTATAATATGTTAAAAGATAGCATTAAAAATTGCTACAATATATTAAAGATAGAATTAAAAAACAACTATAATATGTTAAAAGATAACATTAAAAAAATGCTATAATATATTAAAGATGGCGTTTAAAAAAAGCTATAATATGTTAGAGATAGGGTTGCGAATATGCTATAATAGCTTAACGATAGCATTAACAAAATGTTATATAAACATATGATAGCTTTAATAGCAAATGCTACAAATGGTTTTGATAGCAATGCATATATGCTATATCTCCATACTTCATTATAGCACTCGTCATAGCTATACAAAAACGCTTATTAACAGTCCAAGACTTTTAATAACAGGGGCTGTTAGGACTTTTGAAAAAAGCTATAAAAGGTTTATTATAGTGTTTTTTGTTAGCTATCGTATTTGTTATTTCTTGTAGTGCTTGGATATTAGTTTATTGGATTTAGAGTTAATTAATGCAATTATGAAATAAAATTCAATAACAACTCTATTGAATAACTTTAATAACAACTTTATTGATAAATATAATTTGTTTACATTTACTATCTACGGATTTTAATTAGGGCATAAAACCCAACACATAGAACACTAAGAAAGCTACAGTGTTGTTGATGATCTTTTTGTAGACACAAGACTCATCAACATTTTGGTCAAAGCCATAAGATTTGATTGCAGGACCAAACCTTATATTACAAGATCGTGATGCTTGTTTGAATCCATAGATGGATCGTTTAAACTTGCAAATCTTTATCTCTTGACCTTGTTGTATGAACCCCTCTAGTCGAGACATATTGATACTCTCTTCAAGATTTTCATTCAGAAAGGTAGTCTTGACATCCATTTGTCATATTTTATAATCATAAAATGTGACAATGGACAAGAGTATCCTGATAGACTTCAGCATGGCAACAAGGGAGAAAGTTTCCTCCTAATTCTTTCCCTCCCTTTTAGTATAACCTTTTGCCACAAGCCTAACTTTAAAGGTTTACGCCTTTTCTTCTACGTCTCGTTTTCTCTTGTAGATCTATTTGCAACTCATAGGTTTTATCCCATCAGGTTGATCTATAAGATCCTAGACGGAATTGAAGTACATAGACTCAATTTACAGGTCCATGGTTTTAATCCATCATTCATTGCATGTTTATAGGACAATGGATCTTCAACGCCATCATCAAGTATGACGACTTGGGCTTCCATTAAACCCATGTAACGGCCTGATTATGATACAACCCTCCCACTACGTCGAGACACTCTCAACTCTTGAGATGGATGTGACTGACGCGATGTACCAGCACCATTAACAACTCTTGTTGAAGTGCTAGTTTTAATAACAACTCTTATTGATATATCTATAGTTTCACTGGAAATTTCGCTTAACACTACTTTACTGCGTAGTTTGTGATCTCTCTGTGGTTTTCTTCTAAAAAAGTAACATTTGTCGACACAAACACTTTATTTTCTTGAGGATTGAAGAAGAGTCCACCTCTCGTTTCTTTGAGGTAACCTACGAATAGGCACACTTTTGAACAAGATTCCAATTTCTTCGGGTTTGTCACGAGGAAGTGTGCAAGACATCCCCAAATTCTGAAGTGTTGTAAACTAGTTTTACGTCCTCTGCATAGTTCAAAAAGTGTTTCAGAAACACTTTTTGATGGAAGTATAACCCCAAAACGAGTCAAGCAATTGAGCATTGCTCATCATTAAACGAACCATGTCTAATAGAGTTATATTTCTCCTTTCTAATACATCGTTTTGTTGAGGTGTACCAAGTTAAATCCATATACTCTCCGCCTCAATCAAATCGAAGTGTCTTAATTGTCTTACCTAATAAATTCTCAACTTCAGTCTTGTATTCCTGAATTTTTCAAGAGCTTCAGACTTGTGTTGCATTAGGTAAACGTACCAATTCTAAGGGTTTTTTTTTTTGGCTCTATAGCCTTTTTCCAGTAAAAGACCTTTTAGTCGATTTAAGACATGATTCACAGGAAGGTAAAGAGTCATCTTCTTATCTTGAGTATTAACTGTTTTAAAGAACTCAGTATTTAGAATTGTTTTAGCCATGATTGGTCTTTTAACACATACAAGTTTTAAAAAACAACTTTTGCAAACAAATATCAACACCATTTCTAGAAATGAACGCTTCATTAATAGAAAAAGAAATGAAATAATATTGTTCTAGAAGACAAGAAATAGAAATCAAGTTTCTCTTTAACTTGGAAACTACATATACATTATCCAATAATATATATCTATTCTTGTCAAAGTACAACTTGATGTCTCCCACTGCCACAGACGAGACGACCTCTCCCGTTCCAACTTTGAGAGTCATCTAACCAACTTCGAGCTGCTTCTCAGAACTAATTTCCTAAAAAAAAGAACAAACATGGTTAGTGGCTCCTGAATTAAGTATCCAGACAAAATCATAATTCTTCATTAAACATATTTCAAATACAATAAATCGTATGTACCTTCTTTGGTTATCTTCTTCTCAGCCAGATACTTTGGACAGTTTCTCTTCCAATGCCCATCCACATTGCAGTGGAAACATTTTCCTTTATCTGCAACCTTGACTTTCCCCTTTCGAGCCGCTGCAGCAGCACGGTTAGCTTTCGAATGTGGACGTTGCGCTTCGGAATTGGCCGTATGTGGTGGTTGTGATTGAACATTGATGGAATGTGGCTGTTGCTTATCAACCATGGTCGAACTTGGCGGTTGACCATGGCTGTTGCATTTCAACCTTCTCATCTCTTCAAGATGAATAATGAAGTTTTCAAGCCCTTGAGATGACATTTCAGAACTAAGGTTACAATCTGCGACGCATTTAATTACAGACTTCACAGCATCTATCTCCTTGTCTATGGCTTCATCCTGTAGTAGTCAAAATATACATCTTAGCATAAATATAAGAAGAAAGTACCGTTTCTTTCCCATGTTTTTGGACATCAACAAAGAAGATGATTCAATGTTCATCTTTTGCGGATTCCACGAGAGCAGATAACTAACCATGGCAGCACCTACATCTTCCTGACCTGTATTCTTTTTCTTGCCGGCTTTGATGGTGGCATTCCTTGCATCTCGCAAATATTCGTTCAGGATCTGCACAGGTCGAAAGCATTCCAACTTGTATCCGCATATAAACCTGACGGCCTTAACAAATTGCTTTGTTCCAATAAGATTTTGTACAATTTCTGTAAAATCCAAGAATATGAAACAAAGTCATCCATTAGAATGGGTAAGAATGTTATAGAAGTAATTATGTATATCCAACAGTTTCTGCACCTAGTTTTGCAACATCAAAAATTTCAAAAAGTTAGATAAGAGTTCGGTAACATTCTTGTTTCTTGTCATCTCTTTTTTTGGTACTTGATTATCAACACATATAGTTTTTTTAAATTTACAATTTGAGAGAACAACAAAAAGAAAGTTTACCAACCTTGTATCTTTTGATTATACCCGAACATCAGGCACAATTCTGATGCCTGTTCATGTAGCACTATATTCTCAAAGAGCTTCAAAATCTCATCCTCGCTGAATGAAGTCGTCAATCCATATGACACTAGAAGTTGCAAGAAGCCAACAGCATCGAAATAATCTTTTGTATCACTTCTCAAGTTCAATTTCCAGTCAACTGCAAGCTTCATTGCATCTTCTCTTATCTTTGGATCAATACATGGTGAGATTTGCCTTAATTGTTTTAGAAGAAGCGTGGACCACCGCAAGAAACTTTCTTCAAAACCTATCTGTTTCATCTTCAATTGTTGGTGAAAAGAAGCTTGAATCATATCCAAGACAAGTTTTGCAGGGTCTGACGACTCTTTAAGAATTGATAAGATTGCACTTGGCATCAATTTCTGTCCACTCAACTGCTTACTCAGAAGTAAAAATAATCTCCTCTCATTAGGATCCACGCTGAGCTGCTCATCTTTTAAGGAAGAGACTGGGGCTTCGTTGGCGGGCAAAGATTCAGGTTGCTCCAGTTTTACCAAATTAGGAGTTGCACTGCCCTCTGAATAAAATGAGAAACAAACAATCGAGAGATAAGACATTTAAAAACCAGCCAGCATTAATTGGTATTTTCATTTTAACAACTACAACAAAGAACTAGATGGCATTCACAATTTGAGATATTGTGAAGGAAGACAACAGGATCAATAACAACATAACTTCCTTGGGTCAGAATCCAAGTGAATGCAAGTGTAAGTTATTTCAAGATAAAATCATATCTGGGTATTAACTAGTAAAATCATACCTAGGAAACTATTTTGCCAACAATTTGTAATAATCTGAGTGTAAAGATGGTGAGAAGAGGACATGTACTGCTTACCAGAAGATTTATCTCCAATACCAAGTGCTCGGGCTAGCTCAAATGCTTGTTTATATTGTGAAACAGAATTCAGAAGAATGTGTAGTTCGTCTGCATTCAAATCTGAGGCCAACTTAAAATTAGCCACAAGTAGCAAGAATGCCACCACCTCCATATGATTCTCAACTGCCCCTGACATCTTAGCCTTCCACTGGCCTGCCAGCTTTAGAGCTTCTTCTTTCAGCGGAGGCGTGATTTGTGGTGATAACTTCAGTAATAATTCAGAAAGCAAAATGCATCCCCTCTTGACATTATGCAAATCGATTTTTGCATCTTCAGACACCATATGTGGCGGGTAGAACCATCTCAAAGCATCTAGAACCAACTTAGCAGGATCGGAAGATGTTTGAAGAGTAATAACCAGTTCCGTGCGCACCAAATCATGCAGTTTCAGATGCTCACATAAGAGAACTAACAAAAGTTTTCCATCTACAGTCTGTCCAGTATGAAAATTTGGAGCATTAGAACTGTCGTCGGCAGGTCTGCAGCCCGATTTCTCAGTTTTTACTTTCGGATGAAGAATGTTTGTGTTATCCATCAATTTCACCTTTTCGTTACATTTTTCCATCAAAGCTTTGACCACACTAATATCTTTTTCTTTCAACTCAAGTTTCTCGGCCTGCACCTTCTGTTGTATTTCTTTTAACCTTAGTTCTTCACGGCCCTTTTCCAGTAATATCCTCTGTGTAGCGATATCTGCTTTTAAAGATTCAATCTCTTTCAGATACATGCCCAATTTCTCATCCTTCTTATTGAGCTCCTCTGTCCGCTTTTCAAAATCATTTTCTTTGTTCTTGAGATTCTTTGAGCGCTCTTCTATTGATTTTCTCAACAAATTGAAATGCTCCTTTTGAGCTTTCAGGCCTTCGAGGCATTTATCGACAATCAAAGAAATGGTATTGTGTTGTTTCACCACTGATGGCAACTCGTTAGAGTAGTCATCCATGGACTCTTGCAAAGAATCAAGGTGGTTCTCCTTCAACTCCCATTCCTTTGAGCATTCGATAATTGCCTTTTCTATTGAGCTAACATACTTCGTAAGCAATATAACTGCATTCTGACAATCTCGAATAGATTGTTGAGTGCCGTCGAGTTGCTTTTCCTGCACGTCAAGTTCTTTACGATGTTCCTTGATACACATTTTGATGGATTCTAATTCTGATTCCTTTGATAACAAATCTTCAGACAGATCCTTCAACTTGTTCTGCATCGTAGCAAACTCCTTCTCCTTAAGATCGAGCTCTTCAGTTCGCAATTTTATACTCTTTTCGATCTTGTCTAACCTCTTTTCTTTCCACTTAGTGGCAATCAGATTTTGAATTGTATCGAGCTCCTTTTCTTTCAGTTTGAGTTCCCCGTTGCTCTCTTTAATTGCCATCTGAACTGCATCATATTGCTTCTCCTTGGTTGCAAGCTCTTCTTCATGTTCTTGAAGCAATGCTCTTATCGATTCTAGACTCTTCCTCTTCAACTCACATTCCATTGACTGATCCTCGATTAACTGCATTATCCCATTCAATTTTTGTTCTTTTAATTCCATGACATGTTCACAGTCGTCAATCCTCTTTCGAACCATATCAAACGCCTTCTCCTTGTCCTCAAACTTCTTCTCAGCGTCCAAGATTCTCATGCATACCTTATTGACCTCGTCTTCTTTAAGTTTAATATCCTTCGACAAGACTCCTAGTCTCTCCTGGGCTAAATCCAACTCCTCCTCTTTCAATCTAACCTCACCACCACACTTCTCGATCAGACCATTCAACACCCTCAGTTCATTGTTCTTCAACTCGAGCTCTTTCGAGCATTCATCAAGAGATTTCTTCACATCATCCAACCGCTCTTCCTTCAACGCAATCGCCTTCTCCCGCGCCTCGAGCTCCTCGAAATGCGTCTGAATCATCTCTCGAGTCGAATCGAAGTGCGTCTCCAAGTCCTTCCATTGAAGACTGAACAACAAAAAGGAAGAAGCCTCCGAATGCAACTGTTCATGCGCTTTGCAGAGACTACTCTGCTTCGACTCCGCAAGTTTGATATGCGAAGCAATCTTCTCCATATGGAAAAAGATACTATTCTTCGCAAGCAAGCATTTAATACAAAGGTATATACAAAATATAATACACACCAATAATAGCAAAAGAAAGAAGAAGAAGGAAGAATGTGAAAAGAAAAGCTAATATTGACAATGTCGCATGTAAATGCAAAAGAGAATACCGAAACCAAGTGAGTGAAAACCCTAAAATTCCGCCATGGAAGAGGTTCAGACTCAGAGGAAGGAGAAGAGCACTGAATATGGGATGAATAAATTATCGTTAATAAATTATCTTTTTCTTCTCGAAGTAACCACTGTCTGGGATCACGGATTATTATATGAATTTTAAATTTTAAATCTATCTGTTTATCTCCGATAATTTAGCGGTGATCAGGCAGGAAAGGAGATGGAAGAAGATTCAGTCCTTCCGAGCCGGCGATCAGGAAAAATACATCTCTATCGACTCAAATGGAAGCAACCGTTCAACAACAAATGGAGAATCTCAGAATAACCGCAGAAGTGAATAAAAAAATCATAGCAATAGAAGACGATGAATTAGAAGAGGCGAGCGATGATCTACAAGAAGCGGTCCTTTGCAAAATTCTCGCAACAAAATTAATCAACCCAGATGTATTCAAATCCTTCGTGCCAAGAATATGGAACGAGGAGGGAAGAATAAGGATGAAGACGGTGGGAAGAAACGTTTTCCTGTGCAAATTCAACAATATGAGAGAAAAAGACAGAGTAGTGAAACGAGGACGTTGGAACTTCGACAGAATACTAGTACCGAGTTTAGGCCCCTTTGGTTCACGTTTCATTTTAGTTTTCATGTTTTCGAAAATAAAAAATACAAGAAAAATAAAACGTGTTTGGTATATCTATTTTCAAAAACAATTTTAAGAAACAACTAAAAAAAAATTGGTTTGTTTCAAAAATCATAAAATGATGTTTTCATCGTTTTCAAAATAATAGAAACACGAGATATAACTTCACGGGATACATTCTTCTCTCTATCAAATAATATTTCATTATCTACCAACAACATTTTTTATTTTTATATATTCATCTACTTTACAAATTAAAAGCTTCATACAATAAACTATCTGGTATGTATATTTTTTTTCTTAAAATTTCAATTCCAACATTTTTTTTTTGAAAAATCAATTCCAACAACATTAATATTTGGGAAAAATACACTTTTAGTCCTGAGGTTTGATTTTAGTTTCATTTTGGTCCCTTCAACCATTTTTCCGTCAAAACCTAACGGTTTGCTGACGTATCGTTGTTTTTTTTATTAAAAAAATATATTTTTATTTATTAAATTAAAAATATATATTTTATTATTATTATTATTTCTTTTCTTCTTTCTTCTTCTTTTTTCCCATAACCCTAATCTTCCATAACCTTTCTTCTCCATAGCCCCACCGTCGGTAGCTGTCGAGCGTTGCCGCCGGTGTTTTTTTTTTCTTTTTTTTTATTCTCTCCCTTCTTCTTCTCCTTTCTTCTTTTCCCAAACTCTCTATTTTTTTTCTTTTTTTTCCTCCATTATTCGTTTTTGGCGTCGGAACCACCGCCATCGACTGCCGGAACCAATGTTCATGAAACGTCGTCGCCGCAAGAAGCCCATATCTAAAAAAACCCACGAACAAGCATCAAGGCGTTGGAACGAGCGTCAAAAGATCTGACGTTGTCGAATGGATCTAGAACAAGCGTCAAAAGATTCTGAAAAAACCCGAATCTAAAAAGATTCAGATCTGAAACGATCTCGATCAACTGTCGATACCCACGAACAAAACCGTTGAAACCCACGAACGAACCCCATCGCCGAAACCCACGAACGAACCCGACCGCTGGAAGACTACTGTACAACACCGCCACTGTCGAAACCCACGAACGAACCCCACCGCGAATGTCTGCCCTTTGAACTCCGACGAACCCACGATCTGAGGACAGCGCCAATGAAAGGAGAAAAAATAGAGAGTTTGAGGAAAGAAGAAAGGAGAAGAAGAAGGAAGGGAGAGAAGGGAAAAAAAAAAAAGAAAAAAAAGAACGTCGGCGGCGATCGATGACTGCTGATGGTGGGGCTATGGAGAAGAAAGGTTATGGAAGATAAGGGTTATGGGGAAGAAAGAAGAAAAGAAATAATAATAATAATAAAATATATATTTTTATTTTAAAAAATTAAAAAATATATTTTGAATAAAAAAACAGTGTCACGTCAGCAAGCCGTTAGTTTTTAACGGAAAAATGGATGGAGAGACCAAAATGAAACTAAAACCAAACCTTAGGGGCTAAATTGTTGAGTTTGAAAATGAAAACTCAGGGACCAAAATGAAACATAAACCCATACCTCAGGAACCAAAAGTGTATTTTTCCATTAATATTTTAATATCTCTCTAAAAATGAATAAAAATCAAGTAGAAAAATAATCATATTAAATTAAATTTTTCTTTAAAAAAAATTAAAAATATATATTAATCTTTTTTTTGCATTTTCAAATTCATAACCAAATACAATTTTCAAATTTTGAATTCAAATTTAAAGTTTTTAAATTGGAACCAAACGTGTTGTCAGATATAATGGAAATAAAGTAATTTGTTTTCGTTTTCTAGCTGAATTCTTTATTTTCGAAAACAATATTCAAATCACGAACCAAACGGGGCCTAGATACTCAAGTTTTTGGATACGCGTACTAAAGGAGTATTTAATACTCTAACAGAAGCATTTTTTGATCTTTGGCTTCTTAATTTACCAAATTACATGAAATAAACTAGGATAAACATGTTGTAAAAAAAACAGAGGGAGAGAAAACGCACCTTTGAAGAACGAAGAACATCAATCCTCGAGTTTGAATGATTCACGAACACAGCAAGGACCAACAGAAGAGTCTTCCCTACTATTTTCCGGCCTTAAGAATGGTTTGTGGGAACCAAATTGTGAGAGAAAACGAGGGAGAGGCTTAAGAGCGAGAGAGCGAGAGTTTAGAAGTTTTTTTTTTAGAGAGTTTTTCTTGGTCATTTCGAATAAAATACATGCAAGTCAACTTATATATATGAAGACAATGCACCATTAGATTAGATGATTTGTCATAGGTTAAGGTGTCTTAACCAAAATTTGCATGATTAAGGTTAAGGTTGAAGGATTGGAATTCTTAAATTCCCAGCAGAAGCGTATAGGACTAATCCATATTAATTAAGTTTTCTAAGATACCAGTACATTGACAAACCATACAAAACAATTCTATATACAAATTAGGCTAAGCATGCATAAGATCTAAATCTAAGAATAAAAAGAATTGAAGTACTTACTTGTTGAAGACTTTCTTCAACGAACTCCCACCAAGAACAGTACGATCGTCGTAGAGACATTACCACCAAGATCTATGTCTCTGGGACTAGGAACCAAGTTGTGGGACTTGGCCTTCTTGAATTTGGGAAAAAGAATTTCACTAGAATGTTGTGAAAATTCTTAGAGAGAATTTTTTCTTGAGAGTTAAGTGTGTATCTACTGGGAAGACATTGTGTGTTTTATATATAATGTCATACACCCTTTTCCTAGTCGTAATAGGATAGGAATTTATTTAATTAATTACTTTTCCCAGTCATAATAGGATAGAGATTTATTTAATTAATTAAATCAACAACTAATTAAATCAGATTTAATTAATTTCATTTAAATCATATTTAAATTAGGGGTGTAAGGAACCGAACCGAACTGGTGAACCGAACCAAACCGAATCAGTCCGATTAGGTTCGGTTTCCAAGTTTAATGCTGACCGAACCGACCCCTTCTTTGCCAAAAACCACGCGTTTCATTCTTTGTAAAAAATAAAAAATAAAAGCATTTCATTCAGATGTAGGGTTTCAGTGATTCAAAAAACGCCTCACACCTCTCCTCTCGTGGGTTTTCGCCGAAGTCGCCGCCGCCGCCATCACCTCGTCCTTTCGTGGGTCTTCTCCTCTCGTGGGTTTTCTGCCCCTCTCCGTCCTTCCTTCCTTCCATGGCTATGCCTTTCATTTTGATTTTCTATCAGTTCTTTCTTTTCCCTTTCTCGATCATCATCGCAAATTGATGTTTGGCCCGAGTTTTTTCCCCTTCAATGGCTGTAGAGATGTTTGTTGTTTGTTGTCCTGTTTTCTTTTTCGTTGCGTGTTTCTGTGAAGAACAAAAAAAAAAAAGTTCCTGTAGCCGTTTGCCATAGAAGAGAAACGGGAGAACGACGTTCGATGTCCATGGATTTCTTCTGATTTTGTTGTGTCAGCGTTGATACGAAGGCGCCTCGTATGGAGAAAGAGATGGAGGCGGATGATGAGACGACATAGGTTTCTGGTGAGCCTTTTGTTTGGGGAGGAAATTGGTTTAAGAAATCGACCCGACTCGACCCGGGTCGGTGCTGGCTCGGTTCGGATTGGGTCAGTTTGTTCGTACAGTCGGGGTCGGGTTGGTTTGTTCGTACAATGAACATCTCTCACATAATCTATAGTTTTTAATTAAATCAAATTTAATTAAATATTTAATTAATTCTCCAATTAATTAATTACTATTTAAGCCTACAATTAAATCGTATTTAATTGTATTTCTCTCAATTAATAAAGTTTAATCTCAAATTAAACTTTATATTATAATGTATTGTATCTCATACAATTAACTTGATTTCCCATAATGGATTTTGAACTATTCAAATTTCTTTCAAGACTAATTGATCCTAATTATCCTTTATGAGCTAGCAGGGGACCTAATGGACCTATAGATCAAAAGCTCCAATGATATGAGGTTAACTGACTAAACTCATTAATTAGGTTAATCAATATTCATTAATTATAGGTCACTCCACTAAAGACCCATAGTTACACTCTTCTCACTGTAGAATGTTTCAGTGTCCACGGATATAGACCAATACCAGTAAGTCAATCCTCACGAGTGTTTGTAACGTCATATGGTTATGGTCCAACCAATAAACATAAGTTCCTCTCAGGTCAGGAGAGGATGAGCGTCCTTGTTCAAGACCCAGAATCAGCGCTTAAGGAAACACTCATCCACTTGTCCTGAAGACGGGAAGGAGTGAATTCCATCTTGTGTTGTTATGTTTCCAACACCCACTCAGTTTTATCCCTAAAATAGTAAGCTTATTAAGTTGGCGAATCCGGTCACTCTCACCCATACAAATCTAAGGATAATCCCTCATATAACACACTTGAAAGTGTTAATATCTAAATTACGGAAACAATTTTTGGATCTTAGGCACTTAATAAGCTCAATTTGATCATTCTTTGCATGTTGTTCAAAACAAGAAAAACAGAATCATGGATACCAATCTCTTAATGTTGAGAAATTGGTTGAATCCTTTTGTTGTTTTTCTTCTCCAATGAATCAGAAACCACCACTTGATCTTCCTTGCTATCCTCAAGCCTTTGGAACGGATTGTGGGATCCTCTAGTGATGGATTTTGATTGGAAAAGCTTGAAGAACAAGCTATGGAGATGGGTTATGGTGAGAGATAATTTTGGCAGCAATTCCTTAAGGTTGAAGCATTCTTTCTTAAGCAATCTTCTTCCCTTTTATAGAGGGATCAAAGCTGAAGTGAAAACACCTGAGATTGACACCAATTAACCACACTTAAGTGGGAAATTGGGTGGCTTAAGTGAGGAGAGTGCATGAGTTTAGTCACCATGCACTCCACCTCCAAAAAATCAATTAATTTTGATTTTTCTTAATTCAAGATAATCTTGAATTTTAATTCTTAATTATTTAATTTTAATAATCTGAAAAACTTAAAATCTAATTTTAATTTTTCAATTTTAAATTGATTCAAGATCAATATAAAATAATTATTAATTAATTTAATATCCAATATTAAATTATTATTTTGCCATCAATCCCGAACATTTCTGAAATGTTATTTTCAACCATGAATCCCTATTCATGTTTTTGGTATTTAAATCATATTTAAATATTAAATCTCTCACAACTCAGTTTATACAAAACCCGACGTATCGACAACGTCAAACCTATCCAACCATTTCCCTAAACTGAATTCAAAGTAATTCATATTCTATCCATCATATTGTTCCAAAGGTTAATCTTGAGCTAGCAAGGGGACCTAATGGACCTACAGATCATGGGCTCCGACGGTACGAGGTTTAACCGGCTAAACTCTTTTAACCTAGTTAACCAACATCCGTTAACTTCCGGGACACTCCACTATAGCCTAGTAGTTGAACTCCCCTCACTGTAGATATATTTTCGTCCACTCGATATAACCATGATTAGCAAGTCAATCCTTCACAGGTCGTTCGTTACTATAGCTAGGTCAAATGTCCGTTTTACCCCTATAACACATCTTTGTTCCTTAAGTCCACTGGTCCTCTAATGAACAATTTGTTTATGGTCCAACCACTAAACAGAGTCCCTCTCGGGCCAATGAGAGGGTGGGGCCCCTTGTTCAAGCCTCGAAGTCAGCACTTAAGGGAACAACCTTTCTACTATCCCTGATTCGGGTAGGAGTGAATTTCAACTAGGAGTGAACAACCTTAAATGCCAAAGAAGAGTATCTAGAGAAACTTTTCGTCTTTTATTTTGGGTCTCTGCTGTTTTAAACATTTCAGTATTGAAAACAACTTTTGTTTCATTCGGTTTTAACACATACAGATTGTTTTCAAGTTTAGCAGAACAAAGTCGATATCCTCTTTTGAATATAAACGCTTCATTGATTTCAAAAGATACTTTATACATATGTTCTAATAAACAAAAGATCGATACTAAGTTCCTTTTTATACTAGGAACATACAAAACATTTTCTAACAAAATGTAACTATCTCTAAAACAAAGTTGTATTGCTCCCACTGCCTCGGCCGAGACGACATCTCCTGTTCCTACTCTGAGTGTCACCTCGCCTTCTCCTAGTGCCTTCCAGGAACTAGTTTCCTATATAGTAGAACATACATGATTAGTCGCTCCTGAATCTAATATCCAGATGGAATTATCATTCTCTACCAAACATGTTTCAATAATGAGTAAATCGTCTTTACCTAGTTTGGCAGCTTCAGCCTTTTCTGCTTTCTTCTCACCAAGATATTTAGGACATTTCCTTCTCCAGTGACCGTCCTGATTACAGTGGAAACAGGTTCCTTTATCTGCATTCTTCTTCTTGCCTTTCTTGGTGATGGGAGCTTTCTCCTTTCCTTTGTTCTTCTTTTTCTTCAACTGAATACTCTTATTCTTTGAAGTAAAAGATTCAGACTTAGTTCCAGAGTTTGAACCTCTAAGGAACTTTTTACCTGAAACAACGTTTGTTTCAGTTTCATGTGTTGAGTTTTATGCCCTAAAACTCGTAGATAGTAAATGTAATGATTGACCGAACATAAATAAAGTATTGTTTGATCTTGGAACATTAGATTTGATACTGCAATCAAATCATTTGGTTTTGACCAAAATGTTGATGAACCTTGTGTATACAAGAAAATCAACAAGAACAAAGTAGCTTTTCTAGTACTTTATGTGGACGATATCTTACTCATTGGGAATGATGTAGGATACCTTACTGACGTTAAGAACTGACTAGCGGTCCAATTCCAAATGAAAGATTTGGGAGAGGCGCAGTATGTTCTTGGGATCCAGATCATTCGGGATCGTAAGAACAAAACGTTAGCATTGTCTCAAGCAACGTATATTGACAAGATGTTGTCTCGATATTCGATGCAGAACTCCAAGAAGATTTTATTACCTTTCAGACATGGGGTTCATCTGTCCAAGGAACAATGTCCTAAGACACCTCAAGAAGTTGAGGATATAAGACACATTCCCTACGCCTCAGCTGTGGGCAGCTTAATGTATGTTATGCTTTGCATTAGGCCTGACATATGTTATGCAGTGGGAATAGTCAGTAGATATTAGTCCAATCCAGGGTTAGACCACTGGGCAGCGATTAAGAATATCCTCAAGTATTCTTCGGAGAACGAAGAATTACATGCTGGTGTATGGGGCTAAGGATTTGATCCTTACAGGATACACTTACTCTGACTTTCAATCTGACAAGGATTCTAGGAAATCCACGTCAGGGTCAGTGTTCACTCTTAACGGGGGAGCTGTAGTTTGACGAAACATCAAGCAAAGATGCATAGTAGACTCAACCATGGAGGCTAAGTATGTTGCTGCTTGTGAAGCAGCTAAGGAAGCAATTTGGCTCAGGAAGTTCCTGACAGATTTGGAAGTTTTTCCAAATATGGACTTGCCCATAACATTATACTGTGACTGAAGGATTTGGAATTCCCTAATTCTGTTAAAGCGGAAGCGTAATTGGGACCGATTCGTAGTTAATTTTGTTTATCCAAAAATACCATTACATTGGCAAAAATCATACAACAAATTCTATACAAAATTAAGGCTAAGCATACAACCTTAGAACTAATCTAAAGGGGAGAAGCGAACATACCGTCGTTGTCGTCTCTGAAATATCAAGAACGCCTTTCTTGATTTTGGACCACACGTAAACAATTGAGACACCACCAATTGATCTTCCCCGCTATAACTCTGAGATTAGGAACATAGTTGTGAGACTACCTAATCTTGAATGGGAAAAACTCTAGAGAGAAAATTCTCCCTAGAGTTCTTGAGTAGAGAGAATATGAGAGGGAGGCAAGAATGACCTTATGGTGGACATCTGTTGTAGTACCTAAACCCTAGGTTTAATGTTCTATTTATAGGAGAAAGGTCATGAATAAAATATTCATTTAAAATCAATTATTTCCATAACTGATTTAAACTTTTCTATAATTAACCAATTCCATAACCAATCAATTCCATAATTGATTAATCTTTTCCATAAATGATTGATAACTTCCATAAGTGATTAATCATTTCCATAATTTATTAATTTCCAATTAATTAATTCTTTAATTAATTAATCATTAATTAAATATCATATATTTAATTTCAGACCTTCTATTAGTTAATAAATTACCTAATTAAATATCATATATTTAATTTCAGGCCTTCAATTAACTAATTCTTTAATATGAATCAAATTCATATTAAAATTTGAACTCCTTTCAAATTCTTTTATATCCTATAAATTTAATATGAATCAAATTCATATTAATATTTGAACTTCTTCAAATATTTATTTCTCTCATAATAATATAGTTTAATCTCAAATTAGACTTTATATTTTAATGTAACACTATACATTATATTAATTTGTATCTCATACAATTAACTTAATTCCCAATATGAATTTGAACTATTCAAATTTTCTCAAGATATAATTGTTCCTAATTACTCTTTACGAGCTAGCAGGGGGATCTAATGGACCTACAGATCAGAAGCTCCAATGACATGAGGTTAACCGATTAAACTCATTAATCAAGTTAACCAATGTTCATTAACTGTGGGTCATTCCACTAAAGACCCACAGCTGAACTCTTCTCACTGTAGAACATTTTTGTGTCCACGGATATAGACCTATACCGGTAAGTCAATCCTTCACGAGTGTTCGTAATCACAGCTGGGTCAAATTACCGTTTTACCCCTGTGTTACATTTGTCTCCTTAAGTAGCAATGCTTCTCTAATGAACAACCTATTTATGGTCCAACCAATAAACAGAAAGCCCCTCTCGGGCCAGTGAGAGGGCGGGATCCATTTGTCACCACTTAAGGGAACACTCATCTACTTCTCCTAGAAGTGAAAAGGAGTGAATTCCTTCTTGTGTTGTCGTGTCGCCTCCCACTCGGTCTTGTCCTAAAAAAGGAAGACATATTGAGTCGGCGTATTGGCCACTCTCACCCATGCTAATCAAAGGACAATCCCTCATGAGAAGGAGTTCATGACACACTCAGGATTAAGACTGAGTTACCTACGTCATCCTATTGAAGCAGTAACCTAACTAGTTAACGGTGTTATATCTAGTGGTTTACCATTTCATGGTCCGGTTGTTGGGTTTTATGCCCTAAAACTCGTAGATAGTAAATGTAACTTTTTACCGAACATTAATAAAATAGTTTATTTTGTTTGTATTTAGTAGATCTTGTCTTATTAACCCTAATCCAATAAACTAAACATCCTAGGCTGATAGTATGAGGCTTGAACTAATATGTAGGGACATACGAGGATCAATGTTCAAGATTCAGCCTAAAGGGTCTATAGTATAGGGATAAGGCTGGGTACCTTATCCTGGTGACACTATGGATACGACCACTTTGTATTATGATACAAACGCTATGATCCAACGCGTCCATGTAGTTGACATGCGAGTGGGGGTATCCTATGCAATGAGTTTGCATAAGACCGGACCGCGAAATAGTTAACCACTAACTGTAACACCGTTAGTTGGCTTGGTTTCTATTTCACTATGATGACCTAGACAACTCAGTCTCAATCCTGAGTGGATTATGGACTCCTGTTCACGAGGAGTTGTCCTTTGATTTGTATGGGTGAGAGTGGCCAGCACGCCGACTCAATAAGCCTACCATTTTGGGGACAATACCGAGTGGGGAGCTGGGAACATAATCACACAAGATGGAATTCACTCCTTCCCGATTCTAGGGTAAGTAGAGGTGTGTTCCCTTAAGTGGTGTCTCCGGGACTTGAACAATGGGCCCAACCCTCTCTATGGCACGAGAGGGACTTCTGTTTGTTGGTTGGACCTCAAACAGGTTGTTCATTAGAGGAGCACTAGGGACTTAAGGACAAAGATGTAAACCAGGGGTAAAACGGTAATTTGGCCCAGCTGGGATACGAACACACGTGAAAGACTGACTTGTAGTATTGGTCGATATCCGTGGACACAGAAATATTCTGCAGTGAGAAGAGTGCAGCTGAGGGTCTTTAGTGGAATGACCCACAGTTAACGAATGGAGACTAACTTGGTTAATGAGTTTAAGCCGATTAGTCTCGTATCGTTGGAGCTTCTGATCTGTAGGTCCATTAGGTCCCATTGGTAGCTCGTAAAAATACTTGAAGCAAACAAATATAAATTGTAAATTGAAAGTGTTCAATTTATTTGGGGAATCGTATAATGTATATTGATGCATTATAATATAAAGTTTATGAAACTTTATAATATAATTTTTGAATTAATTTCAAAAATTAATTCTTGAGAGAAAATGTTTGAAAGAGTTCAAATAAATTTAATATGAATTGGATTCATATTAATTTTAATAAAATCTCTAAGATTAAATATATGATATTTAATTGGGTAATTAATTAATCATGGAATTAATTAATTATTTATTAAAATTAGAGACCTTTTCCTATTAGGAAAGAAAATATTTGAAAGAGTTCAAATAAATTTAATATGAATTGGATTCATATTAATTTTAATTTTAATAAAATCCCTAAGATTAAATATGTGATATTTAATTGGGTAATTAATTAATTATGGAATTAATTAATTATTAAAATTAGATATTGTTCAGATAATAGATTTGAACTTATTCCTAGACCTTTTCCTATTAGGAAAAGGTCTTGGCCTTTACCTATATATAGGACCCCTGGGGTGGGGTGAAAGGCATCCCATTGTCTCTCATTCTCTCAGAGATCTCTCCCAAAAGACTCCCACAAGTCTCCTGCTTCAAGAAGTCTTAGAGATATACCGGTGTAGCCGATTGGTGGTGTTCGCACAAGAGGGTTGCTGCGTTTTCATTCTTATTGGCAAGAAAAGGCGAATTGATTAAGGCTTTCTACAAAAGTAAGTTTTCTATGAAATCCTTGATCACTAGGATCAATCTAGTTGATCTTTTTAGCATGTTTATAGCCTATGTACAGCCCATTAAATATAGATTTATTGCTGTAATATTTTGCAAATTGTATTGGTATTTCAATTAAAATCTAAGACTCTGAGTAGGTTCGGTAATACTTTCCGCTGCGTGGGGCTTTTATCCCTTCAATTGGTATCAGAGCCAACTCAGTTGTTCTTGATTTTAAATCGAAATTTGCAATTTGTTCTTGGTGGGATTTATGCATTATGAATGTTATGGTTTGCGTATAAATGGTTTCGATTAATTTGGCCATAGATTTACGTTTTCTTGAATGGTTCAATGTAAAGGCCCCTGCGTTTTTTGGGCATAATATGTAAATCGAGTCTCTGTAAGTCCGGGTCTAGTTTAGATTGAAGAACGATGAAGATCGGGACCAAATTTGGCCAAAAACGGCGGAAAACGACGAAGAACAGCGGCTGGAACAGTGCAAAAATTCGAATTATTAAATAAAAAAAAGTTATAAGGTAAATAAAAACCGCGTAATTCAAGACTTGAAACATGGACGTGGCTTGGTGGTTTGGTTGCTGGTTTATTCTCGTCGAGGGCATGGGTTCGAGTCTTTACCAGTGCAGATAATAGCGAATTTTTTTTCACGCGTGCGGTTCGCTGGAGCGGTCTGGTCCAGAGGTTTTAGAGGCGCGGTTCGTTGGTATTTGACCGGTCTTTGACCGGTTCAGCGCGGTTCAAGCGAGAATTGACCGGTTCGTTGACTGGGCAGCGGTTTTTTGACTGGTTCAGTGGTTTTCCAGCTGGTTCAAGCGGTTTTGACCCATTTTTTTTTGGCGGTTTTGACGGTTTTGGCACGTTTCGAGCGGTTTTGGTCCGGTTCGGAGCTACAGAAGGCTGTAATAGGATGAAATAGCTTAAATTATTGTAATTTATGTGCTTTATTTTATCCTAGGGGCCAATTAATCGGTTTATACGCTATTTAAATGCTTTATGGATGTCATTTAGATTTAAAATCCCACCTTAGGTTATAAAGCATGCTCATGCATTTTATATATATTATAATTAGTTATAATGTATGGATTGAAATGCATGGTTTATTTTCATGAGTTTTTAATATATAGTTGAGTTATATTAATATCATGAAAAAGGATAAGCATGATGCATACAATTACCTAGTTAAATATAAATAGTTATATTTAATAAAATTGTTTGCAGAATGCTACTTTGATTTACCATTTTTGGCAATATTTTAATTGTTAATTTATTAATAATGGAAATCAAAGTTGCATTGGGCATGAAACATCCATAGTTTTTGTTATATTAATTTCATGCAATGCAAGGCAATATATATAGTTTTATTATATTAACTTGAATATGATTGTTAATTATTTTAAAACTATAGTATGCATGATTATAGGGCCAATCATTAAAATTTTGAATAGTTTAAAAATTGATGATTAGAAACCGTCAACCTATAATAAAGATTGCATGCAAACATAGGATCATAGGTAAATGAATTAATTTTAAAATGTTTAAAATTAATTAGACCTAAGATCTCATTAATTCTAATAGGATTAGAATTAAGTCTTGCTTAGTTTTTTAAAATTAGTTTTAACCTACTAAGTAGGACAAACATTACTATGAGTATAAGGGAACTCTACTGGTAAAGTTCTGTCTAAGGTTGAGGGTACTTAAGTTGACGGTTTACGGAACACCTTCTACCTGGGAACTGACTCGGAATACCGGAGTTGAATTAATCATGGTTAAATGTTAGCATGCAATGTCACTAGGTTTATTAAAGGAGTTTAATACACCTAGATCTTTAGAGTAAAGACTTTACATTACTATGGTTAAAAGGGAACTCTCCCGGTTACGTTCTGTCTAAGGCTGGAGGTATTTAAGCTGACGATTTACGGAACACCTGCTACCTGGGAACAAACCCGGAACCTGAGTTGAAATAACCATAGTCATGTTAGCATACGGTGTTGCTAGGTTTGTTAAAAGAGTTTAATTCACCTAGAACATTTCTCATTATAATAGTTATAATAGGATTAGACTTAGATAAATTGAATTAGCAGGATTTATTTAGGTTAATAAACCCTAAAATGTACGGTAGGTCACTTTAGTGGGAGGTAAATTTTTACTCCTACGTCCCTATATTTACAACGTGAGATCCATGCTCGGCTTCGTGTTGTTTTAGCGCGACCTCCCTTCGGAAAGTGTTTGCATGGGTCAATAACAAGGTGAATGGGGAAAGTGCCCATAGTAAGTGGGAGAGGGACACATGTCAACGTATCCCTCGGTCTCCGCCCATAGGTCACACCGTGAGAGTCTTATGATCCGCCTGCGTGTTGTCCTGGAGCAACCATCCCTTCGGAGGGCCTGATCATAGGATTCGTAACACCGTGAACTCCTGAAAAGGATAGGGTCACTTAGGCTAATTACCAACAGTAGTCTTTCCCTTCGGTAGCCTGTTGGTGCGTGCCTCTGGGATCTGAAAGTGGGAGGGTTACACTTACGAGGATGAGTTAAATGTGTTAACAAATCCTTGACCGAATAACGGTGGCTAATGTCTATAGGAATATGAGTTATTCCGGAATTAGAATTAGCTGAGAAGTGTCTCATTTCAAAGGAGGAGTAGCTGACCACCCTTCGGTGGCTGTTGCTCTAAACCTCTGAAACATCGTTGCAAAACTAAATCAATAGTCTTAGGGTTCTATGATTGCTTGTTTTTGCTAAACTGATTGGATTGTATGCAATTGTTTGTTTGTCTGTTTGATGGGTTAAGACAAAGATAACTAATACGGTAAAAGTTTATTTTTCCAGCAATGTCTTCCTCTATCATCGCTTTATTGAAAAATGAAAAATTAACCGGCAAGAACTTTCCTACGTGGAAATCCAACCTTAATACGATTCTGGTTGTTAAAGATCTCCGGTTCGTCTTAACGGAGGACTGTCCTCCAGTTCCCCCTTGCTATGCATCCCAAGCGAGAAAGGATGCTTATGACAGCTGGACAAAGGCCAATGATGAGGCCCGAGTCTGTATCTTAGCCAGCTTATCTGAAGTTTTGGCTAAGAGACATGAAAGCATTATTACAGCAAGAGAGATTATGAACTCTCTTCAGGAGATGTTTGGACAATTGTCCAAAAAACTCCACTATAATGCTCTCAAACGAGTTTATAACTGCCGCATGAAAGAGGGCACGTCTGTCTGGGAACATGTCCTGGAAATGATGGTCCAATTCAGCATGGCAGAAACATACGGGGCGGTCATAGATGAGCGAACTCAGGTTGCATTCATCTTGGAATCTCTTCCGAAGAGTTTCCTAAAATTTCGCAAACATATGATGGCGAACATGATGATGTACACCCTGACGAATCTCTTAAATGAGCTACAGCTCTATCTGTGCAATGAGATTCATGAAAACAAGGGGAATGCTCCCGCAGCTGCTGAAAATAAGAATGACAAGGAAGGTAAATTTGATTTACTTGTTTTAGAAACGTGCCTTGTTGAACATGATGAGTATGCCTGGATTTTAGATTCCGGAGCAACTAATCATGTCTGTTCTTCTTTTCAGGGAAATGATTTCCAGCAGCTTCAAGATGGTGAGATGACACTCAAGGTTGGAACGGGAGATGTCATTTCAGCAAGTGCAGTCGGAGCTGCGAAGTTGTTTTTCAGAAATAAGTTTTTGTTTTTAGAAAACTTGTATGTTGTTCCTCGAATTAAGAGGAACCTTATTTCTGTTTCTGGATTGTTAGAACACAATTATTCTATTTCTTTTGAATTAAATGAAGCGTTCATTTCTCGAAATGGAGTATTTATATGTTCTGCTAAACTAGAAAACAACTTATATGTGTTAAGACCAACCAACACAACAGCGCTTTTGAATCATGAGATGTTTAAATCGGCTGAAACACAAAATAAAAGGCAAAAGATTTCTCCAATAAGTAGCAACACATATCTTTGGCACTTACGTCTTGGTCATATTAACATCGATCGGATCGGTCGTTTGGTGAAGAATGGACTTCTAACCGATTTAGAAGACGAATCTTTACCACCCTGTGAATCGTGTCTCGAGGGTAAAATGACCAAGAGGCCTTTTACCGGAAAAGGTTATCGTGCCAAAGAACCTCTAGAGTTGATACATTCGGATCTTTGTGGTCCAATGAATGTAAAATCTCGAGGAGGTTATGAATATTTCATCTCTTTCATAGATGATTATTCTCGATATGGTTACTTATACCTAATGGGTCACAAGTCTGAAGCTTTTGAAAAGTTCAAAGAGTTTAAGACTGAGGTAGAAAACCTATTAGGTAAGACAATTAAAACACTTCGATCAGATCGAGGTGGAGAGTACATGGATCAAAGATTCCAGGACTATATGATAGAACATGGAATCCAATCCCAACTCTCAGCACCTGGTACACCTCAGCAGAATGGTGTATCAGAAAGGAGAAATAGAACCCTGTTAGACATGGTTCGTTCTATGATGAGCTATGCTCAATTGCCTAGCTCGTTTTGGGGGTATGCAGTAGAAACTGCAGTTCATATTCTAAACAACGTTCCATCAAAAAGTGTTTCTGAAACACCTTTTGAGCTCTGGAGGGGGCGTAAACCTAGTTTGCGTTACTTCCGTATCTGGGGTTGTCCTGCACACGTGCTAGTAACAAATCCTAAGAAACTGGAACCCCGTTCTAGAATATGCCAATTTGTTGGTTATCCTAAAGAAACGAGAGGTGGTCTGTTCTACGACCCTCAAGAAAACAAAGTGTTCGTATCGACAAACGCTACTTTCTTGGAGGAAGACCACATTCGAGATCACAAACCACGTAGTAAACAAGTATTAGGAGAAGCTACAGAAGAGTCAACAAGGGTTGTTGATGAAGCTGGTCCTTCAACAAGAGTTGATGTAGGAGCCAGTTCTTCACGTCAATCTCATCCTCCTCCCATAGCAGGAGGGCCTCGACGCAGTGGGAGGGTTGTGATACAACCTGACCGTTACTTGGGTTTAACTGAAACACAAGTGGTCATTCCTGATGACGGTGTTGAGGATCCATTGTCTTATCGACAGGCAATGAATGATGTAGATAAAGACGAATGGACCAAAGCCATGGACCTTGAGATGGAGTCTATGTACTTCAATCAAGTTTGGGAACTTGTAGATCCACCTGAAGGGGTCAAACCCATAGGATGTAAATGGATCTATAAGAGGAAAAGAGATGCTGCTGGGAAAGTACAGACTTTCAAAGCAAGACTTGTAGCAAAGGGTTATACCCAAAGAGAAGGGGTGGACTATGAGGAAACTTTTTCTCCTATTGCTATGTTAAAGTCAATAAGAATTCTCTTATACATAGCCACGTTTTATGATTATGAAATATGGCAAATGGATGTCAAGACTGCCTTTCTGAATGGTAATCTTGAAGAGAATATCTTTATGTCTCAGCCCGAAGGGTTCATAACCCAAGGTCAGGAACAAAAAGTTTGTAAACTGAATCGATCCATTTATGGGTTGAAACAGGCTTCCAGATCTTGGAACATTAGATTTGATACTGCGATCAAATCTTTTGGCTTTGACCAAAATGTTGATGAGCCTTGTGTATACAAGAAAATCAACAAAAACAAAGTAGCTTTCATAGTACTTTATGTTGATGACATCCTACTCATTGGGAATGATGTAGGATATCTGTCTGACGTAAAAGAATGGCTAGCGGCCCAATTCCAAATGAAAGATTTAGGAGAGGCCAAATATGTTCTTGGAATCCAGATCATTCGGGATCGAAAGAACAAAATGCTAGCTCTGTCTCAAGCAACGTATATCGACAAAATGTTGTCCCGATATTCGATGCAGAACTCCAAGAAGGGCTTGTTGCCTTTCAGGCATGGGGTTCACTTGTCTAAGGAACAGTGTCCTAAGACACCTCAAGAAGTTGAGGATATGAGACGGATTCCCTACGCCTCAGCAGTGGGCAGCTTAATGTATGCGATGCTCTGCACGAGGCCTGACATTTGTTATGCTGTAGGGATAGTCAGCAGATATCAGTCAAATCCGGGGTTAGACCACTGGGCTGCCGTTAAAGGAATCCTCAAGTATCTTCGGAGAACGAGGGACTACATGCTGGTGTTTGGGGCTAAAGAGTTAGTTCTCACTGGATACACCGACTCTGACTTCCAGTCTGACAAGGATTCTAGGAAATCCACGTCGGGGTCAGTGTTTACCCTTAACGGGGGAGCTGTAGTTTGGAGAAGCATCAAGCAAGGATGCATAGCGGACTCAACCATGGAGGCTGAGTATGTAGCGGCTTGTGAAGTAGCCAAGGAAGCGGTTTGGCTAAGAAAGTTCCTGACAGATTTGGAAGTAGTTCCAAATATGGACTTGCCCATTACGTTATACTGTGACAACAGTGGGGCTGTAGCCAATTCTAGAGAACCTCGAAGCCACAAACGAGGAAAACACATAGAGAGGAAGTATCACCTGATACGAGAGATTGTGCAACGAGGAGATGTGATCGTCACTAAGATCGCTTCAGAGCACAACATTGCTGATCCTTTTACGAAGGCTCTCCCGGCTAAAGTGTTTGAGGGTCATCTAGAGTGTCTAGGTCTACGAGATATGTACATTATGTAATCTAGGGCAAGTGGGAGATGTGTAATAGGGTATGAGGATGCCCTAGTTTATTGTATTTACCATTTCCAACTTTAGATTACTTGTACATGTCCTTTCCCATTATCTTGAGTTTTAGTTCAAGTGGGAGTTTGTTGGGTTTTATGCCCTAAAACTCGTAGATAGTAAATGTAACTTTTTACCGAACATTAATAAAATAGTTTATTTTGTTTGTATTTAGTAGATCTTGTCTTATTAACCCTAATCCAATAAACTAAACATCCTAGGCTGATAGTATGAGGCTTGAACTAATATGTAGGGACATACGAGGATCAATGTTCAAGATTCAGCCTAAAGGGTCTATAGTATAGGGATAAGGCTGGGTACCTTATCCTGGTGACACTATGGATACGGCCACTTTGTATTATGATACAAACGCTATGATCCAACGCGTCCATGTAGTTGACATGCGAGTGGGGGTATCCTATGCAATGAGTTTGCATAAGACCGGACCGCGAAATAGTTAACCACTAACTGTAACACCGTTAGTTGGCTTGGTTTCTATTTCACTAGGATGACCTAGACAACTCAGTCTCAATCCTGAGTGGATTATGGACTCCTGTTCACGAGGAGTTGTCCTTTGATTTGTATGGGTGAGAGTGGCCAGCACGCCGACTCAATAAGCCTACCATTTTGGGGACAATACCGAGTGGGGAGCTGGGAACATAATCACACAAGATGGAATTCACTCCTTCCCGATTCTAGGGTAAGTAGAGGTGTGTTCCCTTAAGTGGTGTCTCCGGGACTTGAACAATGGGCCCAACCCTCTCTATGGCACGAGAGGGACTTCTGTTTGTTGGTTGGACCTCAAACAGGTTGTTCATTAGAGGAGCACTGGGGACTTAAGGACAAAGATGTAAACCAGGGGTAAAACGGTAATTTGGCCCAGCTGGGATACGAACACACGTGAAAGACTGACTTGTAGTATTGGTCGATATCCGTGGACACAGAAATATTCTGCAGTGAGAAGAGTGCAGCTGAGGGTCTTTAGTGGAATGACCCACAGTTAACGAATGGAGACTAACTTGGTTAATGAGTTTAAGCCGATTAGTCTCGTATCGTTGGAGCTTCTGATCTGTAGGTCCATTAGGTCCCACTGGTAGCTCGTAAAAATACTTGAAGCAAACAAATATAAATTGTAAATTGAAAGTGTTCAATTTATTTGGGGAATCGTATAATGTATATTGATGCATTATAATATAAAGTTTATGAAACTTTATAATATAATTTTTGAATTAATTTCAAAAATTAATTCTTGAGAGAAAATGTTTGAAAGAGTTCAAATAAATTTAATATGAATTGGATTCATATTAATTTTAATAAAATCTCTAAGATTAAATATATGATATTTAATTGGGTAATTAATTAATCATGGAATTAATTAATTATTTATTAAAATTAGAGACCTTTTCCTATTAGGAAAGAAAATATTTGAAAGAGTTCAAATAAATTTAATATGAATTGGATTCATATTAATTTTAATTTTAATAAAATCCCTAAGATTAAATATGTGATATTTAATTGGGTAATTAATTAATTATGGAATTAATTAATTATTAAAATTAGATATTGTTCAGATAATAGATTTGAACTTATTCCTAGACCTTTTCCTATTAGGAAAAGGTCTTGGCCTTTACCTATATATAGGACCCCTGGGGTGGGGTGAAAGGCATCCCATTGTCTCTCATTCTCTCAGAGATCTCTCCCAAAAGACTCCCACAAGTCTCCTGCTTCAAGAAGTCTTAGAGATATACCGGTGTAGCCGATTGGTGGTGTTCGCACAAGAGGGTTGCTGCGTTTTCATTCTTATTGGCAAGAAAAGGCGAATTGATTAAGGCTTTCTACAAAAGTAAGTTTTCTATGAAATCCTTGATCACTAGGATCAATCTAGTTGATCTTTTTAGCATGTTTATAGCCTATGTACAGCCCATTAAATATAGATTTATTGCTGTAATATTTTGCAAATTGTATTGGTATTTCAATTAAAATTTAAGACTCTGAGTAGGTTCGGTAATACTTTCCGCTGCGTGGGGCTTTTATCCCTTCACCGGTCTTATGCAAACTCATTGCATAGTATACCCCCGCTCGCATGTCTACTACATGGACGCTTTGGATCAATATGTCTGTATCAAATACAAAGCGGGCTGTATCACATAGTGTTACCAGGATAAGGTACCCAACCTTATCCTTGTACTATAGACCTTTTAGGGTGTTACTTGAACATCGATCCCCGTATGTCCCCACATACTAGTTCAAGTTACATACAAACAACCTTGGATCTTAGTTTATTGGATTTGGGTCAAATTGTGCAATATTTAACAATAACACTTTATTGTAGAAACTCAATAACACTTTATTGAAATAAGTATACAATTTGTTTACATTCACTATCTACAAGTTTTAGGGCATAAAACCCAACAAACTCCCACTTGAACTAAAACTCTAGTTTAGTGGGATGCACAATAATCTATATAGCAGTGGGTGTATAAATACATGTATAAAACATATACAATATACAAATACAATAAACTAGGGCATCACTATACCCATTACATAATGGTATCACTATACCCATTACATTTCTCCCACTTGCCCTAGATTACACATTTGTACATATCTCGTAGATCTAGACCTTCTAGATGACCCTCAAACACTTTAGCCGATAGAGTCTTTGTAAATGAATCAGCAATATTTCATTCAATTTAATGTGTCTGGTTGTCTTGGGCTGCGATGTTCTTTTGAATTTGCCACAACACCACTATATCACTATAAAGTGTGATGGGCAAGTTCACATTTGGAACACATTCCAAATAAATCAAGAACTTTTAAAGCCATACAGTCTCTACCGCTGCTTCACAAGCAGCTATGTTTTCGGCCTATACGGTCAAGACTGTAACTATGCCATACTATAGCTCCATCGTAAGGAGTGACCACAGATACTGATGTAGATTTCCTCAAATCCGTATCAGTCTTAAAATATGTGTCAGTGTATCCTGTAAGGATCAAATCCTTAGTCCCATACACGAGCATATAGTTTCTCGTTCTCCTCGAATACTTGAGGATATTCTTAACGGTTTTTCAATGATTAAATCTTGGATTAGATTAATACTTACTGAAAATCCCCATTGCATAGGGCATTCGTCTCATCTCCTCAACTTCTTGAAGTGTCTTAGGAAATAGTTTCTTAGACAAAAAGAATTCCACGCCTGAAAGGTAGTGAACCCTTCTTGGAATTCTGCATCTTATATCTAACTGACATCTTGTAGATATAAGTCACTTGAGACAAGGCTAGCTTTTTGTCCTTACGATTCCTAACGTTTTGGATCCCAAGAACAAACTCGACTTCTCCCAAATTTCCATTTGGAAATGAGCTACTAGCTCCTTTTACTAGTCAGTAAGATAACCTACATCATTCCCAATGATTAGGATATCAATCATTTACAACACTAATAAAGCTACTGAACTATTGACGATATTATTGTTAAGAAAAGATTCATCTATGTTCTTATCAAAGCCAAAAGATTTGATCACAATATCAAATCTTATATTCCAAGATCGAATTGCTTAGGTCAATCCATGAATGGATCACTTAAGCTTGCAAACCCTTTTGCTTTTGATCTTGATAAATGAACCATTCTGGTTGAGACATGTAGATACTTTTAACGTCTCATTTTCTCTTGTAGATCCATTTGCAACCTATAGGTTTTACCCCAGAAGGTTGATCTACAAGATCCCATATAGAATTGAAACGCATAGATTCCATTTCTAGGTTCATGGCTTTAATCCACTGGTCCTAGTTAACATCATTCATTGTCTTACTTTAAGACAATGGATCCTCAATTTCATCATCAGGTATGACGATTTGGGCTTCAATTAAGCCCATGCAACAGTCAGGTTGTAAAACAACCCTCCCACCACATCAAGGCACTCTCAACTCTTGAGATAGATGTAACTAACCAGTTGTATTGACCCTATCAACAACTCTTGTTAAAGGTCCAACATCATCAACAACTCTTGTTAAAGGTCCAACATCATCAACAACCCTTGTTGACTAATCCACAACTTTTGTTGATATTTCTGTAGCTTCATCAGTTAATTTACTTAAAAAGAACTTACTTTGTGGCTTATTATTTCTCATGTGGTCTTCTTCTGAGAATGTAACATTTGTTGGTACAAATTCTTTATTCTCTTGTGGATTGAAGAAGTATCCACATCTTTCGTTTCCATGGGGCAGCCTACGAATAGGTATACTTTTAAACAGTGTTCCAGTTTCTTTTGGGTTAGCCACAAGCACATGTGTTGGACTCCCCAAAAATAAGGTAAACTAATTTTACGCCTTATCCACAATTCAAAAGATGTTTCAGAAACACTTTTGACGGAACGTTGTTCAAAATATGTACTGCAGTCAACACTGCATGACCCCAAAACGAGTCAGGCAAATGAGCATAGCTCATAATGAATCGAACCATATCTAATAGGGTTCTATTTCTCCTATCAGATTCACCGTTCTCCTAAGGTGTTCCAGGGGTTTGAGAGTTGGGATGTAATTCCATGTTCAGTCTTGGAATCTCAAGTCCCTTCTACTTTACACTTCGATCATATCGAAGTGTTTTTATCATCTCACCTAACAAGTTTCCAACTTTAGTCCCAAGCCTTCAAATTTCTCAAGAGCTTTAGACTTAAGTTGCATTAGGTTGAGATACCCATACCTTGAATAATTATCTATAATATAGATGAATTATTCATGCCCTCCCACTGCTTTAACATATTGGACCACAAGGATCCAAATGTACAAGCCCCAAGGGCTCTTTGGCTCTATTAGTTCTTTTCAAGCAAAAGAACCTATCAGTCATATTGCTCTTAAGGCATGACCTACAAGGTAGTAAAGAGTCATCTTCTAACTTGCTTAGAAGTCCATTTTAGACCAAACTCTCAATCATATTGAGATTAATATGGCCTATATTTAAGAGCCAAAGAAAGGTATTTTACTTTAGGAGAAATACTTTGCCTCTTATTTCTTTGAGTAGTAGCAGCCTCAAACAACTCAGTGTTCATGACTGCTTTACTCTTGATTAGTCTTAAAATATTTATGTTATTTTTCAATTCAGCTGACACAAAAGTTAACTCCCTTTCTTGAAATTAACTGCGTTAGCAGGGAAAGGTACAGAGCAACATTGTTCCAGCATATAAGATACAAAAATCAAATTTCTGTTAATCTTAGGAAATACATACACATTATCTAATAATATGTATTTGCTCCCACTGGGAAAAATAACTTAACGTTCCTCATTGCTAGCTGTTGCCAGGAACTTATTCCTTTTAATAAGAAGAACAAACGTGACTTGTGACCCCTGAATCAAGTATTCAGGCAGAATCACCATTCTCTACAAATCACGCTTCCAAAACTAGTAAATCAAAATTTACTATCTTTGGACTAGTCTTCTTTGGCTGAGCAAGGTCCAATGTCATATTCATTAGGAACACTTCTTAATAAATTAGACATTTGGGGTATGAGGACATTCCTCTATTAAGACTAATCTTACATAATTTACCACAAATTAATCGTTTAATTCTGTTGTATAACCGTTATTAATTAAATAGGTGTAAGACAATGCACATTTTTCATTATTGAATTGCTGGAAAAACAAATTACTTGACTATTTATCGCACTAGCCCATTACATCTTATCCAATCAAATTCAGAAAAAACACACAAGCAATCAAAGAAACCCTAGAAAACTACTGATTTAGTTTTTGCAACGATACTTCAGAGGTTTAGAACAATAGCCACCGAAGGGTGGTCGGCTATTCCTCCTCTAAATTGAGACAATCTCAACCAAACCCTAACACCAAAATAACTCATATTTCGTTAGTGTTTAGTTACCGTTGTTTGGTCAAGGATTCGTTAACACATTTAACTCATCCTCGTAAGTATAACCCTCCCACTTTCAGATCTCAGAGGCATGCACCAACATGTTACCGAAGGGAAAGACAACTGTTGGTGATTAGCCTAAGTGACCCTATCCTATTCAGAAGTTCACGGTGTTCTGAATCCTATGATCAGACCCTCTGAAGGGATGGTTGCGCTAGGGCAACACGCAGGCGGACCATAGAACTCTCACGGTGCGAACTATGGGTGGAGACCAAGGGATACGTTGACACGTGTCCTGCTCCCACTTACTATAGACATTTTTCCCATTCACCTTGTTATTGATCCAACAAACACTTTCCGAAGGGAGGCCGCTCCTAAGGCGACACAAACTCGAGCATGAACCTCACGGTGTAAACTCAGGGGAACGTGAGAGTAAAACTCGATCTTATTATATATATATATATCCTCCCACTTTCAAAACTCAAAGGTACGCACCAACAGGCTACCGAAGGGAAAGACAACTGTTGGTGATTAACCTAAGAATCCTTATCCTCTTTCAGGAGTTCACGGTGTTCTGAATTATATGGGCAGGCCCTCCGAAGGGATGGTTGTGCCAGGGCAACACGCAGGCAGACCATAGAACTCTCACGGTGTGAACTAAGGGCGGAGATCGAGGGATACGCCGACACGCATCTCACTCCCACTTAAATGTCCTACCATATTTTAGGGTTGTGCCAGGTGCATTAAACTCTTTTAACAAACTTAGTGACATTGCATGCTAACATTTAACCATGATTGATTCAACTTCGGTGTTCCGGGTCAGTTCCCAGGTAGGAGGTGTTCCGTAAACCGTCATCTTAAGTACCCCCAGCCTTAGACAGAACTTAACTGGTGGAGTTCCCTTATAATCATAGTAATGGTTTTCCTACTTAGTCAATTAAAACTATTTTTAATTCTAAGTAAGAATAATTCTAATCCTATTAAAAACGTGATCTTAGGTCTAATTAATTTTAAACATTTTAAAATTAATCAATTTATCCTAAGATCCTATGTTTGCATGCAATTCTTTGTTATAAGTTAACGGTTTCTATTCATTAATTTTATAACACTTATAAATTTTAATGAATTAACCCTATAACATGCTACTATGGTGAATAAATTAACAATCAAATTCTAATTAATTTATAAAACCATACATTAGCATACATGGCATACCAAAAATATAACAATTATTTTAATCTAAGGTAATGTCATGCTCAATGCAATTTAATTTCCTTTTAATTAACCTAACTCTTAAATTAATCACCCAAGAAAATTAAAATTAAGCATTACTGTTCACACGTAAATTCAAATGAATGAGACACGTGGAATAAACTTTGATTTGTATTAATGTTGTATGCGAGTGAGTATACAATCTCTAGTACATAATCATCTGATTCTCTCTCTTGTGTGTGAATGTGTTTCGCTCGAGGGCTGGAACGCTTGATCTCGAGTCTAAAGCTTCAATGGATTCTTGGAGCTTGAAGTCCTCTAAGTTTGAAAGAGTCTTTAGTCTTCAAGAAGTGTTCAGTGCTTGGAAACTTATAGATTTCAGAGAGTCTTCAATCTTCCGTTTTGGGAGAATTTCTCGGAATTCTCTAAGTCTGGTTGAGAGCTCCAAAATTCTGAACCTTTGAAATGGAGGAGAACCCCTCTATTTATAGAGTTCTCGTTGGATGGGCCCTGGTGTAACGCCCCGTGCGCTTTGGGTGTATTTAAATCCCGAGTTTAGAGTTGAAAGAAAAATATAAATTTTATTTTGGCTTGAACTTAGGGGTTTAATTTTAAACCAAGGTGTTTGGGAATTTAACGTTATTAAATAAAAATCCCTCCCTAAAGTTTGTTAGGCTTGGTTTGTTTTTCGGTTGAGGAGTTTAAGCGTAATAATTTAGTTATACGCCGATTTATGGGTTTTAGTTGTGAGATTCCTCTTTTTTGGGCTTTAGGTTATTTGGAAAAAGAATTCAAGAGAAAGAAAAAGGAGAAGGAAACCCTAAACCCCATCTCCCTCATCTCTCTTTCTCTGCAGCAGCCGTGTGACCCCCCCCCCCCCAGCCGTGAGACTTCAGCCGCCCAGACCCTTTCCCCAGCCGCCGCTCGAGCTCGCGCCGCCGTCGCCTCCTGTCTTCAGCGGCCGCCGCCTGTTCGTGGATTGCGCCGTCTTCGCGGCGCCGCCGTATGAAGCCGTTCGACCAACCCTCTTCACGCGCGAGTTCTCTTTCTCTCTCGTGGGGTCTCTATCCGCGATCTCTCCCTCTATCCTCGTGGGTGTGATTGTGAAGCCGTCGCCGACCTTGCCGGAGAAGACCCAGCCGCCGGAAGCATCGTCGCCGGTCTTTCCCTCGCGTGGGTTCTCTTCCCGCGCCGTCTCCTCCCTGTCTGCGCCGTTTTTCAGCAGGAAACCTCGTGGGTAAGTCTCAAACTCACTCGTTTGGATTCGTTTAGGCCCGATCTAACTTCTTCTTGTCCGTATTGGCTAGATCTCGCGCGGACAGCAACCCGAAGCACCGTCTTCTTCGCGTTTTAGCCTTAAAAACCGTGGGTAAACCTCTTTCCTTTCCTTTTTCATGTAGTTTAAGGCTTGATCTAAGTTCCTATTGGTTTGGTGTTATTAGATCTCGCGTGCCTCGCAATTCGGAGTCCCGTCGACCTCGTTTCAGCCGATTCCGCCTCTGTCCAGCAGCATTTTTGGCTATTTCTTTTGGTGTCGTTTGGCCTTAGGTCGCTCCGGGTGGTAAGTTTATGCTTTACCCACTCTTGGTTGAAGCTTAAATTTGATTACCCATTAGCTTTAGGCGCTGAAAAGTTTAATTGTGTTCAATGTTCTGATCTGCAGCGCCGTCTAAGTGTTCGATTAGGTTCGAAACACTTCGATTTGGATACCCACTGCCCAAGGACCATTCTAGCACGTTGATAGAGGTTAGAATAACCCGCCTAACGTGGAAACGGGTCCGTTTGGGTAAGTTCCTTGCTGTCCCTTTATCTATAGCGTTGTAGTTGCTACCCTCTAGTTGTTCTAGCCTTAGAAGCATGTTTTAGGTTGTTGCCCACTAGCTATGTTGGCTCTTAAAGTGTTGCCCAGCCGTTATAAGTCCTAGAGCATGATTATAAATGGGTTATCGCTGTTGTTTTGGTTAAGTTCTTATAGTTCATCAATGCCCATTTAGCCTCTTCTTCCATATAGCTTTGCCCGACCCTTATAGGTTCTTAAAGCATGGATTAGTGAGTCGTTAGCTTGCTGTCTGTTGTTTAGAAGCATGCCAAATAGCTCCTATTAGTTATCGAGGCCTTATGTGCATTGCTCAAGCTTTAGGAGTTTTTAGAATGTCATTTGTGAATCTTTTTACTAGCTGTCCAGCGGCTGAAAAGCCTTAAATATGGTCGTTCAGCGTTACCCATGGCCCGTTGTGCCTTAGACATGGTTGCCCATGGACTAAAGCTTTTGGGTTTTCAGTTTGGGAAATGCTGAAGGCTGTTTGGCAAAGAGATGGGCCTAGTAAGTGGGTTTTGGCTTTCCAAGCATATCTTATGGTCTTTAGGTAAATTCTAACCCCTGTAAGCTGCCTTTGTATTTAGGAGGTTGTCTTTGCTGCTTTAGGCTTGTTGGAGTTGCTTAGGAGCGCTGTAAGTAGTTTCTACTTACCAAACTTGTTTGACTGCATGGAGTATGTTCGCTTGTTACTTGCTTTACTCGTATATGTGCTATGAATGAAATGTATATATGAACTGCTGAGTTGCGATCTTTAAAGTGTTTGTATGAAGCATAAATGTACCTTTTGCATTGCTTGAGATGTATGTGCTTAGGGAGTATAAGCATGTTAGGTACTTGCCTTAAGCATGGTCATTGTTGAGTCTGGCTTGCATGTTGCATGGGGGATGTGTAGCATGAGTCGGGTGTGAGGCACAGCACATGGTGCGTAATTCATGTGTAGCGAAGCGTGACGCGGAAATCACGTGGGTTGAGGTGCGGAGCGTGACGCGGAAATCACGTAAATTGCGCAGCACATGGCGCAGAATTCATGTGTAGCGGAGCATGACGCGGAAATCATGTAAGTAGCGCAGCACATGGCGCGGAATTCATGTGTAGCGGAGCATGACGCGGAAATCATGTAGTTAGCCGAGCATGACGCGGAAATCATGTAGTTAGCGGAGCATGACGCGGAAATCATGTGGAGTCTAGTGCGTGCGTTGCATAGCATGTGGTGCATTGGCATGAGTTGATTGTTTTTAAGTATGTGGTTAGTTTTAAGCTTGAAAGCATGTTTCTTATTGTGGTTGTGTAACCTGTTGGATGCGTGTGCTGAGCATGTTGCTTGTTTTGGTTGTTTGTTTGTGGTTTGGTAAGTGTGAGCTGCTTACCAGTACCACGGTTGTACTGATACCCCCTTCCCCACCTTTCCCCAAACATTTTAGATGTTGCAGGTATCGAGGATGAACCGGACCTTGGTGGCGAGGAGGAGAACTGCGAGGAAATAATCCTAGAGTCTTGGTTTTTCTATTGTTATGTTTTAGCGCTTTGGTAGGTAGATTAAGCTGTTTGAATTGTAGTTCTGTGATGGTGAGGGATTCACCTGAGAATGGTTGAGTTTATGTTCCAGGCTTGTTGATTTTGTTTAAGTTTAATTAGATGTTTAGCTAGTGGATTAGCTAGCCCTTCTTGTTTATAAAATGTCTCTTGTTCCGCTGCATGGTTTTAGCTTATTGCCTGTGTCGATAAGGTATGTCTTGTTTAGAGGAGATAGGTTGCGAATCCTGTCTGAAGTTTGGCGGAGCTTGGTTGGTTGCTTATATAGAAGTGTTAAAAGTCTTTATCAGGTGATTAAAAATTTTGGGATAACCCGATTTACACCGTTATGCTGCCGAAATTTTCGGTACATCCGGTTTAAGTGGTTCAGTTCCATAGATAAGGGTTTAAGGGTTGAAGTAGCGTCTCTAGGCTAAGGGTTGGAAAACCTGGGGCGTTACAGTTGGTATCAGAGCGATTACGTTCTTGTAGACTGACCTAGATAGCCTAGGTTGTTTAGTTGTGTGAGTTAGAGGTTGTTCCTCGTTCTCCTCTCCATCACCAGGTATGGAAGCATCGATATTTATCTGTTGATGATATATTGTGCTTGTATGAGTTATCTGCTTGCTTTGTGTTGTTTTGTTGCTTGTTACTTGTTCTATGAATCTTGTTCAAGCATGTTTGATTCCTTGGTTGCCTTATTTTTGTTAGAAGCTAGGCCTAGGATGTTCCCTTTAGGTGGCTAGATAGCTTGTTGCCTTTGTTGCGTGCCTGATGCATGGTAGTAGGGTTAGGATGCTGCCATAGTTCCTAGATAGTTGCATGCTTTCTTCATGCTTGTTGCGTGTCTTCTAATCTAGGTGGTTGCCTTTGTTGAGGTTAGCCCTCCTATTCTAGTTCTAAGGAGTGTTCCTTAAGTGGGTTCATCGTTTCCTTTCAGCGATGAGTTCTAGTAGCAGTCAAGGTAGTGGACGTTCTGGTCCTCCAGACGTTCCTGAGGTTAATTCGCATCCTGAGGCGAATCCTCCTATTCTTCCCCCAGCACCTCTTGTGCTTGCAGCAGAGGCATTGCAAGCGATGCTTGGCAATGCAATCCCGAACAACCTGCAGCACGTTGGTGCAAACGAAGCCCCTGCTCATGGCGTAGATGTGCAGTTTATCAAGAGCTTCATGAAGGCGAAGCCTCCTTCATTCGATGGACACTCGGAAAGTTCTGAAGCAATGGAAGAATGGACTGCCGCGTTGGAAGCGATATTTCAATTTCTTGGAGCTGATGCCCAACAACGGGTCCAAGGAGCTGCCTTTATGCTTAAGGGCTACGCTCGCACATGGTGGAACGTGGTGGGTCAAACCGAGAACCGCCTAAAGAATCCCATTTCCTGGTCAAGGTTTAAAGGTCTTGTGCGAGACCATTTCGGCTGCCGTTTTGCTGGTGTTGAGTTAGAAGCTGAATTCGTCTCACTTGTTCAAGGGACCTTATCCGTGGAGCAATACGTCAGAAGGTTCGAGGAGTTGTCCTGCCGTGTCCCGGAGTTGGTTGCCACCGAAGAAGTCAGGGTCAACCGATTCGTTAATGGCCTCCGTGCAGAAATTCGAGGTTTGGTCAGGCTTGGTCGACCAACCACATTCGCAGCAGCTCTGGTGAGCGCTCGTATGTTGGATAGGGACATTCCCAGGACGGAGCAGTCCCAAGAGGTTGGCACGTCGTCCGGTGCCAAGAGGAAGCATGAAGAGTCGACGCCTGCGCCTAGTCAGAAGGTTAGAAGATTTCCGTCCGGATCTAGCGCGTGCACTGAGGAGTTCTTGCCCTGTGTCACCAATGAGGAGCTCAAGGCAGAGTACCCAGAGCTTTACGATGACGATGATTCTGATGACGAAGATAGCTCCTAAGGTGGGGAGTCAGCGTACCCTTCGCTCAAGGTTAGTGATTTCTCTCCTTAAGTCTATATTCTTCGGCTTGAAATCTCTCTTGTGATTTTTGCTTGTCTTGTGCATATCTGTTGGTTGTTGTGTGTATGCATGAGTCGTTCCTTCATTTTTGTGGCGTTGTTGTCAAGCAAATCTTGAAGCTTGAATTGCTAGGGTATTCTCTTTTTGGTGCCTTGTTGTTCAAATCTCCTTGTATAGGCTAGCTTCAAGGGGAAAAGGATCTTCCTAGAATAGGTTTTGTGATCTAGCTCCTTAAGTTAAGATCATGGAATCATTGTTCCAAAGTTGCTTTCAAAACCAAGTTTGAGTGTTGCAAGCTCGCTGTGAGGTCTTCGGGCTGAAATAGTTTTGCAACTCTTATGGATGCTTCGTAGTGCTTAGATTCTCTGTTCCTTAGTTCGTTTCAAGGCCCTGTTAGTGTTGCCTAGTTTCTAAGGAGTTGAGAAATTCCGTTGAGTTTAGCAGAAGGTTTCCTTCGGTTAAGTTTTGTATCCAGCCTCTCTAGCTGAAGGTCAAGGAGTTAGCTTTCCAAGGATGCCTAAAAGCCAGGTTTAAGCGTTGCAAGCTTCTGTTATGTTTTCGGGCTCGTGGTTAGCCTTGCCGCTGGTTGGATTTCAAGAATCAAGTCTCGAGGTTTGTGGACTTGCTCGTGACGATGCTCATTATGGTGTTGGTTTTTCAAACCAAGAGTTAGAGCATTTTCCTCACGCAGTAGGACCTCGATCCAAACCAAGGTGATATTGAGAATCAGTATCGAGTCATGACTGCAGCCTCAGTTGTCGTCACGACAAAGTTACCTTGGTGTGCGGTTATAAGGAAGTGCCAATGGTGGTGTTGGTGTCATCTCGTAGCCATTCTTGAAGGAATGGTTTGAAAAGGTGAGTTGGCGCAGCGGAAGCCGTTTCGAAGTAGTTGTTCCTTCTTCAGTGATGCCTGTTTGAGGTTGGGGGCTGAAGCTTTCCATCTAAGTGGGTTAAGTTGATGTAGTTTCCTGCAGGTTGGAGTCGTGGTTAATCCGTTGATGGTAGGTTCTAAAGTGTCTAGCTCAAGGTTTAATCTGGCGTTGGCAACTTATGTGGTGTAAGTAGCATCAGCGAATAGAAATTCCTTGTAGGTCGTGTAAGATCGAAGCTGGACTCAATCTTGTTGGGCCGTTTGAGTTCTCGGCATGTGAAGTTAAGTCGCTCGTAAGCAAGCTTTGCTTCAAATGTTGTATGTTCAACACGACTCGTCTCAAGAGTTGTTGTCAGACATACACATCACCTATTCCTCTTGTGCCTCAGTTTTAAGCTTTGGAATCCTAGAGGAAAATGGTTTGATGAGCAAAAGCCTCTGGTGTTAAGTGCCTTGTGGAGTGTGCGTTGGAATCAAGGCCAGTCAACCAGTGTAGTTAGGCAAGCACTTTCGAGAATTTGGAGTTCAGTTTTGGTGATCGTGTGTTCTTGCACATGCTGTCATATGAAAGGGGTTCTTCGCTTGTTGAAAGAAGCTTAACCTGGGTTCATTGGACCTTATGAAATCTTGGAGCGCATCGAGCTTGTTGCTTACAGGTTGGCGTTATCACCGACCATGTCAACTATGCATGACGTGCTCTGTGTGTCCATGTTGTGGAAATGCGTGCGTAACCCCTCGCATGTGTTGAATCCTGAACCCCTGTCGTTGATCGAGGACTTGGCATTTGTGGTGGAGAAGTCTGTCAAGGTCCTAGCCAATAAAGCAAGGTTTTGAGAAGCAAGATCGTTGTTTTGGTGGAAGTGCTATGGGTGAACCATAGAGCAGAAGTAGCTACCTGGGAAAAGTAGGTGACGTTTGAGCCTAATTCCCTGTGTTGTTCGAGCAGGAGTCTTTCGAGGACGAAAGCTTTTAAGGTGGGGAGAATGTAACGCCCCGTGCGCTTTGGGTGTATTTAAATCCCGAGTTTAGAGTTGAAAGAAAAATATAAATTTTATTTTGGCTTGAACTTAGGGGTTTAATTTTAAACCAAGGTGTTTGGGAATTTAACGTTATTAAATAAAAATCCCTCCCTAAAGTTTGTTAGGCTTGGTTTGTTTTTCGGTTGAGGAGTTTAAGCGTAATAATTTAGTTATACGCTGATTTATGGGTTTTAGTTGTGAGATTCCTCTTTTTTGGGCTTTAGGTTATTTGGAAAAAGAATTCAAGAGAAAGAAAAAGAAGAAGGAAACCCTAAACCCCATCTCCCTCATCTCTCTTTCTCTGCAGCAGCCGTGTGACCCCCCCCCAGCCGTGAGACTTCAGCCGCCCAGACCCTTTCCCCAGCCGCCGCTCGAGCTCGCGCCGCCGTCGCCTCCTGTCTTCAGCGGCCGCCGCCTGTTCGTGGATTGCGCCGTCTTCGCGCCGCCGCCGTATGAAGCCGTTCGACCAACCCTCTTCACGCGCGAGTTCTCTTTCTCTCTCGTGGGGTCTCTATCCGCGATCTCTCCCTCTATCCTCGTGGGTGTGATTGTGAAGCCGTCGCCGACCTTGCCGGAGAAGACCCAGCCGTCGGAAGCATCGTCGCCGGTCTTTCCCTCGCGTGGGTTCTCTTCCCGCGCCGTCTCCTCCCTGTCCGCGCCGTTTTTCAGCAGGAAACCTCGTGGGTAAGTCTCAAACTCACTCGTTTGGATTCGTTTAGGCCCGATCTAACTTCTTCTTGTCCGTATTGGCTAGATCTCGCGTGGACAGCAACCCGAAGCACCGTCTTCGTCGCGTTTTAGCCTTAAAAACCGTGGGTAAACCTCTTTCCTTTCCTTTTTCATGTAGTTTAAGGCTTGATCTAAGTTCCTATTGGTTTGGTATTATTAGATCTCGCGTGCCTCGCAATTCGGAGTCCCGTCGACCTCGTTTCAGCCGATTCCGCCTCTGTCCAGCAGCATTTTTGGCTATTTCTTTTGGTGTCGTTTGGCCTTAGGTCGCTCCGGGTGGTAAGTTTATGCTTTACCCACTCTTGGTTGAAGCTTAAATTTGATTACCCATTAGCTTTAGGCGCTGAAAAGTTTAATTGTGTTCAATGTTCTGATCTGCAGCGCCGTCTAAGAGTTCGATTAGGTTCGAAACACTTCGATTTGGATACCCACTGCCCAAGGACCATTCTAGCACGTTGATAGAGGTTAGAATAACCCGCCTAACGTGGAAACGGGTCCGTTTGGGTAAGTTCCTTGCTGTCCCTTTATCTATAGCGTTGTAGTTGCTACCCTCTAGTTGTTCTAGCCTTAGAAGCATGTTTTAGGTTGTTGCCCACTAGCTATGTTGGCTCTTAAAGTGTTGCCCAGCCGTTATAAGTCCTAGAGCATGATTATAAATGGGTTATCGCTGTTGTTTTGGTTAAGTTCTTATAGTTCATCAATGCCCATTTAGCCTCTTCTTCCATATAGCTTTGCCCGACCCTTATAGGTTCTTAAAGCATGGATTAGTGAGTCGTTAGCTTGCTGTCTGTTGTTTAGAAGCATGCCAAATAGCTCCTATTAGTTATCGAGGCCTTATGTGCATTGCTCAAGCTTTAGGAGTTTTTAGAATGTCATTTGTGAATCTTTTTACTAGCTGTCCAGCGGCTGAAAAGCCTTAAATATGGTCGTTCAGCGTTACCCATGGCCCGTTGTGCCTTAGACATGGTTGCCCATGGACTAAAGCTTTTGGGTTTTCAGTTTGGGAAATGCTGAAGGCTGTTTGGCAAAGAGATGGGCCTAGTAAGTGGGTTTTGGCTTTCCAAGCATATCTTATGGTCTTTAGGTAAATTCTAACCCCTGTAAGCTGCCTTTGTATTTAGGAGGTTGTCTTTGCTGCTTTAGGCTTGTTGGAGTTGCTTAGGAGCGCTGTAAGTAGTTTCTACTTACCAAACTTGTTTGACTGCATGGAGTATGTTCGCTTGTTACTTGCTTTACTCGTATATGTGCTATGAATGAAATGTATATATGAACTGCTGAGTTGCGATCTTTAAAGTGTTTGTATGAAGCATAAATGTACCTTTTGCATTGCTTGAGATGTATGTGCTTAGGGAGTATAAGCATGTTAGGTACTTGCCTTAAGCATGGTCATTGTTGAGTCTGGCTTGCATGTTGCATGGGGGATGTGTAGCATGAGTCGGGTGTGAGGCACAGCACATGGTGCGTAATTCATGTGTAGCGAAGCGTGACGCGGAAATCACGTGGGTTGAGGTGCGGAGCGTGACGCGGAAATCACGTAAATTGCGCAGCACATGGCGCAGAATTCATGTGTAGCGGAGCATGACGCGGAAATCATGTAAGTAGCGCAGCACATGGCGCGGAATTCATGTGTAGCGGAGCATGACGCGGAAATCATGTAGTTAGCGGAGCATGACGCGGAAATCATGTAGTTAGCGGAGCATGACGCGGAAATCATGTGGAGTCTAGTGCGTGCGTTGCATAGCATGTGGTGCATTGGCATGAGTTGATTGTTTTTAAGTATGTGGTTAGTTTTAAGCTTGAAAGCATGTTTCTTATTGTGGTTGTGTAACCTGTTGGATGCGTGTGCTGAGCATGTTGCTTGTTTTGGTTGTTTGTTTGTGGTTTGGTAAGTGTGAGCTGCTTACCAGTACCACGGTTGTACTGATACCCCCTTCCCCACCTTTCCCCAAACATTTTAGATGTTGCAGGTATCGAGGATGAACCGGACCTTGGTGGCGAGGAGGAGAACTGCGAGGAAATAATCCTAGAGTCTTGGTTTTTCTATTGTTATGTTTTAGCGCTTTGGTAGGTAGATTAAGCTGTTTGAATTGTAGTTCTGTGATGGTGAGGGATTCACCTGAGAATGGTTGAGTTTATGTTCCAGGCTTGTTGATTTTGTTTAAGTTTAATTAGATGTTTAGCTAGTGGATTAGCTAGCCCTTCTTGTTTATAAAATGTCTCTTGTTCCGCTGCATGGTTTTAGCTTATTGCCTGTGTCGATAAGGTATGTCTTGTTTAGAGGAGATAGGTTGCGAATCCTGTCTGAAGTTTGGCGGAGCTTGGTTGGTTGCTTATATAGAAGTGTTAAAAGTCTTTATCAGGTGATTAAAAATTTTGGGATAACCCGATTTACACCGTTATGCTGCCGAAATTTTCGGTACATCCGGTTTAAGTGGTTCAGTTCCATAGATAAGGGTTTAAGGGTTGAAGTAGCGTCTCTAGGCTAAGGGTTGGAAAACCTGGGGCGTTACACCTGGTGACTTTCGGGCCTAACAACATGGGCTTGGGCTTTATTGGTCTTGGGCTCATCCATTTAGTCTTGGGTTTGGTTCATATTTGACCCAAAACCATATGACCCAAACATTTAAAAGACTCAAATTTGATCCAAATAATTATTTTTTTAATTAATGGGTCAAATTAATTAATTTGATCAAAATAATTTAATTTTAATTAATTGATCAAATAGAAATTTGGCCCTATAAATTTATAATTGGCCAACTTTGTCTTCAAATTAAATTTGGGACACATGTCAATTTATAATTGGTCCCAAATTTAATTAATTTTAATTCCGTCATTGATTTTATGAAATGACGTGGCAATTCGTGATTGGTCAAAATTTCTCCATCAACAATTACCATTTTCATACATTAAAATAACATTTATATTAATAGCTCATGAAAAATAAGCATGTTAATTACTAATATAAATATAACTCTTATATTTTTAAACTAAAGTAATTTCATGCTCAATGCAAATTAATTTTCTTCAATTAATCTAACTCTTAAATTAATTACCCAAGAAAATTAAAATAATCATTCACATTTTCATACATTAACATAACAACTTTATATTAATTGCTCATGAAAATAAATAAGCATATAAGTTACTTTCATAAATATAACTCTTTATATTCTTTACTAAAGTAATCTCATGTTCAATGCTTCTCAATTTTCATCTATTTAATCATAACAATTTATATTAAATAGTCATGAAAATAAAATTCATACATATTTCATACGTTATAACATTTATAATAATAAATATGCATGAATATGTTTAACCTATGGTGGGATTTTAAGCTAAATGACATACTTTATGCAACAATCAATTAATTTAATACATACATCACATGCATAATTAAATTAAAACTACCAAAATTGACCGGCATATTTGGCATATCCTAAAAAATTGAAAGCAATTAAATTACAATAATTTAAATCCAAGACATATCTTGGTCATCAAATCTTTTCCTTTTTGACATTTAGAATTTATCTAATCAAAAGTATAAATCTAATGCCAACAAATATGCTGCCTAAATAATCAATTTTGTAAATTAAACCACATATCACATATATGAAATTTAAATACCCACCATTGAACCAATGCTAATTTTAGAGAAACAAAACTAAATCTACGATCGACTCTGATACCAATTGAAGGATTGGAATTCCACAATTCCATAAAGCGGAAGCGTAATTGGGACCGATTCGTAGTTAATTTTGTTTCTACCAAAATACCAATACATTGGCAAAAATTTGGAAAACTATTATAAATCAATTATTAAGGCTAAGCATACAACCTTAGAACTAATCTAAAAGGGAGAAGCAAACACACCGTCGTTGTCGTCTCTGAAATATCAAGAACGCCTTTCTTGATTTTGGACCAAGCGTCAACAATTGGGACACCACCAATTGATCTTCTCCGCTATGACTCTGAGATTAGGAACGTAGTTGTGGGACTACCTAATCTTGAATGGGAAAAACTCTAGAGAGAAAATTTTCCCTAGAGTTCTTGGGTTGAGAGAATATGGGAGGGAGGCTAGAGAGAATGCAAGAGTGCATTCTTGTGGTCTTATGTTGTAGTACCTAAACCCTGGGTTTAGTGTTCTATTTATAGGAGAAAGGCCATGAATAAAATATTCATTTAAAATCAATTATTTCCATAACTGATTTAATCTTTTCCATAATCAATCAATTCCATAATCAATCAATTTCATAATTGATTAATCTTTTCCATAAATGATTGATCACTTCCATAAGTGATTAAATCATTTCCATGAATGATTAATTACTTCCATAAGTGATTAATCATTTTCATAATTGATTAATTTCCAATTAATTAATTCTTTAATTAATTAATCACCAATTAAATATCATATATTTCATTTCAGACTTTCTATTAGTTAATTAATTAAGTGCCCAATTAAATATCATATATTTAATTTCAGACCTTCAATTAATTAATTCTATAATATGAATCAAATTCATATTAAAATTTGAACTCCTTCAAATTCTCTTATATCCTATAAATTTAGTATGAATCAAATTCACATTAATATTTGAACTTCTTCAAATATTTATTTCTCTCATAATAATAAAGTTTAGTCTCAAATTAGACTTTATATTTTAATGTATCACTATACATTATATTAATTTGTATCTCATACAATTAACTTAATTCCCAATATGAATTTGAACTATTCAAATTCTCTTAAGATATAATTGTTCCTAATTACTCTTTACGAGCCAGCAGGGGACCTAATGGACCTACAGATCAGAAGCTCCAATGACATGAGGTTAACTGATTAAACTCATTAATCAAGTTAACCAATATTCATTAACTGTGGGTCAATCCACTAAAGATCCACAACTGAACTCTTCTCACTGTAGAACATTTCTGTGTCCACGGATATAGACCTATACCGGTAAATCAATCCTTCACGAGTGTCCGTAATCACAGCTGGCTCAAATTACCGTTTTGCCCCTGTGTTACATCTGTCTCCTTAAGTACCAATGCTTCTCTAATGAACAACCTGTTTATGGTCCAACCACTAAACAGAAAGCCCCTCTCGGGCTAGTGAGAGGGCGGGATCCCTTTGTTCAAGTCCCAGAGTCACCATTTAAGGGAACACTCATACTTCTCCTATAAGTGGGAAGAAGTGAATTCCTTCTTGTGTTGTCAAGTCCCTATCCTCCCACTCGGTCTTGTCCCCAAAAAGGAAGGCATATTGAGTCGGCATATTGGCCACTCTCACCCATGCTAATCGAAGGACAATCCCTCATGAGAAGGAGTTCATGACACACTCAAGATTAAGACTGAGTTACCAAGGTCATCCTATTGAAACAGTAACCTAACTAGTTAACGGTGTTATATCTAGTGGTTTACCATTTCATGGTCCGGCCTTATGCAAACTCATTGCATAGTATACCCCCGCTCGCATGTCTACTACATGGACACTTTGGATCAGTACGTCTGTATCAAATACAAAGTGGGTCGTATCACATGGTGTTACCAGGATAAGGTACCAAACCTTATCCTTGTACTATAGACCTTTTAGGTTTTTACTTGAACATCAATCTCTGTATGTCCCCACATACTAGTTCAAGTTACATACAAACAACCTTGGATCTTAGTTTATTGGATTTGGGTCAAATTGTGCAATATTTAACAATGACACTTTATTGTAGAAAATCAATAACAATTTATTGAAACAAGTATACAATTTGTTTACATTCACTATCTACGAGTTTTAGGGCATAAAACCCAACAGTCTCGACATTGTGCCCTCAAGTTTTCGGCTAGGAAAGACTTGCTACAGCAGCGTCGAGACGCTAAGGCCAGCGTCTCGATACTGTTGTCTCGGCTTTGCTCGCTGCTTGACGTGCGTCGTGCTGTTAATGAGCAACAGCCTGCTTAAGTGCAAGTATACACTATCAAGTAATAAAGTGGAAATTATTCTAGATATTGTACTGAAGAGATATGGTGACTAGCTAAGTTAACTCACGATTCTGTAAAATATGAACCTCCTCTAAATTTGCAGCCACAATTGGTAACCAATAAAATAATTGATTGGGTTTTGGTTTTAATACAAAGATAAATTAGCAAGGAACTAAAAGCAGATAAAATCTATGAGATAAACAGGGGAATTCAATTAGTTTCAACCTTGAACTTTAGGCTACACCCACCTATGCGCGTACAATTTACTCAGGCAATGCAGTCGGCTGAGAAACACTATCTATGTTGCCCACATAGACATGGTACATATAACATCTCCTAGTTGCGCCCGCAATTACCCTGACAACTAGATTGTGAGTTAAGTCCAACTTCTATTCAGCTCCATTGTAGGTTCCTTTAGAAGACTAAGCCAACTAGACATCTATTTCTACGGCTAGTTGAAACTTAGATAAATATGCTTACGACTTCTTGAAACTCTAGTGGTTCCAGTCCTATTTCTAGGATGCAAGAAATCAAAGTCCTATTTCTAGGATTGTTTCCACTATTGTGCTTACGAACCGCGCATTCAACTCCAACCGTTCGACCATCAGCTAAATACAAACTATGTTAACCTAAGTGGCCAATTTAAGTTAACAATAAACTTTGATTTTCACCAAGAACAAACAATGCTACGAAGAAGCAAAGTTGCTTTAGCATAGGTGGGGCTTTCTTCTACTCAAGGAATCCACATAATTGAACCCCCAAATAGAAGCTTAGCTCATAATTGAGAATAAAATGCACAACATAAAGGAAAGAAAACTCAAAGTATAAGAACAACGTGAATTCATATAAAAGAAAGACTTGAATACAAAAATTTAGCTTTCAATTGAAAAATACAGAAAAAAAATACAAGGATGCTGGAAATAAAAGAACGGAAAGTACAAAACACAAAAACATGACTACTATGGATTTTCCCCTCTCTATCTAGCTTGCTCTTTTCCTCTTTCAAGGGGAGACAAGTCTTTCTCCTCTACTTCTTTCGAATGGAGGAGCCGACAGAGATTGGAAAATCCAAAACTTGGAGTGGTTACAAGCTGAGAAGAGAAAAACTAAAAAGAATCTATCCTAAGGACGAAAACTCTAAGCTCTCATCTTCTTGCACCTCGATCCCATTTTTATAGACCTTGGAAGGTAAGGTTGGCTACCAAGATCAGTGTGAGAAGGCCTTGGAAGGTAAGAATCCACGATCCTCAGAGTTTTGATGCTGAATTGGGGATTTTTGGATGATTCTGTGAAGATCCTGCAAATCTCGGTATTCTGTCGGAAAGCCCAGTTGTGACCGCATCTCGGGCACATTTGCCACTGTGTTCTACTTCAACAATTTTGTCTTCAGCATAGGGCTTCTTTCCTTATATGGCTTTGCGGGCGCATCTTGATCACATTCCTCATATCCTCAGGTCCAGATGCAGGCGAAATATTTTTGCTTCACCTTCTATTTGTAACGCCGACAAATTAAGGTAAAACTCGTTTCTTGCTCTAAATTTGAGTATTGTTGGGTTAAGTTGTGAGTTTTGGTGATTATATGTCTCTTATTAATGGGTTTCTTAATTGAATTAAGGTTGAGGGGCATTCCTGTAATAATAATGAAGTGGTGAAGCCCTAAACTCTTAATTTATTTCTTCCTTCTTCACGTGAACCTCCTAGCCGCCAACCTTCATTTTCTCCTTCACGTGATTATCGTGAAACCTTCATCAGCCGCCAGTTCTTCTTCTTTGCGAACCTTCACCAGTCGACGACCTTCGTTCCTTCTTCTTCGTGAAGCTTCATCGGTCGCTAGTCTCGTTTTCTTCTTCTTCGTGACGCCTCCTCCGGCGAGCTCGGAACCACGACGGCGGACGGCAGCTGGACAGGCCATCCCAACGAGGGTGCGCGTGATTATAGTGTGGTGGTGGTCGTTCAACAACATTTTCCGACGACGATTCCGATAGGCGCGATTAATAGCTTGTGGGTCTGTTGTTGGGCGTTTTTCCAGCGCGTTATCTAGTGGGTAAGCGTTTAGAAGCTTTTTCTTGGTTGGTTTTTGAGTTTAGATGATTACCCATGCATTTTTCCTTCCGTTCAGCTGACGTTCTTCTCGTATCCAGCGATTTCGTTGAATCTCCAAGTTCCAGCATCTTGAGCGGTTTCGTCTTTGGGTAAATGACTTAAGCTTGTGTTTTGGTTGGTTCTTTTGCGTTAGGAGTTTATCCATTGATTGTAGCATCTATTTCCAAGGTTTTCGTGGCATTCAGGATTATAATTGTCGTTTGGAGCAGGATTTGAAGGCTTGGACAGCAAGCTTGGTTTCCGTTTGGTTGGTTAGAAGCATGGAAGCTAGGGAGCTCATTGTGTCGAGCAACTGATCGACTTATGTAAGTAGCTATTGGATTTCAGTTTCAAGCTTAGGCCATGGCATGTTTGTTGGAATTGATAAATGACTAGTCTGAATCTTGAATTAGTTTCTTATGAGAATTGGCATGCTAGCAAGAGTTAGTTGTGTGCCTTTAAATTGTCCTTGGATTTCGATGAGCTTGATAGTTCGTTTAAGCATGTTGTGGGTAGCTATGTTCTTTCTAGTTATGGAATATATTTGGTTCTGTTTCTGGATGGATTGGAATTCCTTTTGAAATTATCTTGGAAGCATGATTAATCAGTATGGTTGATTGCCCTGTATGTCTGATTTGGTTGTGGTGGCTCATTGTATTCTGGAGTTGTGGTTGAGTCGTACCGATATTGAGAGTGTTTTATTTGCTCTTTCAGGTGTCAGGAAATTTTTGGATTTGCCTTATGTATGTCGTTATGCTGCCGAATTTTCGGTAGCACAACAGCAGGAGTGAGACTAAGCTTAGTAGAACCTTCCCTGACTAGACTAAGCTTAGAAGGATCCCTCGATACGTTACGCTCGATAGTCGTACGTACGGAAAGGGCAAGACTTAGAATAGGGGCCTTAGATGTGACTCAGGGTCACAGGTATACTTAGCAGATCGTTAAGCCTTATGTCTAGCTAGGTTCGTTTCCTTCCCATCTTAGGATACTGATGGATACTACCTACAGGCACGAGATCGTGCACCCTATCAGTGACTGCTAGGGCTTACTTCTCTTGCACGGGATCGTGCATTCCATCAGGACAGTGTCGAGCTAGGCACAGGATTGTGCGCCAGATGGCATTCGGGCATGTTTCATGCTCAGGTTGCTCCACTGTACTTTGACTTTATGATTCAGGGTGTTGTGTGGGGATAGGTGTAGTTCTGCTAGAGATTGCCAGCTAGTCCCTAGTTTACTCACCTTACTTGACTGACTCACACTACACCATAGTTGGCATAGGTTGGAGCAGGAAACCACCCTAGGTAGATCCTTACCTGAACCCGAATAAGGCCTTGGGGTTAAAAACCCGAATTGATGTTTCCAGATTAGGTCCCTATGACGAGAGACCCGAGAACTAAGTTTCATGTTACCTGATTTTATAATTATCAGATTCAGCTCTTAAGTGGGCTACTTACTGAGTATATGTTTATATACCCACCCATGCTACTCGATTTTCCTTTTCAAGTGGTACTTGAGGACGACTGGCGTATGGCGAGGGCTGTGACTGCATTGGCTATGGGATCGCAACTACAATTTATGTTTTGCCTTTGATTATTTCATAGTCTCTGATGTCGTAGAATCGATTTCTTGTTTTAGACTCGAACGTTGAAACTATGAATATTTTTCAGCTTTATGATTTTGAGTTTTCCTTTTATGTTTTACAAATGGAAGTTACGTTTTGGGCCCTTTTATTAAATGAAAGTTATTGTTTTCTTTTGCTTGTTTTTTGTTCTTATCAAAATAAAACTTTCGACTCCTTTGGTTTAGTGGCGACCTTCAGTGTATTTTAGCTTATGTTAAGTTGGGTCGTTACACTATTGCTCTGCTAACTTTTATCTCCTCTTGCAGGCGCATCCTCCTCGCAAAGACTTTTGCACAAAAACATTACTTGGATAAATTCTTTACAAAAATAATCTCTTTTTGTACAAATATTAAGCTTAAATTCTATAATTCTAAGATTTTCTTCATAATTCTACAACTTTTGCCAGATTGACTTAAAATGATAAGATTTTAGACGCAATGTCCTTGCTTTCCAAACAATTACCTAAGCTTTTAAGGCTAAATGACACACATAAATGAGCGTTATCACTGCTGTAGCTCTAACTTTGAATCTTCTTTTAATCTTTTGCCCCTTTTTAGGTCCCAAACACTTGAACAACTCCCAATTGCTCCAATTTATCCAAGAATGCATTTCCTACAAAAGAAACATTAAAGTGCATCAAAATGGCCAAATAATCCTCAAAGACTAACTAAAATATACTAGAAAAAATAACTCGCTATGCGCGCTATCAGAGTGCAAACCAGTCTCATAAGGAAAAATCTATAGTATATAAAAGTGATAGGATAATTATATTAATTGATATGAAACCTTTTGAGTGAGACTAAATGTAAAACCACAAGGGCTCATGTCCAAAGAAGACAATATCATTGTGGAGATATATGAATAATTTCTTTTCCTTAACAAGTGGTATTAGAGTCATGGTCTAAACTTTGTTGTGTTGGTGAAATCATCAAAGTTCGAACAAAAAGAAGTTCTGAACCTTATAGTAAAAAAGTTTGTGGTTGGATCCCTCTAATAAAAAGGCTTGAGTGACAAGCAAGTAGAGATCTATTAGGTTAGGTGGCCTGATAAAAAAACGAAAGGTAGCCTTATGAGATCAAGGAGTGAAACTGACAGAAGGGATATATCTTTGTTCCAGGGGAGAAGATTAAAGGGTGTGACTCAGAGTGGTCGACACTCGGTATATCCCATAATGTGAATATGTGGTTGTGCTCTATCTAAATGGCTAACTAGCCTCTTGGATAAGATCAAGCTCACATTACCAATCGTGAGCAGACAAATGAATGATTATTTGAGGAGAGGCTCAAATGATACTTTGTTTGAAGGAGATTGTTGGGAGTGCAAACAAAGTTCCATATTCTAGAAAGTAGACAATATCATACTATTGTGAATATATGTACAGTTCATTGTCCTTAACATATGTTTACTAGAAGGTTCATTGTCCTTAACACATGTTTACGTGTGAATGAAGGAAATAGGTTTTATAGATCATTTTTTTTTTCAAGGGAATAGGGAGGGATAGAAAGATTTATTTACTTTTTATTATTTTTGTCACGTCAATACAAAAAAGTCTAAAAATAAAGTTAAAAAAATGTAATTGTAAATAGTCTCATCAACAATGCTATAAAGTGGACCCGATCAATATTCCCTTAGTCACCTCAATTATCTTAGAATTCGAAAGGGATTTTTTTTTTAATTTCATTGGCTAAATTATAAGATTTTAAAATTTAGGATGGAACTATTTCAAAAACTACCAGAACTAAAAAAGTACTATCTATCTATTTATTTTACCAACATCATTTTATAATATATAGTAAGACTTTCCATCGATTCAAACCAAAATATTTAATCACATTCATTTGTTGGTATCAGAAATTCACTTTCAAATATGGCCAGCTGATTTGCTAAGAATAGCTTTCATTATAGGGCGCGGTCTACACTTGGCCACTAATGCTTCAGCTTTGGGCATGGTGAGCCCTTTACCTTCCGTCATGTCAACCAATAAGTTGCTCATTCTTTTCCATTCAAAACATTGAATCAGCGATGCCAAAGTCAAGGCAACCACTCATTGCGCCATCCCCATACCAGGACATGCTCTCCTCCCCAACCCAAATGGTAATAGTTTGTATGAGTCAAATCCCATCACATTTACATGTCTTTCAGGCTTAAATTTAGTGGCATCTTCCCATATTCATATTCTCATATAGTTAATAGGAAGTCAACGAGCTCTCATAAATTTAGTTCATTCAATATGTCTATTAAATAGCTTTGATACAGAATTACTTTTAGATTTTTAGTTAAAATTAGGAGTGGAATAGGAATTTGAACTTCTTAAGGGATGTTGACTTTCCAACAGTGGTTTAATAAATTAATTTCAACAATCTTTACTTGAATAAGTAATATTTTACTAATTAATTAGGTTACTTTGTTATTTATTCCACAACTAAAGGTTGTTTTCATGACTAACTTTGCTTAATCAATTATCTTATTGGCAATAATCTTTGTCCATTTCAAGTTTAAAATTTCCCATCTATTCAAAATGTCATCAGCACTTAAAGTATTTTTTGCCTTATAAAGAACCTTCTAGAAAACCTCCTTGATTTAGGTTTATTTTATATATTTTCTTCAATGGCTTATTTCAATCAAGATGCAGCCAAGATTGATTAAATTAATTTTAATTTGCAAATTGAGAAAAAGAATCCCATCTAAGATATTGGACTAAGCATAAATATTGTATGAAAATACTCGGTTGGTGAATAATCATATCCATAATAAAGAAATTAGATTGAGAGACAAGTTAAGTTTGAAGAATAAGTTAAAAGATGAGACTTCAAGAAAAGGAAAATAATTAAATTCATGAAACATCTTGATTATAAAAGTGTTATGAATTTTGAAACATTGGAAATTGGAAAATATTTAAATTCATGAATCATATCTTCATTATAAATTGGTTACTCTATGGCTCAATGTGTGTTTCCTCCTATTTCAAAAAAAAAAAAAAAATGTGTGTTTCCTCCTGGCCTGTACACAAAGTAAAGGAGAAATATTATTTTTTCAATATAGCCTGTGTGGTCCAAATCAGTGAAGTGATTTATGGTCCGTTTAGAATACATTTTAATTTAAATGTTTTTCAAGAATGCATTTTTTAAAAAACATTTTGTATAAAAATTGTTTAGAATTTAAACACTCATATGTTTGGTTGCATTTCCTCATTGGTGTTTTTATACACAAGTTATTGTATACTTCAAAGACTTTTTTTAAAAAGTTGGTTTCAAATGTTTCTCTCAAAATGATTGATTTATCAATCTCATTTTCTAATAAGTCATTTTTAGTGGTTGCCAAACACTATAGATTTTTTCAAAATGATTTTTTTTTTTCAAAATTAAACACTTGAAAAGTTAAACCAAACACACCCTTAAGTCCAAGAAAAAAAACATTATAATTCAAGTATAAATGAAATAAATAATTTTATTAAGGATTGCCAGTCCTGATTGATTTTCTGTTTTCTGTTTTCTATTTTTGGTTTTTAGAAAAGTAGTTTTTTAAGGTCCATTTGATAACCCTTTAGGTCCCATTTGATAACCATTTCGTTTTTTTTTTTTTTTTTTTTTGAAAATTAAGCTTCTAACACTCCTTCCACCTATCAATTTCTTTGGTTTGAACTTACATCCTTTCCATGTTTTCAAAAACCAAGTCAAATTTTGAAAACAAAAAAAAAAAGTAGTTTTCAAAAACTTGTTTTTGGAATTTGGCCAAGAACTCTAATGTCTCCTTAACCAAAATTAAAACCAAGGTAAGAAAATTGAGAGAAAACAAGCATAATTTTGAAAAACCAAAAACCAAAAACCAAATTAATGGTTATCAAACGGGGCCTTAGTTTTTTGTTTTTGAAAATTAAGCTTATAAACACTACTTCTACCTCCAAATTTATTTGTTTTGTTATCTACCTTCCTTCCTTGTTTTCAAAAACCAGGTCAGTTTTTTAAAACTAAAAAAAGTAGTTTTCAAAAACTTGTTTTTGTTTTTTGAATTTTGCTAGGAACTCAAATGTGTGCTTGATAAAGATGAAAGTCATGTTAAGGGAATTGGGAAAAGCCAAGCATAATTTTCAAAAACTCAAAAACCAAAACTCAAATGGTTATAAAAGAGAACCTAAGTAACCCATTCTTTTATTATTTTTTAATTAAAAAATAAGTGCGACGTCACCTTTCCATGGATAACTAACGTGAAATTTGAACGTCTGATCTCTTGGTCGAAAGTATACGTTATTGTATGCCAATTGAGATATATTCTTTTTGACTTTTTGTTTTGAGTTTTTGATATACTAGATATTTAGCACGTGCCTTGCATGTGGTATTTCAATTTTATTTTATCATATATTAAATTTAGATTTTTTTAGAAAAAATGTTGAATACATAGTAAATAATATTATTGTTTAATTATGTTGGGTGTTGAAATAGAGATTTCCAACAATTTTAATACCTCTCTCAGTTGTATGTATCGCTATGGTTAATATAGAATTTAGTCTAGTTTTGCCATGAATGAGAATGCAAGAGTTATTGTCAATAATAATAATAATAATAATAATAATAATTAATAAATAAATAAAGAAGATGCCAGAGTTAGAAGAGATGTGTGAAACTGATAATGAAATGTAATTCATTTTAGGAAGAAATGCCATTTATCCTACCCATTTTGAAATTAAAAAAAAAAGGAAAAAAATGTGTTTATAATATAATACACATAAAAAAAAAAAAAAAAAAAAAAAAGATGAATTGTATTATAAAGATGTTAAGAATGAGCAAAAGAGTTTGTCTATTTTTATAGAAAGTTAGGAAGAAGATGAAACATGTTATTCCATTTTCAAACAATTAAAGGAGGTGATGGAAGATTTACTTCAATTTTGATTTAAAGACTATTTATGACATTTTTGTGTGGGCATGTGAATAATTTTAAGGGATAAGTACATAGATAACCCAAATATGGACCTTATATTTAAAAAATGTCCAACTTTTCCATTTTTTTTTTTCATAAAAGGCCTGATGGCCCAATTATTTTACACAAAAGTAAGGGGTCTTTTACGGTTAAACCCTCATATATACTTCTACCATTTAAAAAAACAAAAAAGACAAAAAACAAAAAGCAAAAAAGGAAACACAATTGTTTCCTTCAAAATTGTATATTCAGACCGTGAGAGAGAGAGGGGGAACAGAAAAGGAAAGGTCTAGAAATCGGAAAAGGAAAAAAACCCACGATTCGAAGCTTGCTTTTTAACCCACAATTTGTACTGGAATAGGCTTCGTTTTTTTCCTGCGATTTTGCGAAGAAGAAGACACAGAAAGCGCGCGAAGAAGACGGACCGCTGGTAGCAGAAAACGTTTGGTATATTTCGAACTTCCGAGGTATATTTCACATAATCTGGTACATTGCTTTGAAATACCTAGTTCATGCGCTGTATTCCCACAGTTTTTTAGGGTTTTTTCTGGCCCACCGTCCCTGAGGCGTCAACACTCTGTTTTTTCATAATCCCTTTACTTCCTCACTGCTGGTATATATGAACCACAAAATATGTATCAGACACACATGGTTTATATATTCATCTGTATATATCATATTTTATATATTTCATTAATTTTTTATATACCATATTCCAGAGTATACAGAAATATATACCACATGGTATATATGAAACATATGTATACTGACATATGATATATATTTCTGTATACTCTGGAATATGGTATATAAAAATTGAAATATATAAAATATGATATATACAGATGAATATATACTGACATTGACTGGAATGAGATATCCCTCTAAATATATTAAATATTTAAACTGAAAATGTACCCATCTAAAAACATGTTTATAATGTGTATATATGAAATTGACATTAACTAAAACGATATATCTCTTTGAATATATAAAATATAAAAACTGAAAACGTACCTATCTTCAAAACACTGAAAACCGGAACAGAAAAGTTGAACACAATTTGTCAGAAACCTCCATAAACAACCTAAATACAGCAGGGAAACCACTGGAAAAACTACCAGAAACAAACAAATTTTTGATGAACTGCTGTAAACTAGGGCTGTACACGGGTCGGTTTGGGCCGGGTTGGGGTCAAATTTTGGACCAACCCGAAAATTCGGGTTGGTCAAATTCCCAACCCGACCAACCCTATTCATGAAGGCAACCCAACCCAACCCAACCCATTTTAGTCTGGTTGGGTCGGGTTGGGTCACCGGGTTCCTCTTTTCTGATTTATTTGAGCCAAACAAATGTTAATTTTCTGATTTATTTCGGCTTAACAGCAACACAACCTTGTTAAATTGAAGGGCCACTCATTATCTTTTTTAGAGAACGAAGGCCCACTCATTATCTTGATTATATTTGAGCTCAATAACAAATAATTAAAACTAACTAAAACAGAAGTTTTTCCACAAATCCATCCAGCAAACTCAATGGAACAAAATAAAACTTTTCTAACAAGTTTCATTAAAGAAACAATGGTACAGATAAATAAGAACATTTAAATGAAATTTTTAAAAAAATGCTTGATTCTGAAACTTGAAAGTTGAAAGAAGGGAGTATTGTTTTGCCTTTTGCGATTGGGAGGGAAAGACGATTGAACTTTGAAGTGAAAGAAATAGGCGTGAAAACTAGAAAGGAAAAAAAGTGAAAGAAACGCATGAAAACTGGAAAGGAAAAAAACAAGAAAGTAAAACCATAAATGAAAAAATTGGACATCTCAATGATAAACCAACATTACAGTATCACAAAATCCAACAACACAAGAAGGTTCACAAGGTTTTATTAGAATTGGAATGGGCATGTTCTGAAAGAATTAGTTTCCAATGAAAATCAAGATTATCCAACATATTACAATATCAAAGATGATTCCAAAAAAGAAAGGTGAATCTACAAGCAAGGATTTTTAGCATGCAAGAAATAAACTTGGAAGCTCCAGGACGATTTGAGTTGAATCTCAAGACCCACGATGCACTGCACAATTGAGGCTGGCAGATGACCCAAACAAAAAAAAAAGAAAGAAAGAAAGAAGAAAGTAAAACGAAAACCCACCTTGTTGGCTGCTGCGATGCGCGGATGAAGGTGTGAGCAACGGTGGTTGAACGGCGGCGATGGACCAACGACAGTGATGGACTAACGGCGACGTTGAAACTTAAAGTGAAAGGAGGGAGGCTGGGAGCGGCATTTTGCAATTGAGAGGAAAAGGCTGAAAGAGGCGTGGGAGGAAAGGAAAAGAAACCCTAAAGCATTTATATATATTTTTTTTTTAAAAAAAATAATAATAAATCCGGGTTGGTTCGGGTTGAACCGACAAAAAAACCATTGAACCCTATACCCGAACCGAACCGACCGGTTCTTTTAAAATAAAACCCAACCCAACCCAAATTTAATTCTAACCCAACCCAACCCTTATAATTTGGGTTGGGTTGGCCGGGTTTTTCGGGTTACCGGGTTCGTTGAACACCCCTACTGTAAACAATCGAAAATCGCCGAAACAGAGCAGGTAAAAAAACTTGAAAAACACCGACAATCTTGGAAAAGAAAAATGAAAAAATGCTACGAAAAATGAAGAAAAACAAATGGGAAGCAGCCAGAAATAGAACAAAAACAAATAGCAACCGAAAATGAAGGAAATTAAACCACGATTCTGGAAACATTCCTGAATTTAAGGAATTTGGTGAAAATCGGTTGAAATAACCTTCCTAAAATTGAGCATATTCGGTTAGCTAATATGACATATAATATTATCATTTATAATATTATTTGGAGAGAGATGATATATACAAGAGTAAAAAGGTAAGAAAATATAGTTGGAAATCTAATCTTGAAAATATGCAAATTTTTAGACATATGTGAAAATATGAATCTCAAACAGCCCATCTACCAAAATTTCTCTAATTTTAATTGTTAAAAAGAAAAAGAAAAAAGAAACATGAAAACATTTTATTTCTATGTGGATGTGGATAAGATTTTTTTTTTAAAAAAAAATATATTATTTATATTATTTTGTGAGAGAAGGTGGGAAAGAGTTTAAATTTTAGGTTTTATTTGCAAGTGAATGAAGGAGTTTGTTTTGTTCTTAATTATTAAACACATATGTATGACAATTGTGTGAGAATTTGTACGTGGGAGAGTGAGAAGGAGAATTTGGATAGTTGGGAGAGAGAATAAAAACGTAAAAAGTGGGAGAGAGAGTAGAAGGTAAATGATAACTTAAATAAAAAAAACAAGGGAAAAAATACACTTTTAGTCCCTAAGGTTTGAGTTAGGTTTCATTTTGGTCCTAAGTTTTGAAACTCGACATTTTAGTCCCTGAGGTTTGGATTTCGTTTCATTTTGATCCCTCCATCCCATTTTCCGTTAATTACTAACAGATTGCTGATGTGGCTTTTGTTTTTATTAAAAAAAATATTTTTTATTATTTTTATAACCATTTACCTTACAATTGATAACCATTTTGTTTTTGGTTTTTGAAAATTAAGCTTATAAACACTATTTCTACCTCTAAATTTATTTGTTTTGTTATCTACTTTAATCCCATGTTTTCAAAAACCATGTAAAAATTTTTTAAAACTAAAAAAAATAGTTTTCAAAAACTTGTTTTTGTTTTTGGAATTTGGCTAGGAACTCAAATGTGTGTTTGACAAAGATGAAAGTCATGTTAAGGACATTGGGAAAAACCAAACATAATTTGCAAAAATTAAAAAACAAAACTCAAATAGTTATCAAACAGGACCTAAGTAACCAATTCTTTTATTATTTTTTAATTAAAAAAATAAGTGCAACGTCACCTTTCCATTGGTGACTAACGTGGAATTTGAACGTCTAATCTCTTGGTCGAGAGTATACGTTGTATGCCAATTGAACTATATTGTTATTGACTTTTTGTTTTGATCAATTTTTAATTACTAGTTTTTAACACGTGCGATGCACGTGATGTTTCTATCTATATTTAATCATATATATAAATTTAATGATGTTTCCACACTTTTATGTTCTACTAGAATTTTCATACGTGCGTTGCACGTGGTTTTTCATGTTTTTCGTAATAATTCAAATATGTAATTTGAATAGAGAAGGGAGAAAAATGAAGAATATTATTTGGTTCCAACCTATATCTATATATATATATATATAATGATAAAGTAAGCAAATTTAAAATATATGTAATTAAAAGTCTTATTGAGAAGATCAAAAGTTTGAGAAATATTATAATGAAGTTATTTATGCGAATGTGTGGGTTTTAATATATGGGTTATTTGGCTAACATGAGCATAACATAACTGGCATAAGGTCTTGTACTAATGACCGAGAGGTCTGTGGTTCGAATCTCCCACCCCCACATGTTGTCAAAAGTATATATATATATAGTCTTGGGTATTCAAATTGTCTTTCATTCCAAGGCATAACTTGAATTCATGTGCTTTACATTCGCATGGAGTTCGTTCCCAAAAATATAGCTATCCCCCCTCCCCCTCTCAGGTCAATCTCACAAGCCTCTTATTCATGTACTCAAAAAAATTGGACATGACTCTGTATATGGTTGTAGGAGATAAAAGAGTTACATATATTTGAAATTTCATTTATTAACTATAACTATAGATAAAATAAAACTCATAAATTTCTAGAAATAAAAATGTTTTTTTTCATATTCTAACTCTTAATAAAATCTTTTTTTTTCTTCTAAAAAAAATCTTTTTTAAAAAAATACTTTTGAAATTTCATTATTAACTATAATTAAAGATAAAATAAAACTTATAAATTTCTAGAAATAAAAATGGTTTTTTTTTCATATGCCGACTCTTAATAAAAAAAAAATAAGGTGAAAGAGGACAAACAATTTTGTTTTGTTTATTTTATATTTTAATTAAACGATAATAAATAAATAAACCTTTATAAAATAAATACACCGATAGTGGAGTGTTGAAGTGGTTATTTTTTCCATCAAATAAGTCATTTTTTAAAATTAAATGTTTAAAAACTCTTGAAATTCTACAATTCATTATAGTTAAAAGCAATTTCACAACTTTAAGAATTAAATTTTAGATTTTCTTTTTCAAACAAAAAAGGAACTAAAAAAAAAAAAAAAAATTGAATTATTAAATTAATAATGTAACTAACTTAAGGTTAAACCAATTTTACCTAGAAAAACTATTACTTTTAAACTTATTGGTTGTACCTTAAAAAAATTTTAAAAAATTAATGTTCAAGTTACAGCCTAAAGGGTCTATAGTTTAGGGATAAGACTGGGTACTTTATCCTGGTGACACTATGGATACGACCCGCTTTGTATTATGATACAAACACAATGATCCAACACGTTCATGTAGTGGTCATGCGAGTGGGGGTATCCTGTGCAATGAGTTTGCACAAGACCGGACTGCGAGATAGTCAACCACTAGCTCTAACACTGTTAGCTAGTTAGGTTTTCTATTTCACTAGGATGACCTAAGCAACTTGGTCTCAATCCTGAGTGGATTATAGACTCCTGTTCACGAGGGGTTGTCCTTTGATTTGTATGGGTGAGAGTGGCCTGCTCGTCGACTCAATAAGCCTACCATTTTGGGGACAATACCGAGTGGGGAGCTGGAAACATAATCACACAAGATGAAATTCACTCCTTCCTGACTCTAGGGTAAGTAGATGTGTATTTCCTTAAGTGGTGTCTCTGGGTCTTGAATAATGGGCCCTGCCCTCTCTATGGTACGAAAGGGATATCTGTTTGTTGGTTGGACCTCAAACAGGTTGTTCATTAGAGGAGCACTGGGGACTTAAGGTCAAAGATGTAACCTCGGGGTAAAACAGTAATTTGACCTAGTTGGGGTACGAACAAACGTGAAGGACTAACTTGCCGTTATTGGTCGATATCGGTGGACACAGAAATATTCTGCAGTGAGAAGAGTGCAGCTGTGGGTCTTTAGTGGAGTGACCCATAGTTAACGAATGTTGACTAACTTGGTTAATGAGTTTAGCCAATTAGTTTCGTATCATTGGAGCTTCTGATCTGTAGGTCCATTAGGTCCCATTGGTAGCTCGTAAAGAGACTTGAAGCAGTTAAGTATAAATTGTAAATTGAAAGTGTTCAATTTATTTGGGGAAACGTATAATGTATGTTGATACATTATAATATAAAGTTTATGAAACTTTATAATATAATTTTTGAATTAAATTCAAAAATTAATTCATGAGAGAAAATATTTGAAAAAGTTCAAAGAAATTTAATATGAATTGAATTCATATTAATTTTAATTTTTAATAAAATTCCTAAGATTAAATATGTGATATTTAATTTGATAATTAATTAATTATGGAATTAATTAATTATTTATTAAAATTAGATATGGTTCAGATAATATATTTAAACTTATTCATAGACCTTTTCCTATTAGGAAAAGGTCTTGGCCTATACCTATATATAGGACCCCTGGGGTGGGGTGAAAGACATCCCATTCATTCTCCTTCTCTCATAGATCTCTCCTAAAAGACTCCCACCAATCTTATGCTTCAAGAAGTCTTAGAGATATACCGGTGTAACCAATTGGTAGTGTTCGCACAAGAAGGTTGCTGCATTTTCAATCTTACTAGTAAGAAAAGACGAATCGATCAAGGCTTTCTACAAAAGTAAGTTTTCTTTGAAACCCTTGATCACTAGCATCATCTAGATTAGATCTAGTTAATTATTTAACATGTTTTTAACCGATGTACAACCCCTTAAATATAGATTTATTGTTGTAATATTTTGCAAATTGTATTGGTATTTTAATTAAAAATCAAAGACTATGGGTAGTTTCGATGATTCTTTCCGCTGCGCAGGGCTTTTATCCCTTCAGTTTAAATATAAAGAGTTGTATTTAATTTAATGTCTTATGGATGCTTGTATGTTTTTCATGATTTATTTGATATAAGGAGTTATATTAATAAATATGAGAATCAAAGATGCATTGAGCAAGAAACACCCATAGATTTAATATAAATGTTATATTGTTCATGCAATGCATCGTGTATGGTTTATTTATTAAAGGGAAAAATACACTTTTGGTCCCTGAACTTTGGTTCTTGAATTTTCAAACTCAACAAAATTACCCCTGAGGTTTTGATTTCGTTACATTTTTTGTCCCTCCGTCCAATTTTCTGTTAAATCCTAACAGTTTGCTAACGTGACACTATTATTTTAATAATTTTTTTAAATTTTCTAAATAAAAATATATATAAAATAATAAAAATATTCTTATTTTATTATTTTTTTAATTCTTTCTCTCCCTCTTTCTTCTCCTTCTTTTTTCTCTTCTCCATCTCCTTCTTCCCCATTTCCTTCTTCTTCAACTCCAGTTGCCAGCCGAATCAGACGAACCGAACTGAACCGGACTTCAAATCACCAAACAAAGCTTGAACCGAGCTGGACTGGGCCAAACCAACCCTATAGCAGCGAACCGAACCACAAAAAACACCTTTAGCCACCTCATGAAACCGTAGCCGCACGCGGTATGAAATCGTGTTAGCGTCGCGACATTGTGAAGATAGCGTTGCGACGCTTATGCGATCGCAGATCTCTGCTTCGCGAAATCGCAATAGGGTCGCGACGCTTCTGCGTCTGGAGGCAGAATCTAGGCATTCCAGAGCATGTTTTTCGCGTTTGGCCTCGATTTTGGACGTGATTTTCAACGATCTTCATCATCGAACACCCTATTCTAGACCCAGACTTACAGAAGATAATAGATTTACAAAATATGCCCAAAAACGCAGGGGCCTTTACATTGAACCATTCAAGAAAACGTAAATCTATGGCCAAATTAATCGAAACCATTTATACGCAAACCATAACATTCATAATGCATAAATCTCACCATGAACAAATTGCAAATTTCAATTTAAAAACAAGAACAACTGAGTTGGCTCTGATACCAATTGAAGGGATAAAAGCCCTACGCAGCGGAAAGAATCACTGAACCTACTCATAGTCTTTGATTTTTAATTGAAATACCAATACAATTTTAAAAAAAAATTACAGCAATAAATCTATATTTAAAGGGCTGTACAACGGTTATAAACATGTTTAAAAATTGACTAGATCTAATATAGATGATCCTAGTGATCAAGGATTTCAAAGAAAACTTACTTTTGTAGAAAGCCTTGATCGATTCGCCTTTTCTTGCTAGTAAGATTGAAAACGCGGCAACCTTCTTGTGCGAACACGACCAATTGGTTACACCGGTATATCTCTAAGACTTCTTGACGCAGGAGACTGGTGGGAGTCTTTTAGGAGAGATCTCTAAGAGAAGGAGAATGAATGAGATGCCTTTCACCCCACCCTAAGGGTCCTATTTATAGGAAAAGGCCAAGACCTTTTCCTTTAGGACAAGGTCATGAATAAGATCAAATCTATTATCTTATTCATATCTAATTTTAATAAATAAATAATTAATTCCATAATTAATTAATTACTCAATTAAATATCACATATTTAATCTTACGGATTTTATTAAATTATTTATATTAATATGAATCCAATTCATATTAATTATTTGAACTCTTTCAAATATTTTCTCTCAAGAATTAATTTTGAAATTAATTCAAAATTATATTATAAAGTTTCATAAACTTTATATTATAATGTATCAATATACATTATATGATTCCTCTAAATAAATTGAACACTTTCAATTTACAATTTATACTTAATTGCCTCAAATCTCTTTACGAGCTACCAGTGGGACCTGTAGACCCCTAAATTTGTCCGATATTTTATTCTTTTAATTGATTTTTTTTTAATAAAAGAAAAAAAAGAATATTCTAGAACATTTAATTTGCCAATTCAAATTTCATTAAATATGGTCAAATATTTTATTTTAATTAATTGATTTGCCAAATCAAATATTATGTTTATTTGGCAAGGTTAATTAAACAAAATATTATGTTTATTTGATTGGCAATTAAAATTTGGTAAATATGGGAGGTGAAAATTTGATTTCCTTTTTCATTTTTATTAGATTTTACTTATTTATTTATTTTTTAATTTAATTTTATTTGATCACCTTCCTAATTTGTGGTGGTTGGAATTGGTTATAAATAGGGAGCCCTCCCATTCTTGCATGACACGATTTTGAGCCTTGGGAGAAGCCTCCTACACGTTTTTTTGGCTAAAAAATACACTCCCTAAATCTCTCTCTTTCTAAACCCTAGATACACTTTTCTCCCATTCTCACCTAACTTCCCTCTCCTACTCCTCAAGATTTTTTTTCCCCCTTCTCACGATTTCTCTCTCTCTCGCCATCACTCTCTCTCAATCTCACGTCGCCACGTCATAAGTCTTATTCCCAACCCAACGGTCACAAGCATTCTTTGTAAGTATTTTTTTAAACCTTTGTCTTCAATTCTTTCTTCAATAATTTTCTTTTGTTCATGAGATTAAACTTTTCCATGCTTTCATAAAGTCAGTTTATTTTTTTTTCATTTGCTTTATTTTTTTCTTTTACATTTAGGAGGTTATGTGATTTTTCTTTAGGGAACATTTGACAATTGCATGCATGTTTCCATTCCAATTTTATCATTTTTATTTTTATGTACTTAAACGTTTAGAGTTGATTATTATATTTTGTTTATGTTCAACTTGTTAATTTTATTTTATTTTTTGCAATGGAATCTAATATTATTATTTATAGTTTAGCCATATATTTTCATTAAATCAATATGTAAATACTTTTGCCTAAACCAATGTTTCTTTTGTTATTGTGTTCAAAAATAAAAAAAGAGTTCCAATGATGGAATCTCAAATTTTTGGGATGCCAATGTTTGAGTTTTCTTGAGTCACATGTCTTGGAATGCCAAGATTTAATTTGATTCAATTTTAATAGTTTTCCTTTAAATCGTATCTTTATGATTAATAAAAAATAAAAAAATAAACTAAAAAAGGTAAACTAGATAGATCATTCACCTTTCATTTTCGTTAGGGAATTAGGATGTTATTAATTTAAATCTTGTCAAATCTTACTTATTTGGATAGAAAAAGTTTGGAGCCAATTCAAGATTTCCAATTACTTTAGATTTTAAATTCTGTTTTTTTTTTTTTTTTTTTTTTTTTTTTTTTTTTTTATCTATTCCAAATAAAGAGGTTTTTGAATTTTTTTTGTCTTTAATTTTCTCCTCCAATAATAATCCATAATTCTCTTATGAATTTCTTTCCCTTAATTAAATATTTCCAAAATAAAAATCTTCCAACGATGGAATCTTGAATTTTCGGAATGCCGATATTTGAGTTTCTTGAGGAAAAAAATAAAATCTCGGGATGCCGAGATTTGATTTTAATATTTCTTTCCATTTTTATATTTTTCTTTTAATTTTTTTTTCCAAAGAAGCATATTTCATAAAAGGCATTTTCTTTTTAAAGGAATGTTTTAAAAGCTTTTTGCTAAATTTATTCCATTAACTTTATTTTCAAAATAAAAAATCAACCCAAAACTATTTTCCATAAAAATGTCACTTGCTTTAAAAATAAAATTAATCAAGAGTTTTTCCCTTAAAAAAATATTCTTTGTTCACACATTTTTCCAAAACTAATAAACCAAATGTTTTAAAAAAAAAATAAACTTTCCTATGACGGAAATTAGGAAATCAAGATATTGACTTTCCTAATATTCTTGAGGTATAATGAATTTAAATTTGGGATGCCAAATTAAATTCATACAAATTTTGAATGGCTTTATGTCACCCACAATTATTGCTCATTATTTATTTATGGAATAATGAGAATTAAAATGTGGGACATTTAAAAATCAACAAAAAAAATATTCTTTAGTATTTACCATAGCCAATTTCCTTGAATAACACAAGAAAAATAAAATTTCGTTCTTTGAACGAGTGTTGTGGGGTGCTAATACCTTCCCCATACACAAAAGACCCTCGAACCTTAAATCTTTTATTTTCAGACCATTTTAGCATATTTTGGGTGCCTAGTCACACCCTCTAAATCAAGACTGGTGGCGACTCCATTTTCCTCCTCTTGGGAACAAAGTCGGCAGCTCCGCGTCGCAAACCCGTAGCGAGAGGACCTAATGGACATGCAGATCATAAGCTCCAACGATACGAGACTAATTGGCTAAACTCATTAACCAAGTTAGTCAACATTCGTTAACTGTGGGTCACTCCACTAAAGACCCACAACTGCACTCTTCTCACTGCAGAATATTTCTGTGTCCACGAATATTGACCAATAGCGGCAAGTTAGTCCTTCACGAGTGTTCGTAACTCCAGCTGGGTCAAATTATCGTTTTACCCCTGAGTTACCTCTACCTCCTTAAGTACCAATGCTCCTGTAAACCCGAGACTTTCCCTTAGATAATTTTCTCTTATCATCTATTGTGGCTTCATGGTTGAATCTAAGTTGTTGGAAATTATACACTTAAAAAGAAAGGAGATGGGAAAGAAGAAAAGAAAATAAATGGAAAAGGAAAAGGAAAAGGAAAAAGGAAAAAAAAAAAAAAGAAATGAAGTGGGAATGGATAGCGAAAGTTAGTTGGTCCTGAGTTGGTACAAGTTACGTCAGACAATATTAAGCGGATTAGGGAGAATCTGAAAATAGCTCAGGATCGACAGAAGAGCTATGCAGATAAGCGACGAAGAGACTTAGAGTTCCAAGTTGGAGATCGAGTTTTCTTAAAGTTATCTCCGTGGAAAGGTGTTCTTCGCTTTGAGAGGAAAGGTAAGTTGAGTCCTAGATATATTGGACCTTACCAGATAATAGAACGAGTTGGACCCGCAGCCTATAGACTTGAATTGCTAGCGGAACTCGCTCGAATACATGATGTTTTTCATGTGTCCATGTTGAGGAAATATATTCCAGATCCATCACATGTGTTGCAAGGGCAACCGATTGAACTGAAAGAAGACTTGAGTTATAAAGATGAAGCGGTTCAGATCCTCGACAGAAAGGAGCAAGTTTTGAGAAACAAAACGATCCCACTCGTGAAGGTTCTTTGGAGACATCACGGAGTTGAGGAGGCAACTTGGGAATCGGAAGATCAAATGAGGAGGAGTTACCCGACACTCTTCACCTAAGAACTTCTAAATTTCGAGGACGAAATTTCATAAGGGGGAGGTAAGTTGTAAACCCGAGACTTTCCCTTAGATAATTTTCTCTTATCATCTATTGTGGCTTCATGGTTGAATCTAAGTTGTTGGAAATTATACACTTAAAAAGAAAGGAGATGGGAAAGAAGAAAAGAAAATAAATGGAAAAGGAAAAGGAAAAGGAAAAAGGAAAAAAAAAAAAGAAAGAAAAGAAATGAAGTGGGAATGGACAGCAAGAAGGGCACCACCGACTAGCATTCTTATCAGCCCATTATCAGCCTCATTTCTCATCCTTTTCCACTAAAACTTTCAGAGCACTTCAAGGAGAAAGTGAAGGAGGAGGAAGAAGAAGAATTTCGTGGTTTGAGGTTGAAGAAGATAGGGAAAAGCTCATGCAAAGCCAGCCATTGCAGGATCTGAGATCAACCTGTCAACCTCTGGTTTTTTATTCGGTTTGAGCTACACAGAAGGAATCAAGAGGTGAGGTTTGATTTTCTTGAACGTTAGTTCATTTTCTAAAAAATTACATGAAGGAAGCTTGAGCTAAATCGTATGAGAAGTTAATGGTTTTTGGAATGGAAAACAGAGCACAGGATTTTCGAGCAAAGCAGGAGGATCTCTGGTTTTCTCTGATGTTTTGAGCATTCTGGGGTGTACAAGTTGAATCAGAAGTTCTATTTGGTATGGTTGGAAAGCTTATTCAATTATCTACAACTTTCATGAAGAATTCGTGAGCCAAACATGACATGAAGTAGGTTTAATTTCAGGAGGAAGATAAAGGGTAACAGAGAAGCTCGAATCTGTGTTGTCTGATTTCGGGGCATTTCTGGACAAATTGGTTAGGAATCTCGTTTTCATTTCTTCAGGTAAGTTGTAGAGTGTTCGAAAATGAAGAGTTTTATGTGTATTTCATTAATGTTGGTTAAGTATTGAGGAAGTTATGGGTGTTGGAAGTTAGGGTATAGAATCTGGAAAATCTGGAAAGTAGAATGTGAATGTGATTCTTAATCCAATTGTTTAAAAATTCATGAGCATGGAAAGACAAAGCTATCTATGGTTCTAATGCTCGGTTTTGGTTATTTGACAGGCCAAGAGGAAATAGGTCGAGTCTACAAACCGGGGAACTAGATAAGACTGTGAGTGACAAAATGAATTTCGAAAATGTTCTTAAACGGTTGTTCATGATTATATGTTTTATATGCTTTACCATGAATGATATATGATTTTTATGAACAGTTTCAAGCATGAGTTCTGAGCTCAGATTTTCTAATGAGGTTTATTTATGAGCACGTGGCTAATGACTTTATGAAAAGTAGTTGAAACGGTATCTTTTAAAGTAAAGTGTTTGTTAGCAAGTATTTTTTTTAAATGATTTTCAGTTTTTCACGAGCAAGCTGAGTAAGCTTAAGTTTTACAAAAGATAACGATAAGCAGGCATGTTTTAATGTTTTCATGTGATTTTCTGAGATTTCTATTGACTACATGACTGAGATATTGAGCCCGAGGCTATATGGTACCGTGTGCACACAGGTTATATTTCGTTGTCGACGTTTAGTGTACTCCGTGACAACGATGCTGTCGTGAGTGCTGGGCGGGCCCCACTACGACAAAGACAATGGGAGTGCTGGGCGGGCCCCACTACATCGTAGGACTAGTAAACTTTGGTTGTACTGGGCGTGCCCTACACAACGTAGATCGGTCATGTTAGTTAAAACGTTTGATATACTTGATATGCCTTGCTAGATTCTTAATGACGGACTTGCGAAATGTTTTAGAAAGCCTTTATCCTTACACGTTTATGTTAAACGCTTTGACTGAGCATATTTATACGTTTAAAGGTTTATCACGTGTTTTGACTTCCAGATTTAGAGTTTTAAAATTAGTCACTCACTGGGCTTCGTAGCTCATTCTTTCAAAATGTTTTCCACTTTTCAGGTAGAGATCGAGCTCCCAGTGCCTGATACACGGCCAACGTCTGCTGAAAGTTCTAGATCAAGCTCCAGTACGTGGTTGGAGTTGTATATTGAGTCCGTTCATATTGTAAATATTTTGTAAGGGTTGTATAATATCGTCCTAGAGGTCGTGGATGTATAACCCTAGTTGTATATGCTTTGGTCGTGATATCTATATCAGGTTACTTTCCAAACCAGGTTAAGTCAGGGATGCACCATGTGTATGTTGAAAGGTTTCCGTGGATTCCGCTGTGTGGTGTTTCATATAGAATGTTTTATATCTATGATTAGTATGTTTATCAGGTTCAACGTTTCAGTAGGGTCAACAGGGATAGTTAGAGGTGACGATGTCTGTTGGCTTCACGCCGTCTTTCGGGCTAAGCTAGCAGGTGGTCCGGGAGGGGGTGTGACAACTTGGTATCAGAGCAGTTAGCCCCATGGGAAATGAGACATGGCAGTTAGTGCTAAGAAAAATCCAGGAAGTAAATAGTTAGACGTTGGGTCGGTTTAGATAGAACTAGCGGAGTACGGTCCGAGTGTTGTTGAGAGTGAGTCCAGTCCGTACTAGAATGTGGGTATAAGTTTAGTATCATGCATCTGAGTGAAGTATCTATAGCATGTCTGATGTGTTGATATGTTATAGGAGTCATGCCACCACGTCCCAGCAGACGACGCAGGCAGAATCAGGACGGGACGCAGGATCCTACCCAAAGTCAATCTGAAAGGGGATCCAGTACCCCGAGAGGTCAGGATGAGGCAGGGAGTGAGCGATTTGCTAGATCTGCACAGGAGATCGGTAGGCCAGAGAGAGCAGGGCCTAGTGATCCGAAAAAGATGTATGGGATAGAACCGTTGAAGAAGTTAGGAGCTGCAGTGTTTGAGGGTTCCACGGATCCAGCTGATGCCGAGGTCTGGTTGAATATGCTGGAGAAATGCTTCGACGTGATGAGTTGTCTTGAGGAGCGAAAAGTCAAATTAGCCACATTCCTTTTGCAGAAGGAGGCAGAGGGATGGTGGAAGTCCATTATAGCCAGGCGCAGTGATGCACGTACGTTAGATTGGCAGACATTTAGAGGCATATTCGAGGAAAAGTATTATCCCACCACATATTGTGAGGCAAAGAGAGATGAGTTTCTGGAGCTGAAACAAGGGTCACTTTCAGTGGCCGAGTACGAGAGAAAGTATACCGAGCTTTCACGGTATGCTGAAGTGATTGTGGCATCTGAGAGTGACAGGTGTCGCAGGTTTGAGAGAGGACTACGTTTTGAGATACGTACCCCAGTTACCGCTATTGCCAAGTGGACGGATTTTTCTCAGCTAGTAGAGACTGCTTTACGTGTGGAGCAGAGTATTATAGAGGAAAAGTCGGCTGCGGAGCCTAGTCGTGGAGCTCCAACAACTAGTGGTTTTCGAGGTCGTGAGAAACGGAGGTTCACACCTGGAGTGAATGTTTCAGGCCGTCAAGACTTCAAGCGTCGATCTGGTGGCCAATCATCGAGGCAGATGAGTTCGGGTAGTGCCTATCAGAGGCAGAGTCAAAGAGCCCCCAGTCAGTCTGTGAGTTCAGTAGCAAGACCGCGGACGGGTCAGGAGTCCGTTGCTAGTGAATCCAGGAGAACATCATGTGTAAGTTGTGGCAAGAATCATCGGGGTCAATGTCTTGTTGGCGTCGGTGTGTGTTATCAGTGTGGACGACCAGGGCATTTCAAGAGGGATTGTCCACAGTTGAGGACAGCAGTTCAGAGGGACCAGGGAGTTGAGTCCCACACAGTTGAGCAGCCGAGAATCCCAGCAGCCGCAGGAGAGGGAACCAGTGGTGCAAGGCAAAAGGGAGTTATGGGGAGACCTAGGCAGCAGGGAAAAGTCTACGCCATGACTCAACAGGAAGCAGAGGATGCACCAGATGTGATCACTGGTACGATTTTGATTTGTAATGTATACCTGCACGTGTTTTATTAGATCCAGGCGCTACGCATTCCTTTGTTTCCAGTATGTTTTTAACTAAGCTGAATAGGATGCTAGAGCCTTTATCTGAGGAGTTAGTCATATGCACTCCAGTTGGTGACATTTTATTAGTTAATGAGGTGTTGCGTGATTGTGAGGTTGTAGTAGAAGGTCTCTGTATGTTAGTGGATCTTCTTCCCCTAGAGTCGCAGGCGTTGGATGTGATTTTGGGAATGGATTTCTTATTCACTCACTATGCTTCTATGGATTGCCATAGGAAGGAAGTGACTTTTAAGAAACCAGGTTTGACTGAAGTAGTTTTCAGAGGCGAGAGGAAGATTATTCCTACGAGTTTGATTTCAGCTCTGAAAGCTGAGAAGTTGTTGAGGAAGGGTTGCACAGCATTTCTTGCACACGTGGTAGAGGTGCAAGAAGAAAAGCTGAAACCAGAAGATGTTCCTGTGGTGAACGAATTTCTTGATGTTTTTCCGGCTGATCTATCGGGTTTGCCACCTGATAGAGAGGTGGAGTTCACTATTGAATTGTTACCAGGAACAACACCTATTTCACAGGCACCGTACAGAATGTCTCCGAGAGAGCTTAAGGAGCTAAAGGTGCAGTTGCAAGAACTAGTCGACAAGGGATACATCAGGCCTAGCGTATCACCTTGGGGAGCTCCAGTATTATTCGTGAAGAAGAAAGATGGTACCCTGAGATTATGCATTGATTACAGGCAGTTAAACAAGGTCACGATACGTAACAAGTATCCTCTACCACGCACCGATGACTTGTTTGACCAGTTAAGGGGAGCAGCAGTGTTCTCTAAAATTGATCTGAGGTCAGGATACCACCAGTTGAAGGTTAGGGAATCAGATATTCCTAAGACAGCATTCAGGACGAGGTATGGGCACTATGAGTTTTTAGTAATGCCATTCGGTTTAACGAATGCGCCAGCAGTTTTCATGGACCTCATGAACAGGATCTTCCATCAGTATTTAGATCAGTTTGTGATAGTGTTCATCGATGACATACTAGTTTACTCAATTGACAGGAAAGCCCATGAGGAACATCTGAGGATTGTTCTACAGACACTACGTGATAAACAGCTATACGCTAAGTTCAGCAAATGTGAGTTCTGGTTGAATCAAGTGGTGTTCTTAGGGCATGTAGTTTCAGCGGACGGAGTTAGTGTTGACCCGCAGAAAGTGGAAGCTGTTGTCAACTAGGAGAGACCAGCTAGTGCAACAGAGCTTTGACAAGGAAGAATGCTAAGTTTGAGTGGTCGGATAAATGCAAACAGAGTTTCCAGGAGCTGAAGAAGAGATTGGTGACAGCACCTATTCTAGCACTTCCTGTAATAGGGAAGGAGTATGTGATCTATTGTGATGCTTCAAGGCAAGGATTAGGTTGCGTGCTGATGCAGGAAGGAAAGGTGATAGCTTATGCTTCAAGGCAGTTGAAGAAGCATGAGTGTAATTACCCTACCCATGATCTTGAGCTAGCAGCAGTTGTTTTAGCACTGAAGATCTGGAGACATTATTTATTCGGTGAGAAGTGCCACATTTTCACAGATCATAAGAGTCTGAAGTATATCTTTGATCAGAAAGAGTTGAATCTAAGGCAGAGGCGATGGCTAGAACTGATTAAAGACTATGACTGTACCATAGAATATCATCCAGGTAAGGCTAACGTGGTAGCAGATGCGTTAAGTAGGAAGTCGAGACTTCCGAAGAGTGCCTTGTGTGGTATTCGAGCAAGCTTGCTAAGTGAGTTAGGAGGTTTCAAGGCAGTTATGACTGCAGGAAGCTCAGGGAGTCTTTTAGCTCAATTTCAGGTTAGGTCTTCTTTAGTAGCAGAGATTGTGGGAAGACAGCCAGAGGATAGTAATTTGCAGAAGATGCTTGCAAAGTCCAAGCAAGGCCCAGAGGCAGAATTTGAGTTGAGAACAGAAGGAGCCATAGTTAAGCAGGGAAGACTATGCATTCCGAGTATTAGTGAGCTTAAGAGTGCTATATTAGAGGAAGCTCACAGTTCAGCTTACGCTATGCATCCAGGAAGCACCAAGATGTATAGAACTCTGAAGAAAACTTATTGGTGGCCTGGGATGAAGCGGGAGATAGCTGAATATGTCGATAGATGTTTGATCTGTCAACAGGTTAAACCAGTGAGACAGAGGCCAGGAAGACTCCTTAATCCACTGCCAGTGCCGGAGTGGAAGTGGGAGCATATTACTATGGATTTTCTGTTTGGATTACCTCGTACTTCTAGTGGACATGATGGTATATGGGTAATAGTGGACAGACTCACCAAGACAGCACGGTTTATACCGATTAAAGCGACATCTACACTAGATCAGCTAGCTAAACTATACGTTGACAAGATTGTGAGTCAACATGGAGTTCCAGTGTCCATAGTTTCAGATAGGGATCCAAGGTTTACTTCTAAGTTTTGGCCTAGTGTGCAGAAAGCAATGGGAACAAAGTTGAAATTCAGTACAGCGTTCCATCCCCAGACAGATGGTCAGTCTGAGAGGACCATCCAGACCTTAGAGGACATGTTGAGAGCATGTGTCCTTCAGTTTAAGGGAAGTTGGGATACCCACTTATCACTTATGGAGTTCGCTTATAATAACAGCTATCAGTCTAGTATCGGCATGGCACCATTCGAGGCTTTGTATGGCAGACCATGCAGGACTCCTGTGTGCTGGAACGAAGTGGGAGAGCGAAAGTTAGTTGGTTCTGAGTTGGTACAAGTTACGTCAGACAATATTAAGCGGATTAGGGAGAATCTGAAAATAGCTCAGGATCGATAAAAGAGCTATGCAGATAAGCGACGAAGAGACTTAGAGTTCCAAGTTGGAGATCGAGTTTTCTTAAAGTTATCTCCGTGGAAAGGTGTTCTTCGCTTTGGGAGGAAAGGTAAGCTGAGTCCTAGATATATTGGACCTTACCAGATAATAGAACGAGTTTGACCAGCAGCCTATAGACTTGAATTGCCAGCGGAACTCGCTCGAATACATGATGTTTTCCATGTGTCCATGTTGAGGAAATATATTCCAGATCCATCACATGTGTTGCAAGGGCAACCGATTGAACTGAAAGAAGACTTGAGTTATAAAGATGAAGCGGTTCAGATCCTCGACAGAACGGAGCAAGTTTTGAGAAACAAAACGATCCCACTCGTGAAGGTTCTTTGGAGACATCACGAAGTTGAGGAGGCAACTTGGGAATCGGAAGATCAAATGAGGAGGAGTTACCCGACACTCTTCACCTAAGAACTTCTAAATTTCGAGGACGAAATTTCATAAGGGGGAGGTAAGTTGTAAACCCGAGACTTTCCCTTAGATAATTTTCTCTTATCATCTATTGTGGCTTCATGGTTGAATCTAAGTTGTTGGAAATTATACACTTAAAAAGAAAGGAGATGGGAAAGAATAAAATAAAATAAATGGAAAAGGAAAAGGAAAAGGAAAAAGGAAAAAAAAGAAAAGAAAAGAAATGAAGTGGGAATGGACAGCAAGAAGGGCACCACCGACTAGCATTCTTATCAGCCCATTATTAGCCTCATTTCTCATCCTTTTCCACTAAAACTTTCAGAGCACTTTAAGGAGAGAGTGAAGGAGGAGGAAGAAGAAGAATTTCGTGGTTTGAGGTTGAAGAAGATAGGGAAAAGCTCATGCAAAGCCAGCCATTGCAGGATCTGAGATCAACCTGTCAACCTCTGGTTTTTTATTCGGTTTGAGCTACACAGAAGGAATCAAGAGGTGAGGTTTGATTTTCTTGAACGTTAGTTCATTTTCTAAAAAATTACATGAAGGAAGCTTGAGCTAAATCGTATGAGAAGTTAATGGTTTTTGGAATGGAAAACAGAGCACAGGATTTTCGAGCAAAGCAGGAGGATCTCTAGTTTTCTCTGATGTTTTGGGCATTCTGAGGTGTACAAGTTGAATCAGAAGCTCTATTTGGTATGGTTGGAAAGCGTATTCAATTATCTACAACGTTCATGAAGAATTCGTGAGCCAAACATGACTTGAAGTAGGTGTAATTTCAGGAGGAAGATAAAGGGTAACAGAGAAGCTCGAATCTGTGTTGTCTGATTTCGGGGCATTTCTGGACAAATTGGTTAGGAATCTCGTTTTCATTTCTTCAGGTAAGTTGTAGAGTGTTCGAAAATGAAGAGTTTGATGTGTATTTCATTAATTTTGGTTAAGTATTGAGGAAGTTATGGGTGTTGGAAGTTTGGGTATAGAATCTGGAAAATCTGGAAAGTAGAATGTGAATGTGATTCTTAATCCAATTGTTTAAAAATTCATGAGCATGGAAAGACAAAGCTATCTATGGTTCTAATGCTCGGTTTTGGTTATTTGACAGGCCAAGAGGAAATAGGTTGAGTCTACAAACCGGGGAACTAGATAAGACTGTGAGTGACAAAATGAATTTCGAAAATGTTCTTAAACGGTTGTTCATGATTATATGTTTTATATGCTTTACCATGAATGATATATGATTTTTATGAACAGTTTCAAGCATGAGTTCTGAGCTCAGATTTTCTAATGAGGTTTATTTATGAGCACGTGGCTAATGACTTTATGAAAAGTAGTTGAAACGGTATCTTTTAAAGTAAAGTGTTTGTTAGCAAGTATTTTTTTTTAAATGATTTTCAGTTTTTCACGAGCAAGCTGAGTAAGCTTAATTTTTACGAAAGATAACGATAAGCAGGCATGTTTTAATGTTTTCATGTGATTTTCTGAGATTTCTATTGACTACATGACTGAGATATTGAGCCCGAGGCTATATGGTACCATGTGCACACAGGTTATATTCCGTTGTCGACGTTGAGTGTACTCCGTGACAACGATGCTGTCGTGAGTGCTGGGCGGGCCCCACTACGACAAAGACGATGGGAGTGCTGGGCGGGCCCCACTACATCGTAGGACTAGTAAACGTTGGTTGTACTGGGCGTGCCCTACACAACGTAGATCGGTCATGTTAGTTAAAACGTTTGATATACTTGATATGCCTTGCTAGATTCTTAATGACGGACTTGCGAAATGTTTTAGAAAGCCTTTATCCTTACACGTTTATGTTAAACGCTTTGACTGAGCATATTTATATGTTTAAAGGTTTATCACGTGTTTTGACTTCCAGATTTAGAGTTTTAAAATTAGTCACTCACTGGGCTTCGTAGCTCATTCTTTCAAAATGTTTTCCACTTTTCAGGTAGAGATCGAGCTCCCGGTGCCTGATACACGGCCAACGTCTGCTGAAAGTTCTAGATCAAGCTCCAGTACGTGGTTGGAGTTGTATATTGAGTCCGTTCATATTGTAAATGTTTTGTAAGGGTTGTATAATATCGTCCTAGAGGTCGTGGATGTATAACCCTAGTTGTATATGCTTTGGTCGTGATATCTATATCAGGTTACTTTCCAAACCAGGTTAAGTCAGGGATGCACCATGTGTATGTTGAAAGGTTTCCGTGGATTCCGCTGTGTGGTGTTTCATATAGAATGTTTTATATCTATGATTAGTATGTTTATCAGGTTCAACGTTTCAGTAGGGTCAACAGGGATCGTTAGAGGTGACGATGTCTGTTGGCTTCACGCCGTCTTTCGGGCTAAGCTACCAGGTGGTCCGGGAGGGGGTGTGACAGCTCCTCTAATGCAGAACATGTTTGTGGTCCAACCATCAAACAGAAATCCCTCTCGGGCCAGTGAGAGGGTAGGGTCCTTTGTTCAAGACCCGGAGACACCACTTAAGGGAACACTCATCTACTTCCTCGAAAGTCGGGAAGGAGTGAATTCCATCTTGTGTGATTATGTTCCCAGCTCCCCACTTGGTCTTGTCTCCAAAATGGTAGGCTTATTTAGTTGGCGTATTGGCCACTCTCACCCATACAAATCAAAAGACAATCCCTCGTGAACAGGAGTCCATAATCCACTCAGGATTCAGACTAAGTTGCCTAGGTTATCCTAGTGAAATAGAAACCTAACTAGTTAACAGTGTTACAGCTAGCGGTTACTATTTTGCGGTCCGGTCTTATGCAAACTCATTGCATAGGATACCCCACTCGCATGTCTACTACATGGACGCTTTGGATCAATACGTCTGTATCAAATACAAAGCGGGTCGTATCACATAGTGTTACCAGGATAAGGTACCCAGTCTATAGACCTTTTAGGTTGTTACTTGAACATCGATCCCCGTATGTCCCCACATACTAGTTCAAGTTACATACACACAACCTTGTATCTTAGTTTATTGGATTTGGGTCAAATTGTGCAATATTTAACAATAACATTTTATTGCAAAAACTTAATAACACTTTATTAAAACAAGTATACAATTTGTTTACATTCACTATCTACGAGTTTTAGGGCATAAAACCCAACAAACTCCCACTTGAACTAAAACTCTAGTTCAGCGGGATGTACAATAATCTATTCAGCAGTGGGTGTATAAATACATGTATAAAACATATACAATGTACAAATACAATAAACTAGGGCATCACTATACCCATTACATAATGGTATCACTATACTCATTACATTTCTCCCACTTGCCCTAGATTTCATCTTTGTACATAACTCGTAGACCTAGACCTTCTAGATGACCATCATACCCTTTAGCCAAGAGAGCCTTCGTGAATTAATCAACAATATTCCATTTAATTCAATGTGTTTGCTTGCCTTGGACTGCAAGGTTCTTTTGAATTTGCCACAACACCATTGTATCACTATAAAGTGTGATGGGCAAGTTCACATTTGGAAAACATTCCAAATCAGTCAAGAATGTTCTAAGCCTTACATTCTCTATTGCTGCTTCACAAGCAGCTATATTTTCGGCCTATATGGTCAAGACTGTAATTATGCCACACTATAGCTCCTTTGTAAAGTTTGACCATGGATACTGATGTAGATTTCCTCAAATCCTTATCAGCCTTAAAATCCATGTCAGTGTATCCTGTAAGGATCAAATCCTTAGTTTCATACACGAGCATATAGTTCCTCTTTCTCCTCAGATGCTTGAGGATATTCTTAACGGTTTTCCAGTGATCAAATCTTGGATTAGATTGATACTTACTGACAATCTCTATTACATAGGGCATTCGTCTCATGTCCTCAACTTCTTGAGGTGTCTTAGGAAACAGTCTCTTAGACAAAATGAATTTCACGCCTGAAAGGTAGTGAACCCTTCTTGAAATTTTGCATCTTATATCTAACTAACATCTTGTAGATATAAAACACTTGAGACAAGGCTAGCTTTTTGTTCTTACGGTTCCTAACAATTTGGATTCGAAGAACAAACTTAGCTTCTCCCAAATTTTCATTTGGAAATGAGCTGCTAGCTCATTTTACTAGTCAGTAAGATAACCTACATCATTCCCAATGACTAGGATATCAATCACATACAACACTAATAAAGTTACTGAACTATTGACGATCTTTAAGACAAGATTCATCAATGTTCTGATCAAAGCCAAAAAATTTGATCACGACATCAAATCTTATATTCCAAGATCGAATTGCTTAGGTCAATCCATGAATGGATCACTTAAGCTTACAAACCCTTTTGCTTTTGATCTTGCTAAATGAACCATTCTGGTTGAGACATGTAGATACTCTTCTCAAGATTACCATTCAAAAGGGTAGTCTTGACATCCATTCAAAATGGACAAGAGTTCTAACAGACTTCAGCATGACGACAGAAGATAAGAATTTCTTACAGTCCCCTGTATCTGGGTATAACCCTTTGCCATAAGTCTAATCATATGATTACGTCTCGTTTCTTCTTGTAGATTCACTTGTAATCCATAGGTGTTACCCCTTTAGATAGATCTACAAGATCCCGGATGGAATTGAAATCACAGATTTTAATTCTGGGTTCATTGCTTTGATCCATTGGTCCTTATAAACATCATCCATTGCCTTGCTTTAAGACAATGGATCCTCAATGCCATCATCAGGTATGACGATCTGGGCTTCAATTAAGCCCATGTAACAGTCAGGTTGTAAAACAACCCTCCCACTACATCGAGGCACTCTCAACTCTTGAGATAGATGTACCTAACAAGTTGTATTGGCCCTATCAACAACTCTTGTAAAAGGTCTAGCATCATCAACAACCCTTGTTGATTTATCAACAACTCTTGTTGATATTTATGTAGCTTCATCAGTTAATTTACTTAAAATGATCTTACTTTGTGGCTTATTATTTCTCATGCGGTCTTCTTTTGAGAATGTAGCATTTGTCGGTACAAATTCTTTATTCTCTTGTGGATTGAAGAAGTATCCACATCTCTCGTTTCCATGGGGTAGCCTACGAAGAGGTATACTGTTGAACAATGTTCCAGTTTCTTTTGGGTTAGCCACAAGTCCGTATGTTGGACTCCCCAAAAATAACGTAAACTACTTTTACACCTTATCCACAATTCAAAAGATGTTTCAGAAACACTTTTGATGGAACGTTGTTCGAAATATGTATTGTAGTCAACACTGCATGACCCCAAAACGAGTCAGGCAAATGAGCATAGCTCATAATGAATCGAACCATATCTAATAGGGTTCTATTTCTCCTATCTGATACACCGTTTTCCTAAGGTGTTTTAGGGGTTTGAGAGTTGGGATGTAATTCCATGTTCTATCAAATAGTCTTGGAATCTCAAGTCTCATATACTCTACACCTCAATCAGATCGAAGTGTTTTTATCATCTCACCTAACAAGTTTCCAACTTCAGTCTCAAACCATTTTGAATTTCTCAAGAGCTTTAGACTTAAGTTGCATTAGGTTGAGATACCCATACCTTGAATAATTATCTATAATATAGATGAATTGTTCATGCCCTCCCACTGCTTTAACATATTAGACCACAAGGATCCAAATGTAGAAGCTCCAAGGGCTCTTTGGCTCTTTTAGCTCTTTTCCAGTAAAAGATCTATCAGTCATATGGCCCATAAGGCATGACTTAATTGGTATTAGAGAGTGTTCTTCTAATTAACTTAGAAGTATACTATAGACTAAGCTCCCAATCATATTGAGATCAAAATTAGTCGAACACCTTAAGAACCAAGGAAAGGTATTTCCTTTAGGAGATATCCTTTGCCTTTATTTCTATGAGTATAAGCAATCTTAAACACTTCAGTGCTCATGTCTTCCTTTATTCTTGATTAGTCTTAAAACACATAAGTTATTTTCCATTAAAGCTGAACAAATGTCAACTCCCTTTCTTAAAATAAAACTGCGTTAGTAGAGAAAGGTATAAAGTATCATTGTTCCAGCATGTAAGATACAAAAAATCAAATTTTTGTTAATCTTTAGGAAATTCATACACATTATCTAATAATGTTTATTTTCTCCCACTGGATAAAATAATTTAATGTTCCCCTCTGCCATAGCCGAGACATACTCTCCAGATCAAAATCTGAAAGTCATCTCACCTATTTGCAACTATTGCCAAGAGCTTATTCCTTGAAAGGAAAAGCAAACGTGATAAGTGGCACCTGAATCAAAGAACCACATTTATTGTCATTGGTATTGGCTAGGAAGTTAATGTCATAATCATCATGAACGATTCAAGATGAACTAGACATTTGGGTCTGAGGACATTCCTTACTAAAGACTAATCTAAAATCACTTACCACAAGTTTGTCGTTTAAGCAAGTTGTATCTAAAATCGTTATTAATAAATTGGCGTAAGACAATGCACATAGAAATTATCACTGAAACAACAAATTACTTGATTATTTATCGCACTAACCCATTACAAGAGCAATACAAACATTTGCATACAATCCAATCAGTTTAGCAAAAAAAAAAAAAAAAAAAAAAAAAGCAATTATAGAACCCTAAGACTAATGATTTAGTTTTGCAACGATGTTTCAGAGGTTTAGAGCAACAACCACCGAAAGGAGATCAGCTACTCTTCCTTTGAAATGAGACACTTCTCAGCTAATTCTAATTCCGGAATAACTCATATTCCTATAGACATTAGCCACGGTTATTCGGTCAAGGATTTGTTAACACACTTAACTCATCCTTGTAAGTGTAACCCTCCCACTTTCAGATCTCAAAGGCACGCACCAACAGGCTACTGAAGGGAAAGACAACTGTTAATAATTAGCCTAAGTGACCCTATCCTTTTCAGGAGTTCACGGTGTTCCGAATCCTATGATCAGGCCCTCCGAAGGGGTGGTTGCTCCAGGGCAACACGCAAGCGGATCATAGGAATCTCACGGTGTTACCTATGGGTGGAGACCGAGGGATACGTTGACACGTGTTCCGCTCCCACTTACTATGGGCACTTTCCCCATTCACCTTGTTATTGACCCATGCAAACACTTTCCGAAGGGAGGCCGTGCTAAAACGACACAAAGCCGAGCATGAATCTCAAGTTGTGAATATAGGGACTAGGAGTAAAAACTCGATTTAAATCAAGTCTTGATTTTTCCTCCCACTAAAGTGACCTACCGTATGTTTTAGGGTTTATTAACCTAGATAAATCCGACTAATTCAATTTATCAAAGTCTAATCCTATTATAACTATTATAATGAGAATTTTACTGTAATGTTCTAGGTGAATTAAACTCTTTTAACATACCTAACAACATTGTATGCAAACATGACTATGGTTATTTCAACTCAGGTTCCAGGTCTGTTCCCAGGTAGCAGGTGTTCCGTAAACCGTTAGCTTAAATACCTCCAGCCTTAGACCGAACTTAACCGGGAGAGTTCCCTTTTAACCATAGTAATGTAAAGACTTTACTCTAAAGATCTAGGTGCATTAAACTCTTTTAATTAACCTTGCGACATTGCATGCTTACATAACTGTGGTTAATTCAACTCAAGTTCTGGGTCAGTTCCCAGGTAGGAGGTGTTCCGTAAACCGTCATCTTAAGTACCTCCAGCCTTAGACAGAACTTCACCGGTAGAGTTCCCTTATAACCAATAGTTATGTTTGTCCTACTTAGTCATATTAAAACTATTTTAAAACTAAGCAAGACTTAATTCTAATCCTATTAGAATTAATGTGATCTTAGGTCTAATTAATTTTAAACATTTTAAAATTAATACATATACCTATGATCCTATGTTTGCATGCAATCTTTATTATAGGTTGACGGTTTCTAATCATTAATTTTAAACTATTCAAATTTTAATGATTAGCCCTATAATCATGCATACTATAGTATAATTTAATTGACAATCATATTCGAATTAATAAATAAAACTATATTGAAATGCATTGCATGAATATAATATAACATTTATATTAAACTATGGATGTTTCATGCTCAATGCAACTTTGATTTCCTTTATTAATAAAATAACAATTATATTATTGCCAATCAAGGTAAATCAAAATAGCATGCTGCAAACAACTTATTAAATATAACTCTTTATATTTAACTAAATAATTTCATGCATCATGCCATTCCATTTCTCATGATTTTAATATAGCTCAACTATATATTAAACATCTCATGAAAATAAACCATGCATTTCAATCATATTATAATCTAATTATAACATACATAAATGCATGAGCATGCTTTATAACCTAAGGTGGGATTTTAAATCTAAATGACATCCATAAAGCATTTAAATAACGTATAAACCGATTAATTGACCCCAAGGATAAAATAAAGCACATAAATTACAATAATTTAAGCTATTTTATCCTAAAAAATATCCTTCTACATCTTCAAAACCAAGCTAGACCGCACGAACCAGACTTCAAATCACCAAACCAAGCTTGAACCGAGCTGGATCGGGCCAAACCGACCCTATAGCAGCGAACCGGACTGCAAAAAACACCTTCAGCCACCCCATGAAACCCTAGCGCACGCCGTATGAAATCGCGTTAGCGTCGGGACGCTGTGAAGATAGTGTCGGGCCACTTATGCGATCGCAGATCTCCGCTTTGCGAAATCGCAATAGCGTCGCGACGCCCGATGAACAGGGTCGCGACGCTTCTGTGTCTGGAGGCAGAATCTAGGCATTCCAGCTGCTGTTTTTCGCGTTTGGCCTCGATTTTGGATGTGATTTTCAACGATCTTCATCATCGAACACCCTATTCTAGACCCGAACTTACAGAGGATAATAGATTTAAAAAATATGCCGAAAAATGCAGGGGCCGTTACATTGAACCATTCAAGAAAACGTAAATCTATGGCCAAATTAATCGAAACCATTTATATGCAAAACATAATGATAGCGAGCATAGCTAGCTAGTTTTCCCTAATTAATTTATCTGATCTTTTATAATTTATTGGCCAAAATGATGCGTTTTTGTGTTGTAGGAAATAAATATTTGAGCTAATTGCGTGTTCGGGACATGAAAAAGGGCTAAAAGATCGAAAAAGGATCAAGTTGGAAGAAGTCAAATTCAGCCCAGCTGATTTAAAAAAAAAAAAAAAATCATAGCGTCGCGACGCTCTCGACAAATTTTCCAAATTTGCGGTATCGCGACAGGGTCGCGACGCTGTCCATAGCGTCTCGACACTGTCGCCAGATTTTCTATAAATTCATCTTTTCATGCTACGGCCAAGGAGAGTCCAATTGGTTAGATTTTAGCCCTAATTTCGACTAGAGACCTTTGGTGGGAGCTAAAGCAAGGCCAAGGAGCGGGAATCAAGCGAGAAGACGTGGAGATCGTGACGGGGACGTGCGGTGTCGGCGGATTCGAGTTTTCCTTTCTCTTTCCCTTAACTCTTGTAGTTTTTATGGCTTTTCTTTCAATTAGTGTTTGTGGTTTAAAGACTATGAATTGCTAGTTGTTTGTCTTAGGGTTTGATGTAGTTGTTTAAATTGTTGGATTGAATTTTGGGTATGAATGTGTTCTTATTCTATGCCTGCAATTTTATGTGTAATGCTTTCAATTACTTGATCACTAATTGAATGATTTAAGTGTTAAATGTAACTCGGGAGAGAGGATTTGGCCTAAGACTTGCTTTGTTCAATTGCATGACTAGAGTAGAAATTCTAAGTTTGTGACGGGATTTAGAATATCTCTAGAAGTATAACAAGGACCGAACAGAATAATGCCTTGCATGTTAATGAACTTAGATAGGGATATCAAGTTAGTTATATTCATGAGAATCAATTATACTCGGGAGAGGTAATCGTGATAAATGTTTCCTTGGCTTGTAGAATAATTGCACGGTCAATTCATTCCTATTAATCAATCCTCAATCTTAATCAATGAAATCAATTCCCCAAGAGTCTTTCCATTTGAGTCTCCACTTTTATTTTTATGCTTTTAGTCTTTACTTTTATCTTTATCATTGAGTTTTGCTCCCTAAATAAAATTGGACAAAAGTATTCACGATACTTAATTTTCTAGAAAACCAATCCAGAGGACGACACTCGTTTTACACGAAAACACTATATTATTACTTGACCCGTACACTTGCGGTAAGCAAATTGCGCATCAAGTTTTTGGCGCCGTTGCCGGGGATTGGTATATTTAGTTAAATTAATATTGTGGAAAAATTGTCCGGTCTTAGTTTAGGGTGTATTTTATTTTATTTTTTTATTTTTGTTAGTTTTGTTTTTAGGTAGATTGCATTTTTTTCCTTTGTTGGTTTGTTTTCCATATTTAGATTTTTCCATATTTGTTTGAGTTTTCCATAGATAGAATTTTTCTTTTTAGTTTTTTCCTTTTTAGTATAGTTTTTCCTTATTTGCTAGTTTCCTTATTTGTTTTTTCCATATTTGTTTTTGCATTCCTTATTTGTTTATCTTTTCCTTTTGTAGATTATATTTTCCTTATTTAGATCAAGCATTTTCCTTTTCTAGTTTCTTTCCTAATTTATTTTCTCTCCTCCTAGGTAAGATTAATGCTTATTTTTGAGTCAGAGTCTCTTTATTTTGATCTTTCTCCTTTTATGTTTATTTTATACAAAAATACCAAAAATAATTCTGTTTCAGGGGCCCATGAGAAGCTAGTCAATTTGCTAGCGATCATTGGTTATATTGATTCAAGGAAGAAGGGCCCAAAGAAATACAAGAATTTTTATGTGCCTTGACAGACTGTACGAGCACGTCGAGCTAAAGACAATAAACAAACGCTTATGGGAGGCAACCCAAGTAAGTTCAGTTGTGTTTTTCTTTGCGTTTTTTATTTATTGTTTGTTTTTGTTTTGTAGGACTTGGTTCCAGTTTCCTCTTGACTTTGCTAGCAATCATGAAAGGTCATCGTTCCAGGGCAGTATCGTTCACCCCTTCCATTCTTTATTTGTTCTCATGCTTGACTATGCTTTATTGATTTATACATTGAGGACAATGCATGTTTTAAGTTTGGGGGTGAAATATCATGTTTGTGGAGCCCTTGAGCATCTGAGTTCGGGCTATAGTTTTGAGCTTTCTTTGAATTGAGCATATGGTTGTTTTATGGATGCTATTTTTGCATGACTATGATTTCCTAGGATAGGCTTGCTTGTCAATTTTCAAGCTTTCGATGAGTTGTAAGCATGAGTGCCCAAAAAGGGAGACTTTTTAAACTTTTTCTAGGACATGTCTTGCATGAGTAGAGTATTTGTCTTGGCTGGATTTGGATTTGAATGCTTAGGAGCGAATTATTAGGTTCATATGCTTGTTGTCACCTCGATAGGTGTAGGGAAGAGCTAAAGGGTTAATTTTTTGCAAATTAGCATGTTTGATCTTGCTTAGGAGGAAATAAAAGAATATATGCTTACCATGATCATGAAAGAAAAATCACTCTTGTCTTTACTTTTGAAAGAAAAGAAATTATTATGCCATGGCCTGTGCACAGTTTGCAATGAGTAATAAAGATTTAGGCAAAAAGAGCTACCCCTGTTGTGATCAGTTAGGCCAACCAGAGAAAACTCAAGTTAAGGGTCCCTGCAATAGGTGTGTGAAAGCTAGTGCCACATATAAATGCTTGATTATTAATTTTCAATATTAAGCACCTAAGTATGGATGAAAACAAACTAATTTGTTCCATTGACTCGTTAGTGAATCCTTAGTGCCAGTGTAGAGGGAAGATGAGCTGAGAGTTTAGTAATCCAATCCCGGGCTAGTACAGTCTGATCTCGTTAAGTTAGATCTCGCTTGTGCAAGCTAATTTTGGAAAACTTTTGATTTGTCTCCCTCATTGGTCCTTATGTGCATGTCTCTTGATTGCTTGATTATTGACTTTTGAGCCTTGAGGATTGAGTTATGTTTGTTGCATCCATTCTTCTATTGTATGCTTGATTTTTAGTTTGCTCGAGGACTAGCAAAAGCTTAAGTTTGGGGGTGTTTGATAGCGAGTATAGCTAGGTAGTTTTCCCTAATTAATTTATCTGGTCTTTTATAATTTATTGGCCAAGGAGAGTCCAATTGGTTAGATTTTAGCCCTAATTTCGACTAGAGACCTTTGGTGGGAGCTAAAGCAAGGCCAAGGAGAGGGAATCAAGCGAGAAGACGTGGAGATCGTGACGGGGACGTGCGATGTCGGCGGATTCGAGTTTTCCTTTCTCTTTCCCTTAACTCTTGTAGTTTTTATGGCTTTTCTTTCAATTAGTGTTTGTGGTTTAAAGACTATGAATTGCTAGTTGTTTGTCTTAGGGTTTGATGTAGTTGTTTAAATTGTTGGATTGAATTTTGGGTATGAATGTGTTCTTATTCTATGCATGCAATTTTATGTGTAATGCTTTCAATTACTTGATCACTAATTGAATGATTTAAGTGTTGAATCTAACTCGGGAGAGAGGATTTGGCCTAAGACTTGCTTTGTTCAATTGCATGACTAGAGTAGAAATTCTAAGTTTGTGACGGGATTTAGAATATCTCTAGAAGTATAACAAGGACCGAACAGAATAATGCCTTGCATGTTAATGAACTTAGATAGGGATATCAAGTTAGTTATATGCATGAGAATCAATTATACTCGGGAGAGGTAATCGTGATAAATGTTTCCTTGGCTTGTAGAATAATTGCACGGTCAATTCATTCCTATTAATCAATCCTCAATCTTAATCAATGAAATCAATTCCCTAAGAGTCTTTCCATTTGAGTCTCCACTTTTATTTTTATGCTTTTAGTCTTTACTTTTATCTTTATCATTGAGTTTCGCTCCCTAAATAAAATTGGACAAAAGTATTCACGATACTTAATTTTCTAGAAAACCAATCCAGAGGACGACACTCGTTTTACACGAAAACACTATATTATTACTTGACTCGTACACTTGCGGTAAGCAAATTGCGCATCACATAACATTCATAATGCATAAATCCCACCATGAACAAATTGCAAATTTCAATTTAAAAACAAGAACAACTGAGTTGGCTCTGATACCAATTGAAGGGATAGAAGCTCTACGCAGCGGAAAGAATCACCGAACCTACACATAGTCTTTCAAATATTTTCTCTCAAGAATTAATTTTGAAATTAATTCAAAATTATATTATAAAGTTTCATAAACTTTATATTATAATGTATCAATATACATTATATGATTCCCCTAAATAAATTGAACACTTTCAATTTACAATTTATACTTAATTGCCTCAAATCTCTTTATGAGCTACCAGTGGGACCTAATGGACCTACAGATCAGAAGCTCCAACGATACGAGACTAATTTGCTAAACTCATTAAACAAGTTAGTCAACATTCGTTAACTGTGGGTCACTCCACTAAAGACCCACAGCTGCACTCTTCTCACTGCAGAATATTTCCGTGTCCACGGATACCGACCAATAACGGCAAGTTAGTCCTTCACGAGTGTTTGTAACTCCAGCTGGGTCAAATTACGGTTTTACCCCTGAGTTACCTCTACCTCCTTAAGTATCAGTGCTCATCTAATGAAGAACCTGTTTGTGGTCCAACCATCAAACAGAAACCCCTCTCGGGCCAGTGAGAGGGTAGAGCCCTTTGTTCAAGATTCGGAGACACCACATAAGGGAACACTCATCTACTTCCTCGAAAGTCGGGAAGGAGTGAATTCTATCTTGTGTGATTATGTTCCCAGCTCCCCACTTGGTCTTGTCCCCAAAATGGTAGGCTTATTGAGTCGGCGTACTGGTCACTCTCACCCATACAAATCAAAAGACAATCCCTCGTGAACAGGAGTCCATAATCCACTTAAGATTCAGACCAAGTTGCCTAGGTCATCCTAGTGAAATAGAAACCTAACTAGTTAACAGTGTTACAACTAGCGGTTACTATTTCGCGGTTCGGTCTTATGCAAACTCATTGCATAGGATACCCCCACTCGCAAGTCTACTACATGGACGCTTTGGATCAATACGTCTGTATCAAATACAAAGCGGGTCGTATCACATAGTGTTACCAGGATAAGGTACCCAGTCTTATCCTTGTACTATAGACCTTTAGGTTGTTACTTGAACATCGATCCCCGTATGTCCCCACATACTAGTTCAAGTTACATACACACAACCTTGGATCTTAGTTTATTGGATTTGGGTCAAATTGTGCAATATTTAACAATAACATTTTATTGCAAAAACTTAATAACACTTTATTAAAACAAGTATACAATTTGTTTACATTCACTATCTACAAGTTTTAGGGCATAAAACCCAACAGCCTCATGTATTGGTTTAAACGGGATAACATGCAAAACTTAATGAAAAGACAACAAGAACAGTGCAATAAACTCCAGAAAACTTAGCCAATATAAATAGAAATCAAAACATAATCTCAATCCAACGATCTAAATGCGATTAGCTATTCATAAATGAAGTAAAACCAAGAATAGACATGAAAGAATCCATGAAATATGACCTAAAAAGGTCTATAAAAGTACTGAAACGTAAAAGAGGCAAAAGAAATCGTAAATGGACAAAATTTCTAACCTAACGGCGGACTAAACCAAGACTACGTATTTATAGAAAACTCGGCGGCTGCGAACTTTACACTCCAGATGATTTTCACGTCGGCGTCGAGACGCAGGGGCAGCGTTTGGACGTCGTCCCTTATCCTTGCCTTGTTGTTTTATTTCTCGGTCTTGTCTCGTTTCTTCTCGGTATGGGGCTTCAATCTTTGGCTTTTAGTGTCATTCTTCAGGTCCGCTTCAGCACAATTGGGTCTGTTCACCTCCTCGCCGTCCAAGACACCGAGATGGCTCCAAAACTCCATAATTGGCCCGAATTAACACCAAATTAGCGTGATCGACTCCTAACATTTCCTAAGATCACAGATCCTGTAAATAAGACAATTAAAGCATAAAATAACTCTAACAAGCTTAGATTAAAGGTGATATAATAGGACTATTTAGGTCCTATCAAATACCCCCAACCTAAATCTTGCTAGTCCTCGAGCAAGGCACACACAAACCAAAGAAGAAGACATTGTGCATATAATCGAAAAGTGATTTAATCCTCAACACTCAAATATTCCAAAAACTAAAGCAATCAAGAGACATTCGCAAGAGAGACAAATGAGGAGACAAATCAAAAATTTTCAAAGATTATCTTGCACAAGAGAGCTCCATCCTACCTAAAGAAGACTTTACTAGCTTGGGATTGGTTTACTTAACTCTCATCCTATCTTCCCCCTACACTGGCACTAAGGTCTTGCTAAAAAGCCCAAATGGAACAAACTAGGTTGCTTCCTCATGCTTAGGTGCCTGATCAAGGAATTCCTTTTTCTTTTTTCTCCTTTTCTTTTATTTTCTTTTTTTTTTCTTTTTGAATTTCTTTTGGATGGGGCACTATCTTTCACACTACAATGCAAGGACTCATAACCCGAGTTTAACCTTTGGTTGGCCTAACTGATCACACTGTAGGTAGCTCTTTTTACCCTTAAGGACTCATATGATTTTTCTTTTGGCTCGCGCTCATTGACTTATTTTTCCACTCTTTTTTTTACAGGCATATTTTCTTTTTCTCTCCTAGGCAAGACTCCACACACTATTTTGCAAAAAAAAATTAGACTTTCTCGCTTAACCTTACACCTATTGGGGTGACAACAGGAATATGAGCTAAGTAACTCGCTCCTAAGCATTCCAATCCTACTTTAAAGCAAGAAAGACACCCAACATGTGCAAGACATATCCTAGAAAAGTTTTCAACAGGTTGACGGGAGCCTGTCGCGGGGCTCGAATCAAAGTGAATTTACTTTCACCAGTTTGGGTGAGTCGATGTTGCGGGCCTCGCGTCAAAACAAATTTATAGTCCACGGACACCAAGCTACCTTGCAGTAGTAGTGGTCGAGGTCGATCACAGGGAACAACTGGTTTACTTCTAACTCTTTTTGTGTTTTGGGGTGGCAGAGAAAATGGGGTTTGAGACAGATGGAGAAAATTGTGGGCGAAGGTTAAACGTAAGAAAGTAAACTGACAGAAAGTCAGTTCTTAAGAAAGTAAACTGGCATAAAATTTAAATTACAGAAAAGTAAATGGGGAGGTTGGTCAATCTCACCTTGCCGCTCGTAGTAGCTGAAGACGCTCGGGATTAGTACATTCACTTTTTACTCATCGATTAGCAGATACTGATTTAGATGCATGCTCTCTATAGGTACTCTAAATCAATTGACTCGATCCCATCGTCCATCGATTCAATTTCTAGTTACTAATTAATTAACCCCACGAACCCGTCAAAGTCAATTAATCAAGCAACTGCATTAAGAACTATATACCCCTAGAGCGCTAACCCAACGGACCCGTTGAACTAACATGTTATTAATCAATAAACTAACTTGGCCACAATCAATAAATCAATTAATCGTTGCTCTAGACTAGAACACTCATAATCAACTAGAGGGAAATATAATTAATCACAAATGTCTACTTAGACCCTAGATCTATCGTGTCAGCAACAAAGTCAGAGTCTGCTCTTAGGACCCGTGCTCACGAATCAATCTAATGCTAACTATTGAACTAACCCTCCGTTAGCTACTTGGAAATTAGTTGTTTACCAAGTTATTAACATATGAGCTGCGAGTTAGGGCGTCAATCTAACCTACTACGCATGCTAATTATAAAAGCGAGAATCTAAAGCCACAAACAACAGATAAACCACGCATAAAGTTCAAGAATCTCAAGATAAACAACAAATCAGCTCAGAATACTCATGAATCTTATAAAAAAAATACGAATGTACTTACAATCTCGAGGTCCCAACTACAACGAATGGTGCTTAAACTGCCATAGAAAAGTCTAATCTAAGCCCAAGGCTCGAGAAACCAACCTAATCTACTTAGAAACTATGAATTACAAGGGAAGAATGAAAATCGGAGTAAAGCCCAAGAGGAAAGGAGGAAAACGGTTGTTGGACCCCTAAAAAGCTGCTGCCCTAATCGCAAACCGAGGTATTTAAAAAGGCAGACTGACGTCTCGATGCCGACGGTGAATCTCTTGGCCTCCGCTTTCGATGCGTCTCGACGCCTGATGATGGCGTCTCAACACCATCTCTCGGGTCTCTCTGGCTTGGCTACTTCAAAACTTGATCCGTTTGGTGTCGTTTCTGAGTCCCGAACGCTCCACTTAGGTCTTTTCATCGCCTCGGCATCCCATGGACTTCAAGATGGATAGAAACCGCGCTAAAAACCTCGAATTAACACCAAAACAAAATATGAGCTCTGTTGAAGTACTTGATACCAAACTCCTACAAAACTGAACTTTAAACAAAACAATTATTGTAAAACTAGCAAGATTAGGGACAAATAATCATGGGCAATTTGGTCCCATCAAAGGCTCCTTTTTGGACACTCTTGGTCACAACTCATCGAAAGTAATAAATTTTCAAAAAAATTTGAGTCAATCCTAGGAAATCATTATCACTTAAACAAGCATATACACAACAAGCATGCAAGACATTCATTAAGCACAAATGCTGACCTGACGCTCAGATGCTCAAGGCCCAACAGAAACATAAAGTATAATTCCCCACCCCCAACCTAAAATTTACATTACCCTCACTGTAATAAATCATGAAAAATAAGACAGTGCATAGGGAAAGAATAGAACTTCCCTGAATTTCGCGCTCATGGGTGGTGAATCACGTTTTTTACAAATATACAAGCTTCGCCTTCGTACCACCATTCCTAAAAGACAAAAACAAAAAAAACTAGCATAAAAGCAACTAATAAAACTAAACCTATATAAGAATTGAAAAGACAAAAAAAAAAAAACAGTAAAATTATAGGGTGCAAATGTTTAAGGTCGTTTGCTCGACCACGCTCTCCTCTATTTCTTCTTATGGAGGCTCTTCTCCACAGGTCCAAAATACATTGTTTTTGGAAAATTCTTGCTTTAGTAATTTCGGGGCCTATAAGGAAAGATCAGTAGAAGTAGAAAAAATATTGAAAGTAGAGGTGGGCTAACAAAAAATTCGCTCAACCCTAATCCTAGAAGATGAGCACTTGGTGACTCCACCAAATTTATTGATTGCTGTCTTGTCTGTCAGTGTTATATTTTGGAATATGGTCGTTGATAATAATCAATCCAAGTATAAATTGACAAAATCAAGTAATACCTGGTGAGTCCAGGGTCGAATCCACAGGGAAAGGATATTCACAAAGTTTTTTTACAAATTTACTGACCTAAACTCTAAACGTATGATACTATTTTTTTTAACAGATTAAACAAGAGGGTTGGTATATTTAAAAAGTAATATTTGCATAAAACAAACATGCGAAGAGAGTAAAAGGAAAATCTTTAAGGAAAATAAGATCAAGGCTGTTGCAGTTGCAACCTCATGCATCAATAAGAACCTTGTAGCGCATACTTTGAGTAATTGATCCATTAATGCCTAAGTAAGAAAAATTCATAAGTTTCTCTTCCGGTATTCCCTATGCGTTTGACACAAACTATCAATTGATTAATTGGCTAGTTCATGCGTTAGGTGCAGTTTCTTTTAAAACTTACAAGAGATTGCATTAGTCACAATGCAGTCTGAACTCATGCATGCACTATCTTTTATCGGTAGTGTTTAAATGCTACCAAGACTACATGTCATGCGCTAACTTGTTCTACTCAGAGATTTCCACATGTGTTACCTGTCAGGGATTTAGCATGCTGCTACCGCATCCGGCTGGCCAAGCGGGAGTTAGTAATGAAAATAGTATCGCAACTGAATAGAAAGCAATTAATGATTCATTTAATTCAAAATATGCGCTTACAAGATGTTACTTATTGCCGCATGAGGTGATTGCGCTAAGCCTTGAAAAGGAATTTAACTCATGCGAGCAAAACAAGACCATTCTAGAAGAAAACATTACAAGCATAAGTTTGCTCCTAATCACAGCTCTCTCTGTGATTCCTCTGCTGATCTTCCTTCTTTTCCCTCTTGAGCAGGAAAAATGAATCAAGAATGATTTCTCGATATTTGATTTTTGGCTTCTATTTATAGGTGAAGGAAGATGACTTCTTCAAGTAATTAGCAACTTGCGTTAATCATCATTAGGCAACTTGCTAAACTTTTCAGCCCCCTTTTTTCGCCCACTTGCGCTTGCTTTGTCAGTTGTGTCTGCGCTTGTCTTTTCATCATCTTATCTGTCTCTTGATCGTCTTGGAATGTGTGCCTGCGCTGAGAAGGAACTTAAAACAAACAACTGAATTAGGTTGCGTTAGCGCCCTATATTTTATAATTTTTTTCACCGCATTCATGAATATAGCTCGCCGCATTGAATTATCACGTTTTTCTCTCTTTATGTGCTGAAGCAATGCATCTTTGGATCTTTTAGCCTTGTCTTAGCTTAAGTTTAAAGGATAAATAACTTGCTTTTTGCAAGTTATCATTTATCAGTGAGGGTTATCTGGTGCTCATCAACTACATCAATCAGTTCTCCATCTAAGTCAGAGCATCTAACAGCAGAAGAATGCATCTCATTATTGGTGACCATGCACGATTTAGAATTTAAAGTGCGATCATTCACTGGGTCAGTTTCAAGCATATAGTATTCAACAGAAGATGCATGAGGATTTTCAATATCATCAAAGATTTTAAAGTATAGGGTTTTATCCTGAAATCCTATTGATACGACACCCTCATCTACATCAATAACAGTCTTGGCAGTCTTCATAAAGGGACGACCAAGAAGTATTGTAGAAAAAGATGGATTTTAATCAGGGTTAGGTGTATCTAAAACATAGAAGTCAACAGGAAAAACCAAATCCTCCACCCTAACTAAAACATTCTCAACTATTCCTAGAGGTTTAATGCAAGACTTATCTGCTAGCTGAATGACTATGCCATATGTTTTAATATTAGTTAAACTCAATCTTTTATAAATAGACATGGGCATAACATTTATCGATGCTCCTAGATCTAACATGGCATATTTTATCTTGCAATCTCCGATCATACACGATAAAGTAAACATGCTAGGATCAGAACATTTTACAGGTAAGTCTTGAGATAGTAATGCACTTACATTTTCACTAACCTCTTCTTTACCTGAGGACTTTTCCTTACCTTCATACCGAGTCTTTAAGAACTCAGCATAGCCTGGGATTTTAAAGATTGCCTCAATCAATTGAATGTTCACCTTGACTCTCCTAAAAACATTTAAATCATCCTGCACACTTGGAGTAGCAGGGTCAGTGAAGTATACAGGTGAAGTAATAAAAGAATCTTTATCATTTAAATTTAAAGAAGAAAATTTGCCAGAAGAAGCGAAAGTTCACAGAAAAAAGCATGCTTGCATTGATCTTAAACGCTTAGGGGTAAGAAGAGCTACCTGCAAAGTGATCAGTTAGGCCAACCAAGACTAAAACTCGAGTTATGGGTCCCTGCGTTGTAGTGTGAAAGCTAGTACCCTATCCAAAAGAAATGCAAAAAGAAAATAAAAGAGAGCAAAAAGCGAAAAAGAAAGAGAAAAAAAAAAGAAAGAAAAAAAGAGAGAAAAGAAAAAGGAATTCCTTGATCAGGCACCTAAGCAAGAGAAAGCAACCTAGTTTGTTCCATTTGGGCCTTTTAGCAGGACCTTAGTGCCAATGTAGGGGGAAGATAGGATGAGAGTTGAGTAAGCCAATCACAGGCTAGTATAGTCTTCTTTAGGTGGGATGGAGCTCTCTTGTGCAAGATAATCTTTGAAAAATTTTGATTTGTCCCCTCATTTGTCTCTCTTGCGAATGTCTCTTGATTGCTTTAGTTTTTGGAGTGTTTGAGTCTTGAGGATTAAATCACTTTTCAATTATATGCACAACGTTTTTCTCTTTGGTTTGTGTGTGCCTTACTCGAGGACTAGCAAGATTTAGGTTGGGGGTATTTGATAGGACCTAAATAGTCCTATTTTATCGCCTCTAATCTAAGCTTGTTAGAGTCATTTTATGCTTTACTTGTCCTATTTATATTTTAATTGAGCTTAGGCTATGTCGGGAGCCGATCACGCTAATTGGTGTTAATTCGGGCCAATTAAGGAGTTTTGGAGCCATCTTGATGTCTTGGATGGCGAGGAGGTGAAAAGACCAAATTGAGCTAAAGCGGGCCTGAAGAATGACACCGAAAGCCGAAGATTGAAGCCCCGAACTGAGAAGAAGCGAGTCAAAACCGAGAAATTAAGCAACAAGTCGAGATATAAGGCTGGCGTCTGGACGCTGATGCGAATTCGGGCCGAAGTGTAATGTTCGTGGCATCGAGATGTTGCTTTTACTTCATCTATGCATAGCTAAACTCGTTTAGATCGTTGGATTGGATTTATGTCTTGATTCTAAAAAATATTGCCTGAGTTTTCTGGTTTATACTTTCTGTTCTTGTTGTATTTTCATTGAGTTTTGCATGTAATCCTGTTTAAACCAATACATGAGGCTAGTTAATTAGGATTGACGCCCTATGCGATTACCGCTTGTGTATTCAATCAGTTATTTTTAGATAGCCACTAGGTTGAGGCAAGCCACTCTCTACGCGAGACAACCCTTGATAGGCCTAGGATGCATGTTAAAGGTTGTAGGAATTAGATTTAAATTGCATTTGAATTTAGTTCTTACGATTCTGGACCCACAATCCCAAAGTGGCTAGTTTTAATAGGTGGTTGCAAAATTGCTTGTTAATAAACTAGTTAGATATAAGTATTAACCGTTGCAGAGGTCTCGGATGGTTGCTACATTATGCATACGGGGTGGCAAGTGATAGAGTTTATATTAATTAATCTTGTTAATTGTCGAATTCACGATTAGCGAGTTAATTAGCACAGGTTAGTGTAGGGGGTCCTCTTAGTAACCCAGAAGCTGACCAGACTAATGAAATCAGTTTAGAATAATTATTAGAGAAAAATAAGAAGCCAATGAATTAGAATCAAGCATAATAAATCCCAATCCAACGATCCCTTTTTATGTTATTGATCCCGTCTAATTTCTGTTTTTCATGCTTTTAAAATTCAACATTTATTTTATTTTATTTTATTTTGGCTTGTCCTTCATCATAAAAAATGCCTGCTGTTTTCATAAGCACGAAATTCTACACTTACTAGATCCCCCTTCCCTGTGTTCGACCCCGGCCGCTGTTGCTACAAAAATAGTAGCAGTGCCGTGGATTATAAATTTTATTTGAGGACTTAAGCAGAATTCGACACCCTCTGACGGTCCCGTCAAGTTGGCGTCGTTGCCGGGGAAGGGCATTTTTCTAGTATTTTTAGGATTTTGTGTTTTTATTTCTTGTTTGCATGGTTTATGATCACACGTTCTTCGCAGGGAAACGATCTTAGATTGGAACCTGAAATTTCTAGAGCGGAGACGAGATTTAGAAGGCAAGCAAGAAGGAGAAGAGTTAATAATCTTGACGAGGTTGAAGCACCGGCCATGGCTGAGAGGACATTAAGGCAGCTAGCAGCGTCAGATCTGAACTAGCAACCACTCTATATTACCTACCCCGAGACGATAGGTGATAAGGGTAAAAAATATACCTATTTTAACCTTATATTTAGCTCATTTCTTTGTCAAATATTGCATGTTTAGATCGTATTTGTAGGTGTTAATATCACACATGCGGAAGTAATTTTGGATCTTAGGCACACAATTTGATCAATTTAATCCTAGAAGACATGTTGTCCATAAGAACAAAAATAGAGTGATAAGGTACCTACCTCTTGGAGCTCCCAATTCGTATAATCTGATGCTTTATAATTCACACGAACGACTTTTGGACAACCACTTGGATCTTCTCTACTATCATCAGACCTTGGAACGGATTGTGGGATCCTCAATTGATAGGAATTGGAAAGGAAAACTTATGGGTATAAGCAAGCTTGAAAGTATGAACATGGAAGTTCTTGGGAGAATTTTGGCAGCATTTTAGGTTGAAGAAATCCTCTCATTCTCATCAGCTCATCCTCTATATATAGAGGAAAATCATGCACAAGAATTGCACAAAACGTGCAATTCTTGGCAGCGGAAACAATCACAAAACCACACTGTATTTTCTTTAGATTAAAATACCGATACAATTTGCAAACGATTAATATACAGCAATTTAAACTAATTTAAACATGCTGAAATATATATATATAAAACATGCTGTACAAGGATGAAAAAATTCTAGATCTAATCTAGAATTGGACCCTATCGATCCTGGATCAAGAACACTTACTTTGTGTGACGTTCTTGATGTGTTTCGCCTTTTCCCTTGATGTTTGCAGAAAAATCTAGCAACCAAAAGGACCTTGATCTTGCTGTAAAATTGTTGTGAGCACCACCAAAAGAGATACACCGGTATCCTCCCAGGATTATGTGTTGAGAGGCTTGTGGGAACCAAAATTTCTAAGCCTTTTGGGAGAATCTTGAGTCTCTGTGAACTCACCAAAAAAAAAAAAAGGAGAAAGAGAAAGATCTTTCTGCAGAGCGTATGAGAGAATGCATGAGAGAGGGCAAGAGATTAGTGTGAGATACCTGAAGAATAACTTCCCACTCCCTTAAAACCCTCTTATTCACGTGTATAGGGTTAGGGAAGTGGTTGACTGGTCAGTTCTTTAACTGACCAGTTAATTAAATTAAATAAATGATCAAAAGTATTTAATTTAATTATTGACACATGAACACTTTCATGCACACATCCCACATAACCTATAGTTTTAATATAACTTAATTAAATCATAATTTAATTAATATTAAATTAAAACATCAATATTAATTAATTCACCAATTAATTAATATTTCAATTAAATATCATATATTTAATCATGTTTCTCTCAAATAAACTATAGAATTAATATTCATCATATGAGCATTAATTATAACCTATAGTTTTTATTATAAATCATATTCATACTTTAATAAAATATTTGAACCCATTCAAATATATAACTCCCCTTAGAAATTTACCTCAACGCCCCAATGGAGCTACCGGTGGGACCTAATGGACCTACAGATCAGAAGCTCCAACGATATGAGATTAATTGACTAAACTCATTAACCAATTTAATCAATATTCGTTAACTGTGGTTCACTCCACTAAAGAACCACAACTGCACTCTTCTCACTGCAGATATATTTCTGTGTCCACGGATATCGACCATCAACAGCAAGTTAGCCCTTCACGTGTGTTCGTACCCCAGCTAGGTCAAATTACCGTTTTACCCCTAGGCTACCTCTTTGTCCTTAAGTACCAGTGCTCCTCTAATGAACAACCTGTTTGAGGTCCAACCAGCAAACAGAAGTCCCTCTCGTGCCATAGAGAGGGTAGGGCCCACTATTCAAGACCCGGAGACACCACTTAAGGGAACACACCTCTACTTACCCTAAAGTAGGGAAGGAGTGAATTCCTTCTTGTAAGACTATGTTCCCAGCTCCCCACTCGGTCTCGTCCCCAAAATGGTAGGCTTATTGAGTCGGCGAATAGGCCACTCTCACCCGTACAAATCAAAGGACAATCCCTCATGGACAGGAGTCCATAATCCACTCAGGATTAAGGCCAAGTTGCCTAGGTCATCCTAGTGAAATAGAAATCGAGCTAACTAACGGTGTTACAGTTAGTGGTTAACTATTTCGCGGTCCGGTCTTTGTGCAAACTCATTGCACAGGATACCCCCACTCGCATGTCAACTACATGAACACGTTGGATCATTACGTTTGTATCACTATACAAAGCGGGCCGTATCCATAGTGTCACCAGGATAAGGTACCCAGCCTTATCCCTATACTACAGACCCTTTAGGCTAAAACTTGAACATTGATCCCCGTATGTCCCTACATACTAGTTCAAGCCTCATTCTATTAGCCTTGGATGTTTAGTTTATTGGATTATGGTTAATAAGACAAGATATAATACAAACATTGAATAATACATCACTTTTATTAATGTTCGGTCAAATGTACATTTACTATCTACGAGTTTTAGGGCATAAAACCCAACAAACTCCCACTTGAACTAAAACTCAAGTTACAGGGAAAGTATATACAATATAATCCAAAGCTGGAAATGGTAAATGTATGTTGTACATTACATAAAAGGTAAATATACAAAATACAATAAACTAGGGCATCCTTACACCCATTACACATCTCCCACTTGCCCTAGATTACGCTATATACATGTCTCGCAGACCTAGACTTTCTAGATGACCCTCGAACACTTTAGCCGAGAGGGCCTTCGTAAACGGATCAGCAATGTTGTGCTCAGAAGCGATCTTGGTCACGACCACATCTCCTCTTTGCACAATCTCTCGAATCAGATGATACTTCCTCTCTATGTGTTTACCTCGTTTGTGGCTGCAAGGTTCCTTTGAATTGGCTACAGCCCCACTGTTGTCACAGTATAATGTAATGGGCAAGTTCATATTTGGAACAACTTCCAAATCTGTCAAGAACTTCCTTAGCCAAACAGCTTCCTTAGCCGCTTCACAAGCAGCTACATACTCAGCCTCCATCGTGGAGTCTGCTATGCATCCTTGCTTTATACTTCTCCAAACTACAGCTCCCCCGTTAAGGGTGAACACTGACCCTGACGTAGATTTCCTAGAATCCTTGTCAGTCTGAAAGTCAGAGTCGGTGTATCCAGTGAGAACTAACTCTTTAGCCCCAAACACCAGCATGTAGTCCCTCGTTCTCCTAAGATACTTGAGGATTCCTTTAACGGCGGTCCAGTGGTCTAACCCTGGATTTGACTGATATCTGCTGACAATCCCTACAGCATAACATATGTCAGGCCTCGTGCAAAGCATAGCATACATTAAGCTACCCACGGCAGAGGCGTAGGGAATCCGTCTCATATCCTCAACCTCTTGAGGTGTCTTAGGAGACTGTTCCTTAGACAGGTGAACCCCATACCGGAAAGGCAATAAGCCCTTCTTGGAATTCTGCATCGAATATCGAGTCAACATCTTGTCGATATACGTTGCTTGAGACAGGGCTAGCGTTTTGTTCTTTCGATCCCGAATAATCTGGATTCCAAGAACATATTGGGCCTCACCCAAATCTTTCATTTGGAATTGGGCCGCTAGCCATTCTTTTACGCCAGACAGATAGCCTACATCATTCCCAATGAGTAGGATGTCGTCAACATAAAGTACAAGGAAAGCTACTTTATTCTTGTTGATTTTCTTGTAAACACAAGGTTCATCAACATTTTGGTCAAAGCCAAAAGACTTGATAGCAGTATCAAATCTAATATTCAAAGATCTGGAGGCCTGTTTCAACCCATAAATGGATCGATTCAGCTTACAAACCTTTTGTTCCTGACCTTGGGTTATGAACCTTTCGGGCTGAGACATAAAAATACTCTCTTCAAGATTGCCATTCAGAAAAGCAGTCTTGACATCCATCTGCCATATTTCATAGTCATAAAACGTGGCAATGGATAAGAGAATTCTTATGGACTTAAGCATAGCAACTGGAGAAAAGGTTTCTTCATAGTCCACCCCTTCTCTTTGGGTATAACCCTTTGCTACAAGTCTTGCCTTGAAAGTCTGTACTTTCCCAGCAACATCTCTTTTCCTCTTATAGATCCATTTGCACCCAATGGGTTTAACCCCTTCAGGTGGATCTACAAGTTCCCAAACTTGATTGAAGTACATAGACTCCATCTCAAGGTCCATGGCTTTGGCCCATTCGTCTTTATCTACGTCATTCATTGCCTGACGATAAGACAATGGATCTTCTATGCCGTCATCAGGCATGACTACTTGTGTTTCCGTTAAATCCAAGTAGCGGTTAGGTTGGATCACAACCCTCCCACTGCGTCGAAGAGGACTAGATTGACGAGAAGAACTGGCTTCTCCAACAACTCTTGTTGAAGGACCTGGTTCATCAACAACCCTTGTTGATCCTTCTGTAGCTTCTCCTAATACTAACTTACTTCGTGGTTTATGATCTCGAATGTGGTCTTCCTCCAAGAAAGTTGCATTTGTCGATACAAATACTTTATTTTCTTGAGGGTCGTAGAAAAGACCACCTCTCGTTTCTTTCGGGTACCCAACAAATTGGCATATTCTTGTACGTGATTCCAATTTCTTAGGATTCGTCACTAGCACGTGTGCAGGATGATAGCGAGCATAGCTAGCTAGTTTTCCCTAATTAATTTAGCTAGTCTTTGATGATTTATTGGCCATTTTATTGCACTTATTTGTTTATTTTGTAGGAAATGGTTGATTGGAGCTAAAGCGCGATATTGGAGTTAATCGGGTGCTCGGGACGTGAAAAGTCGCAAAAGAACCAAAGAGAATCAAAGAAGGAAAAGTCAAAGTAGGGTCAACTGCAGGCTAGCGTCGAGACGCTAGCTCTTGAGCGTCTCGACGCTGGCATTCCATATCTGAATAGGCTCTAAAAGGTCACAGCGTCGAGACGCTGCGACCTTAGCGTCTCAACGCTGCGAGTTTTCCTTTCCAGAAACGCGCGTTTTGAAGGCAGCGTCTCGACTCTATGACGAAAAAATAGAATATAAGCTTCTTTTCGGCTAGGTTTTTGGGGGAACTCTTTTGGATACTTTTGGGAGCCGTAAAACAGAGGAGAAAACAGAGGATTGAGGCTGAACAAGAGGGATAAAAGCGGAAATCAACCCATTGTTCGTGGGGATCATGACGGGGACGTTCGGTCTCGGCCTACATTGAGTTTTCTTTTCCATTTCCTTTTCTCTACCTAGATTTATGGCTTTGTTATGTTTAGTTGAGCTTGTAATTTCATTCATGAGTAGCTAAACTTGTTGCTTAGGGATTGATGTAGTTGATTTTGTTTATGGATTGATTTATGGTTTAAGTTGTGCAATGGTTATTATGTTGCAATCGATTTAATGCTTTCAATTAATTGGCCATTAGTTGAATGATTTGAGTTTTTATTCTTGCTCGGGAGAGGGGATTAAATGTAGACTTACTCAAGATTGCATGACTAAGGTTTATTTTCTAATTCGTGACGGTTTTAGATTAACTTTAGAATTGGTCAAAAGATCTCATTGCCTTGCATGTTAATAAACTTAGATAGGGATATCAAGTAGATTAATTTGCATGAGAATCAATTATACTCGGGAGAGGTAGTTGTGATTAAAGGGTCTTAGGCTCATAATTCCATTGTGCATAATAACTTACTCCTTAAAATCAATCCTAGACTAAATCGGCGAAATCAATTCCCTAAGTGTTTTTCCAATTGAATTTCCACTTTTTACTTGCTTTGATTTAGTTTTCATATCATTCACTCACTACTTTTTGATCCCTAAATAAAATTGAGCAAGATAATTCACAATACTTGATTTGCTTAAAAATCCAATCCAGAGGACGACACTCGTTTATACGAACACTTTATTATTACTTGACCCGTGCGCTTGCGGTAAGGAAAATTCCACATCAAGTTTTTGGCGCCGTTGCCGGGGATTGGCACATTTAGCTAGATTGATATTGTGAAAAAATTGTTTGATCTTAATTCAGGGTGTATTTTTACTTTTCTAGGTTGATTGCATTTTTCCATATTTGTTTTTCTTTCCATATTTGTTTTTCGAGTTTAGTTTTTCTTTTAGTTGAGTAATCTTTTCCTTATTTGTTTCTTGTTATTCCTTTTTAGATTAGTTTTTCCTTATTTGTTAGATTCCTTATTTTTGTTTTGCCATATTTATTTTTGCATTCCATATTAGGTTATTTTGCTTCCTTTTCTAGATTATATTTTCCATATTTAGATTAGTTGTTTTCTTTTCTTTGTTTCTTTCCATAATTTTTTTCTTTCCTTTTTAGGGTAGATTTGTTTTTTGTATGCGTAGTAGTAGAGAAGTGATACCGTTGGATCCCGAGATTGAAAGAACAATTCATAGGCTTCGAAGGAAAAATAGAGAAATTATTCAGATGGCTGACCAAAATCCACCTGAGAAGCCTAGGCCTATAAGAGATTACTTTCAGCCCGTGTTTCAGGGGCAACAGTCGGGGATTGTTTATGCCCCAATTAATGCCAACAACTTTGAGCTGAAGACCGGTCTCATTCAGATGGCTCGAGACTGTGCATATAGAGGATCGCCCACCGAGGATCCAAATTCTCATCTTAAATCATTTTTGGACATTTGTGGGACGGTAAAAATTAATGGCGTTTCTGAGGATGCTGTTCGCTTACGCTTATTTCCTTTTTCTTTGCAGGATAAAGCACGAGATTGGTTGCAGTCCATTCCCCCTGGGAGCATCACCACCTGGGATGCTTTAGTCCAGGCCTTTTTAAAGAAATTTTTCCCTCCTGCAAAGACGGTCAAGTTGAGGACCGAGATTGGGACATTCCAACAACAATATGATGAGCAGCTGTTCGAGGCCTGGGAGCGATTTAAAGAGCTACTGAGGAAGTGCCCTCAGCATGGATATCCCGACTGGCTTCAGGTTCAATTGTTTTATAATGGTTTGACTCCTAGTACAAAAACGATTGTTGATGCAGCTGCAGGTGGGACTCTGTTGTCCAAGACCGTGGAAAATGCTCGTACACTTCTAGAGGATATGGCCACCAACAGCTATCAGTGGCCATCAGAGCGGTCTGCACCTAAAAAGATTGCTGCTGGAGTGTTTGAGGTTGATAAAGTAAGTGCACTCCAGGCCCAGATGACCTCCCTTGCTAATGCTTTTATGAAATTTTCAGGTACAGGGAGTGCACAGTCAATTGAATCAGCTGCTGCTTTAGCATCTAGACCTCAGGAGGAGACCATCGAGCAGGTTCAGTATGTATCAAATTTTAATTCTAGGGGATATAATAATAATTCTACACCTACACATTATCACCCTAACAATAGGAACCATGAAAATTTCTCTTATGCTAATAATAAGAATGTTCCTAATCCTCCTGGGTTTGCCCCTCAAACTCAAGAAAATAAAAAGTTAGAAGATCTTGTTGGAGCTTTCATTGCAGAGTCTAGTAACAGGACAACTAAATTGGAGGAGGCAGTCATTGCCATCAACTCAACAGTGAATGGCCACAGTGCTGCCATCAAGAATATTGAGACTCAGCTGGGACAGTTGGTAAGTGTTGTAAGCACCATGAATAAAGGTAAGGCCCCAGCTGAGCAAGAGAAAACCCAGATGGAGTACTGTAAGGCAATCACTGTGCACCAGGAGGAAACTGAAGGGGAGCCTGAGTCTGAGGATTATGACACGCCTACAGGGGAAGCTGAGGAGGACACATCATCAGATGAGGCTGAAAAGCCTGAACCTGAGCCTCCTATTCCTTCTCCCACACTGATGGTTCCCAAAGAAAAGAAAAAGAAAAAGAAGAAAAAGAACAACCAGGTTCAGTTTGACAAATTTATGAATGCTTTTATGAATCTGAATATTAATATTCCTTTTGCAGAGGCGTTAGAGATGCCCCAGTATAACAGGTTCATGAAGGAGTGGTTAGCAAAGAAGCGAAAGGAAAAGAAGGTTGACACGGTGTATCTTGCTTCCACATGCAGCACTAGAGTCCAACAGAAGGTACCTGGAAAAGTAGCAGATCCAGGGAGTTTTTCTGTTCCTTGCAGTTTTGGTACTTACTCTTTTAGAGCATTATGTGACTTAGGTGCTAGCATTAATATCATTCCTCTATCTTTATGCAAAAAGTTAGACATAGGTGAGATTAAATCTACTCCTGTAAAGCTCCAATTGGCTGATCAGTCTGTGGTTAGACCAGTTGGCATTGTAGAAAATGTTTTAATCAGAGTAGGTAGATTTTTCCTCCCTATTGATCTGTATGTTATGGACATGATAGAAAATCCTTCAATGCCTGTCATACTAGGAAGACCATTCCTCGCTACTGGGCAAGTGATTATTGATATTGAGCGCAGGGAGCTCACTCTTAGAGTCAGGAACGAAAAAGAAATTTTTAAGGCAGTTGAAGACTCTAAGGGACAATCTGAAGTGCTTTTCATGGGCTACAAGAAAGGTGCAAGAAAGAGCACCTCTGTTGGATTCACTGAAAAGAAGCCTCCTTGAAGCACGGTCAACACGTCGAGCTAATGACGTTAAACAAGCGCTTATGGGAGGCAACCCAAGTAAGTGTAGTTGTGCTTTTCTGTTTGCTTTTGATTTATTGTTTGTTTTTGTAGGTCTTGTTGTCTGTCTCTCCTTTGCTTTCAAGCTTTCAAGATTTCAATCAAGAAGTCATCATCATTCCAGGCCAGTATTATTCACTCCTCTCATTCTTTTATTGTTCTCATGCTTGTTTATGCCTTATTTTCTTTATACATTGAGGACAATGCATGTTTTAACTTTGGGGGTGGGATAGCATGTTTGTGGAGCCCTTAAGCATCTGAGTTCGGGCTATAGTTTTGAGCTTTCTTTGAATTAAGCATATGGTTGTTTTCTGGATGCTATTTTTGCATGACTATGATGTCCTAGGATAGGCTTTCTTGTCAATTTTTAAGTTTGTGGAGCCCTTGAGCATCTGAGTTCGGGCTATAGTTTTGAGCTTTCTTTGAATTAAGCATATGGTTGTTTTCTGGATGCTATTTTTGCATGACTATGATGTCCTAGGATAGGCTTTCTTGTCAATTTTTAAGTTTGTGGAGCCCTTGAGCATCTGAGTTCGGGCTATAGTTTTGAGCTTTCTTTGAATTAAGCATATGGTTGTTTTCTGGATGCTATTTTTGCATGACTATGATGTCCTAGGATAGGCTTTCTTGTCAATTTTTAAGCTTGCGATGAGTTGTAAGCATGAGTGCCCAAAAAGGGAGATTTTTTAAAATTTTTCTAGGAGATGTCTTGCATAAGTAGAGTATTTTTCTTGGCTAGATTTGGATTTGAATGCTTAGGAGCAAATTATTGGGTTCATATGCTTGTTGTCACCTCGATAGGTGTAGGGAAGAGCTAAAAAGTTAATTTTTTTGCAAATTAGCATGTTTGATCTCGCTTAGGAGGAAAGAAAAGAATATATGCTAATCATGTTCATAAAGAAAAATCATTCTTGTTGTTATTATTGAGAAAATATTATGCCATGGCCTGTGCACAGTTTGCAATGTTTAATAAAGTTTAGGCAAAAAGAGCTACCCCTGTTGTGATCAGTTAGGCCAACCAGAGAAAACTCGGGTTAAGGGTCCCTGCAACAGGTGTGTGAAAGCTAGTGCCACATATAAATGCTTAATTTAATTGTTAATTATAAGCACCTAAGTAAGGAGAAAAACAAACTAATTTGTTCCATTAACTCATTAGTGAAACCTTAGTGTCAGTGTAGAGGGAAGATGAGCTGAGAGTTTAATAAATCAATCCCGGGCTAGTAGAGTCTGATCTTGTTGAGTTAGATCTCGCTTGTGCAAGTTAATTTTGGAAAAATTTTAATTTGTCTCCCTCATTGGTCCTTATGTGCATGTCTCTTGCTTGCTTGGTTATTGACTTTTGAGCCTTGAGGATTGAGTCATGTTTGTTGCATCTATTCTTCCATTATATGCTTGATTTTTAGTTTGCTCGAGGACTAGCAAAAGCTTAAGTTTGGAGGTGGTCTTTTCTACGACCCTCAAGAAAATAAAGTATTTGTATCGACAAATGCAACTTTCTTGGAGGAAGACCACATTCGAGATCATAAACCACGAAGTAAGTTAGTATTAGGAGAAGCTACAGAAGGATCAACAAGGGTTGTTGATGAACCAGGTCCTTCAACAAGAGTTGTTGGAGAAGCCAGTTCTTCTCGTCAATCTAGTCCTCTTCGACGCAGTGGGAGGGTTGTGATCCAACCTAACCGCTACTTGGGTTTAACGGAAACACAAGTAGTCATGCCTGATGACGGCATAGAAGATCCATTGTCTTATCGTCAGGCAATGAATGACGTAGATAAAGACGAATGGGCCAAAGCCATGGACCTTGAGATGGAGTCTATGTACTTCAATCAAGTTTGGGAACTTGTAGATCCACCTGAAGGGGTTAAACCCATTGGGTGCAAATGGATCTATAAGAGGAAAAGAGATGCTGCTGGGAAAGTACAGACTTTCAAGGCAAGACTTGTAGCAAAGGGTTATACCCAAAGAGAAGGGGTGGACTATGAAGAAACCTTTTCTCCAGTTGTTATGCTTAAGTCCATAAGAATTCTCTTATCCATTGCCACGTTTTATGACTATGAAATATGGCAGATGGATGTCAAGACTACTTTTCTGAATGGCAATCTTGAAGAGAGTATTTTTATGTCTCAGCCCGAAGGGTTCATAACCCAAGGCCAGGAACAAAAGGTTTGTAAGCTGAATCGATCCATTTATGGGTTGAAACAGGCCTCCAGATCTTGGAATATTAGATTTGATACTGCTATCAAGTCTTTTGGCTTTGACCAAAATGTTGATGAACCTTGTGTTTACAAGAAAATCAACAAGAATAAAGTAGCTTTCCTTGTACTTTATGTTGACGACATCCTACTCATTGGGAATGATGTAGGCTATCTGTCTGGCGTAAAAGAATGGCTAGCGGCCCAATTCCAAATGAAAGATTTGGGTGAGGCCCAATATGTTCTTGGAATCCAGATTATTCGGGATCGAAAGAACAAAACGCTAGCCCTGTCTCAAGCAACGTATATCGACAAGATGTTGGCTCGATATTCGATGCAAAATTCCAAGAAGGGCTTATTGCCTTTCCGGCATGGGGTTCACCTGTCTAAGGAACAGTCTCCTAAGACACCTCAAGAGGTTGAGGATATGAGACGGATTCCCTACGCCTCTGCCGTGGGTAGCTTAATGTATGCTATGCTTTGCACGAGGCCTGACATATGTTATGCTGTAGGGATTGTCAGCAGATATCAGTCAAATCCAGGGTTAGACCACTGGACCGCCGTTAAAGGAATCCTCAAGTATCTTAGGAGAACGAGGGACTACATGCTGGTGTTTGGGGCTAAAGAGTTAGTTCTCACTGGATACACCGACTCTGACTTTCAGACTGACAAGGATTCTAGGAAATCCACGTCAGGGTCAGTGTTCACCCTTAACGGGGGAGCTGTAGTTTGGAGAAGTATAAAGCAAGGATGCATAGCAGACTCCACGATGGAGGCTGAGTATGTAGCTGCTTGTGAAGCGGCTAAGGAAGCTGTTTGGCTAAGGAAGTTCTTGACAGATTTGGAAGTTGTTCCAAATATGAACTTGCCCATTACGTTATACTGTGACAACAGTGGGGCTGTAGCCAATTCAAAGGAACCTCGCAGCCACAAACGAGGTAAACACATGGAGAGGAAGTATCATCTGATTCGAGAGATTGTGCAAAGAGGAGATGTGGTCGTGACCAAGATCGCTTCTGAGCACAACATTGCTGATCCGTTTACGAAGGCCCTCTCGGCTAAAGTGTTCGAGGGTCATCTAGAAAGTCTAGGTCTGCGAGACATGTATATAGCGTAATCTAGGGCAAGTGGGAGATGTGTAATGGGTGTAAGGATGCCCTAGTTTATTGTATTTTGTATATTTACCTTTTATGTAATGTACAACATACATTTACCATTTCCAGCTTTGGATTATATTGTATATACTTTCCCTGTAACTTGAGTTTTAGTTCAAGTGGGAGTTTGTTGGGTTTTATGCCCTAAAACTCGTAGATAGTAAATGTACATTTGACCGAACATTAATAAAAGTGATGTATTATTCAATGTTTGTATTATATCTTGTCTTATTAACCCTAATCCAATAAACTAAACATCCAAGGCTAATAGAATGAAGCTTGAACTAGTATGTAGGGACATACGGGGATCAATGTTCAAGTTTTAGCCTAAAGGGTCTGTAGTATAGGGATAAGGCTGGGTACCTTATCCTGGTGACACTATGGATACGGCCCGCTTTGTATAGTGATACAAACGTAATGATCCAACGCGTCCATGTAGTTGACATGCGAGTGGGGGTATCCTGTGCAATGAGTTTGCACAAAGACCGGACCGCGAAATAGTTAACCACTAACTGTAACACCGTTAGTTAGCTCGGTTTCTATTTCACTAGGATGACCTAGGCAACTTGGCCTTAATCCTGAGTGGATTATGGACTCCTGTCCATGAGGGATTGTCCTTTGATTTGTACGGGTGAGAGTGGCCTATTCGCCGACTCAATAAGCCTACCATTTTGGGGACGAGACCGAGTGGGGAGCTGGGAACATAGTCTTACAAGAAGGAATTCACTCTTTCCCTACTTTAGGGTAAGTAGAGGTGTGTTCCCTTAAGTGGTGTCTCCGGGTCTTGAATAGTGGGCCCTACCCTCTCTATGGCACGAGAGGGACTTCTGTTTGCTGGTTGGACCTCAAACAGGTTGTTCATTAGAGGAGCACTGGTACTTAAGGACAAAGAGGTAGCCCAGGGGTAAAACGGTAATTTGACCTAGCTGGGGTACGAACACACGTGAAGGGCTAACTTGCTGTTGATGGTCGATATCCGTGGACACAGAAATATATCTGCAGTGAGAAGAGTGCAGTTGTGGTTCTTTAGTGGAGTGAACCACAGTTAACGAATATTGATTAAATTGGTTAATGAGTTTAGTCAATTAATCTCATATCGTTGGAGCTTCTGATTTGTAGGTCCATTAGGTCCCACCGGTAGCTCCATTGGGGCGTTGAGGTAAATTTCTAAGGGGAGTTATATATTTGAAGGGGTTCAAATATTTTATTAAAGTATGAATATGATTTATAATAAAAACTATAGGTTATAATTAATGCTCATATGATGAATATTAATTCTATAGTTTATTTGAGAGAAACATGATTAAATATATGATATTTAATTGAAATATTAATTAATTGGTGAATTAATTAATATTGATGTTTTAATTTAATATTAATTAAATTATGATTTAATTAAGTTATATTAAAACTATAGGTTATGTGGGATGTGTGCATGAAAGTGTTCATGTGTCAATAATTAAATTAAATACTTTTGATCATTTATTTAATTTAATTAACTGGTCAGTTAAAGAATTGACCAGTCAACCACTTCCCTAACCCTATACACGTGAATAGGAGGGTTTTAAGGGAGTGGGAAGTTATTCTTCAGGTATCTCACACTAATCTCTTGCCCTCTCTCATGCATTCTCTCATACGCTCTGCAGAAAGATCTTTCTCTTTCTCCTTTTTTTTTTTTTGGTGAGTTCACAGAGACTCAAGATTCTCCCAAAAGGCTTAGAAATTTTGGTTCCCACAAGCCTCTCAACACATAATCCTGGGAGGATACCGGTGTATCTCTTTTGGTGGTGCTCACAACAATTTTACAGCAAGATCAAGGTCCTTTTGGTTGCTGGATTTTTCTGCAAACATCAAGGGAAAAGGCGAAACACATCAAGAACGTCACACAAAGTAAGTGTTCTTGATCCAGGATCGATAGGGTCCAATTCTAGATTAGATCTAGAATTTTTTCATCCTTGTACAGCATGTTTTATATATATATATTTCAGCATGTTTAAATTAGTTTAAATTGATGTACATTAATCGTTAGCAAATTGTATCGGTATTTTAATCTAAAGAAAATACAGTGTGGTTTTGTGATCGTTTCCGCTGCCAAGGGTTTTTCATCCCTTCAATGTTGGGTTTTATGTCCTAAAACTCGTAGATAGTGAATGTCAACGAATTATACACTTGTATCAATAAAGTGTTATTGAGGTTTATGCAATAAAATGTTATTGTCATTTTAAGTCTAAAATTGCACAATATAGCCCAAATCCAATAAACTAAGATCCAAGGTTGTTTATATGTAACTTGAACTAGTATGTGGGGACATACGGGGATTAGTGTTCAAGTAACAACCTAAAAGATCTATAGTACAGGGATAAGGCTGGGTACCTTATCCTGGTAACACTATGTGATACGGCCCGCTTTGTATTCGATACAGACGTATTGATCCAAGGCGTCCATGTAGGAGACATGCGAGCGGGGGTATCCTATGCAATGAGTTTGCATAAGACTGGACCACGAAATAGTAAACCACTAGATGTAACACCGTTAACTAGTTAGGTTACTGTTTCAATAGGATGACCTAGGTAACTCAGTCTTAATCCTGACTGTGTCATGAACTCCTTCTCACGAGGGATTGTCCTTTGATTAGTACGGGTGAGAGTGGCCTGCACGCCGACTCAATAAGCCTACCTTCTTGGGGACAAGACCGAGTGGGGAGCTGAGGACATGACAACACAAGATGGAATTCACTCCTTCCCGCTTCTAGGAGAAGTAGATGAGTGTTCCCTTAAGTGGTGACTCCGGGTCTTGAACAAAGGGATCCCGCCCTCTCACTGGCCCGAGAGGGACTTTCTATTTATTGGTTGGACCATAAACAGGTTGTTCATTAGAGGAGCACTGGTACTTAAGGAACCAGAGGTAACACAGGGGTAAAACGGTAATTTGACCCAGCTGAAGTTACGAACACTCGTGAAGGATTGACTTACCGTTATTGGTCAATATCCGTGGACACAGAAATATTCTACAGTGAGAAGAGTGCAACTGTGGGTCTTTAGTGGAGTGACCCACAGTTAATGAATATTGGTTAACTTGATTAATGAGTTTAGTCAGTTAACCTCATATCATTGGAGCTTCTGATCTGTAGGTCCATTAGGTCCCCCTGCTAGCTCGTAAAGAGTAATTGGGAACAATTTATCTTGAAAGAATTTGAATAGTTCAAATTCATCTTGGGAATCAAGTTAATTGTATGAGATACAATTAATATAATGTATTGTGATACATTATAATATAAAGTTTAATTTGAGATTAAACTTTATTAATTGAGAGAATAATATATTTGAAAGAGTTCAAATATATAGCTAATTAAGTATATGATATTTAATTAGTAAATTAATTAATTAATTATGAATTAGTTAATTAAAGTTTAATTAAATGTGATTTAATTAAACTATATCATATGAGAGATATATATTAGAATATAATTCTAATATGTAATCAATTAAATATGGTAGATGTTTAATTAATTATAAAATTAATTAATTTTGAATTAATTAATTGTTCAATTTAATTTAGTTAAATGTGATTTAATTAAATTAAAACTATAGATTAATTTTAATGTGAATATGATTTATATTAAAACTATAGGTTATAAGAGAGATGCACATTTGAATATGATTTGAATGTTTGATTAATTAAATATATGTGATGTTTAATTGATCGAAGAATTAATTAATTATGAATTAATTAATTGTGTGGTTTAATTAATTTAATTAAATGTGATTTAATTAAGTTTAATTAAAACTATATATTATGTGAGGGCATTGTATTTAAATATGATTTAAATGTAAATATGCTTAATTGGTTAGCATATAGTTAATTAATTTTAATTAATTAATTAATTAATAACCTTATGAAGAGGTGGACAGTTGAGATTAGATCTCATCCCTCACATGAATAACACACGCATGAGGGGTCATATTCTTCACACTCATTCTATAGAAGATATCTCTCTGAACTCTCCCTCTCTCAATTCTCTCTCAACAAGAAACACAGAGAAGTTCTTCTCTGTAAAATATTCCCTCTCAAGATCGTGGTCCCACAACCAAGTTCCCAAATCTCAGAGGATAACGAGGAAGCCCTTGTGGTGGTATTCAAATGGTAGATTCACACATTTGGTCCCTGCACAATCCAGAAGCATTCTTGAATTCAGAGTCGCCCACGATAGTAAGTTTGCTTAACCTTAAATTGTAGAATTATGAATTCTGAAAAATTGCCAATGTATTGGTATTTTGCCAACGAAATTAAAATACGATTCGGTCCAATTGCTTCCGCTGTAACGGAATTGGGAATTCCAATCCTACAATTGGTATCAGAGCCGATCGTTATCTTAATTTTGTTTTACAAAATTTGCATTGGTTGATTGGTGGGATTGATTTATGCATTTGATGTATGAATTTTGCTAGTAGATGGTTAGGGTTTTTGGCATTAGAATTTGCAAATTTTCGTTGATTTGATCATGTAAAAGCCTGTTGTTTTTGGGCAATTTCGTTGCAAATTCGAGTATGTAAGTCCATGCCATGTTATTTTGCATCAATTTGGATGTAAGTTACTGAAATTTGAAGCAAAAACGAAGTAAACCAAGCATGTACAGCGGCTGGAATCTTCAATTTCTGGAAAACGGAGCGCTGAACATCACGAACGGAAAAAAAAAATCGAAAAACGGACGAAAATTGCGTTCGTTGTGGTTCGAACGCGTGCGCTGGGGCTGCTTCGCGTGTGGGCGTGCGTCAGGCTGACGACAGACGTGCAGATCCTCCTCGTGGGCGTGAGTTCGAGCTTGTTCGTGGGCGTGAAATCGTTGTTTTCGCGTGCGAATTAATTTAAAATAAAAATAAGGAACTTGCAGCCGCTGGGATTCGAACTTGGGCGCGCATTCAGTTGAACATGGCGTGAACATCTTTGTAACCGTTGAGATCGTGGGACATTTACGGTTACAAAACGTGGGCGTTATTTCATATAGCTTATGGTTCGAGCGGTTCATCAGTTTAAGGCGCGGTTCATGCTGCTTTGACCGGTCTATGACCGGTTCTTGCCGGTTCAGCCCGGTCTGGACATTTGTTGACTGGTTCAAGCGGGTTTTGACCTGGTTCAAGCGGTCTGGAGAGTTCTTGGGCCGGTTCAAGGTGGTTTTGAGCTGGTTCAGCGTGGTTCAGCCCGATTTCTCGCCGGTTCGAAGAGTTTGGATGCGGTTCGAGGCTTTTTTGAGTTGGTTCACGGCAAGATAGGACCTGTAATAGATTAATTATTGTAATTTTTCTATTGTTTTGAGTCCTAGGATGCCAAAACCCGTCTACTTAGCTGTTTATTTGCTTTATGAATGTCATATAGTTTATAATCCCACCATAGGTTAAGCATATTCATGCATATTTATTATTATAAATGTTATAATTGTGTAATATGTATGGATTTAATTTTCATGGATGTTTAATATAAAGTGTTATATTAAATGGATGAAAATTGAGAAGCAGGGAGCATGAAATTACTTTAGTTTAAAAATATAAGAGTTATATTTCTATAAGTAATTTATATGCTTAATTAATTTTCATGAGCGATTAATGTAAAGAGTTATATTAATGTATGAAAATAGTCAATGCATGTAATTAATTTTCTTGTATAATTATTTTAAGAGTTAAATTAATTAAAGGAAATTAAATTGCATTGAGCATGACATTACCTTAGTTAATATAATTGTTATATTATTTAATGTCATGTTTGCTATTGTATGGTTAATAAATTAATTAGAATGTGATTGTTGATTTATTCACCATAGTAGCATGTTATAGGTCTAATTCATTAAAATTTATAATAGTTATAATATTAATGATTAGAGATTTATTAACCTATAACAAAGAGTTGCATGCAAACATAGGATCTTAGGAAAAATGAATTAATTTTAAAATTGTTTAAAATTAATTAGACCCAAGATCACTATTTCTAATAGGATTAGAAATTATGTCTTGCTTAGTATTTTAATAGATTTAAAATATGGTAAGTAGGACAAATAGGATTTTGGTTATAAGGGAACTCTCCCGGTGAGGTTCTGTCTAGGCTGGAGTTTTCTCCTACCTGGGAACTGACCCAGTACCTGAGTTGAATTAACCATTGTCCTATTAGCATGCAATGTCACTAGGTAATTAAAAGGGTTTAATTGACCTAGACATTAGTGTAAAGACCTTATTATAAGATTTATAATAGGCATAGACTTAGATAGATTGAATTAGCCGGATTTATCTAAGTTTAATAACCCTAAATATGATAGGACATTTCAGTGGGAGGAAAAATATAAAAACAAGATTTTCATATCGAGTTTTTACTCTCACGTCCCCCTGTGTTCACACCGTGAGATCCATGCTCGACTTCGTGTCGCCCTGGGCGCGGCCTCCCTTCGGAAAGTGTTTGCATGAGTCAATACCAAGGTGAATGGGGAGAATGTCTATAGTAAGTGGGAGCAGGACGAGTGTCAACGTATCCTACGGTCTCCACCCCTAGGTCGCACTGTGAGATTCTTATGATCCGCCTGCGTGTCGTCCTGGAGCGACCATCCCTTCGGAGGGCCTGATCATAGGTTTCGGAACACCGCGAACTCCAGAAATGGATAGGGTCACTTAGGTTAATTACCAACAGTTGTCTTTCCTTATGGTAGCCTGTTGGTCCGTACCTCTGGGATCTGAAAGTGGGAGGGTTACACTTACGGGGATGAGTTAAATGTGTTAACAAATCCTTGACCGAACAACGGTAACTAAACGCTAACGGAATATGAGTTATTCTGGTGTTAGAGTTTGGTTGAGATTGTCTCAATTCAGAGGAGGAGTAGCTGACCACCCTTCGGTGGCTGTTGTTCTAAACCTTTGAAGTATCGTTGCAAAAACTAAATCAATAGTTTTATAGGGTTTCTTTGATTGCTTGTTTGTTTTTGCAGAATTTGATTGGATTATCTGTAATGGGTTAGTGCGATTAATATTACAAGTAATTTGTTACTTCAGCAATTATATAATTTTTAATGTGCATTGTCTTTCGCTATGTTATAAATAACTGTAATACAACAAGCTTAAACGACATATTGTGGTAAATAAGTCTAGGGTTAGTCTTAACTGAGGAATGTCCTCATGCCCCATATGTCTAATTCATTAAGAATTGTTTTTGGTGAATATGACATAGGACCCTACTTAGCAAAAGAGAACTTGTTCAAGACCGTAATTTCATTTACTTGTCTTGAAAACGTGATTAGTAAAGAATAGTGATTCTCCCTGAATACTTGATTCAGGGGTTACAAATCATGTGTGTTCTTCTTTTAAAGGCATGAGTTTCTGACTACAGCTAGCTTGTGTAATAACTCTCAAGTTGAGAACTAGAGAGGTTATCTTGGCTGTAGCAGTGGGGAACATTAAGTTATTTTTCTCAGTGGGAGAAAAATACATATTATTAGATAATGTGTATGTATTTCCTAAGATGAACAGAAATTAGATTTCTGTATCTTTAATGCTAGAACAATGTTGCTCTTTACCTTTCTCTGCTAACGCAGTTTTATTCCACGAAAGGGAGTTGATAATTGTTCAGCCCGACTGGAAAATAGCTTTATGTTTTAAGGCTAATTGAGAGTAAAGCAGTTATAAGCACTGAGTTTTTTAAGACTGCTTATACTCATGCAATAGAGGCAAAGGATTTCTCCTAAAGGAACATACTTTTCTTTGGCACTTAAGGTTAGGCCAAATTAATCTCAATTTGATTGGGAGATTGGTCAAGAGTAGACTTCTAAGCGAGTTAGAAGATGACTCTCTACTATCTTGTAAGTCATGCCTTAAGGGCAATGTGCCTAATAGGTCTTTTACTGGAAAAGAGCTAAAGAGCCAAAGAGCCCTTAAGCTTGTACATTTGGATTATTGTGGTTCAATATGTTAAAGCAGTGGGAGGGCGTGAATAAATCATCTCTTTTATAGATGATTATTCAAGGTATGAGTATCTCTACCTAATGCAACTTAAGTCTGTAGCTCTTGAGAAATTCGAAGGGGCTTAGGGCTGAAGTTGAAAACTTGTTAGGTGAGACGATAAAAACACTTCGATCTGATCAAAGTGTTGAGTATAGGGATTTGAGATTCCAAGACTATTTGATAGTACATGGGATCACACCTTAAATCTCATTTAGGAGAAATAGAACCCTATTGGATATGGTTCGATCCATGTTGAGCTATGCTCAATTGCCTAGCTCGTTTTGGGGTCATGCAGTATTGACTGTAGTAGGCAACCCCAAAGGAAACGAGAAGTGGATACTTCTTCAATCCACATGAGAATAAAGAATTTGTATCGACAAATGCTAAATAATTCTCAGAAGAAGACCACATGAGAAATCATGAGCCACAAAGCAAGGTCGATTTAAGTTGAAAACTAATGTAGCTACAAGAATATCAACAAGAGTTGTTGATGAGGCTAGCTGTTCATCAAGAGTTGTTGATGAACTAGTGCATTTGATCAGTCACATCCATCTCAAGAGTTGAGAGTGCCTTGATGTAGTGGGAGGGTTGTTTTATAACCTGAACGTTACATGAGCTTGGTTCAAGCCTAAGTCATCATACTTGATGATGACATAGAGGGTTCATTATCTTTTAGAAAGAAAATGAATGATGTTGACAACGACCATAGGATTAAAGTCATGGACCTGGAAATGAAGTCTTTGCATTTCAACTCCATCTGACATCTTGTAAATTTGCTTGATGGGGTAACACCTATAGGTTACAAGTGGATTTACAAGAGGAAACGAGACATTTAAGGTCTCAATCAGAAGGGTCCATTGAGCAAGATCAAAAGCAAAAGGGTTTGCAAGCTTAAGTAATCCATTCATGGATTGACCTAAGCATTTTGATCTTGGTATATAAGATTTGACAAAGTGACCAAATCTTTTGGCTTTAATCAAGACATTGATGAGTCTTGTGTCTACAAGATCATTGTTAGTTTTCTTAGTGTTGTATATGATTGATATCCTAATCATTGGGAATGATGTAGGTTATCTTACTGACATTAAAAGCGGTTAGCAGCTCATTTCCAAATGAAAATCTGGGAGAAGCTGAGCTAGCCTTGTCTCAAGTGTCTTATATCTACAAGATGTTAGTCAGATATAAAATGCAGAATTCCAAGAAAGGTTCACTACCTTTTCAGGCATGGAATTCTTTTGTCTAAGGAACTGTGTCCTAAGACACCTCAAGAAGTTGAGGACATGAAACATATGCCCTATGCAGTAGGGTTGTCAGTAAGTATCAATCAAATCCAGGATTTGATCTCTGGAGAGCCGTTACGTGTATCCTCCAGTATCTTAGGAGAACGAGGATCTATATGCTCGTGTATGGCGCTGAGGATTGGATCCTTACAGGATACACTAACACAGATGTTCACACTGTCTGTGTTCACCCTTAATGGAGGAGCTATAGTATGACATATCTGCAGTCTCGATCATATAGGCCGACAAGCAGTTGCTTATGAAGTAGCGATAGAGACTGTGTGACTTAGGAAGTTCAAGCCTAGTTTGGAAGGTGTTCCAAATATGAACTTGCCTATTTCAGGACAAGCATGCACATTGAATCTAAAAGGATATATTGTTGATTCATTCACGAAGGCTCTCTCGGCTAAAGTGTATGAGGGTCATCTAGATGGTCGAGGTCTACGAGTTATGTACAAAGATGTAATCTAGGGCAAGTGGGAGAAGTGTAATGGGTATAGTGATACCATTATGTAATGGGTATAGTGATGCCCTAGTTTATTGTATTTGTACATTGTAAATACGTTTTATGTATTATACATGTATATATACACCCACTGCTGAGATAGATTATTGTACATCCCACTAAACTAGATTTTTAGTCCAAGTGGGAGTTTGTTGGGTTTTATGTCCTAAAACTCGTAGATAGTGAATGTCAACGAATTATACACTTGTATTAATAAAGTGTTATTGAGGTTTATGCAATAAAATGTTATTGTCATTTTAAGTCTAAAATTGCACAATATAGCCCAAATCCAATAAACTAAGATCCAAGGTTGTTGATATGTAACTTGAACTAGTATGTGGGGACATACGGGGATTAGTGTTCAAGTAACAACCTAAAAGATCTATAGTACAGGGATAAGGCTGGGTACCTTATCCTGGTAACACTATGTGATACGGCCCGCTTTGTATTCGATACAGACGTATTGATCCAAGGCGTCCATGTAGGAGACATGCGAGCGGGGGTATCCTATGCAATGAGTTTGCATAAGACTGGACCACGAAATAGTAAACCACTAGATGTAACACTGTTAACTAGTTAGGTTACTGTTTCAATAGGATGACCTAGGTAACTCAGTCTTAATCCTGAGTGTGTCATGAACTCCTTCTCACGAGGGATTGTCCTTTGATTAGTACGGGTGAGAGTGGCCTGCACGCCGACTCAATAAGCCTACCTTCTTGGGGACAAGACCGAGTGGGGAGCTGGGGACATGACAACACAAGATGGAATTCACTCCTTCCCGCTTCTAGGAGAAGTAGATGAGTGTTCCCTTAAGTGGTGACTCCGGGTCTTGAACAAAGGGATCCCGCCCTCTCACTGGCCCGAGAGGGACTTTCTGTTTATTGGTTGGACCATAAACAGGTTGTTCATTAGAGGAGCACTGGTACTTAAGGAACCAGAGGTAACACAGGGGTAAAACGGTAATTTGACCCAGCTGAAGTTACGAACACTCGGGAAGGATTGACTTACCGTTATTGGTCAATATCCATGGACACAGAAATATTCTACAGTGAGAAGAGTGCAACTGTGGGTCTTTAGTGGAGTGACCCACAGTTAATGAATATTGGTTAACTTGATTAATGAGTTTAGTCAGTTAACCTCATATCATTGGAGCTTCTGATCTGTAGGTCCATTAGGTCCCCCTACTAGCTCGTAAAGAGTAATTGGGAACAATTTATCTTGAAAGAATTTGAATAGTTCAAATTCATCTTGGGAATCAAGTTAATTGTATGAGATACAATTAATATAATGTATTGTGATACATTATAATATAAAGTTTAATTTGAGATTAAACTTTATTAATTGAGAGAATAATATATTTGAAAGAGTTCAAATATATAGCTAATTAAGTATATGATATTTAATTAGTAAATTAATTAATTAATTATGAATTAGTTAATTAAAGTTTAATTAAATGTGATTTAATTAAACTATATCATATGAGAGATATATATTAGAATATAATTCTAATATGTAATCAATTAAATATGGTAGATGTTTAATTAATTATAAAATTAATTAATTTTGAATTAATTAATTGTTCAATTTAATTTAGTTAAATGTGATTTAATTAAATTAAAACTATAGATTAATTTTAATGTGAATATGATTTATATTAAAACTATAGGTTATAAGAGAGATGCACATTTGAATATGATTTGAATGTTTGATTAATTAAATATATGTGATGTTTAATTGATCGAAGAATTAATTAATTATGAATTAATTAATTGTGTGGTTTAATTAATTTAATTAAATGTGATTTAATTAAGTTTAATTAAAACTATATATTATGTGAGGGCATTGTATTTAAATATGATTTAAATGTAAATATGCTTAATTAATTAATATGATTAATTGGTTAGCATATAGTTAATTAATTTTAATTAATTAATTAATTAATAACCTTATGAAGAGGTGGACGGTTGAGATTAGATCTCATCCCTCACATGAATAACACACGCATGAGGGGTCATATTCTTCACACTCATTCTATAGAAGATATCTCTCTGAACTCTCCCTCTCTCAATTCTCTCTCAACAAGAAACACAGAGAAGTTATTCTCTGTAAAATATTCCCTCTCAAGATCGTGGTCCCACAACCAAGTTCCCAATCTCAGAGGATAGCGAGGAAGCCCTTGTGGTGGTATTCAAATGGTAGATTCACACATTTGGTCCCTGCACAATCCAGAAGCATTCTTGAATTCAGAGTCGCCCACGATAGTAAGTTTGCTTAACCTTAAATTGTAGAATTATGAATTCTGAAAAATTGCCAATGTATTGGTATTTTGCCAAACGAAATTAAAATACGATTCGGTCCAATTGCTTCCGCTGTAACGGAATTGGGAATTCCAATCCTACAAAATTGACAACAAATAGGGATCATTTTGAGTCACAAGATTAGGTGGTGCAATAATACTAATTACAAGTGATTAGTCATTAAGCATCACCTCCAAAATTTGCTAACTTTTGAATTTCTTTTAAATTCAAAATTTGCAAATAAAATTCAGAATAATCCTACTTTCTTTTATTTTTATTTTAATTTAAATATCATTTATTTAATTAAAATAAAATTATTTTATTTAATATCTCATATTAAATTAATACCATTTGTGCAATCTTGGTTTCTTTCTCCCAACAAATTTTCTCGAACATGAATCCCTATTCACGTGTTTAATATTTAAATCATATTTAAATATATAACTCTCATTTTAAGTTTAATTCATAATTAAACTAATATGTCGTTAAATATCGTATATAAGCGACTTTTGTATCATTTTCCGAATTTGAACGTTTCAAATATTAACCTATCATATTGTTCCAAGTTTTATTCCTATTGAGCTAGTAGAGGGATCTAATGGACCTACAGATCATGGGCTCCAACGAAATGATGATAACCGATTAATCTCATTAACCTAGTCATTCATCGTTCGTTAGCTTCCGGGACACTCCACTATAGCCCGTAGCTGCACTCCCCTCACTGTAGATATATGTCTTGTCCACTTTAGATAACCATGATTAGTAAGTCGACCCTTCACTGATTGTTCGTAACTAGAGCTAGGTCAAATGTCCGTTTTACCCCTATAGTTACATCTTGTTCCTTAAGTTCCACTAATCATCTAATGAACAACTAGTTCGCGATACAATCAATGAACCAAGTCCCTCTCAAGGTTATGAGAGGGCGGGGCCCCTTTGTTCAAGACTCGGAGTCAGCACTTAAGAGAACAACCTTTACTAACCCTAAAACGGGTAGTAGTGAATTCCATCTTGCAAAGCTATGTCCCCAGCTATCCATTTAGTCTTATCCCCAAAATAGTAGGCTTATTGAGTCGGCGATGTTTGGCCACTCTCACCCATGCAAATCAAAGGATAATCTTAAATAAATAGGAGTTCATAGTTAGCTTAGGATTAAGATCGAGTTACCTAGGTTATATGTATGAGATGTTCAGTTTCAATAGTAAACGGTTTTGTAAAGTGAAAGTGACTTATCTCCTGGTCCGATCTCTATGCAAACTCTTTGCATAGGATGCCTTCACTTACATGTCTTATACATGAAAGATTACGACCACATCGTCTGTCTCTAAGGAACAAAGCGAGTCGCGCCAATAGTGTCCCCAGGATTAAGGTACCCAACCTTATCCATAATGATAGCGAGCAGAAATGTCGCTATTTTAGCCCTGAAATATTAAGCTTTTTAGTGCTTTAATTGTGTTTTTATTGAAGATATTTAATATATTTTGTTAATTGGTCTTTAGGAGCAAAATTATGGATTTTGGAGAAAAAGTGCCCAAAAAGAAGTCATTTAAGCCCAAAATCTATGCATGGGTCATGGAGGAAGCTATGAAGGTCAACCATGAAGATGAGGCCCAAAGGAAATGGAGGGAGGCCCAAATTCAAGCCCAAATCCGTAGCTGAAAGTTCTTGAATTCACCTAGCGTCGAGACGTTGTAGGGACAGCGTCGCGACGCTGATCCCATTTCTTGGCCTGCAAGTCGATGACGTCACAGTGTCGCGGCGCTGTGCCAATAGCATCACGACGCTACCCCATTTTCGAGCCTATAAATAGCGCCCCTTGGGTCCATTTTTTATCATCAATCATCATTTCTTCCATTCTTTCCTTGCTTCCTTTGGCTCCTTTGGAGCCTCTCTCAAGGCTTTTTAGCCTTTTTGAGAGTTCTTTAGTGGGAAAACTTTGGGGGGAATTTTGGGAGCATTCTAGGAGGCTCAAGGAGAGCTCGGAGGGACTCCAAGCGTCAACGAAGGGGTCGAAAGGTCAATTCCTTTCCTTTTATTGTGCTCTTAATTATGTTTTTCTTTGTAAATTTTGTGGATATTTTAGCTATGTATAGCTAAGCCCCAAATTGGGGTCTTGAAATGAAATTATAGTTCAAATGTTGTTATAATTACCTATCTCTTGCCCTTTTTCCTAATTATTTGTATAGATGTGCTTAATGTTGTATGCAATCTGGCCAATTGTGTATTGATCTGATTCTTAATGGAGACTCGACGGAGAGAAGTTAGGATAGATCATAATCCATGCAACTAGTTTAATTGCCCATCGTGACAACGAGATTAGTTGATTAAACTTAGATTCCTAAAATGAATCAGAGCATAATAATTAATGAATTTTAATGGCGCTAAGGACACTTAGGTTGTTAAAATGAATTAATTACAATTAGGGGAGACCGACAGGAGAACCTATGTGATTAACGGAGATTCTTGGATTATAATTAGTTGGGCAACGAGATAGGATAATTATAATAAATGTTTAGCTAATAATTGATTTTCAAGACCCCACTTCCCATTAAAAACTCTTTCTTCATATTTTATTTTGTTGATTGATCAAATTAATTTCTTTAATTGCTTTGATTTTTAAAATTCTCTTTGATTGCATGTTTTTGTCCCTAAATATTATTTCGCCCAAGTATTTTTAGTGATCAAGAATATTTTGCTTAAATTTCGCTTCGCCTCTGTGTGGATTCGATACTCGGTATTACCTACCGTTTTATATTACTTGTGACGACCCGTGCACTTGCGAATAATCGTAACCAACAACAATATACTATAGATCGTTTAGACTATTTACTTGAACTTGATCCATACTTATGTCACACATAAACTTCAAGTATACATAGTATAGTCATGGGTTCTTAGTTTATTGGATTTGTGGTTATATTTAGGCAAAACAAATATATAGAAATAATACTTCATTGAAGCAAGTCAAATGTTACATTTACTATCTACGAGTTTTAGGGCATAAAACCCAACAGTATTTACTGTTCCCCAGCTCAAAATATGTCAAAGTTGATAAGTTAGGGTGTTGAGAGTCACATTTGTCAAATTATGCTCATTTATGCTTGAAAAGACTCAATTTTAAGGGAATTTGACTAAGTTTGTTGCTGTGCAGAAAAACAAAGCAAAAGCTGGAATTTACCCAGAAATCCGACCACATTTCTGGGAAGGCTAAACTCAAATGCGACCGCATTTTTGGAAAAACAGAGGCAATTCCGAGTCTTCTGCGGGTCGTTTTGAACGAGACTTCTTCGCACCTAACCAGCTGTGTTGACCCCGAAACCGACTGGGCTACCTACTAGCACCTATTTCGCAGCTTCTCAACCATTTCCAGCACTATATAAGCTCGTGATTCGAAGTCAAACTCAAGCAGAACTCATTTCGAAGAAGAGGGTGGTGACAGAATCCTAATTGACGCCTATGAGTAGGGATGTCTGAGGTCCTTCTTAGATGACTAAATTCTAACCTTAGTTAGACATCAAACCTTAGGGTTTGTAGGGATTTTCACCCATTCCCACTTTGTAAAAGCGAGAGAGTGGAGTGTCTAAGCGAACTCTAGAAGGATTGGATAAAATAGAAAAACCCTAATATTTAGCTACTGTCATTATTTCCAGCTTGTGTTACTTTTCATTTATCGGTATTCTTTACATCTTATTGTCAATGAAAAGGTATTCATTTGCAATTTATCTCACCATGAGTAGCTAAATTCCGTTGAGGGGTTCAATATGGTGAATTCCCTTATGGTTCAATAGCTTGAAAGTGTTTTATTTGCTTAAGTGTTGTTCAATGCATGTCATTCTTTATTGATTATCATTCTGATCTTTCTGAGTTTAACTTGATCACTTAGACTTTGCATGCTATGTGAGTTTGATCTCGAAAGGGACAGACGATATCGGTTCTCATAAAGGTGATATAGGAGAAAAAGCTCGAAAGAGATTGTTTGGTGTTATAGAGCAAGCTGCCTAAGGCACCCTATATCAACTATAGGGTTATAGATTGCATTCGTGAATTATCTATGTCGGATTCGAGTCACAGAAATGTGCATAACGGTACTCGCTTAGCCTTCTAACGGTTCTTGGGAGCAAGGCCAAATAGAAGTTAAATCTGACCCAATGCATTGAATAGGCTTAAGTTGAATAATCCATGATTACAGTTATTACCTTTGGGATGAATCCATGTTGAATACCTCGTTTGTTTATTATCGTTATTCTTTATTATTTACTTGTGTTATTTATTTTTCTAAAAATCAATCATCAATCATTTCTTTGGTTACCTATTTTTAAGCAATCAGTTGAGAAGTTTCTTCTTCAAATCAGAATTTCCAATTTAGTCCTCGTGGGATCGATACCCTTGGAATACTTCTAAGGTTTTTATTACTACGTGCGATAGTGTATACTTACACTAAGGTTGGCTGAATTTATCTTTATTATTATTTATCATCTTATCTCACATCCATCATTCAGCCTCTGCAGCACCAAGTTCTTGGCGTCGTTGTCGGGGACCAAAAGTGAAACCAGTTTTGTTATTTGAAATTGCGATCAGATTGCGACCACATTTCTGTCTCAAAGGGAATTTGACTTTGATTTGCAATTATTTTTCTCTTCCAGGTTTAAGTTACATGAACAAGGGGTGTCCACTCCTTGACATCGATCCTGAGATAGAAAGGACCTTTCGTCGTCGCAAGAAAGAGCTAAGACGAAAGAGAAGGGAACAACAAGAGTTGAGCGCACAGGAACCTCTAGAAGAAGCTTCTTACATTTAAGAGTTTCCAATGGAACCTCCTGGAGTCGATCCTTAAGTTGACCCACATAATCGTGGAAGGGAGCAAAATGGTGGGAGAATTCATCCAGTTCCTCCAGTTCCACCAGTCCCACAACAAGAAAATTCAATTTACATTGCTGAAGACCGCAATAGAGCAATAAGGGACTATGCTTTACCAGTTTTTCAGACTTTAAATCCAGGAATTTTGGAGCCACCGATAAATGCTCCACAGTTTGAATTAAACCAGTGATATTCCAAATGTTGAATACCATGGGCCAATTCTTTGGACTTCCAAATGAAGATCCACATAAACACATCAAGCTATTTTTGAGAGTTTGCAATTCTTTTAAAGTTACAGAAGTACTTGAAGATACTTTGAAGCTAAAGCTTTTTTCCATTTTCTTTGCAGGAAATACTGAAGCTTGGTTGGATTCATTCCCTCAAAACTCCATCACTTCTTGGAACGATTTGCCTGGGAAATTTTTAGAGAAGTTTTTTCCTTCTAATAAAAATGCCAAGTACAGAGCTGAAATTATTGCTTTCAGACAATCTTATAATGAACCTCTAGATGCAGCTTCGGAAAGATTTCAAAGGCTGGTTCGGAAGTGTCCACACCATGGATTGCCTGCTTGCATCATCTTGGAGCATTTTTATAGTGGATTAGACCAAGCTTCGAAAGCACTAGTCAACGCAACTGAAAACGGATCTTTTCTGAAGAAGTCTACAAATGAGGCACATGTTATCTTGGACACCATAGCCACAAACAATAGACATTGGGGGGAAACTGAACCAACAACAATTTTGAAGAATCTAGTTAAAACAGTGGAAACATAGGCTAATTCTACCATGCAAGCCCAGATCAAGGCTATCCACAGCATGATGATGGGCATGACTATGAACAATCAAGCTAACATAGCCCCTGCCAATGCTATTTATTCTCCCTGTTGTGAAATTTGTGGTGAGGAACACATTGCTGATAACTGTCCACTAAATCCCACGTCTGTCTTTTATGTAGGTCAACAAGGGAACCAGAACCAGAACAGATGGAATCCATACTCGGCCACGTACAACCCAGGTTAGAGATAGCATCCAAACTTCTCTTGGGGAGGACAAGCCAACTCGAGTAATTCCAGTACAAATCAATTCGGGAAACCTCCTACACAACAACGGCCGCAGAAGAACTTCCAACCAGTCCAAGTGTAGAGTCAAGAGTCAAATATAGAGACTCTTATGAAGGAATACATGACAAGAAACGATGCTGTAGTTAGAAATTTGGTAGTACAGATTGGACAAATTGCTCAGGAAATTAAAAACAGACCAAAAGGGACGTTGCCCAGCAAGACCGAGATCCCTCACAGAGAAGGAAAATAACAGTACAAGGCAGTAACCTTGAGAAGTGGACTAGAATATGATGGCCCAAAGTACCCAGTGAATCAAGAAGCAGAGATCCCAGAAAAAGCTCAAGAAAAGCTTTTAGAAAACAGATCAGACATTGCCTCAGAAGTTATACAGAATAAAAGCAATGAAGAAAAAACCAAGGAGCATGAAGCCTTGGTAGAAAAAGAAAAATCAAATTCAGAGAAAAAACAAGGGAATGCGACCGCAAATACGATCACAAGACCCCCTCCTCCATACCCGCAAAGATTTAAACATGCTTCGCAGGATATACAGTTCAAGAAGTTCTTAGATGTTTTAAAACAGCTACATATCAATATTCCTTTGGTAGAAGCACTTGAACAGATGCCTACCTATGTGAAGTTCCTGAAGGATATTCTATCAAAGAAAAGAAGATTGAGAGAATACGAAACGGTTGCACTCACTGAATGTTTCAGTGCACTAGTCAAGAATGAGATCCCTCCTAAACTCAAAGACCCAGGAAGCTTCACCATTTCATGCTCTATTGGAGGACGAAATGTAGGCAGAGCTTTATGCGACTTAGGAGCGAGTATAAACCTCATGCCATACTCAGTTTTTCAACAGTTGGGGATAGGTGAAGCAAGACCAACAACTATAACCTTACAGTTAGCAAACAGATCACTGACACAACCTATTGGAAAAATTGAAGATGTGTTAGTCAAGGTTGAAAAATTTGTATTCCCAGCAGATTTCATCATTCTGGATTGTGAAGCTGATAAGGACGTGCAGATCATTTTAGGACGACCTTTCTTAGCCACCGGCAGGACCTTAATTGATGTGTAGAAAGGAGAGTTGACCATGAGGGTCAATGACCAGCAAGTCACTTTCAACGTGATGAAGGCAATGCAATATACAATATATCTTCAGAAATGCTCTATGATTGAAGAAGTTGATGAACTCTCTGTATCTATTTTGCAGGAAACACTAAAGGGAGAACCACTGAAGGGGAACAAGCATGAAAAGGAGGAACTAAAAGAAATAGGTGGAAAAGGGATTGAAGGAGTAGAAGTACCAGTCACAAATGATTCTACAGCAGCAAGGATAGAATAACTAAGGGATTCATTGGAATTAGACCAAGAAGAAGTCAGGCCGCTACAGCCATCTCTGATCAATCCTCTGGAACTGGAACTCAAGCCTCTGCCGGAGCATCTTAAATATAGTTTCCTTGGAGAAAATAGGACGTTACTGGTTATTATATCAACCTACCTTGTTGAACAAGATGAAATTTCTTTGTTGCAGGTCCTCTCTAAACATAAAAAAGCAATAGGATGGACAATTGCAGACATCCAAGGAATCAACCCCTCGTTCTGCATGCACAAAATTAACCTTGAAGAATGAGCTAAGAATTCCATTGAAAGCCAGAGGAAATTAAATCCCATCATGAAGGAAGTTGTCAAGAAGGAAATCTTGAAGTGGCTGGACGCAGGAGTCATCTACCCAATCTCAGACAGCAGCTGGGTCAGCCCAGTACAATGTGTCCCAAAAAAGGGTGGGATAACTGTAGTAGAGAACGAGAAAAATGAATTGATCCCGACAAGGACGGTTACAGGATGGCGAGTATGCATAGACTATCGCCGCCTTAATAAAGTAACTAGGAAAGACCACTTCCCGTTGCCATTCATAAATCAAATGCTGGATAGACTTTCAGGGGAGGATTATTATTGCTTTTAAGATGGTTACTCCGGTTACAACCAAATAAAAATAGCCCCAGAAGACCAAGAGAAGACTACGTTCACATGTCCATACGGGACGTTTGCCTTCCGGAGAATGTCATTCGACTTATGCAATGCACCCGCCACCTTCCAAAGGTGTATGATGGCTATATTCTCCGACATGGTAGAACGAATCGTTGAAGTATTTATGGATGACTTCTCTATCTTCGGTGAATCATTTGCAGCATGCTTACAAAATTTATACCAAGTGCTAGAAAGATGTCAAGAAACCAACTTGGTACTGAACTGGGAAAAGTGCCATTTTATGGTACGAGAAGGCATAGTCCTTGGGCACCGCATCTCCAGGAAGGGAATTGAGGTGGACAAGGTGAAAATCGAGATCATATCCAAGTTTCCCTTCCCAAAAATAGTGCGAGATATCAGAAGCTTCCTAGGACATGCTGGTTTTTATAGAAGATTCATTAAAGATTTCTCTAAAATTTCCAAACCTTTGTGCAGGTTACTGGAGGTAGATAGACCGTTCAACTTCAATGAAGATTGCAAACAAGCATTCGAGACTTTAAAGAAGACACTCAACACATCACCAATCATAATTGAACCAGACTGGACCCAACCATTCGAGTTGATGTGTGACGCTAGCGACTTTGCAGTTGGTGCAGTCCTATGTCAGAAAAGAGGAAAGATAGTGCAACCTATTTACTTCGCAAGCAAAACACTCAACGAGGCTCAGTTGAACTATACAGTCACAGAGAAGGAACTACTTGCAGTAGTATTTGGCTTTGACAAATTTAGATCCTACCTTGTGGGAACTAAAGTCATAGTTCACACAGATTATTCAGCTCTCAAACATTTGCTTTCTAAAAAAGATGCCAAACCCCGATTAATTTGATGGATTTTGCTTTTGCAGGAGTTTGACATTGAGATCCAAGACAGAAAAGGAACAGAAAATCAGGTAGCAGACCACCTATCAAGACTTGGAGAGGAAGCACAAATAGAAAAAGGGCTAGATATTCAAGAATCGTTTGCGGATGAGAAAATTCTGGCAATCAGGACTGTTGAACTTCCATGATTTGTAGATTATGTGAATTATCTAGTCAGTGGACTAAAACCACCAGAAGCAACCGCTCAACAACTCAAGAAGTTTTTGAAAGACGTCAAGGACTACTACTGGGATAAACCATGTTGGGTTTTATGCCCTAAAACTCGTAGATAGTAAATGTAACATTTTACCGAACATTAATAAAATAGTTTATTTTGTTTGTATTTAGTAGATCTTGTCTTATTAACCCTAATCCAATAAACTAAACATCCTAGGCTGATAGTATGAGGCTTGAACTAATATGTAGGGACATACGAGGATCAATGTTCAAGATTCAGCCTAAAGGGTCTATAGTATAAGCATAAGGTCGGGTACCTTATCCTGGTGACACTATGGATACGACCCGCTTTGTATTATGATACAAACGCAATGATCCAACGCGTTCATGTAGTTGACATGCGAGTGGGGGTATCCTATGCAATGAGTTTGCATAAGATCGGACCGCGAAATAGTTAAACACTAACTGTAACACCGTTAGTTGGCTTGGTTTCTATTTCACTAGGATGAGCTAGACAACCTTGTCTCAATCCTGAGTGGATTATGGACTCCTGTTCACGAGGGGTTGTCCTTTGATTTGTATGGGTGAGTGTATCCAGCACGCCGACTCAATAAGCCTACCATTTTGGGGACAATACCGAGTGGGGAGCTGGGAACATAATCACACAAGATGGAATTCACTCCTTCCCAACTCTAGGGTAAGTAGAGGTGTGTTCCCTTAAGTGGTGTCTCCAGGACTTGAACAATGGGCCCAACCCTCTCTATGGCACGAGAGGGACTTCTGTTTGTTGGTTGGACCTCAAACAGGTTGTTCATTAGAGAAGCACTAGGGACTTAAGGACAAAGATGTAAACCAGGGGTAAAACGGTAATTTGACCCAGCTGGGATACGAACACACGCGAAGGACTGACTTGTAGTATTGGTCGATATTCGTGGACACAGAAATATTCTGTAGTGAGAAGAGTGCAACTGTGGGTCTTTAGTGGAGTGACCCACAGTTAACGAATGGAGACTAACTTGGTTAATGAGTTTAAGCCGACTAGTCTCGTATCGTTGGAGCTTCTGATCTGTAGGTCTATTAGGTCCTACTGGTAACTCATAAAAGGACTTGAAGCAAATAAATATAAATTGTAAATTGAAAGTGTTCAATTTATTTGGGGAATCATATAATGTATATTGATGCATTATAATATAGAGTTTATGAAACTTTATAATATAATTTTTGAATTAATTTCAAAAATTAATTCTTGCGAGAAAATATTTGAAAGAGTTCAAATAAATTTAATATGAATTGGATTCATTTTAATTTTAATTTTAATAAAATCCCTAAGATTAAATATATGATATTTAATTGGGTAATTAATTAATTATGGAATTAATTATTTATTTATTAAAATTAGAGACATTTTCCTATTAGGAAAAGCCTTTTCCTATTAGGGAAAAAGTCTTGGCCTTTACTATATATAGGACCATTGGGGTGGGGTGAAAGGCATCCCATTGTCTCTCATTCTCTCAGAGTCTCTCCCAAAAGACTCTCACAAGTCTCCTGCTTCAATAAGTCTTAGAGATATACCTGTGTAGCTGATTGGTGGTGTTCGCAAAAGAGGATTGCTGCGTTTTCAATCTTATTGGCAAGAAAAGGCGAATTAATCAAGGCTTACTACAAAAGTAAGTTTTCTATGAAATCCTTGATCACTAGGATCAATCTAGTTGATCATTTAGCATGTTTACAGCCTACATACAACCCATTAAATATAGATTTATTGCTGTAATATTTTGCAAATTGTATTGATATTTCAATTAGAATCTAAGACTCTGAGTAGGTCTGTTAAATTCTTCCGCTGTGTGGGGCTTTTATCCCTTCAAACCATACTTATATAAGCTAGGGCCTTATCAAATACTAAGATAGTGCGTATCAGAAGAAGAAATACCTCTCTCATTGGGAGCCTGCCATGCAGCTCCATACGGAGGACACTTCGCAGGATTAAAGACAGCAGCCAGAGTCCTCCAATCCGGCTATTTTTGGCCAAGTCTCTTCAAAGATGCACATCTCTTCACAAAAAAATTGCGATAAATGCCAAAGGACAAGGAACCTGACAGTTAAAAGCGAAATGCCTTTACACTTCATACTCGAAGTGGAAATCTTCGACGTATGGGGGATAGACTTTATGGGATCGTTCCCGCCATCCTTTGGAAACATCTACATCTTGCTCGTTGTTGATTATGTATCAAAATGGACCGAAGCAATAGCTACCACAACAAATGACGCAAAGGTGGTGAAGAAATTTTTTCTGAGGAATATCTTCACAAGATACGGAACCCCTCGCTTCATCATAAGTGACAAAGGGTCTCATTTCCTGAACAAAATAATAGCCAACTTATTTTCCAAATACAACATAAGACATAGAGTAACCACTGCTTACCATCCCCAAACTAATGGACAAGCAGAGCTCTCTAACAGGGAAATCAAGGCTATTTTGGAAAAAACAGTGGACCCTTCCCGTAAGGATTGGTCATTATGACTTGATGAAGCACGGCGGGCCCACAGAACTTCATATAAAGTGCCCTTAGGGATGTCTCCATATCGCCTCATATTTGGAAAAGCCTGCCACTTGCCACTCGAATTAGAACACAATGCTTATTGGGCATTGAAAAAGTTTAACTTCAACATGGACAAAGCAGGGATCAAAAGGAAGTTGCAACTTAATGAGCTGGAAGAACTCCGACATTTCTCCTATGAAAATGCAAAACTCTATAAGGAGAAGGTCAAGCGATGGCACGATAGAAGAATTCACCCAAAGGAGTTTTATAGGGGCCAGAAAGTGATACTCTTTAATTCCAGACTAAAGTTATTTCCAGGAAAACTAAAATCAAGATGGTCAGGGCCATTTAAGATCGTGAAAATCTTCTACTATGGAACTGTGGTTCTGACAAATAATCAGGGCATGCACTTCAAAGTAAATGGACAAAGAATCAAACCCTATTGGGGGAAGGGCTTTGAGGATGAAGAAGCCCATGTTTCTGTGATTGACTTGGTATGAATTCTATTCCTTGAGAAATTATATTTATATATTATTGATCTATAGTGAAATAATAAAATAAAATAAAATAATATAGATAGGAGTCAAAAATATCTGGACAAGAGTAAAAACTCTGTCTAGGAAAAGGTACTTAAGTTGACCGTAGGGAACACCTTTTCTTGGGGATTTACCTGGGCGTTTTGAAAAGTCCATATTATTTTGTATCCAATCTATTTTAAAAGAAAAATATAATAATAAATCATGATTAAGCTTGTGAACTTTCTAACATGTTTGTGATTGTCTCAGTGAATAAAAGAAAGAAAAAAAGCCAAGGAAAAATGAAAAAGTTAGAAAAAAAAATAAAAAAGGCAGAGTACTGGGGAAATGCGATCGCATTTCTCCCCAGTGTATTTGGGAATGTGATCGCATTTGCCAAAAGTCAGAGGGTAGTGACGTCATTTTAAATGACCATCATGTGACCTAATTTAGAAAACTATAGATAGCTGACTTGAGTCTTTCCCTCTTCACCAACTACTCAAACCTTTTGCATTCAAGTCAAAACTCCAACTTTCCATATTCTTTCATCTTGAAACCAAAACCCACATCAAAGAAATCATGAAGAACACTCCAAAATCTTCATCATCTCGCAAGATCACTCGAGTCCAGAATGCTCAAACCGCCCAAGAAGCTGAAGCAAACGTTCAACGTCAAGAAAAGCAACCTGACGCCTCCATGCACAGCATGAGAAGGACGAGACCTTCGGGTTTCTCACCGGCTATCGTGAACCAAGGAACCAGTGCTCAAACTCCTTCTTCCTCGACAATGTCGGCCACCTCGAGGGAGAATCCGAGTTCGTCTCAACTTAGGAGGTCCACGCGCGCCAATGTTGTCCATAAAACCCAGAAACCCGCCACTCAACAATTTAGAAAACACTCGCGGGAGTGGTTTTCAATGATCTGAGCGATGGGAGCTCAAAGACATGCAACTCTTGAAGAAGAAGCGAATAGGCGAGATGAAGAAGAAGCCGCCAAAGCAGCAGAAAGCTCTCGGCAAAGGGAGGCCTCCACGGGTAAAAATTTCGAACCTTCAACTAACCACTCTTCATCTTGCAGGAACAAACCATTCGTCACTTACAGTGCAAGGAAGAGGAGTCCCAAGAAAGTTGCACCCGAAAAGCTGCTTGTCATCGAGCCTTTGAAAACCGCAAGAATGCCCCCGGATGTGTTTGAGGACATAATTCACCAAGTTGTGGCAAAGGCTCTAGTGATTGTCGAAGGCTACAAGGCTGAACAAGAAGCCTTGAGGGAAATTGAGGCTGAAAGAGAACTTGAAAATCAGCACATGAGGGAAGAAGATGAGGTTGCAAGAGAAAGAGATCTTGAAGAAGAAAAGAAGAAAGAAGAGGAAAGGTAAGAGGCCGAGAGGGCCAAGTTAGCTAAAGAAGAGGAAAGAAAGTTAGGTGAAAACCTCAGGAGGGCAGCAGTTGAATTGAAACTCCTTGAGGAAGAAAAACGAAGAAGGGAAGAATTAAAAGAAGATGAGAAAAGAAGGAAGGAAGCTGAAGACTTCCTTGCAGCTTTTGAGCCACTCCACAAGGCTCAAAGTGAAGCTCAGATGCTGCAAGGAAGGAAAGAAGAGGTCCTTCAGGGGCCAAGTGAAGAGAACAAAGAAAAAGAAAAAGAAACAGAAGAAGTAGTTGAAGCCTAGAATGCGACCGCAACTGGGCTGCATTCTGATGAAGGCCACAAAGAGGCCACTGAAGCTCAGCCAGCTGATGAGGTTTTCGAACCTCTATTCAAAGATGACCCACCAGCAGCTGATAGCACCTCTTCGGGAGATAAGAGGGATGAAGAAGAGAAAGAAAGCAAGGAGGCTGAGACCTCTAGTGATTCAGAGACAGAGTCCGACTCAGAGAGTAAGGAGCAAGATGACAACCAAGTTCCTATCTCTGCAGCATTGAGGAGAAAGAGAAGAAGAGAGATTAAAGCTGAAAGGAGGACCAAAAACAAGAATGACCCCATATTTGCCAAGAGGCCGAGGATTAGGTCCATGGACGCCTCTCCTGCAGCTCCTCCTACCGTCTCACCCGCCAAGTCAAAAGTGATAGCGAGCATAGCTAGCCATTTTTCCCTAATTAATTAAGCTAGTCTTTTATATTTAATTGGCCAAAATTATGCGATTTTGTGTTCTATTTTTAGGAATCATGTTTCGGAGTTAAATCGAGAAATTGGAGCTAAATATGTGTTCGGGACATGAAAATTGGCTAAAGATCGAAAAAGATTCAAGTTAGAAGAAGTCAAAAGAGAGCCATCCGCAGATCAGCGTCGGGACGCTGCTCTTGGAGCGTCTCGACACTGCCTTTCCTTTTCTGAATCAGGCAGCAACAGAGACAGCGTCGAGACGCTGTCTCCTTAGCGTCTCGACGCTATCGACAGATTTGCTATTTAATGTTCTTTTCATGCTACGGCCAAGGTGAGTCCAATTTGAGAGATTTTAGCCCTAATTTCGACTAGAGACCTTCTATGGGAGCTGAAGCAAGGACAAGGAGCGGGAATCTCACTTGGAGGCGTGGAGATCGTAACGGGGACATGTCGGTTTCGACGACTTTGAGTGTTTCCTTGCCTTTTCCTTTTCTTTAGTTAGTTTTAATGGCTTTTTCATGCTTAGTTGATATTGTAACGCCGTGTATGAGTAGCTAAGCTTGTTACTTAGGGATTGATGTAGTCTTTTTAGTTTATGGATTGATTTATGGGATGATTTGTGCAATGGTTATTATGTTTGCAATCTTAATTTAATGCTTTCAATTAATTGGCCATTAGTTGAATGATCTAAGTGTTGAGTCTTGCTTGGGAGAGGGGATTTAACGTAGACTTTATTAAGATTGCATGTCTAAAGTTTATGTTCTAAGCTCGTGACGGATTTTAGAGTAACTTTAGAATTGGTCAAAAAGAACTAAATGTCTTGCATGTTAATAAACTTAGATAGGGATATCATGTTGGTTAATTTGCATGAGAATCAATTATACTCGGGAGAGGTAGTTGTGATTAAAGGTTTTTAGGCTCATAATTCCATTGTGCGTGATAATTCATTCCCTAAAATCAATCCTAGACTAAATTGGCGAAATCAACTCCCTAAGTGTTCTTTCAATTGAATTTCCTTTGTTTATTTGCATTGATCTAGTTTTCTATCATTCACTACTTTTCGTTCCCTAAATAAAATTGAGCAAGATTATTCATGGTAATTGATTTAGCTTAAAAATCCAATCCAGAGGACGACACTTGATTTTACGATCACTTTATTATTACTTGACCTGTGCGCTTGCGGTAGGAAAATTCCACATCAAGTTTTTGGCGCCGTTGCCGAGGATTGGCATATTTAGTTAAATTAATATTGTGGAAAAATTGTTCGGTCTTAATTTAGGGTGTATTTTTATTTTTTTTTTTAGGTAGATTGCATTCTTTTTTCTTTTTTGTTTTGTTTCCATATTTGTTGCTTTCCTATTTTAGTGTTTTCCTTATTTGTTTGATTTTTTCCTTAATTGTTATTTTCCTTATTTTTTTTCCTTTTTTGTTTTCTTTCCTTTTGTGTTTGAGTCTTAGTCCTTTTTTCTTGTTGGGTTATTATTTGATTGGAAGCCTAATTATCATTGTTGCTTTAATTGATTTGAATGGCTTTTTATTCTACACCATATTCCAATTTTTCATCTTCAAGTTTTACCCCTTTAAAAGAAAATTCTTCCTTAGAAAGCATAGTTCAAAATTATATTGAGGAGTCTAAAATTTGATGAAATTATAAAAGGACTTCAAACCCCAAAGGAAGTTAGTGAGGTGGGATCCACTTCCATAGGATGTCTAGTGAGTCTTGTGGCCGATGATTCGTTGGCACTCATTCATGAGCTTAATTCTTTCGATCTTGCTAAGGATGAGCAGTTAGAGGTGAGTTGCATTAATAGTGGGGAAGAATTGGAGAGTTGTAGCACCTATCAAGAACATGTTTGTGAGGAAGAAAAAGAGATTGAGCTTGAAGAAGTGACAGAGGAAGTTCAGGAGGTAGAGGTTGAGGTTGAAAAGCCTTCGTCTGTTTTATCTTCTCCATCCTTTGTAGATTTTGACTGTTCTTTTTTCTATTCTCACGAGTCAGTTTTAGAGTCTGAGTCTCTTTATTTTGATCTTTCTCCTTTTATGTTTATTTTATACAAAAATACCAAAAATAATTCTGTTTCAGGGGCCCATGAGAAGCTAGTAAGCTTGCTAGCAATAGTGAGTTTTATTGATTCAAGGAAGAAGGGCCCAAAGAAATACGAGAATTTTTATGTGCCTGGACAGACTGCACGAGCACGTCGAGCTAAAGACAATAAACAAGTGCTTATGGGAGGCAACCCAAGTAAGTTTAGTTGAGCTTTTCTTCTTGCTTTTCATTTATTGTTTGTTTTTTGTTTTGTAGTCTTGGTTCCAGTTTCTTCTTTGCTTGCAGGCTTCCATAAAAAGGTCATCATCATTTCAGGGCAGTATTGTTCACCCTTTTCACTCTTTTGTTGTTCTCATGCTTGATTATGCCTTATTTTCTTTATACATTGAGGACAATGCATGTTTTAAGTTTGGGGGTGGAATAGCATGTTTGTGGAGCCCTGGAGCATCTGAGTTCGGGCTATAGTTTTGAGCTTTCTTTGAATTGAGCATATGGTTGTTTTCTGGATGTTATTTTTGCATGACTATGATTTCCTAGGATAGGCTTTCTTGTCAATTTTCAAGCTTTCAATGAGTTGTAAGCATGAGTGCCCAAAAAGGGAGACTTTTTAAACTTTTTCTAGGAGATGTCTTGTATGAGTAGAGTATTTGTCTTGGCTAGATTTGGATTTGAATGCTTAGGAGCGAATTATTAGGTTCATATGCTTGTTGTCACCTCGATAGGTGTAGGGAAGAGCTAAAGAGTTAATTTTTTGCAAATTAGCATGTTTGATCTTGCTTAGGAGGAAAGAAAAGAATATATGCTTATCATGATCATGAAAGAAAAATCACTATTGTCTTTACTTTTGAAAGAAAAGAAATTATTATGTCATGGCATGTGCACAGTATGCAATGAGTAATAAAGATTTAGGCAAAAAGAGCTACCCTTGTTGTGATCAGTTAGGCCAACCAGAGAAAACTCAGGTTAAGGGTCCCTACAATAGGTGTGTGAAAGCTAATGCCACATATAAATGCTTGATTTAATTTTCAATTTTAAGCACCTAAGTATGGAGGAAAACAAACTAATTTGTTCCATTGACTCGTTAGTGAATCCTTAGTGCCAGTGTAGAGGGAAGATGAGTTGAGAGTTTAGTAATCCAATCCCGGGCTAGTAGAGTCTGATCTCGTTGAGTTAGATCTCGCTTGTGCAAGTTAATTTTGGAAAACTTTTGATTTGTCTCCCTCATTGGTCCTTATGTGCATGTCTCTTGATTGCTTGACTATTGACTTTTGAGCCTTGAGGATTGAGTCATATTTGTTGCATCCATTCTTCCATTGTATGCTTGATTTTTAGTTTGCTCGAGGACTAGCAAAAGCTTAAGTTTGGGGGTATTTGATAGACAACATAGCTAGCTATTTTTCCCTAATTAATTAAGCTAGTCTTTTATATTTAATTGGCCAAAATTATGCGATTTTGTGTTCTATTTTTAGGAATCATGTTTCAGAGTTAAATCGAGAAATTGGAGCTAAATATGTGTTCGGGACATGAAAATTGGCTAAAGATCGAAAAAGATTCAAGTTAGAAGAAGTCAAAAGAGAGCCATCCGCAGATCAGCGTCGGGACGCTGCTCTTGGAGCGTCTCGACGCTGCCTTTCCTTTTCTGAATCAGGCAGCAACAGAGACAGTGTCGAGACGCTGTCTCCTTAGCGTCTCGACGCTATCGACAGATTTGCTATTTAATGTTCTTTTCATGCTACGGCCAAGGTGAGTCCAATTTGAGAGATTTTAGCCCTAATTTCGACTAGAGACCTTCTGTGGGAGCTGAAGCAAGGACAAGGAGCGGGAATCTCACTTGGAGGCGTGGAGATCGTGACGAGGACGTGCCGGTTTCGACGACTTTGAGTGTTTCCTTTCCTTTTCCTTTTCTTTAGTTAGTTTTAATGGCTTTTTCATGCTTAGTTGATATAGTTGATATTGTAACGCCGTGTATGAGTAGCTAAGCTTGTTACTTAGGGATTGATGTAGTCTTTTTAGTTTATGGATTGATTTATGGGATGATTTGTGCAATGGTTATTATGTTTGCAATCTTAATTTAATGCTTTCAATTAATTGGCCATTAGTTGAATGATCTAAGTGTTGAGTCTTGCTCGGGAGAGGGGATTTAACGTAGACTTTATTAAGATTGCATGTCTAAAGTTTATGTTCTAAGCTCATGATGGATTTTAGAGTAACTTTAGAATTGGTCAAAAAGAACTAAATGCCTTGCATGTTAATAAACTTAGATAGGGATATCAAGTTGGTTAATTTGCATGAGAATCAATTATACTCAGGAGAGGTAGTTGTGATTAAAGGTTCTTAGGCTCATAATTCCATTGTGCGTGATAATTCATTCCCTAAAATCAATCCTAGACTAAATTGGCGAAATCAACTCCCTAAGTGTTCTTTCAATTGAATTTTCTTTGTTTATTTGCATTGATCTAGTTTTCTAGCATTCACTACTTTTCGTTCCCTAAATAAAATTGAGCAAGATTATTCATGGTAATTGATTTAGCTTAAAAATCCAATCCAGAGGACGACACTCGATTTTACGATCACTTTATTATTACTTGACCCGTGCACTTGCGGTAGGAAAATTCCACATCAGAAAGCCAAATCTCCTAAGGTTGCGTCTCCTAAAAATCCATTCCCCAAAGTATTCAGAGATGTTAATTTTCAGGAACGGATGGAGATAATGAGAAAAGGAGATTTTCTCAACGAGAAGGGATTCTCTAACAGAGCAGGAGCACTACCAGAGTTCGTAAGCAGAGTTATCTCGCAGTACAAGTGGCAGGAGTTCTGTGCTCACCCTCAAGAGGTCGTGGTGCCTTTAGTGAGAGAGTTTTACGTCGGCCTGAGAGAGGAAAGCATCAGTATGGCAGTAGTGAGAGGCAAAATGGTCATCTTCTCTTCAGTGGACATCAACAGGGTGTACAAAATCAAGGCACCCTTGCATCCAAGAGGGAATGATGTTATTAGGAACCCCTCGGCCAAGCAGATGAAAGAAGCACTGAAATTAGTGGCCAACAAGGGAGTTCAGTGGAAAGAATCCCAAACGAAGGTGAAGACTTTAGTGGCAAGCGATCTCAAGCTAGAATCGGCAGTTTGGCTTCACTTTCTGAAAAACTAATTGATGCCAACCACCCACGATAGCACCATCTCAGTAGATAGAGTTATGCTCTTCTACTGCATTATGAAGGGGTTGGAGATCAATATAGGGAGCATAATCAGGGAGGAGATTCTTGCCTGTGGAAGGAAAAGAGCATGTAAACTTTTCTTTGGATCACTTATCACCCAGCTTTGTCAGAGGGTGAAGATCGTTCTGGGAAAGGATGAGGAGCGTCATTTCTTCAAGCCTACCATTTACCTATCCTTGATTGGGAAGCTTCAACAGAATAGCCTCCAAAGGAAAGATAAAGCCTCCACATCTCAGGCCACTCAACCATCAGGGCCGAATAGGACTTCTTCATCCCAACACACTCCTTTTACAGGGCCCTCACCATCATCTGAAGTCCTAGTCATTGCCTATCGTCAGCTTGATCAAATCAGGGAAAACCTGAGCACTTATTGGGCATATGCAAAGGAGAGGGATGAAGCCATTAGAGAGTTCTATCTCTCTATTGCCCCGGTTTTTCCCGATTTCCCTCGATCGCTGCTGTTTGAAGAAGACAAGGATTCTGATGAAAATGAAGAAAATGAAGAAAATGAAGAGAAAGAGAGTTCCTCAGACGAGGACTAGGGGAGTTTTCTGACCCCTTTTACATACTGCTTTTTGTATATAATACTGTTTTTGTTGCTTGTTGTTTGTTTTTGAGTTTGAGCATGTTTACATTATATTTTTAGTTGTTTAGTTGCTGTTTTTGATTTCTTTAAATTGTTTAGTTTGTTAACAGTTTTGTTCATAGAGTAGTTTAGATAACCTGTTGATAATTTAGATTAGGAAAACATGGGTTTTTTAAACTTTTCTTTAAAAATCTGCTTGCTGTTTTTGAGCTTAACCAATGAACTTTTTGAAGAAAAAAAATCAACTTTAAGAAAAATTGCTTGAAAAGTGTTTTTGGAAAAGAGCATGTTTTCAAAGGAGTTTTCTTTTAAGCCCTTGATGATGATAACTAGAGCTTTGTTCTATCTCAAAAGTGTCACCGTCACAACTGAATTGTTTTCTAGTCATAGGTTTTCCATTAGTCTTTTTCTTTACAGAATTTTCTTAAGTCTAAACTTCCTCGTGTTTAACCTTTCTAACACTCTAGGAGAGTTTAGCCTTAAAGTTTTGGAAAACAAAAAGCCTCATGTTCAGCCCATGCCTCAAAAATAAAGCCAATGAGGACATTGTCTAACTTTAAGTTTGGGGGGGGGGGGGTGCTTTACCTTGTAAATATTTATGCTTTATGCTATGCTTTTTGTAAATTTGTACTGCTGGAAAAAAAAATATGTGCTCAGTATATATCATGAAAAAAAATGAAAAAAGAAAAAATCGAGAGTTACTCCTCCTTCATAAAGTTTACTGAGTAACCAGGGGCATTCATGACACCCATGGTTTGCCTCTGCATGAAAGGTTTACTTGAAGGATTGGAATTCCCAATTTCGTTACAGCGGAAGCAATTGGACCGTTCGTAAATTAATTTCGTTCTACAAAATACCAATAAATTGGCAAATAATTATAAATCTAGGCTAAGCAATGAGAAACATACCTCCGTTGGCGACTCTGAAATCAACAACGGACACCACCACAAGGGCTTCCCCACTATCCTCTGAGATTGGGAACTCAGTTGTGGGACTGATTCGCTAATCTTGAATTTTGGGAATAGAAATACACCAAGAGAGAAGAACTCTCTGTGTTTTCTAATTGAGAGAGAATGAGAGAGAGAGATTTTTTCTATAAGAGAAAACTGAGAGAGCATGAAGAGAGCAGATTACAGATTCTGCAGAATGAGGGAACCTACACTTGACCCCTTCTAACGTGAGGCTTCTTAATTGGTTATCATATAACCAATTTAATTAATTAAAATTAATTCATTTCATTAATTAATTAAATGCAAATTAACTAACCATATTAATTAATTTAGCATATTTGCATTTGAATCATATTCAAATGCATTGCCCTCACATAAGCTATAGTTTTAATTAAATCACATTTAATCAAATTAATTAAACTACATAATTAATTAATTCTTTGATCAATTAAATATCACATATTTAATTAATCATACATTTGAATCATACTCAAATGTGCATCTCTCTTATAACCTATAGTTTTAATATGAATCTAATTCACATTAAAAATTAATCAATAGATATTAATTTAATTAAATCCTATTTAACTAAATTAAATTGAACAATTAATTAATTCAAAATTAATTAATTATTGTGATTAATTAAATATCACATATTTAATTAATTACATATTAGAATCATATTCTAATTAAATCTCTAATATATTATATAGTTTAATTAAATCACATTTAATTTAAACTAAATTGAATAATTATTTAATTCACAATTAATTAATTAATTTACTAATTAAATATCATATATTTAATTAGCCACATATTTGAACTCCTTCAAATATGATATTCTCTCAATATAATAAAGTTTAATCTCATATTAAACTTTATATTATAATGCATCAACATACATTATATTAATTGTATCTCATAAAATTAACTTGATTCCCAAAATTGAATTTGAACTATTCAAATTCTTTCAAGATAAATTTGAAGGAGTGAAGAACACTCAAGCAGAAGCGTTAGCGGATCTTAAGCCTTGATTTTCATTAATTTCGTTGATTAAAAGCATGCTGAAACTAAAACGAAAACAGAGCAAGAACTACTAACCACTTGGAGCATCAAATTCGTGGATTCCTTTGCTTGTTTCTACTCACGAACTCGACATGGAGGACCACCGAGATCTTCCCCGCTATTCTCCGGCCTTAGAACGGGCTTGTGGGAACCCGAGCATGATGAATTGAGGAGAGAAAGGTTGAGAGAGATATGGGTTTTTGTCAAAAGCTTGCTCACGGTTTTTTGAGAGAATACTTTGCTTTCATCAACTAATTTCCAGCATAATGAGCTTCACACCTTTGCATCCTCTTCTCAACTTTTATTTAAAGCCATCTCATGCATCAACATTTGAGGATTCATTCACAACAAGCAAGGATGACTGTGGAGGTGTCATTGTGTGAGAAAATTCACAAAAAAATTCTCTTTGTTGTACCTTCCTCTTCTTTCCTTTTCCATTTTCTTTTATGTATGGAAAACATGCAATTTAAGTTTGCAAGATGAGGACAGCATGATGGATGAGAAAGCTTCATATATTAGGTGGCTACATGGTGATTTTTGCATACAATACCATTGAAATCAATTTCAAAATTGATTTCTATTTTCACAGGTATTAATCCACTATCTTTAAAATGATTTTGAATTTCTTTTTAAAGTCAAACAAAACCAATTTCCAAGATTATTAATTAAACCAATTTTTGTTAATAATATTTGTTTTAATTTAATATCAAGTATTAAATTAAATTAATACACCAATACCATTTTCTCTCAAAAAACCGGTGAATGTGAATCACTATTCAAATTCAAACCGAATATCTCGAACGTGAATCCCTATTCACATGTGTTGTATTTAAATCATATTTAAATAACTATATCTCTCTTAAAATATGGTTTAATTAATAATTAAATCGTTATGTTAAATTATATCAAATATAATTAACGATATCTCCCTAATTGGATTTTGAACGTCTTACAAATTCTTTCATCACTCTGTTCTAAGATTAGATCCGATTGAGCTAGCAGGTGGACCTAATGGACCTACAGATCATGGGCTCCAACGATCCGAAATTAACTGGTTGAACTCTTTCAATCCTAGTTAACCAACATTCGTTAACTAACGGGACACTCCACTATAGCCCGTAGCTGAACTCCCCTCACTGTAGATATATTTATGTCCACCCGATATAACGGTGATTAGTAAGTCAATCCTTCACAGGTTTTTCGTAACTATAGTAAGGTCAAAAGTCCGTTTTACCCCTACAGCACTTCTTGTTCCTTAAGCTTTCACTGAGTCCCTAATGAACAATTGGTTTGTGGTCCTACCACTAAACCTAAAACCTCTAGGGCCAATGAGAGAGCGGCGCGCCTTTGTTCACGTTCCGAAGTCAGTACTTAAGAGAACAACCTCTCTACTATCCCTAAAGACGGGTAGGAGTGAATTCGATTTTGCAGGACTATGTCCCCAGCTATCTACTCGGTCTTATCCCCAAAGTGGCAGGTTTATTGAGCGGCGCTTATGGGCCACTTTCACCTATGCAAATCAAAGGATAATACCGAATAAACAGGAGTTCATAGTTAGCTCAAGATTAAGATCGAGTTACCTAGGTCATCGCTTGAAATAGTCAGTTTCACAGTAAACGGCGTTATAAAGTGAAAGTGACTTATTTCGCCGTCCGATCTTATACAAACTCTTTTGCATAGGACGCCCCCACTCGCATGTCTATACATGAACGATATTAGGATCACATCGTTTGTATTATAACAAAGTGGGTCTCGTCACATAGTTTTTCCTAGGATAAGGTACCCAGTCTTATCCCTATATTATAGACCGTTTTAGGTTATGTACTTGAACCTGATCCATTTTTATGTCACTACATATAGTTCGAGTGTTTCATATCATAGCCATGGATTCTAGTTTATTGGATTTGGGTTAATAAATACATAGTTAAACTAATCTTTCAACGACCATAATAAAAACTATTCTAATAAGTTTTATATAACTTTGTTACATTTACTATCCACGAGTTTTAGGACATAAACCCCAACAAAATTGTTCTCAATTACTCTTTACGAGCTAGCAGGGGGACCTAATGGACCTACAAATCAGAAGCTCCAATGATATGAGGTTAACAGACTAAACTCATTAATCGAGTTAACCAATATTAATTAATTGTGGGTCACTCCACTAAAGACTCACAGCTGCACTCTTCTCACTATAGAATATTTCTGTGTCCACGGATATTGACCAATAACGGTAAGTCAATCCTTTACGAGTGTTCATAACTTCAGTTGGATCAAATTATCGTTTTACCCCTGAGTTACCTTTGGCTCCTTAAGTACCAGTGCTCCTCTAATGAACAACCTGTTTATGGTCCAACCAGTAAACAGAAAGTCCCTGTCGGGCCAGTGAGAGGGTGGGATCCCTTTGTTCAAAACCCGGAGTTACCACTTAAGGGAACACTAATCTACTTCTCCTAGAATCGGGAAGGAGTGAATTCCATCTTGTGTTGTCATGTTCCCAGCCCCCCACTCGGTCTTGTCCCCAAGAAGGTAGGCATATTGAGTCAGCGTGCAGGTCACTCTCACCCGTACGAATCGAAGGACAATCCCTCGTGAGAAGGAGTTCATGACACACTCAGGATTAAGACTGAGTTACCTAGGTCATCCTATTGAAACAGTAACCTAACTAGTTAACGGTGTTACATCTAGTGGTTTTCTATTTCGTGGTCCGATCTTATGCAAACTCATTGCATAGGATACCCCCGCTCGCATGTCTCCTACATGGACGCCTTGGATCAATACGTCTATATCGAATACAAAGCAGGTCGTATCATATAGTGTTACCAGGATAAGGTACCCAACCTCATCCCTGTACTATAGACCTTTTAGGTTGTTACTTGAACACTTATCCTCGTATGTCCCCACATGCTAGTTCAAGTTACATGTAAACAACCTTGGATCTTAGTTTATTGGATTTGGGTCATATTGTGCAATTTTAAACTTAACAATAACACTTTATTGCATAAACCTCAATAACACTTTATTGACACAAGTATACAATTCGATAACATTCACTATCTACGAGTTTTAGGACATAAAACCCAACATTACTTAGGGAAGTGAGTATTATTCCAAGCTTGTGTACTTTGCTCGTAGCTAAATATCTTCACCATAAAGTGTCGATAAGCTAGAACGAAGGTAAATATGACAGCAAGGATACTCTTGGGAGAAAAAGAAGTTGAATAAAAAGAACATCAGCAGTCAAATAAGTTTGGGGAGATAGAAAAGGTCTAGTAACTCATGTATGCTCATGTTTTCCTCAAGATTGTTTTTCGTAACTAAAAGGACTACACTAGGCACAATGAGTAGAAGTTAGGTAGTTTAAGCATATTGGTTAGGATGGACTAGGGAGAGTTTTGCTTTGAAAAAGAACAATAGAAATCTTCATGCCTAGGAAACTCAGATGTTGTGACTGACACTAGAGTAGAACCATCTCCTGAAAGGCAAACTTTTTAGAAAACGATCTTGAAAAGCATGTTTACTTGATTCCATGTCATTTGATTTGCAATTAAAGTTGATACTAGTACCATGATTGACAATTATATATGAACCTTAACATTTTGGTTTGCAATTAGTAGTGAGCTCTTACATTCTGATTTGCAATTAAAAAGTTGATCTCTAATGTTCTGATTTGCTATTGCTTGAGGACAAGCAACAAGTTAAGTTTGGGGGTATGATAAGGGTAAAAAATATACCTACTTTACCCTTATATTTAGCTCATTTCTTTGTCAAATATTGCATGTTTAGATCGTATTTACTATTCTCAAGCTCAAAATATGTCAAAGTTGATAAATTAGGGTGTTGAGAGTCACATTTGTCAAATTATGCTCATTTGTGCTTGAAAAGACTCCATTTTAAGGGAATTTGACTAAGTTTGTTGCTGTGCAGAAAAACAGGGGAAAAGCTGAATTTACCTAGAAATGCGACCGCATTTCTAGGAAGGCTAAAATCAAATGCGACTGCATTTTTGGGAAGGCTAAAATCAAATACGACAGCATTTCTGGAAAAATAGAGGCAGTTCCGAGTCTTCCGCTAGTCGTTTTGAACGAAGACTTCTTCGCACCTAACCGACTGTTTTGACCCCGAAATCGACTGGACTACCTACCAGCACCTATTTCGCAACTCCTCAACCATTTCCAGAACTATATAAGCTCGTGATTCGATGTCAAATTCAAGCAGAACTCATTTGGAAGAAGAGGGTGGTGACAGAACCCTAGTTGACGCCTATGAGTAGGGATGCCCGAGGTCCCTCTTAGATGACTAAATTCTAACCTTAGTTAGACATCATACCTTAGGGTTTGTAGGGATTTTCACCCATTCCCACTTTGTAAAAGCGAGAGAGTGGAGTGTCTAAGCGAACTCTAGAAGGATTGGATAAAATAGAAAAACCCTAGTATTTAGCTACTGTCATTATTTCCAGCTTGTGTTACTTTTCATTTATCTGTATTCTTTACATCTTATTTTCAATGAAAAGGTATTCATTTGCACTTTATCTCACCATGAGTAGCTAAATTTCGTTGAGGGGTTCAATATGGTGAATTCCCTTATGGTTCAATAAGTTGAAAGTGTTTTATTTGCTTAAGTGTTGTTCAATGCATGTCATTCTTTATTGATTATCATTCTGATCTTACTGAGTTTAACTTGATCACTTAGACTTTGCATGCTATGTGAGTTTGATCTCGAAAGGGACAGACGATATCGGTTCTCATAAAGGTGATATAGGAGAAAAAGCTCGAAAGAGATTGTTCGGTGGTATAGAGCAAGCTGCCTAAGGCACCGTATATCAACTATATAGGGTTATAGATTGCATTCGTGAATTATCTATATCGAAGTCGAGTCACAGAAATGTGCATAACGGTACTCTCTTAGCCTTCTAACGGTTCTTGGGAGCAAGGCCAAATAGAAGTTAAATCTGACCCAATGCATTGAATAAACTTAAGTTGCATAATCCATGATTACGGTTATTACCTTTGGGATGAATCCATGTTGAATACCTCGTTTGTTTATTATCGTTATTCTTTATTATTTACTTGTGTTATTTACTTTTCTAAAAATCAGTCATCAATCATTTCTTTGGTTACCTATTTTTAAGCAATCAGTTGAGCAGTTTCTTCTTCAAATCAGAATTTCCAATTTAGTCCTCGTGGGATCGATACCCTTGGAATACTTCTAAGGTTTTTATTAGTACGTGCGATAGTGTATACTTGCACTAAGCTTGGCTGAATTTATCTTTATTATTATTTATCATCTTATCTCACATCCATCATTCAGCCTCTGCCGCACAAGCAGGTACTTTTGAATTAAAGTCAGGTTTAATACACTTACTTCCTATTTTTCGTGGTAGTGCATGAGAGGACCCGCACAAACATATGCAGGAATTTCACATAGTATGTTCTGGTATGAGACCCCATGGAGTGACAGAGGAAGCACTGAACCTGAGGGCACTCCCCTTTTCGCTAAAGAATTCAGCGAAAGATTGGCTCTATTACCTTCCCTCCGGCTCTATCAGTACATGAAACGAGATGAAGAAGCAATTCCTGGAGAAATTCTTCCCTGCCAGTAGAGCTGCAAACATCATAAAGGAGATTTATGGAATTTCAAAGATTATTGGGAGACACTCCACGAATATTGGGAAAGATTCAAACGTCTGTGCGCCAGTTTTCCACATCACCAGATCTCAGATCAGTTGTTGATCCAGTATTTTTACGAAGGGCTACTTCCGATGGATCGTAGTATGGTGGATGCAGCTAGTGGAGGAACACTAGTCAACAAGACCCCCGTTGAGGCTAGACAACTAATTCAAGTATGGCTGAAAACTCTCAGCAATTCGGCACTAGAGGACCACCTGCAGTTGTGCAAGCCGCCACAAAAAGTGATGTAAGCGAAATGCGCAATGAAATGAGTGAATTAATTAAACTTGTTCGCTCTTTGTGTTCCAGGCAAGTACAGGCAAAAGCCTGTGGACTTTGCTCGATGAGTACCCATACTACCCATGACCGCAAAGTGCACGGGCCGCAAGTAATAATAAAACGGAAGTATTTCGAGTATCGAATCCACAGGGAGGTGTAACGATATTTAAGCAAAGCAATTAATTCTTGATCACTAAAAGTACTTGGGAGAAATATTATTTAGGGACCTAATCTTGATGCTAAAATGAATTAAAAATTAAAACAATTAAAGAAATCAAATGATCAATCAAAGAAATCAAAGAAATAAAAAAAATGGAGAAAGAGTTTGAGTGAGAACTGGGGTCTTGAAAATCAATTTATAGCTAATTAATTATTATAATTATCCTATCTCATTGCCTGACTAATTATAATCCTAGAATCTCCGTTAATCACATAGGTTCTTCTGTCGGTTTCCCCTAATTATAATTAACTCATATTAACAACCTAAGTGTCCTTAGCGCCATTAAAATTCGTTAATTAATACGCACTGATTCATTATAGGAATCTAAGTCTAACCAACTATTCCCGTTGTCACTATGAGCAGTTAAACTAGTTGCATGGATTACGATCTATCCTAATTTCTCTCCGTTGAGTTTCCATTAGGAATTGAATTAGTTTTTTGTTATTTCCTTAAAATTTAAAATATGATTTTAACAATTTTAAAAATGTTGATTATTTTTTCACCCATAAATAGTTAAAGGGAAAAGATAATGTGAATCGAAAAATCAAAATATATTAATTAATTATGATTTTATATTTGATGAATATAAATACATGGAAGAGAAAGAGAAAGGAAGCTAAAGAATGAGAGGGAGGCGAAGGAGATCAAGAGCCAATTTGAAGATGAAGAAAAATTTTAACTCTCTTCTTATAATCACAATTAAAAATGAATGGGATAATTTAAATATACAATGAATGTGATAAATATAGGGAACCTAAAAGTCTCGGATATTAAATGATTTGCAAAAAGTTTGATATATATATATATATATATATATATATATATATATATATATATATATATATATTTCATCTCTTAGTTCCTTCGAATTACTTTTCAAAAAAAAAAAAGTCCCTTCGAATTATAGTTTTTATATTTAGAAGACTATCTACATTTGTAGGAATTGGGTAGGGTATTATTTTTAGTTTATTCATGTCATTGTATAGTTGAAAAGTGATTTATCTCAAACACGAATGAAAGACAAAACTATTCGAAAAATTTTTATTTGAATTATAGGGATCAATCCTTCCCATGTATGCCTTTATATTATTTTGTAGTTAATGTTGTTCTTATTTTTCTTTTAAAAGCTTATTTATAGTTGTATTTTTTTTTTTTTTACAAGTGAGCATAGCTCAGCTGCAATTGACATGCATCATCAACCAAAAGGTTAGATGTTCGAATTTCCCCACTCCGAATGGAAAAAAAAAAAAAAAGTTATACTTTTTTTAATTGAAGTTCTTACCTGATTTTCTTAATCTTATCTGTCAAATTCATGGAAAGTTAACTTATTTTCATAAGAAATTTAAACAAGTTTTTGTTTTTCAACCAAGATAATAATATTTTAAAAATAAGTTTTAAAACATATATTCTTTTAGTAATATAAAATAAAAAAGTAACCTTAAAATTCATTAAAATTTTAATAAAAAAAATTTAATTTGGAATGAATGAAAATTTGAATACACTCACCCAATTGATAAGGGTGGATTTTATTGAGTTAGAATATGTAAAGTTTTATCTTTCCCTTTCTCTAAAAATTAAGATTTTTCTTTAATTATATCTAATAATAAATTTTTAAATTAGTTGAAATTTCAAAAGTTTTATAAGCATAACTCCTTCCCCATTTTCTCTACAATTTATAAATAGGGATCTTCCACAACTATTTTACCAACTACTTCAACTCCATTTTGAATAAACTAGTTAATACTCACGTGCGACGCAAGTGGTTTTTAATATTTGAAAATAATCTTATAGCATAAAGTACTTTATTAAAATTTATTCTTCAATTAAAAAAAATATTATAGAGAATGTGTTATAATCGTTAAGTAATTATGTTGTCACACTGATATATTTCTCATAAAAAAATATACCATTACAGATTTTCAATTAAAAATGAATCCAGTAAAACTTTAAAGTAAAATTTATTTACCAAACCAGCTAATAAATTTAATTAGAATACTTGATAAAACATCGTAAACAACAAATATAATAACTAAATCAACAAAACTTTTTTCTAACAAAAAAGGGCAAAATTTGAAGAGGGAAAAGAAAATTAATGCTCAAATTTAAAGTCCAATTAATAAAAATATATTATTAATACTAAATTAAGAACTTCATTTTTTTTTTTTTTATGTCTCATCCTCTTCTCCTTGACTATCATCTTCTTCGTATTTAAAAAAAAAAAAAATCATTCTTTTCATTTATTTATTTTTCCACTATGTGTTTACGTTGTCTCAGTGTGCTTCCTGAAATTTGAAAATTCCAATTAAGAGATTAAAAAGTAAGCTTTTTCCCTTACCATCGCTACTTCCTCTCACCGGCCTCCAATTTTCCATTCTGTTGTCAAGATCAACCAGATGATGCTTCATTCACCATATCTGTCTTCATCTTCTAATCTTCAATCTTACTTCGACTCCATCCATTCCTCCATTATATCAAGCTTATCATGTTGTTCGGGACAAAATATAGGCAATGTAGTTTTCTAACCAAAGAAATTGGATACTTGAGTTAAGAATCAAAATAGCTAAATGAATTAATAAAACTCACATCACATTACGGTCTAAAGAATTCAAACACAAGCACAGAATTTTGCTCATACACATTCACACACTTGGTTGTGTGCCAACAAGAAAAAAAATAATTGGGTTAACAATTTCTTGAAATTTTTGGATTATAAGAAGCAACTCAATGACTCGTGAAGTCCATTCTTCAAAAAAAAAAACGACTCGTGAAGTCCTTTGGAGAAATGCAAGATGACTCATAGGATGGTATTTTTTTCAATCTCTAAAATAAGAAGTGTCGAAGTCCATTCATCATAATGTAATCCACATTTGGGAACAACTCCATGGAGTTTGGAATTATCTAAACCAATTGCATTAAGAAAACCTAACATTGTTTCCACATCTTCTCCAATTAGGAAAAAAGCTAGAGAAGAAGAATGGACAAATACAAAGGAGAGAAAAAAAAAATAACTATTATCACAATTTCCCAACTTAGTAGCTATTAATATGCAGAAATGGAGAAAAATTATCTCCCAGTGTGTTTTTCATTATCTACAGATGAAGTATTTATACACAGGGATATCACAACTGAATAACAAACTGAAACTGAATAACAAAATATAATAACAGTGTTTGACTACCAAGATAAATCTAATACCCCCCTTCAAGTTGGACTGTAAATATCAATCAAACCCAACTTGGAAATTATGGAGAAAATTTTGGTGGCTGAAAGAGGCTTTGTGAAGACATCAGCAAGCTGCAGATGACTCTTAATGGGCATTAACTTGATAAATCCGTCAGCCACTTTATCTCTAACAAAGTGACAATCTAACTCAATGTGTTTCGTCCGTTCATGAAAAATAGGATTAGTGGCAATGTGAATCGCTGCTTGATTATCACAGAACAGCAACACAGGCTTCAGAATTGGAACTTTAAGATCAGAAAGAAGTGATGTCAACCATACCAACTCACAAGAAGCTAATGACAGCGCCCTATATTCCGCTTCAGCGGAAGACCGTGAGATAATACTCTGCTTTTTGGATTTCCATGAGATTAATGAGTCACCAAGAAAAACACAAAAACCAGTTGTTGAACGCCTAGTATCAAGGCAAGACGCCCAATCTGAATCAGCAAAGGCACGAAGCTGAAAGTTTTTGGTTGGAGTGAATAAAACGCCTTGGCCTGGTGAAGACTTTAAGTAACGTAGGAGATGATGTGCAGCATCAAGATGAATTTTGCAAGGCTTAGCAACAAACTGACTAAGCTTATTAACGACGTACATAATATCAGGACGAGATATGGTCAAATATATCAACCGACCAATGAGACGTCTATAAACAGAAGGATCATGTAGCAAATTATCATCAGAACTTTGTAATTTCAGCAACGGGTCTAAAGGGACAGATTCTGGTTTGGCACCAAGTAGCCCAGTGTCCTCAAGAAGCTGTAGTGTATACTGTCGTTGAGAAATAGAAATTCCTTGAGATGATCGAGCTAACTCAAGTCCAAGAAAAAATTTCAGTGAGCCTAGATCTTTGAGTTTAAAACACTCATTCAAAAGATGCTTCAAGCGTTCAACAAGATTCATACTGGCTCCAGTGATGATTACATCATCAACATAGACAAGGAGTGCCAGAAAATTATTTCCAGTACCTTTAACAAAAAGGGAATAGTCGGCCTTAGACTGTGTAAATCCAAGAGTAATAAGAGTATCTGAGAACTTAGCAAACCACTGTCGAGAGGCCTGTTTAAGACCATATATAGACTTATTTAATCGACAAACAAGTCGTTTTTCAGTGGAATTGATCACCTTAGGTTCATAACCAAGTGGTAAATCCATGTACACCTCCTCGAAAAGATCTCCATGAAGAAAGGCATTGTTCACATCAAGTTGAACAAGAGGCCAATTGAAAGAAATTGCCATGGTGAGTAAAACACGAACTGTGACCAACTTTGCTACAGGAGAAAAAGTCTCAATAAAATCTAATCCTTCTTGTTGAGTGTACCCTTTTGCAACTAGGCGTGCCTTGTATCTCTCAATTGAACCATCAGCACGATGTTTTACCTTATAAATCCATTTGCAGCCAATAGTATGCTTATTGGATGGAAGAGGAACAACATCCCAAGTATTGTTAGTTTCCATGGCATTGAGTTCAGCCTTCATAGCATCTTTCCAGTGAGCAAACGGCAAAGCTTGGTGATAGAATTGTGGCTCGTAATGAGAGGAGATTTGGAGAGAAAAAGTTCTATAAGAAGGAGAAAGTTTGGCATAAGAGATGTAATTTTCTAAAGGATATTTTGTTTTGAGAGGGGTAGATAAAGGAGTATTGTTAAGAAGGTTACAATGGTAATCCTTGAGATAGGAAGGGATTTTGGTAGGCCGAGTAGATTTTCGAGTTGGTAAAATGATATCAGAAGTGGTATTTGGTGTAGGTTGAGACGTGATTGCTTCTGATGTATTGGGTATGGGAAGTTGTTGGTTGGGATCGGAATTTGGTGAGCTAGGTGAAATGGTTTCAGGACTAGAAGAGGAATTATGTGAGTTTGTTGGGTCTGGAGTAGAAAAATCTGGAACAACAATATTAAATGGAATAGGTAAGACAATATTGGAAAAAGGATCTGTTTGCTCACTAGAAACAGCTACTTTGCTGAATGGAAATATACTCTCATGGAAAATAACGTCTCTAGATATAAAGAACTCTTGTTTTTCAATATCAAAAAGCTTGAAAGCTTTCATGCCAGGCGGGTAGCCAACAAAAACTGCAGGTACAGCCCGAGGAGAAAATTTTGTTCTATGTGCCGGTAAAGTAGAAGCAAAACATAGACTACCAAAGACTCTTAACATGGAATAATCAGCAAGTTTTCCATGAAGCAGTTCAAAAGGAGTCTTCCAATTTAAGGTATGAGAAGGCATCCGGTTAATCAAATATGCTGTTGTTAATATACATTCATTCCAAAAGGATAGAGGAACCCGAGATTCAAAATATAGTGCACGCGCTACATTTAAAAGATGTTGATGTTTTCTCTCCACAACAGAATTCTGTTCAGGCCTTCCTACACATGAATATTGATGGACTACACCTTTGTTACGAAAGAACTCATCAAATGACAATTCAGGAGCATTATCAGATCTAAAAGCTTTGACCACTTTATTAAACTGTGTTTCAACATGCTTGAAAAATTGGGGAACAATATCCAATACATCGGACTTTCTTTTCAACATGAATATCCAAGTGTATCTACTAAAGTCATCAACAATAGTGAGAAAATAACGATGACTAGCATGTGAAGGAGTAGCAAAGGGTCCCCATATGTCAGCATGTATGAGGTCAAAAACACATTCAGATCTATTATTATGCGAAACAAAAGGAAGACGTTTCTGTTTAGCTAATGGGCATACTTCACAAACAACGTCAGAACAAGCAGCATCATTTATTAACAAAGTATCCTTTAAAACAGAAAGTGATACCATATTAATATGCAGAAATGGAGAAAAATTACCTCCCAGTGTGTTTTTCATTATCTACAGATGAAGTATTTATACACAGGGATATCACAACTGAATAACAAACTGAAACTGAATAACAAAATATAATAACAGTGTTTGACTACCAAGATAAATCTAATAGTAGCATTAGGTTTAAACATAACTTTTGTCATTTGCAAGTGAGGAGTTTTCCAAAAGAGATGAAGAATAGTAAAAATACTAACCGTTGATAATAAAAATGCAACCATATATAATATTGAAAAAAATCATCAACTTCATCGAGAAGAGATAGAAGAAACAACTTAGAGATGAAAACTTCATCAAATATGAGATTTTTTAAAAAACAACAACCTAAAGGTGGAATCAAGATTTCTTTTTTAAACCAATTCATCTTATTGAAGATGATATTTTTTTTAAAAGAAAAAAAAAACTAAACGTGGGAATGAAGATTTTTTTTTTAAATCAATTCTTAATTTTATCGAATATGAGATTTTTTTAAAAACGACAACTTAAAGGTGGGAATCAAGATTTCTTTTTAAACCAATTCTTAATTTTATCGAATATGAGATTTTTTTCAAAACGACAACTTAAATGTGGGAATGAAGATTTTTTTTTTAAAACCAATTCTTAATCTTAAATGTGGGAATGATCTATCCATGGGAATTTGAATAATAAAATATTAAATAATTAAATAGGAAGGACAAATAAGGAATTTGAAGATTAAAAAGGGGCTTAAAAGGAAATCAAAAGTTTATCCCCTTAAGCGCCTATTAATATAGTATAGAAGTATAGATATAGGTTTTAATATAGTATAGATTATATGGTCAAAGTGGTATATATATTAAACAAGTTTGCATAAACACATTTTAGTTTTCTTATTTTATATTGTTGCCTTTTTTTCTTTTTTTTTCTTTACTACAAATCATATTGTTCTTTTTTCTTTTGTAGGTGTTATTATGAAATCAAGCTAAATAATTTTTTTTAGAAAAAAAAAAAACCACATGTGCATTTGCACGTGGTATTAAACTAGTCTTTAAAAAATCAAATAAAATTTAATTTTGTTAATATTTTATTATTTGATTTATAGTATAGTGCATTTAAATTGTCATTTGATTTTATGACAAAAATTTATATTATTAAATTAGATATGGAATATGAGAAGTTAGAATTCAAAAGGTTTTTTCATTAATTAAATATTTTTTTTCTTTAATTACAATTAATAATAGAAGTTAAGATAGTTTTGGAATCCTAAAAGTTTTGTAACTTTTAGTTATCTACCACTATAAAAAGAGGTTGTCTTCTCCCATTTTTTTCATCAACAAGTTTCCACCATTTTTTCATCAACAAGCTTCATTCTTTCTAAACTTTAAGATCTTTCAATTCTCCACGTGCACGTGTTAAAAGACTAGTCTTTAAGAAGTGAAAAATTCAACGGGCAAACAAAGTGTTTAATTTTGAAAAATCATAAAGGACTAAAGGCGTTGTTGATAATCATTTGGTTTTTAGTTTTTTAAAATTAAGGTTAAAAACACTACTTTCACCTTTTAAGTATCTTGATTTTGTTATCTACCTTCTTCTTAGGTTTTAAAAAATCAAATCAAGTTTCTTAAACTAAAAAAAAATAGTTTTTAAAAATTTGTGTTTTGTTTTTGGCATTTGACTAAGTATTCAAATGTATTTTTAACAAAGATGCAAATCATGGTAAGAAAATAGGAAGAAAATAAGCTTAACTTTGAAAAACCAAAAACTTATCAAATGAGACCTAACCTATTTTTATATATTTGCAAATTATTATACTCAAAATCCTTTCCTTGTCTATCACTCCTATTTTTGTATCATTGATAGAGTATATTATACTTAATATAGATTATATAACTGACTTACCATTTATGTGATAAATTATATCACTGGTATATTATTTTTCTTTTATAAAAAGATATTATTTTTTTATTTTTGAACTAATATACCTAATATAAAATATAATAGTGATATTCATATGAGAAATCTGCTATTATTAGACAATAATTTTTATAAGAGCAGTTGTGGAAAAAGCAGAAAATCACAATCAAAATCAATAATTTTCATATATAGAATCTTTTTTTTTTTTTTTTTTTGAAAGATTCGAAATCTCTTGAATAGCTTGGTTATATTTTTTTTTTATAAATAAAATTTAGATAGTAATTTTTATCATTTTTTTTTTTTTTGAGAAAATAGTAATTTTTAACTTCAGTTGAAATAATTTAGTACATACCATAAACTAATAAATACATTTAATTAAAGGAATTCATTTGAGTTTATTCCTTAACCTAAACATTTAATGTGTAAGTGTAACTAGGTCTACCAGTAATTTACCATTTGGATTAGAGAAAGTACAAAAATAATTTAAAGCCAAATGATTTCAAAATTTTTAATCTGCTAGAAATTTCTTTCAAAAGAAAAAAAAAATCTGCTAGGAATAAGAAAGATAATTAACTTTACATATTTTTCGAAAAGCAAAAGAAAATAAGAATTTATGTTAAAAAAAAAAAAAGAAAATAAGAATTTTCCTAATAAATTAAAAGTTACAAAACTCCACCATTTTAATTTTTTTTTTTTTTTAAAAAAAGATTAATCAACTCCGATTTCATATCTATTTATTTTCAAGGAATAACAGAATGCATAGCATGTGTAGTTTCATTTTACTCGATATCTAGTAAAAATAAACAAACGATTAAAAGAAAAAGGATTATAATCGATTTTGAAGAATTTTTTGTATCCTGTTGAAAGAGATTTAGATTGCGTTGATTTTTTAGGAGGCTGGAGTGATTAAAAAAAAATCTTAACCGTTTTTTGCGTTTGATAAAACCTATTATAAATTATTATTATTATTATATATATATATATATATATATATATTATATTGATAGAAAAATAGAACAGAGTTACAAAAGACAGTCCAGAAAAATCAAAGAAGAAACTTGGGTTGGACATTCCCAATCCAAACCCGATTCATATATATATTTTTGAATAATATTAATTTTAATATTTATTGAAATTACATGACTAAAATTAAAGGGTAAAATACCTTTTTGGTCCCTCATGTTTCAGGGTCGTTTCCAATAGGTCCCTAGGTTTCAAAATCGGACAATCAAGTCCGTTTAAGAAATGATTCTATTGAGTCCCTCCACCGTTAATTTTTTTAACGGTGCTGACGTGGCACGTTTAAAAAAAATTAAAAGAATAATTAAATAATTAAAAGTAATTTAAAAAAAATATATATCTCCACTCTCTCTCCTTTCTCCCCTCTCTCCCCCACCTTCTCTCTTCTTCTTCCCACCCTCTCTCCCCCACCACCGAAGCCTCATCCCCCCACCGCCGGAGTCTCCTCCGCTGTCGGAACTTCCCCGCCGGAGTTTCTCCGAATGCCTCTCTCTCTTCTCCTTCCAAACCCCAACACCTCTCTCTCTCTCCTTCTTCCAAACCCAACAACACCTCTCTCTCCTTCTTCCAAACTCAACACCCACCTCAACTTTTCCTTTTTCTTCTACTTCAAGATCCACTCCATCCAACACCCACCCACCTTTTTCAATAAACCATTTCTTTCTTCCCCACCGCCCCAACAAACCCACGATCTTCTTCTCCCACTGCCCAACATCTTCTCAGACATTCCAGATTCCCACCGCCGCCGTCGGAGTACCCACCTTCTTCACAATAATTCTAGATCTGAGCACGAAACCAAAAAAAAAAAAAAAAAACGCAGCAACCTCGATTTTGGGGTTTTTTTTTTGTTCATTTTTCAATCTCTTCATCTATCTTACTCCGGCGAAAATGGTGAATGAAGCAGCGGGAAAAAGGGAAGGAAGGGAAAGGAAGGAGGAATGAAGGAGAAAGAAGGGAAAGGAAGGGGAAGAATAGGAGGTGGTGGCGGGAGAGTGAGAGAGAAAGAATGGGGGCGGCGGGAAAGAAGGGAAAGAAAAAGGAAGGCGCGGCGGCGGAGGGGAGGTGGCGGCGACAACAGAAACCGGCGAGAAGAGGAGAGAGAGGGAGTAAAACCAGAGGAGAGAGAGAGGGGAATAAACCCAAAGGAGAGAGAGAAAGTGTGATATTTTCGTGTGGGGGGAGAGAGAAGAGAGAGTGAGAGATTTTTATTTTATTTTTTAAATTAAATTAAATTATTTATTATTTAATTATTATTTATTATTATTTTAAATTTTAAAAAAAATATTATTTTATTTTTTTAACATGCCACGTCAGCACCGTTAACTGCCACGTCAGCACCGTTAAAAAAATTAACGGTGGAGGGACTCAATAGAACCATTTCTTAAACAGTAGGGACTTGATTGTCCGATTTTGAAACCTAGGGACCTATTGGAAACGACCCTGAAACATGAGGGACCAAAAAGGTATTTTACCCAAAATTAAATTAAGGAGAAAAAATCATTTTTAACCCTAAACTTTGGAACTGTATCAATTTTAATCCTGAACTTTCAATTTCATCAAATTGAACTATAAACTTATCAAGTTGTATCAATTTTAACGCACTTCCAATTTCATCACATTGAACCTCAAACTTATCGGATTGTATCGATTTTAACCTCAAACTTGCATAATTGTTACAATGTATACTTTTGGTTAATTTTCCGTTTAAACCAACATACGTAATTGATTATTTCTTCATTCACATTGCACCGGAAAATAAAATATTGGAGAAACTTTATTTTAGATGATTTTTTCTTGTTATTGAATACTTTGTGTGGGTTTTTTTTGCTACTATCTAAGGTTACGAAAACGAGAAAACTTTAGAGGTTTTTTATCTTCAAATATTTGCTAGTTTTTTCTTGTTGTTAAGAACTTTGTGTGATTTTTTTTCTTCTTTTACTGGTTTTCTTTTCTTGTTAATTAGAATAATATGAAACGAAAATAAAGAAATTTCAAGTTTTTTATTTTTCATATATTTGCTAGATTTTTCTTGTTGCCAATAATTTTGTGATTTTTTTTTAGATAATAATGAAAAGAATAGTTTGGGATATTTGATTTGTTGAGTAACAAATTTCTTACAAAACACTAACTCAGGTGCAATGTGAATTAAAAAAAAAAAAATTCAAATGAAAAGTTGACAAAAGATCTACATTGCAACATTTATGCAAAATTGAGGTTAAAATTGATAGTTTGAGATTGATAAAATTGAAAGTTTAGAGTTAATATTGATAAACTAAATCGATGAGATTTTTTTTTTTTTGACAACGATGGGAAAAGATTTTTTTCCATTAAATTATAAGGACGAAAATGAAAAAATGAATATAAAGTAGAGGGCCACAATTGTATTTGAACGTACTTCCTATCCTACTTCCTAAAAGCTGCTAAATTATTATTGTTTCAAAAAAAAAAAAAAAAAAAAGCTGCTAAATTATCGGAGTTAAACAGAGAGATTTAAAATTTAAAATTCATCCCATCATCCGTGATCCCAGCGCAGCGGTTACTTCGTGAAGGAAAAGATAATTTATTAACGATAATCTTTTCCTAATTCATTTGAAATGCTTTCCTTGTTTTCTTTTCTATAAATATGGGGGCTACTGTGACCAAACCAAACCAGTCTTTGCCATATTCAGTGCTCTTCTCCTTCCTCTGAGACTGAACCTCTTCCATGGCGGAATTTTAGGGTTTTCACTCACTTGTTCTCGGTATTCTCTTTTGCATTTACATGCGACATTGTTAATATTAGCTTTTCTTTTCACTTTCTTCCTTCTTCTTCTTTCTTTTGCTATATTGGCGTGTATTATATTTTGTATATACCTGTGTATTAAATGCTTGCTTGCGAAGAATAGTATCTTTTTCCATATGGAGAAGATTGCTTCGCTTATCAAACTTGCGGAGTCGAAGCAGAGTAGTCTCTGCAAAGCGCATGAACAGTTGCATTCGGAGGCTTCTTCCTTTTTGTTGTTTAGTCTTCAATGGAAGGACTTGGAGACGCACTTCGATTCGACTCGAGAGATGATTCAGACGCATTTCCAGGAGCTCGAGGCGCGGGAGAAGGCGATTGCTTTGAAGGAAGAGCGGTTGGATGATGTGAAGAAATCTCTTGATGAATGCTCGAAAGAGCTCGAGTTGAAGAACAATGAACTGAGGGAGTTGAATGGTCTGATCGAGAAGTGTGGTGGTGAGGTTAGATTGAAAGAGGAGGAGTTGGATTTAGCCCAGGAGAGACTAGGAGTCTTGTCGAAGGATATTAAACTTAAAGAAGACGAGGTCAATAAGGTATGCATGAGAATCTTGGACGCTGAGAAGAAGTTTGAGGACAAGGAGAAGGCGTTTGATATGGTTCGAAAGAGGATTGACGACTGTGAACATGTCATGGAATTAAAAGAACAAAAATTGAATGGGATAATGCAGTTAATCGAGGACCGGTCAATGGAATGTGAGTTGAAGAGGAAGAGTCTTGAATCGATAAGAGCATTGCTTCAAGAACATGAAGAAGAGCTTGCAACCAAGGAGAAGCAATATGATGCAGTTCAGATGGCAATTAAAGAGAGCAACGGGGAACTCAAACTGAAAGAAAAGGAGCTCGATACAATTCAAAATCTGATTGCCACTAAGTGGAAAGAAAAGAGATTAGACAAGATCGAAAAGACTATAAAATTGCGAACTGAAGAGCTCGATCTTAAGGAGAAGGAGTTTACTACGATGCAGAACAAGTTGAAGGATCTGTCTGAAGATTTGTTATCAAAGGAATCAGAATTAGAATCCATCAAAACGTGTATCAAGGAACATAGTAAAGAACTTGACGTGCAGGAAAAGCAACTCGACGGCACTCAACAATCTATTCGAGATTGTCAGAATGCAGTTATATTGCTTACGAAGTATGTTAGCTCAATAGAAAAGGCAATTATCGAATGCTCAAAGGAATGGGAGTTGAAGGAGAACTACCTTGATTCTTTGCAAGATTCCGTGGATGACTACTCTAACGAGTTGCCATCAGTGGTGAAACAACACAAAACCATTTCTTTGATAGTCGATAAATGCCTCGCAGGCCTGAAAGCTCAAAAGGAGCATTTCAATTTGTTGAGAAAATCAATAGAAGAGCGCTCAAAGAATCTCAAGAACGAAGAAAATGATTTTGAAAAACGGACAGAGGAGCTCAACAAGAAGGATGAGAAATTGGGCATGTATCTGAAAGAGATTGAATCTTTAAAAGCAGATATCGCTACACAGAGGATATTGCTGGAAAAGGGCCGTGAAGAACTAAGGTTAAAAGAAATACAACAGAAGGTGCAGGCCGAGAAACTTGAGTTGAAAGAAAAAGATATTAGTGTGGTCAAAGCTTTGATGGAAAAATGTAACGAAAAGGTGAAATTGATAGATAACACAAACATTCTTCATCCGAAAGTAAAAACTGAGAAATCAGGCTGCAGTCCTGCCGATGACAGTTCTAATGCTCCGAATTTTCTTACTGGACAGACTGTAGATGGAAAACTTTTGTTAGTTCTCTTATGTGAGCATCTGAAACTGCATGATTTGGTGCGCACGGAACTGGTTATTACTCTTCAAACATCTTCCGATCCTGCTAAGTTGGTTCTAGATGCTTTGAGATGGTTCTACCCGCCACATATGGTGTCTGAAGATGCAAAAATCGATTTGCATAATGTCAAGAGGGGATGCATTTTGCTGTCTGAATTATTACTGAAGTTATCACCACAGATCACACCTCCGCTGAAAGAAGAAGCTCTAAAGCTGGCAGGCCAGTGGAAGGCTAAGATGTCAGGGGCAGTTGAGAATCATATGGAGGTGGTGGCATTCTTGCTACTTGTGGCTAATTTTAAGTTGGCCTCAGATTTGAATGCAGACGAATTACACATTCTTCTGAATTCTGTTTCACAATACAAACAAGCATTTGAGCTAGCCCGAGCACTTGGTATTGGAGATAAATCTTCTGGTAAGCAGTACATGTCCTCTTCTCACCATCTTTATACTCAGATTATTACAAATTGTTGGCAAAATAGTTTCCTAGGTATGATTTTACTAGTTAATACCCAGATATGATTTTATCTTGCAATAACTTACACATGCATTCACTTGGATTCTGACCCAAGGAAGTTATGTTGTTATTGATTCTGTTGTCTTCACAATATCTCAAATTGTGAATGCCATCTAGTTCTTTGTTGTAGTTGTTAAAATGAAAATACCAATTAATACTGGCTGGTTTTTAAATGTCTTATCTCTCGATTGTTTGTTTCTCATTTTATTCAGAGGGCAGTGCAACTCCTAATTTGGTAAAACTGGAGCAACCTGAATCTTTGCCCGCCAATGAAGCCCCAGTCTCTTCCTTAAAAGATGAGCAGCTCAGCGTGGATCCTAATGAGAGGAAATTATTTTTACTTCTGAGTAAGCAGTTGACTGGACAGAAATTGATGCCAAGTGCAATCTTATCCATTCTTAAAGAGTCGTCAGACCCTGCAAAACTTGTCTTGGATATGATTCAAGCTTCTTTTCACCAACAATTGAAGAGGAAACAGATAGGTTTTGAAGAAAGTTTCTTGCGGTGGTCCACACTTCTTCTAAAACAATTAAGGCAAATCTCACCATGTATTGATCCAAAGATAAGAGAAGATGCAATGAAGCTTGCAGTTGACTGGAAATTGAACTTGAGAAGTGATACAAAAGATTATTTCGATGCTGTTGGCTTCTTGCAACTTCTAGTGTCATATGGATTGACGACTTCATTCAGCGGGGATGAGATTTTGAAGCTCTTTGAGAATATAGTGCTACATGAACAGGCATCAGAATTGTGCCTGATGTTCGGGTATAATCAAAAGATACAAGGTTGGTAAACTTTCTTTTTGTTGTTCTCTCAAATTGTAAATTTAAAAAAATTATATTGTGTTGTTTTCAAAATTTATATACATAATCAAGTACCAAAGAAAGAGATGACAAGAAACAAGAATGTTACCAAACTCTTGTCTAACTTTTTGAAATTTTTTATGTTACAAAACTAGGTGCAGAAACTGTTCGATATAATTAATTACTTCTATAACATTCTTACCCATTCTAATGGATGACTTTGTTTCATATTCTTGGATTTTGCAGAAATTGTACAAAATCTTATTGGAACAAAGCAATTTGTTAAGGCCGTCAGGTTTATATGCGGATACAAGTTAGAATGCTTTCGACCTGTGCAGATCCTGAAAGAATATTTGCGAGATGCAAAGAATGCCACCATCAAAGCCGGCAAGAAAAAGAATACAGGTCAGGAAGATGTACGTGCTGCCATGGTTAGTTATCTGCTCTCGTGGAATCCGCTAAAGATGAACATTGAATCATATTCTTTGTTGATGCCCAAAAACATGGGAAAGAAACGGTACTTTCTTCTTCTTATATTTATGCTTAGATGTATATTTTGACTACTACAGGTTGAAGCCATAGACAAGGAGATAGATGCTGTGAAGTCGGTAATTAAATGCGTCGCAGATTGTAACCTTAGTTCTGAAATGTCATCTCAAGGGCTTGAAAACTCCATTATTCATCTTGGAGAGAGAAGGTTGAAATGCAGCAGCCATGGTCAACCGCCAAGTTCGACCATGGTTGATAAGCAACAGCCACATTCCATCAATGTTCAATCACAACAACCACATACGGCCAATTCCGAAGCGCAACGTCCACATCCGACCAAGGGCGAAATGCAACTGCCACATTCAGGGAAGGTCGAAGCACAACAACCGTACCCAACCCATCAACCTCGACCACAACATCCTCCTACCTATCAACCCCATCAGCAACACCTTCCTCCTACCCATCAACCCCATCAGCAACATCCATTCGATGGTGCTGCACCGCAACAGGTGCGAAAGAAACGTAAGATTAATCAGTTTCAAAATGGTTCAATGAAATACCCTAAAATATCTCCATCAACTAGACCTGTGTTTTCAAGTTCATCTCCAAGAGTGCATGATGAAAAATCAAATTTTCAGCGGTACACTTCAAGATTTTCTGGAATGCATGGGTTGTTTGGTCTCCATGAGGGTGGTGGCCATGCATCTACTGAACATGGAAATCATTATACGCGCCCAGCCAAGCCTAGACCATAACCAAGTCTAGGTACGCTTTTCAATTAATCTAATATTATTGACTTACTTGGTTGGCTCTACTGTAAATGCTTTAGGAATCGTGAATAGATTGTGTCATAGGTGACACTACTATAGTTGCCTTCTTTCTAGGAGAGGGTACTTTTTCTCTTTTTTTTTTTCCTTAAAAGTGTTCAACTTACAAAAATGTGCAGGCATGACATGAAAAAGTTAGTTTTGTAGATTTTTGCATGGTTGATCAAGATAGGAAAGATATGTATATTTGAATATCAATGGATACTGTGGAAAAAAGTTATAATATCATGGAAACATGTAGAAATGTTGTGGATCTTTGTGTTTATTTAAACCCTCATTTTAAATACATAGGCCAATAACAATAAGTCAAATATGAGGCCCGTAAAGGTGCCTTGTTGGCTAAGGCTCGTGATTTTTGAGTAATGCCAACCAGGCGTGCGCCCGGGCGCACCTTTAGCGCCTCACTTTCGAAGCGAGGCGCAGTGAGGAAGGCGCGGCCAAGGCGTGCGCCTTCCTCGAAGCCCTTGAGGCTCGCCTTAGGCGCCTCTGAGGCTTCACATTTTTATATATGTTTCACGAATGTCCATGCTGTGAACTAACTTTAATGCCTCTAAAATTGCACACACCTCAACACATAATGGAGAAAGAAAATGAAGAGTTAGCATTAGACAAAGTCGCAACCACATGACCTTCTGTATTCCGAATTACCACTCCAATTCCAATATTCTTGTCTCGTGGATATATTGTTGATAGGTTAGATTATATAAAAAATCGTTTAATAACTTTAGTTGGAATTGGAACAAGCTCTTATCCCTTGGTCGATCTCAAGTTAATTTGTTTTTAACTTTTCTTATAGTCGAATTCGAAATTGATATTGGGTCTTTTGGTGTGTAAGCAAGCTTGTGAGGTCTATGAGTTTTATAGGGTAGTTTCATTTTGATGAAAAAATCAATTTATACTTCTAAACTTTGTATGTCGAATCAAATAATTTACAATATAACTATATTTCTAAAACTTAGGAAAGTTAATATAGATTAATTTTTTTTAAAGAAAAATTAACAATAAATGTATTGGGACCAATTCTAAACTTTATTAAAAGTACGTACGTTAAAATTGAATATAATAGACAAAAAATGAAACAAAATTTAAAATATATAGACTAAAATAGTATTTTAACTTTAAAAATAAATATTAGCATAAAAGTTTTGGAAGTTTAATTTTAAATACCAATTCTCATTTATAATTTTTACAATTTTAATCTAAAATTTTAGAGAAGAAGAAAGATTAAATGGTTATCAAACACTCTCTTTGTTTTTTTTTCTTTTAAATAAAATAAAGTGAAGAAACAAGAAAGGAGGGAGAGAGAAAGTAGAGTGGAATGAAAAGAGATGAAATATGAGAGAGAAATAGAATAATATGGATCCAATTCTTACGGGCCCGTTTGATAACGTTCTCGTTTCTTGTTTCCGTTTCTTCATTTTTAATAAAGAAAAATAGAATTTCATGACCCTAACACCTATACATTCAATATAATAATAAACATATATTCTTATTTATGTTTGGAAAAAATTGGAAACAAGAACAAAAAAGGAGAAACTAGTTTTAGTTGTTCCCAAAAGTTCTATACAAATTTTGGGAGTGTTTCTAAAAAATGAGAAACAAGAAACATACATAGTTATTAAATGCTTAGATTTCTTAATAAAATTGGAAACAAGAAACAAGAACGTTACCAAATGGGCCCTACATTTGTGATAGTTGAAGGTTTAATTTTACTATTCAAAGTTTGGTCTAATTTTTTCTATTTTGAAAGTTGGAGGCTTTAATTTTTACATATGAAAGTTTGATGTAATTGTTACAACTAGTGGTTTGTGCAATTTGTCCTTTTCTTTATTAAAAAAGTAGAAATAGAAATGAAAAATACTTTATTTTAGGCCCCGTTTGATAACTATTTTGTTTTTGGTTTTTGGTTTTTGAAAATTAAACTTGTTTTCTCCCAAATTTCTTACAATTGGTTCATCTTTGTCAACGACACATTTGAATTCCTAGTCAAATTCTCCCAAATTTCTTACAATTGGTTCATCTTTGTCAATGACACATTTGAATTCCTAGTCAAATTCCAAAAACAAAAACAAGTTTTTGGAAACTACTTTTTTTAGTTTTCAAAACTTGAATTGGTTTTTGAAAACATGAGAAGAAGATAGAGAATAAAACAAATAAACTTATTAATGGAAGTAGTGTTTATAAGCTTAATTTTCAAAAACTAAAAACCAAAAATAAAATGGTTACCAAACGGGGTCTTAGTCTTTGGATGTTAGGTTTTTGGGTGTTACTTAGGTCCGTTTGGAATACATTTTAATTTAAATGTTTTTTAAGAATACATTTTTAAAAAAATATTTTTTATAAAAATTGTTTAGAATTTAAACACTCATTGTTTGGTTACATTTACTCGTAAGTGTTTTTATACACAAGTTATTGTATATTTAAAAACTCGTTTTAGAAAAGTTGGTTCCGGTCAATTTTAGTGGTTGCCAAACACTACAAATTTTTTCAAAATGATTTTTTTACCACCAAACACACCGGACATTTTGAAATTAAAGTTAATGTTGATGTGTCAAAATTTTTAATTCTTAAATTAAAAAAAAAAAACAAAAATAAAAAATATGGTTTATCAGTCCTCCCCAACCATTACCCTTATCCTATCCCACCCACCGTCGTCAGGCCCTACTGTACTGTCACCCCACCCTTGTGGCTTCCCACCTTCCTCTCTCTTTTCTTCCTCGTCGCACCCTCTCCTCTCCCTTCCCACCATATCTGGACTCTTTTTCAAATACAAAATTAACAATGGAGGCACAATGATAGGCGAAGGTGCAGGGTAGCGATAACAGGAAAAAGGAAAAGGCAAGAGAGAGGGAGAGTAGGAGCTAGGGGTGTCCATTTATCCTGCGGGGTCCTGGACCCGCCCCGAACGGGGTGGAAAATCTCCGTTTGCACGGGAAATGGGGGAGGGAGTGGAGAGAAAAATTTCTCCATTCTCTAAACGGGGGCGGGGACGGGGATTATATTCCCCGTCCTCAACCCCGCTCTTTTTATAATAATAATAATAATATAATATAATATAATATAATTTATATTATTATAATATTATGGTGTAACTTGCGAATATAAATAGTAAAACAATAGCTTTGTTGTTGTTGTAATAATTTTTAATTTTAGACTTGTTATTTTATTATTGTTGTTATTATTTTAAAATTTGTTTTTTTTTTTTTTTTTTTTTTTTTAGAATAAAATTTGTTATATTTGAGACTATGTTGTAATTGTGTAATATTTAAGTTGAAAACCATATTGTAATATTGAAATTTAAACTTTTAGAAATGATGTTGGAAGATTTTAAACTCTATCATGAAATATTATTGTTCTTTTCATTAAGATATTTCATAGCTCTTTTAAAAAGAATTACAATTGATTGTTATTTAATAAAAATTAAAAAAAAAAAAAGAAATGGGGAATAATTTCCCGAGGGGAACCCCGCCCCGATCCCTGCAAAATTAAATGGGGAATGATTAGGGGGGGACGAGGACGGGAAAGGCTTCCACATCCCCGCCCTGCCTCGTGAACATCCCTCTAGGAGCCTACAAGAGGAGTAGGGGAAGAGAGAGATTAGATTTGGGAATGGGTGGTGATGGCCTACAACTGAAGAAGTTGAGCATAGTGTAGATATACACTGCCAACAAGTAATAGATGAAGTATTTTAAGTATCGATTTCATAAAGACTTAATATATTTTGTGTATGGTAAGGTATTAGCACCCTACAACATTCGTTCAAAGAACAAAATTTTACTTTTCTTGTGTTATTTAAAGAAATTGACTTTTGTAAATACGAAAGAAGATTTTTTTAATTGACTTTTAAATGTCCCATATTTTACTTCTCATTATTACTTAAGTAAATAATGAACAATAATTATGGGTGGTTCAAAGTTTGTTTAAATTTAATTTGACATTCCAAAATAAATTCATCACACCTTAAGAATATTAGGAATAGGGGTGAGCAAAATACTCCGAAAAACTGACTCGACTGACCGAAACCGACCGAATCGACCTCGATTGGTTGGTTTTTTTCAAAATCGAGAAAAACTGATTCGTCGGTCGGTCGGCGAGATCAATAAGAGCTCATACCGATCAGACCGACCGACAAAACTTTAAGTTAAAAAATATATATATATATATTGAAACCTGTGCGTGCAGCTGCTGCAGGTTGCAACATTAAAGCTTGCATGCACAGCCACCTTGGGAAGCCACAAAGATGGTCTTCCCAAGGTAATATTTAAAAAAAAAAACATATTATTGTTATTATTTTTTTATCTCTCACATTTATTTTTACTTTTTTCTCTCTCTCACGTTTCTTTCTTCTTTCTTACTCTGCTTCTTCCTTTCTCTTCCTCTTCATTTCTATTCTCTTCATCTCTGTTTTCTTTTTCTTTGTATGGCCAGCCATTTCTCTACTCTTCTCCTCTTTTTCTTTTTTTTTTTTAGTTGGTTGCAACTGAAAGATGAAAGGTGATAAAGATCAACGACTTGCATTTTCTTCTTCCCTCTATTTCTTTTCTTCCCATTTTATTTTACATTTTTTCAGTCTCTAGTTTGCCGGAGTCACAAACTCAACAACTTTCCGTTCTTAAGTTCATCGGAGTCACAAAATCGACAACTTTCCATTCTTAAGTTCGTCGGAGTCAAAAAATCGACCAAATCCGACCGACCATTGGTGTAGTCGGTCGGTTGACGTCTCCAACTCATAAAAACCGACGAGCCCCGACCGATTAAAACCAAAGGGTCGATTTCGACGTCGATTTTGGCCAAAAACCGACCCCGACCGACCGCTGCACACCCCTAATTAGGAAAGTCAACATCTTGACTTCTTAATTTTCGTCCTAGGAAAGGTTTTTTTTTTTTTTTTTTTAACGTTTATTTTATTAATTTTGGAAAAATGTGTGAATAAAGAAATGTTTTTAAAGAAAACTCTTAATTAATTTTTATTTTTAAAGAAGGGATCTTTTTATGAAAAACAATTTTTGAATTGATTCATTATTTTAAATTAAAGTCAATGGAACAATTTTAACAAAATCTCTTAAAACATTCCGTTTAAAAGAAAATTCTTTTTATGAAATATGTTTCTTTGAAAAATATGAATTTCAGTATCCTAAGATTTTGATTTTTAATTTAAATATCAATATCCAGAAAATTCAAGATTTCAACGTTGGGAATTTTTTGTTTTGAAACCATTTAATTAAGGGAAAAAAATATAAGAGAATTATGGTTTAAATATAACATCATTGTTTAGAGAAATTAAAAAAAAAAAAAAAAATCAGCAACCTATAATTTAGAGAAAATATTTAAAAAGAGAGAAAAACTCCAATATACATGAATTAAGATTTTATTCAATTTCTGTTCAGGAAACGTATTAATATCAAATCTTAGCATTCTAAGACATTGAGATTTCTTAATTTAAGAAACTCGAACATTGACATCCCAAAAAGTTGAGATTTCGTCATTGGAGATTTTCCTTTTTTTTTTTTTTAATATAAACAATAAAATCATGATTATATGAAAGTAAATAATAGGGGTGTTAAAAAAAAAGACCGAAAACCGATTCGACCGACCGAATCGACATCGGTCGGTCGGTTTTTCACCACTTTTGGTCGGGTCGGTTTTGTTAATGAAAAAACCGACCGTCGGTCGGTCGGTTTAAAAAAAAAGAACGAACACCGACCGACCGACCGAAAATCAATCAGCTTTGAAAAAAACAAAAAAAAAACTGTATATGACGTGCACAGTACACTGCAAAAGTGTACATATATCTTTTCACTCTTTAAGGGTCACATCCCATCATCATTACTTTTTTATTTATTTAATATTATTTATTCCCACTTTCCCATCTCTTTTCATTTCACCTTCTCTCTCTTCTTTCATTCACAAATTCCAAGCTTTCATTTCACCTTTCTCTCCTTTCATTCACGAGTTCCAAGCTTTCATTTCTCTTTCTCTCTTTTTTTTTTAGTTTTTTTAAAAAACACTTTCTCTCTTCTCCACCATATTTTCTTTATCTCTCTCTTCTAATTTCTTTCTCTCACTTTCTCTCTTCCTCACCGACGATTCCACGATTTTCTCACCGGCGACTCGACGACAAGTAGTCGTTCTTCCCACCATCGACGTCAACGACTCAAGAACTAAACGGTCGACGACTCAATTTCTCTCTCTCTCCATCTTTTCTCTTCTTTTTTCCGATCTCTCTTTCTCTCTTCTCTTTTCCTCTTCTTCTTCATCTTTTTCTGTTTTTTCTTCCCCTCTTTTCTCCTACAATGATGCTTCCAAGTTCGAGAACAAGTCGCTCCTTCATTTAAAACCTAAAACCGACAAGATCGACCGACCGACCGTGTAGTTGGTCGGTCGGTTTTAGAAAACACCTCAAAACTTTCCATCACCAACCGACCGAAACCGATAGGTCGATCGTCGGCGTCGGTTTCTGTCCAAAACCGACTCCGACCGACCGACGAACAACCCTAGTAAATAACTAACATATTAATTCAATGAAATTACATGACTAAGGGTGTGTTTGGTTTAACTTTTCAATGTTTAATTTTGAAAAAAAATCATTTTAAAATTTTTTCTAGGGTTTGACAACCACTAAAAATAACTTATTAGAAAATGAGATGAAATAAACCATTTTGAGAGAAACACTTGAAACCAATTTTTTTAAAAAGAGTTTTTAAGTATACAATAACTTGTGTATAGAAATGTAACCAAACATATGAGTGTATAAATTTTAAACAATTTTTATATAAAATGTTTTTTTTAAATGCATTCTTAAAAACATTTAAATTAAAATGTATTCCAAACGGACCTTAAATTATATAAAAAAAATACAATATCCTATTAATTAACAATTTAAACAAAAACAACATATAATAATCAACTCTAAAGGTTTAACTAAATCATAATATAAATGTAAAATTCGATATAATATATGCGTGCAATTGTCAAATGTTCCCTAAAGGGTCGTTTGGTGCAATGTTTTGGAGATGAGAATGGGCAAGGGTTTCTGATACCCTTATTTGTTTCAAGGTTTCTGTGGTGGGCCTCTGAGAATAAAACATTCCCAAATATCATTTATGCCCATAGGCAAAAGCTTTCTATGTCTTTGCAAAAGCATGAGTTTTCTCTTTACCCATGTATTCTTTTTTATTTTTATGTGCAATTTTATTTTGAATATAGTTAATTAATTAACTAATGGATACTAAATTAAAAAATAATATAATAAATTATTTAATTAGATTAAATAAATAATAATTTGTCAAGAATTTCAATTTTTTTTTAAACAAGTACTTAGTCCAAGTTTATTAAATGGATGCAATTACATATTTACTAAAATTATAATTAATTAGTTAACATTATCGAAAATATATTTAATTATTGAGTTAAAATTATTAAATGAAATTAGTATAAAAATTCATTTTTCAATAATTATAATTAATTACTTATTGATTATTTATAATCAATTAATTATTTTTTTGGGATTTATTTATAATAATAAATAAATAATCATGTTATTATTAAAATATTTATCTAATTAATTTTTATGGATACAAATATATTAAATTAGTGTAGTTAAGGATATTTATTAAAAAAATCAATTAAATAATTTTAATGAGTTAAATTAACCTAGTTTATCCAATTAAAATTTTTTCATGATTATTAATTCATTAATTTGTATTAATACTTTGAATTCATTTTGATTATTTTATTGATTAATTTATTAAAATTACATAAAGTTTACCTGATTAATTCTAAAAATTAAATACAGACATAATTCGTTCTCATAAAATCCTGGTTCCATTCCCATGCATAACCAAACACAGTTAGTTATCTTTGATTCCCAGGTATCTTGTTCCCAAGCATCCTATTCCAAGACATCTTAAACTAAACCTTCAACCAAACGGTCCCTAAAGGATATCTTAAAGTATTATTCACACAACATTATTGAGATTTAAAAGTATAAAAAAAAAAAAGTAAAATCAATACCATCTTCAAACATTGAAACTTTTGCTATGGCTACCAAATCATCAAGATCTAATGATATTGCTTTAGAGTTTAGCCAATTTTTAGCTCATATAAAAACCTCCACCATCTTTGGAGTCAAAGAACAACGAGATGGGTTGGCTACACGTCCTCCAGTATTGAAAGCTGACTCAGATGCTATAGTAGACACCGGAATTGCCAATATATCTCTACTCATACGACTAAGAACCTCAAACCAATGACCATTCTGCTTCCACCAATGAAGTATGTCAAAAGAACTACTATCTTGAGCAAGAGTTTCCAAAAAATATACATCAATCTTTGACTCTTTTATCAAAACTTGTGGTCTCGACACTTTTGAACTGATGTATTATTTCATAGTTGAAGTTTTCATCCTCATCCAAGTCCATTATTTCATCATCAAATCTCAAATCAACACTAGCACTACTACTACCACCACTTCCACTACTAACACCAACAGATACAACTCCAGTACTATATTCATGAAAGAGACATCTTAAAACATTCTCTACTAAAGTCTTCATTCTTTTAAAAATTTCTGGACCAAAGAAGTTGTCAAAACAATATGATAATAACTTCAACTTAAATCGAGGATCCAACACAACAGCAACATACAACAAAATATTGTTCTCCTCTCATCAAACCTCCAATACTTTTCAAATTTGGCCTTCATCCCATTAGTCATGCTAGAAAGCATTTTATTTGAACCCCTCAAATTCAAGAGTATACAATTCTGAATTGTAGAAATCTGATGAAACATCAAATTAGAAGTAGTGTACAAAGATTCTGAAAGTTTTAACGTGACATTATAAAAAACTTTAAAAAACCTAACCAACATCTTAGCATTTGCCCAATCATCTTTGGTAGGTGGTGAATCATTCTTATAAATAGGGTCTTCATCCTCTAACCTGTCAAAAGTTTTTTCAAACTTACTAGTTGCCTCAAGCATCATATAAGTTGAGTTCCATCTAGTAGTAACATCAAGACATACAGAACTCTTGCAAGAAATTTTTTCAATTTTAGCACACTTTTTAAATTTCAAGAGACGTGCAGGAAAATACCTTACAAATCTTACAGCATTGTGAATCCTATCAATGCATGACGTGCGTGTGTTGTGACACTGCTCGAGTGCAAGTATACACTATCAAGTAATAAAGTGGAGAGTATGAAGGGGTTGAAATCCCACAGTGGAAACATTCAAGACCATACTCGTATTCAATGTCAATTATGAAAAACCAATACGTTGGCAAAGTTAACAAAACAGAACGATTCTATGAAATTAACTACTGTTTAAGCATGCTTCTAAACCATTTAGAGTTTTGGAGACCTACTTGTTGAAGAACACACTTCTTCTCTGCACAATGCTCCAAACACGGACAATGACTTGAATCCCAACGAACACGACCAATTAGCGATCACCCACTATGACTCTGGGATGTAGAGGTTGTGATTGTGGGACCACCTTCTTGAAAAAAGGGAATCAAGAATTTTACAGCAAGAATTATGTTGCCTTTTCCTTGAGAGATTGATCATGAGAGAGATGAGAGAAACTCTGTGTGTTGCTAAAAAAAAAAAAAGAGAGTGAGTTCTTCTGGGAAACCTGCCCCTTGCAGATCACGTTTGAAGAGGAGAGTTACAATCGTGTAACTCCTTATGAGGTGTCGACTTCCCATTAATTGGGGTTTTAATTATTATCAAATAATAATTAAAATAAAAACTATATATATTATACAAATAATTAATTTAACTAAACAAACTTTAATTAAATTAATTATTTCATATAGTTTTAATTCAACTAAATCATATTTAATTGAATTAATTAAGCCAACCAATTAATTCATAATTAATTGTTCCTCACATTAATTAAAGGGAAAAATACACTTTTGGTCCCTGAGGTTTGGGTTAGGTTTCATTTTGGTCCCTAAGTTTTCAAACTCAGCAACTTAGTCCCTGAGGTTTGGTTTTAGTTTCATTTTGGTCCCTCCATCTAATTTTTTGTTAAAAGTTAACAGAAAGCTGATGTGGCTTTTGTTTTTTTATTAAAAAAATATATATTTATTATTATTATTTATTATTTCAAATTTCTAATAAAAAAACATTTTTATTAAATTTATATATGTTTTTTATTTTCTTTTTTCTTTTACTCTTTCCTCCTTCATCATCATCCTCATTTTCTCCTTCATAAAACATAACCCTAAAATGTTCATCTTCCACCATGCCCGTCGCCGACATCGCCGTCCAACTCTGATCGCCGCCGACACCGCCGTCCAACTCCAACCGCTGCCGACACCGCCATCCAACTCTGATCGCCACCAACACCGCCGTTCAACTTCGATTGCCGCCGACAGATCTGAAAATCCAGCCACGCGAAAACGAAATCGTCGACACCGCCGTTCAACTCCGATCACCGTTTCAGATCTGGAACAGAAAACAAAACCCACCCACATCGCCTCCTTTTTTCTTCAATTAGCTACGTTGTCGCCGCCCCTCAGATTTGGAACAGAAAACGAAACCCACCCACGCGATTTTCCGACCAACCCGCCTCGTTTGTTCGAACACGGAGTAGAAAACGAAACCCACCCACACGATTTTCCGGCCAGATCTGACGAGCGGTTCCAGATCTGAAGCTCACGAACTCTTCGACGGCGCGATTCGCAGGTTTATTCGTCAGTAGTGGGCATCCGAGGGTTCGTGGGTTCGTTCGTCAACGGTGGGTTTTGTTTCACTACTGTTTTCATGGGTATTGGGCTGTGGGTAGAAAGAACGGTGGGTTTCGATTCACTTTCGTCAACGTGGGTTTCGTTTTCGAAGAGGTCCATTTCCAGATCTGGAAAAAAAAGAAAAGAAGAGAAATTGGAGAAGAAGACAAGAAAAGAAAAAGAGATAAAAAAAAATTCACCAGCGCCGGTCGGCCGCCGGCGAGCGGTGGTCGCCGGCAGGTGTGAAGAAGAAGAGGAAGATGGAGGGGAGAAGAAGAGGAGGAGGAGAGAGAGGGGGAAAGAAATAATTAAAATAATATAAAATAAATTTATTTTTATAAATTTAATATATTTTATTTTAAAAAATTTTAAAATAATTTTTTAATAAAAAAAAGTGTCACGTAAGCAATCTGTTAACTTTTAACAGAAAATTGGATGAAGGGACCAAAATGAAACTAAAACCAAACCTCAGGGACTAAATTGTTGAGTTTGAAAACTTAGGGACCAAAATGAAACCTAACCCAAACCTCAGGGACTAAAAGTGCATTTTTCCCTTAATTAAATATCATATACTTAATTAATTTTTACATTTGAATCATATTCAAATGTGTCTCTCTCTTTTAACCTATAGTTATAATGTGCATCAAATGTACATTAATTATGAACTATAGCTTTAATTTACTTAAATCATATTTAATCAAATTAAATAGATTAATTAATTCTCCAATTAATTAATTTCTCAATTAAATATCAAATATTTAATTAATTATAATTTGAATCAAATTCAATAATTCTCTCATATACTATAGTTTAATATGAATCTTATTCACATAAAATTTAACCTATAGTATTAATATGAATCTCATTCATATTTTAATATTTGAACCCCTTCAAATATTCAATTCTCTCATAAATTAATTTTGAATCACATCCAAAATTAATTATAAAGTTTAATTTACTAATTAAACTTATATAATAATGTATCTTCATTTATTATATTAATTGTATCAAATACAATTAAATTTCCTTAACGAATTTGATCACACTTCAAATTCCATTCAAAACTATTTAACCTCAGAACTCTTTACGAGCTAGCAGGTGAACCTAATGGACCTACGAATCAGAAGCTCCAACGATACGAGACTAATTGGCTAAACTCATTAACCAAGTTAGTCAACCTTCGTAAACTGTGGGTCACTCCACTAAAGACCTACAGCTGCACTCTTCTCACTGTAGAATATTTCTGTGTCCACGGATATTGACCAACAACGGTAAGTCAATCCTTCACGAGTGTTCGTAACACCAGTTGAGTCATATTATTGTTTTACCCCTGGGTTACCTCTGGATCCTTAAGTACCACTGATTCCTCTAATGAACAATCTGTTTATGATCCAACCAATAAATAGCAGTTCCTTGTTAGGTTGTGGAGCCAAAACCACTACCCTCAGCTTGCCGTGCATGAAAGAAAGAAAAGGGTTAATGGGCTTGGCCCATTAGTTAATTAGGTTTTGTGCAGCTTGTATATATATATATGTGTTGCTGTAGTTTTTCCTTTTGACGAGAGAGGGAGAGTGACCTTGCGGCGTTTTCTTCTCTAGTTCACGAGCGGCAATGAGTTCTTGAGAGAATTAGATTTATTCTCTTGATTGGTTGAGAGTTTTATTTCATTGTTTATCCCAAGCAATCGGGTTGTGACACTTGGAAGAAAACAGCTGTTGTTGGGCTACTGAGGGTAGGTTTGTAGCGTTATTGAAGGCTTCCTGTAATCTCCCAAATTCTAGTAGAACCTGCAGAAGACTGGACGTAGTCCCGAGCTTAGGGCGAACCAGTATATTTTTCGGTGTCATTTTTTTCCCTCTCTTTTATTATTTTCGTGACTATTATTTTTGGCTTAACCTGTGGAAGTGGCGATAGTTATAATATTATTGATTGTCGTCATAATATTATTATTATTTGTATTCCGCATTTTTCTCCCAACAATTGGTATCAAAGCTTTTGGTTCAGGAGTCATGGGTTTTGTAGAGCCAAAAAGTTTCGATGGAGTCATGAAGTTCGATGGGAAAAATTTTGGATATTGGAAGATGCAAGTCAAAGATTATTTAACTTGCAAGAAAGTGCATAAGGCATTGAAGGAGAAACCGAAAGGGATGACAGACGAAGATTGGGAAGCTCAAGATGAAGAGGCAGTTGCAACCATAAGGATGTGTTTGTCAATGGATGTGGCAAGTCTAGTAGCCCATGAGACAACTGCAGTCAAATTGATGGAAGCGCTTACAAACAGGTATGAAAAACCCTCTGCAAATAATAAGGTCTACCTAGTTAAGAAGTTTTTCAACATGCAAATGTCTGAGAATGCTTCTCTGAATTCCTATATTAATGAGGTTACCACTTTGATTAATCAGTTAAAATCTGTTAAGATAGAATTTTCTGGTGAGGTGAATGATATTCAATTGCTAACGTCTTTACCTGATAGTTGGGAAACGATGAAGACAGCAGTGTCTAATTCGACTGGAAATAACACTTTAAAATTTTCAGAAGTTTGTGATTTAGCCATAGTTGAGGAAATTCGCAGGCAGGGTAGTAATAAAGAGTCTACAGTAGGGTCAGCTTTGGTTATGACTAAGGGTAAAGATAAGGTTGATGAAGAAAATGAATCGAGTAGCAATAGAAAAAAGTGGAAAAGTAGGAATGAGGTAGAATGTTTTTACTGCCATAAGAAAGGTCACTTCAAGAGTCAGTGTAGGAAATTTAAAGAGGATCAGAAAAGAAAAACAAAGGTAAATATAGTGGAGGATGTCGTCTTAGTTTGTGTTGAGAGTGACACAAAGTATAGTAACCACTCATCAGATTGGATATTAGACAGTGCAACTTCTGTTCACATAGCTTCAGATAGGAGTTTGTTCACATCATTCACAGGAGGACATCATGGCCTAGTGAGGATGGGGAATGATAGAACCTCCAAGACTAGAGAGATTGGAGATGTTAGTCTGAAGAAAAAATGTGGAGGTAAATTGGTACTGCGAGATGTCAGGTTCGTGCCTAATATCAAGATGAATCTTATTTCTATTAGTAAGTTGGCAGATGATGGTTACATGTGTAAGTTTGGTAGTCGCCAGTGTAAACTCAAGTTCGGATCCCAAGTAGTGGCAGTTGGTCACAGGAAATCTACACTGTACAGATGTTAGTTGAATGTTGCCAAAGGTTCAAAGAGACAGTGGATGCCGGTTAAAGCTGCAGATGGTAGTTGTAGAGGTACAGTTGAGCCAGCAGCAAGGATAGCCAATTTCGATCAGTCCGATCAAGATCCTTCAGTTCAGAAACAATTGGGAAGTCCATGAGAGAAAGTTGATGGTTATTGTGAATCCCCAGTTGTCAGACGCTCGAATGAATTGAAGAAGTCGCTTAGGCGAGTTGAGGCATCAAAGTGGAAGGCCAGAGCAGTTGCTAAGGTCAAAGGTCAGGTCTCTAGCTTGGTAACAGGTTTGAATAGAAGATTCAAACCATTTTCAGGGTGTATCTTCTTCAGGAACAGTTGTTCAGGTTGGAAGAAGATGGCAGGTGACACCACTTAGCTAAAGTGGGAATATGTGTCTGCCTTTTTCGTCTGGGAGACAGGTCCACGTAGCTAGCCCATACCTCGGGGCTAGCACAGATGAGCGACAGTTATATTCTGATAGTTGCCTTTTTTTTGTGAGGTTGTTGTTTTTCAGGTATTTTGAGCCTTGGAGTTCACCAAGAAGATCGGAGATAACAATTGTAGTGGGAGTAGATCCTTGGAGTTTGCCAAGATGTTTAGAGTTTTGTTGCAGTGGGAGACGAGATCGTTGTTTTGTCTCCAAGTGGGAAATTGTTAGGTTGTGGAGCCAAAACCACTACCCTCAGCTTGCCGTGCATGAAAGAAAGAAAAGGGTTAATGGGCTTGGCCCATTAGTTAATTAGGTTTTGTGCAGCTTGTATATATATATATATATGTGTTGCGGTAGTTTTTCCTTTTGACGATAGAGGGAGAGTGACCTTGCGACTATTTTCTTCTCTAGTTCACTAGTTTCTGATCCCCTTTGACTGAAACTTTTTGTGAATAATACTGTTTTTTATGATTGTTGTTTTTTGTTTTGTTTTTAGTTTTAGCATGTTTAAATTCTGTTTTTAGTTGTTTAGTTGTTGTTTGATTGTTTTTAATGTTTAGTTTGTTAATAGTTTTGATCATATGGTAGTTTAGATAGCTTGTAGATAGTTTAGGATAGATAAACTTGGTTTTCATCTTGTCTTGAAAAAAAAAATCTATTTGCTGTTTTTTTTAGCTTTACCCATGAAATTTTTGAAAAAAATCAACTTTAAGAAAAAATTGCTTTAAAATGTTTTGGAAGAAAAAACATGTTTTCAAGTGAGCTTTCTTTTAAGCCCTTGATGATGAAAAATAGAGCTTTGTTCTATCTAAAAAGTGTCACCGTCTCAACTGAATTGTTTTCTAGTCATAGGTTTTCCATTAGTCTTTTTCTTTACAAAATTTTCTTAGAATCTAAACTTTCTCGTGGTTAACCTTTCTAACACTCTAGGAGAGTTTATCCTTGAACTTTTGAAAAATAAAAAGCCTTATGTTAAGCCCATGCCTCAGAAACAAGCCAATGAGGACATTGTCTACCTTTAAGTTTGGGGGGGGGGGGGGCGCTTTATGCTTACTATGTAAATATATTTTGTAAATTTTGTAAATTTGTACTGCTGGAAAAGAATATGTGATCAGTATAGTAGAAAAAAAATGATGAAAAACCGAGAGTTACTCCTCCTTCCTAGGGTTTACTGAGTAACCAGGGGCATTCATGACACCCATGGTTTGCCACTGCATGAAAGGTTTACCTAGGGAAGTGAGTATCATTCCGAGCTTGTGAACTTTGCTCGAAGCTAGATATCTTCACCACAAAGTGTCGATAAGCTAGAACGAAGGTAAAGATGACAGCAAGGATGCTCTCGGGAGAAAAAGAAGTTGAATAAAAAGAGCACCATCAGTCAAATAAGTTTGGGGGAGATAGAAAAGGTCTAGTCATTCATGTATGCTTATTTTTCCTCAAGATTGTTTTTCTTAACTAAAAGGACTACACTAGGCTCTATGAATAGAAGTTAGGTAGTTTAAGCACATTGGTTAGGATGGATTAGGGAGAGTTTTGCTTTGAAAAAGAACGATAAAAATCTTCATGCCTAGGAAACTTAGACGTTGAGACTAGCACTAGAGTAGAACCCTCTCCTGAAAGGCTAACTTTTGAGAAAACGATCTTGAAAAACATGTTTACTTGATTCTATGTCACTTGATTTGAAAGGAAAAGTTGATACTAGTACCATGATTGATTACTATACATGAACTCTAACATTTTGATTCACAATTAATATTGAGCTCTTACGTTTTGATTGGCAATTAAAAAGTTGATCTCTAACATTTTGATTGGCAATTGCTTGAGGACAAGCAATGAGTTAAGTTTGGGGGTATGATGAGGGTAAAAAATATACCTATTTTACCCTTATATTTAGCTCATTTCTTAGCCAAATGTTGTATGTTGTGATCAATTTACTGTTCCCAAGCTCAAAATATGCTTAAATTGATAAGTTAGGGTGTTGAGATTTACTTTTGTCAAATTGTACTCATTTGTGCTTAAAAAGACTTGATTTTAAGAGAATTTGACTTAGTTTGTTGTTGTGCACGAAAACAAAGGAAAAGCTGGAATTTCCCAGAAATGCGACTGCATTTCTGAGAAGGCAAAAATGAAATGCGACCGCATTTCTGGAAAAATTGAAGTTGTTCCGAGTCGTTCGCGGGTCGTTGTTGACGAGGCTTCTTCGCACCTAACTGGCTGTTTTGACCCCGAAACTAACTGGGCAACCTTCCAGCACGTATTTCGCAGCTCCTCAACCATTTTCTACACTATATAAGCTCGAGATTCGAAGTCAAATTCAAGCAGAACTCATTGGAAGAAAAGGGTGGTGACAGAACCCTGACTCGACGCCTATGAGTAGGGATGCCCGAGGTCCTTCTTAGATGACTGAATTCTAACCTGAGTTAGACATCAAACCTTAGGGTTTGTAGGGATTTTCACCCATTCCCACTTGTAAAAAGCGAGAGAGTGGAGTCTCTTAGCGAACTCTAGAAGGATTGAGTAAATAGAAAAACCTATAATATTTAGTCATCTCCTTTATTTCCAGCTTTTGATACTTTTCATTATTCTGTATTCTTTACATTCTTATTCAATGAAAATGTATTCATTTGCTCTTTATCTCACCATGAGTAGCTAAATTCGGTTGAGGGGTTCAATATGGTGAATTCCCTTATGGTTTAATGGCTTGAAAGTGTTTTATTTGCTTAAGTTTCTGTTCAGTGCATGTCATTCTTTATTGATTATCACTCTTATCTTGCTGAGTTTAACTTGATCACTTAGACTTAGCATGTTATGTGAGTTTGATCTCGAAAGGGACAAACGATATCGGTTCTCATAAAGGTAATATAGGGCAAGCTGCCTAAGGCACCATATATCGACTATAGGGTTATAGGTTGCATTCGTGAATTATCTATGTCAGAGTCGAGTCACAGAAATGTGCATAACGGTACTCGCTTAGCCTTCTAACGATTCTTGGGAGCAAGGGCCAAATAAATGTTAAATCTGACCCAATGCATTGAATAGGCTGAAGTTAAATATTGCATGACTATGGTTATTGCCTTTGGGATGAATCCATGTTGAATACCTCGTTTATTTCTTATTGTTATTCTTTTAGTTATTTGCATGTTTTATTTATCTTTTCAAAAACCCAATCAATCAATCTTATTTTCTTTGGTTACCTTTTTAAAAGCAATCATTTGAGCAGTTTCTTCATCAAATCTGAATTTCCACTTTAGTCCTCGTGGGATCGATACCCTTGGAATACTTCTAAGGTTTTTTTTATTACTACGTGCGACAGTGTATACTTGCACTAAGTGTTAGCTGAATTATTCTTTATTCTTATTTATCATCTTATCTCACATCCATCTATTCAGCTGACGACACACCAGTGGCTCCATAGCAATTTCTTGCAGAAAAATTTCTTCTGGGGTTTCCTGTTGTTGAACTTCTCATAGTTCCTTTAACTTCCTTCTTTGCTCCTTATGGTGCTATCAGAAAGTCTTCTTTATCTAAGGATCAAAATTGAATTCAGGTCTTTTGAGCATACACCAATCCAATCTACAAAGAAATCACTGCAAAAAGAATTGATGCCCTGTGACAGAGAAATTTGCAGTCGCAAACCGATCGCAATTCTTGCTTTATAGAAACTAAAAATTGTGTAATTCGACCGTTTTTCCAAAAATCTCCCCGACAATGGCGCCAAAAACTTGATGTGCGTGTGCTGCTCGAGTGAAAGTATGCACTATCAAGTAATAAAGTGGAGAGTACTCCGGATATCGTACTCGAGGGAGGTGGTGACTAGTTGAAAAACACTTAATTCTGCAAAACAAGAACCTCCTCTATCAGTGTCTATCGCTGATAGACTCCGATTAATCAAAATCTATCAGTGACTATCACTGATAGACTTTGATTAATCAAAGTCTATCAATGATAATCACTTATAGATTTCGATTAACCGAAGTCTATCAGCGATAGACACTGATAGACTCTAAATAATCAGAGTCTATCGCCAATAAACTCTGATAATTGAAGTCTATCGGATAGATTCTAATTAACCAGAGTCTATCAGTGTCTATCAGTAATATACTCTGATAGATTTTGCTATATTTACAATTATGTAATTCTTATTTGTCACCCACTGCAAATTCTCTATCTTATAATCATAATATTTCTTCCTATTCCAATTTCTGACCGTGTCTATGGAACAGCTTCAATGGACTTCTAATTCTCCTTTCGATTTCAAACAACTCTTAGTAAATAACAAAGAAATAACAGTGACATTCTTATTGATTTTCATTTCCATTCCAGGTCATTTTAATAGATTTCTATTTCTATTAAGTAAATGGGACCTTAATTCCAAGTCATTTTGATTTCTAACAAGTGAATGGGACCTTAGTTGGTCATAATTCTTAAAAATATGTATAATATGCTTAACATCTTTTAATTTTCTTCTAATTTACCCCACAAATTTTTAAAATCAAAAGATTATATATATTAAATGCATATTTGAAGGTGATTTTAAAATGGTAAGAATAACTTTTGTCATATTACAAATCACTCTGACACATGTCTTTAATAATTTAAAATCAATTTTGATGAAATGAAAATCACGTTTAAAAGTATAAAATCAAACATGAAATTGATTTTGAATAATGAACGGTATGCTTCAAAGTAATTTCAAATAAGACAAAAATGATTTTAGCAGACATACCCTAATGCTCTGTTTGGCATCTAGAATTTAAAAGAAATGATTTGAAATTCTAGGATTTTAAAAAATGGAAATGATTTTGAACTCCTAACCTGGTTTGGACCCTACTGAATTTTAATGGATTTCATACCATTAGAAATTTATTTTTCTTGTTTGGATGCTTAAAAGAAATTAACAATTTTACGACTATACCCTTGTATATTAAAAAAAAGCATTTTTTTATGCCCTAATTCTACTCCCCTTCTTCCACCCACTTTCTTTCTTCTCCGTTTCATTGTCGCAGGCCGCAGCTACACAGGTTTATTTTCCACTTTTTCTTCTTATCCACATCTCCTCCCCTCTAGAACCCACAGCGGCATACCCTCTTTGCCACAGTTGCACGCCGACACGCCTTCATCGAAATCGCCCATTTCTTTCTTCATTCACTTATCTCCCTTTTTCTGCAACTACATCAACCCACATGGCTGTTCGCCCTTCTTCTGGGGAAATTGCAAAAAATGGGACAAATAAAAGTGGGCCAAAGACATTTAGTTTGATAGACAAATAGGATTTTCGGGGGTGTGAAAGGACTAAATTACCCCTCATCTAAAAAACCCTAAAACCATAAGCCACCAACTCTGCTCCATGCGGCACGCGACTTTGCGATTTCCAGGCTTCGGCTTCAACCAAGTTTCCAACGAACATGAGGCGAGCAGCACGGCGACGGCGACAACGAGTTCATTTTTTAAATACCTCAAACGCGCTTAAGCCTTCAAATCTTCTCCACGCGACGAGTACACCGAAACCTGGTATTACTAATGGATAGCCAGCTTTGACACCTAATGGTCATTCTGAAGCCAAGTCCAAAGAACTCCAACGAGATAAGTCTATAGCAGCGATTAGGGAATATTACAGGTATTGTCTCATTTCTCTGTTGCTTCTTTTACTATCCATATTGTTTTCAAGTTCTTGATCCGATTCACATGGATAATATAAGTGTTGTGAGATAATGTGCAAATTAGTAAGGCATGAATTGGAATATTATCTCTTTCATGATCTCTTTTGAGATACTGAGTTTGTAAATTTGGATGAAGTTACTGGTATAGTGAAGTACTGAAAACATGGAACCTTTTTACCTATTTGAATGATATTCCAAGAATTATGTTTCTTCGGTGAGGGTTACTTCCAAGTGCTTCCATGTTATCCTTGATTGTTGTAAGGCAATTGCAATGTTATACTTTTAATTTTATGCAGTAGATTAAGGTATATAATTTTAAATTCATATGGAAGTGTTTTGAATAATGACAAATATCCAAACATATGTTATATTATTTATTATTGTTGATCTTTTGTGGTTGTTTTGAGTAAAAAAATAGATCATGAAAGAGATATTCCAATTCAACCAAGTAAAACGGTTTTCAGCGAACATGATTTTTAGGTCGGTAGTGAGGCAAGTACACGACGGCGGGTGACGACGAGTTCACGATGTAGGCTATTTTGAAAGAAGAATCGAATACAGGGCAAGCTGAATCTCACAACAATTTCCAGGTTTACATTTTGGCATTATTTTGTGATTTGAAGATTCCTTGTCTAGTAATCTAATCGGAATATTGATAGCTTGTTTTATTTGTTTGCTCGTGTTTCCGGAATAGAATACACCATTGAATTCTTCATCAAAATGGGGTAGATTTTGTGTCGTTTATAATTGAGTAGGAATTAATGTTGTTCATTTGTCAAGTTGCATTACAAATTGTTTTGAGGGATACATCTCATTATGCAAAATACTTAAACATGACTATTGAAACTTCAACAAATCGACAAGAGTTCCATGAATTTTCCATGACTTTTTATTATATATTCTTTGTTCTTTCGTGTCGATCTTAATTTACTTTCAAACATGTGCAGGGATAAATTAGTTGGTTGGTTGCTTGACTACATAACACTGAGTTTTTTTCACAAGCAGGGGTGAACAATCTATACATGTAGAACCTTCACCGATTCTAACGGAAGAGTCATGACTGGTTCTAATTGGTTGGTTGATCAGCTTCAATTCATGATTGCGGTGTATTTATCATTAAATACTTCAAATATTTTGTAACTGGTTCTAATTTTGACAATTTATGTCAGAAAGACAGGTCATACTTTAGTAAACAGTTGACGACCTTCCTATTTTAGACTAATACTCCAATGTATTAAAGGAGTTAGATTGTAATTTCGTGTACATATATATAATATTTTGTGTACAATTTGAATTTGCGAAAAATTTGTGTATGTTGAAATTTTTGTCATACTTTCAAACTAAGAAGCACGGACACGATACAACACGGACACGGCGACACGTGAATTTCTGAAAATGTAGGATGCGGATATGTCGAGGATACATTATTTTTTTATTATTTTTATTTAGATATATTAAAATATTAAATCCAAAATACTTTATATTTTTTTTTACTAACTACTAAAAATATTTCAAATTAAAAAAACAAAAAACAAAACAGAATGGAAATTTAATTGGCCCACTTACCCAATAAAGATATGGCCCACTCAAAAAAAACCAATAAAAAAGATAGCGTTAAAGGCAGGAATGACCAAAATAAATTAGCAGTTTTGGAAAAAAGGCAAAAAATGTTTCTTATTGTAAAAATGAAAAAAGGATAAAATTGGTAATTTATCAAATAAATAAAACTGACTAAAATGCCCTTGAGGGCAAAAAACAGAAAACTCCTTAAAAAAAGGATTTATTTGTTCAAATATTATCTAACCTAAAAGAACCTAAATCTCTTAATATTTAAATTCAAATAAACATAGATTAAAACAAATCTCAAATTCAAAAATTATAACAACCTAAATATTGAATATTTAAATTCAAAGATTAAAACAAATCTTAAATTCAAATATAAGAACCTAAATTTTGAATATTTAAATTCAAATACACTATAATCATGAGATTAAAACAAATCTCAAACTCAAATATTCTAACAAATTAAATTTTGAATAATTAAATTCAAATACAATCATTAATATACTCTAAACAACATAAAAACACCAATACTGAGTAATCTTATAAAAAAAATTGTTCTTCTAGCACAAAAAACCCCAACATTAACAAGAGTGTAAATATTATTTTTACTAATTTACGAAAATACCTTGTATTTGAACCATGGTAGGGGACAATCTTTCCAGGTAACCATTCCGTTTTCAACCGAAAATACCTCGTATTTAGTCTCAACATTAATAGATAATCATTCCTTTCTACTTTGAAAATTGTTTGTAAAAATTTTGATAAAAGTGTCAAAGTGTTTTTTAACCTAAAAAATTAAGAGTGGAATTAGAAGAGTAACCTGCAGGTAATATGGAGGCAACTTTCCATTTCTCAACATAAATTTTGCAATTAGGGCATCTCTTCCATTTCTTTTGATCAACAAGCTTCATCGTCATCAAATTGTCTGTGATTGTGGGTTGAACGATGGGAAAGAAGAGGTATCCATCGAAGGGAAAGGTAGCAGTGAAAGCACAAGATAGGTCTTTGGTTAAGGATGCTGATGGGTCGTCGTCTTTCGTGGAGAAGTTAGTGCCGCTGACAGAACCTGATGGATTTTCGTCTGTGATTGATAAGGCTGATGGGTCTTCTACGATCGTGAAGGAGTCGAGCAAGGGTCTACTTCCAGTGGACAAGGAATCCGAGTTTGTTGGAGGATCGATTGAAGGTGATGATCGGCGGGTCTGAATCTCTGGGTTCTTCTTCGGTTAGGACGCCATAATGTCCGTTGTTAGAGAATAGTGATGACGGTGAGACGATGAATGTTGTGGACGGTACCGATTGATTTCAATTGGATAAAAAAAATTTATTCATATTTGAATTTAAAAACTAGAAGATTTTGTAGGATATATTATTTGATTTTAAATCAAATAATTAGATTTGATTTTTTTTTAAAAAAATGGAAGATACATTTTGGAAAGGGCCATAGATTTAAAAATACAATTTCCTTAAAATAAGGAAAGGTCATCTTCTTTTACTGCAGCACAGGGCAATTTCGGAATTCAGAAAATGTTTGGGCCATGTGTTTCTCACGTGTGGCCATATTTCTATGTTTTTTTTAAATTTTGTCATATCACAAATACGGGCCCCGTTTTTTGCCATTACTACAAATATCTCATAAAGATAAATTACAATCTGCATTATGCCACATTAAAAGCCCACAAAATAAATATTTATAAAAGAAATTGTATTTTAAAACTTAACCCTAAACCCTCCACTTCCCTGATTCTGCTTTCCTCTCTCCGCCTCCCTCCATCTTTTAAAACTTAACCCTAAACCCTCCACTTCCCCGATTCTGCTTTCCTCCCTCCATCTTTTCCTCCTTCCACCTCCCTCCATCTCTCCCTCTCTCTACCTCTGATGATTTACTTTATGATGGCGGCGGCAAAGACGGCGACAGTGACGCCGAAGAGGTAGATCATGGGTGGAGAAGAAAAAATGAGGCATAGGTTGAGGAGCTTTTGTCGTGGTTTGTGCTGCAGAGTTGTTCATTCTTCTTCTTTTTTTTTTTAAATAGAGGCTTTAACTTTAGTTTTGGACCAGACGTGTCCGATATTCATGTCCGAGCATGTTCGAGCGTGTCCGATTAAAAAATAAAATAAAATAAAATAAAAAGGGACACAGATTTTTACGTGTCCGACACGTGTCCAGTGCATGTCCGGACGTATCCGTGTCCGACACAGATTCTTGGCTCATTTTTATGTATCCGTGCTTTATAGCTTTCAAATTTTAGGAACCAATCTCGCAACAAGAAAGTATGAGATAAGCTATAGGAATGGTTCTTTGAAGTGTTGGAATTTTTCTTGCAATATCTCGCAGCAAGAAAATGCAAGATAAACTCAAGAAATGGTTTTTTGAAGTGTTGGAATTTTTCTTGCAATATCTCGCAACAAGAAAATGCAAGATAAACTCAAGAAATGGTAATTCATGAAGTGCTGGAATTTTTCTTGCAATATCTTGCAGCAAGAAAATGCAAGATAAATTCAAGAAATGGTTCTTTTGAAGTGCTGGATTTTTTCTCGCAATATCTTGCAGCAAGAAAGTGCGAGATAAACTCAAGAAATGGATTTTTTGAAGTGTTGTAATTTTTCTCGCAATATCTTGCAGTAAGAAAGTGCGATATAAACTCAAGAAATGGTTCTTTTGAAATGTTGGAATTCTTCTCGCAATATCTCGCAGCAAGAAAATGCAAGATAAATTCAAGAAATAGTTCTTTTGAAGTGCTGGATTTTTTCTCTCGCAATATCTTGCAGCAAGAAAGTGCGAGATAAACTCAAGAAATGGATTTTTTGAAGTGTTGTAATTTCTCTCGCAATATCTTGCAGCAAGAAAGTGCGAGATAAACTCAAGAAATGGTTCTTTTGAAGTGTTGGAATTCTTCTCGCAATATCTTGCAGCAAGAAAGTGCGAGATAAACTCAAGAAATGGTTCTTTTGAAGTGTTGGAATTCTTCTCGCAATATCTTGCAGCAAGAAAGTGCGAGATAAACTCAAGAAATGGTTCTTTTGAAGTGTTAAAATTCTTCTCGCAATATCTTGCAGCAAGAAAGTGCAAGATAAACTCAAGAAATAGTTTTTTTGAAGTGCTGGAAGTTTTCCTGCAATATCTTGCAGCAAGAAAGTGATAAACTCAAGAAATAGTTCTTTTGAAAATTTTTCTTGCAATATCTTGCAGCAAGAAAGTGTGAGATAAACTCAAGAAATGGTTCTCCTACAAGAAAAAAAAAACCAAATAAGGAGAATGGTTAACCATGCAAGAAATGGTTCATTAGCAACGAGAAAGTTACAAAAAGAAAAATCCAACACGTTAAAAATTAGTTGTAATATTTCTTGCAGCGAGAAGGTACAAGAAAAATTTCAACTCCAAAATTAATGCTTCGTAATTTTTTTCTCATACCTTCTTGCAGCTAAAAAGTGCGAGTAAAATTCTACCTCTTCTAACACCTCAAAAATTAATGCTTCATAATTTTTTCTCGCACCTTCTTGCAACAAGAAGATGCGAGAAATATTTTAACCCTTTGAAAATTAAGGTATCGTAACGTTTCTCGCACTTTCTTGCAACGAGAAGATGTGAGAAAAATTCTAAAACTAACGTTTTGTAATTAAACAGAGATGTAATGGGAAAAAAAAACGTTGCAAAAATTTTTAAAAAGAAAAAAAAGATGCCCAAAAAATGTAAGATTTGTTGAAGAAAATATATAATCTATTACAAAAATGGCCAACATGATAAGAGAGTGAGGTTGAAAAAAAAAACTTCAAAAGAAAAATAAGCATGAAAACCAAAATGTAAAATCTTACCTATGAGAGAAAAAGAGAAAATGAGGTTGATAGAAACTTGAAGATGCTATCAATCTTGAATAAATGGAGATGAGATGCTTGAACATGGGGAGGTTGAGAGAATCTAGAGAGAGAGAGTGAGAGAAACCAGTGAGATAAGAGATAGTGAAATAAAAGAAATGGATATCGATATAAATGAGAGTTTTAACTCTAAAGGATAAAATAGTCTTTCCACTCATTTTCAAAGTCCATTCTCTTTTTTCTCAACCACAACCTCTCTCAGTTGTTGTGTATATAAGGATCAATTTTTCTTTCCCTTTTTCTTGTTTATTTTGATTTCTCTTATTTAACACATTAATTAACAGGGTAATATTGGCATAAGTTAAAAGTTAATCTAAAATCCTGACAAATCCGACCTTTTTTGTACGAAATTTTTTTTTTGAGACAAAACAAGATTTCAAATCAGTTTGGATTTCAAATTCTATTTTTTTTTTTCAAACCAAACACGAGAAATAATTTCAAATCTATTTTGATTTGAAATCCTTCAAAATCTTGAGGTTCCAAACAAGGGGTAAAGGTTGGTAGATAACCTTCCGGAGCTCCACCTCTATTTCGAAACTAAGGATCCGCTTAGAATATATTTTAATTTAAATGTTTTTCAAGAATGCATTTTTTAAAAAACATTTTGTATAAAAATTGTTTAGAATTTAAACACTCATATGTTTGGTTACATTTCCTCGTAAGTGTTTTTATACACAAGTTATTGTATACTTAAAAACTCTTTTTAAAGAGGTTGGTTTCACGTGTTTCTCTCAAAATGGTTTATTTCTTAATCTCATTTTCTAATAAGTCATTTGTAGTGGTTGCCAAATACTAGAATTTTTTTCAAAATTAAACACTTGAAAAGTTACCCCAAACACACCCTAAATGTTAGTAGATTAAGCGCTTTTACAAATGCAAACATAAAAGAAATTGATGCTTGAAATATTCCATTAAAATTTATTAACACATGACATCATAACCCAAGCAGAACTGAGATAGGATAATAAGCATACAAACACTTGACCAATAGTCTTCTTAAAGAAAGTTCACCATACAAGCTAGCAACTCATGATAAGTTGCAATTCCTATTTGAGATGACATGTTTAGAGGTCTAATAATCACCATTAACATACCGTGTACTATTTGTGCATATAGTAAGAGTTTTACACTTAGGGCCCGTTTGGAATATATTTTAATTTAAATGTTTTTCAAGAATGCATTTTTTAAAAAACATTTTGCATAAAAATTGTTTAAAATTTAAACATTCATGTGTTTGGTTACATTTCCTCATAAGTGTTCTTAGACACAAGTTATTGCATACTTAAAAGTCTTTTTGAAAAAAGTTGGTTTCAAGTGTTTCTCTTAAAATGATTTATTTCTCAATTTCATTTTCTAATAAGTCATTTTTAGTGGTTGCCAAACACTAGAAATTTTTTCAAAATGACTTTTTTTCAAAATTAAACACTTGAAAAGTTAAACCAAACACACCCTTAACAATCTCGACCGAAAATTGTAAGCAGATGTTAGGATCGAACTACTCCAACACATACTTGACTTTATAACATGTGCATATAGTGCAACATGCATATAGCAAGAGATCGACATGAAATATTTCATTTGGGAAAGAAAGAAAATTGTAAAAACACGAGGTTCGACAAAATACATTTATATACATCATATATTAATTTTTGTTTTCCAAAAAAGTTCCAAGATCAGAGTTACAAATAATAATAATTAATTCACCAACTAGAATAGAATATTTTACAGAACCTAATCCAATCTTAAGTAAATTTTTTTTCTTTTCCAATGTTTCACTCTGCCTTCCAACTTTTGGGGAACGTACAGTGCAAAAAATCAAGAAACAAGAACACCTTCACATGCATTATTTGTTACATTAGATGTACATGAATATCTCAATACATCTGTCTCAAAAACCTCCCATGGCATTTAAGATTGTTATATATAAAAAAAAAAATTTACCCTCTTCCCGAATTGCCATGTCTCTGGCTTCTGAAATGGCTAAGAAGTGCTTGGGCCTGCGATTAGCTGAATGGTTAGTTCAGAAAAATATGACCAAATTGGTCTTAAAACTTTTATTTAGCCTATACTTCTAAAAAGAAATTAATAGTTCTGAGATGAGATATTATCTATTTGATCTCTATAGTTAAAAAGACTATAATATGTCCCTGAACTTTTGATTTTGTATCATATAAATGCTACATTAACAATGTCAATGGCAAGAATTTAAAACAAATTGAAAGTTCAAAAATATATTAGAAACTTTTTAGAGGACAAGAATTAGAAACTTTGAAAATTTAGAGACTCATTAAAAACAATCTAATAGTACTGGTACTAAGTCATAGACTAAATCCATATGATGCTGAAAGTTCAAGACCGAACTGATAATTTAACATCAGATATCAAATAGAAGACTAAGCAATCACAACAGATTTGATGTACCTTCTCTTTGGCTCTAGCAGTGCCAGATTGAGACAATGCCACTAATGGTGGCACGGCTCCTTCTTGGAGCACCATGCTGCAATGCCTACTGCTTGTTGTGCAAAGCTGCAACAATGCTGCAGCTGCATTTTCCTTTCCTCTCGCAGAACCCAACTCGACAACCTCGACCAGAACAGGAATTCCACCTTCCTGACCAATTGCAGACCTACCCTCAGGAATCGTGGCAAGATTTGCCAACACAGCAACAGCCTTGTCAACCATTCCTGCTGCTGGGTCCATCAACTCCACAAGATGCCTCACAGCTCCAGCTTGTACAATTCTAGCCTTGTTCTCATGGAATATTGACAGATTAAACAAAGCTGTGGCTGCATCTTTCTTTCCCCTTGGAGTTCCATTACCCAACAATTCAACCAGAGGTCCTATTGCTCCAGACCTTCCAATTTTGACCTTGTTCTCTTCAATCACTGAGAGGCTAAAAAGTGTTGCTGCTGAATTCTCCTTTGCCTCTGGGCTCCCAGTTTTAAGAACATGAATCAAAGGTTCAATTGCATTTGCCTGGGCAATGGCATTTTTGTTATTGTCATTGATAGATAAGTTCAGAAGTGCTGTCACAGCATTCTCCTGGATCTTCGAGTCTGCAGAGAGGAGCAAATCAACCAAATATTCAATGGCCCCACATTGAGCAATCACTATCCGGTTATCCATATTATGTTTGGCCAGTAGCCGCAATTCAGCCGTAGCACCTCTTAAAGTTTCGAGTGAACTGCTCTTCAATTCCTCAACCACCTTCTGAACTTGTGCTTCAATAGCAGAAAGATCTGGCCTTGTCTCATTAGCAGATGATGTAATTATTCTAGTGGCAAACCTCTCTGATGGCCGGAGCCACATCGTATTACCTCGAGATCTGGAGTCAGCTAGTCTGGCTGGAAGCTCTGGTTCTCTGTGGTTGGAAGTTGAGGTAGCAGCAGCCAAGGGCTCTGATTTACTCTCCCCAGCAGCATCACTGCCATAACCTGTCAGATTGGTTGACAACTGTGAAGCTTCATTGGCTTCCCCTGAAGTTCCTCGAGAGAGATTAGCATTTGAGACTGCACTAGAGGTGGAGGCCGTCCTATTATGACTATGTGACGGTTCATCCTCACTGGTATTTGGAACATTAGTTCTAGAAGGTGACATAGATGGTTTAGCAACCAATTCACAACCATTTTCTTCCAATTTGGTCATTCGATCTTCCGAACTTGTAAGCAATAATCTACTAACATCAATCCCTCTTTCATCTCCAGCATCATTTGACAAGGAATCCTCAGAGAAAGAATGGGAGAGCAAAGAAGAATTTCCATCTCGATGAGTTCCACCGAGTGAGTTCAAGTTCTTTCCTGAACCTGCAGACCTGGTTGACTGAGGGGAAATCGGTTGGTAGCCAGGAGAATGAGGAAAAAGGGGTTCTCGATGGGTATCAGACTCAAAGCTCCCAACAAGAAGGGGCGAAAGCTTGTTTAAGTTCACTGACCTTGAGGGATCAGACAATTTCACATTGTTTGTCTCACACCAGTTTGCAATCAGAGCCTTAACAGTGTAATTAGGTATAAGATTCGTGTGAACCAATGTCTGTCTAGTCTTTGGGCAAACATTGAGCCCCAAATCAATCCAATTTTTTATAAAAATCCGCTCATAGGTCTGCCCTGATGCTACAATAACTGGATCTGTCATTAGTTCGAGAGAAAGTGGACAGCAGAAATCAGCAGGTATTGATACAGGGCTAGAACTTTGGGATTGCTTTATCATAATAAGTCGTTCATGCATACGGGTTACAAGAGCAACCATTTGATCAATGTCCTCCGCTTCTCCAGTATTTTCAGCTTGTTCTGCACTCTCTTTCAACTTTTCAAGGGCCACAGCCTCAATTAAAATCTCCTGATTTGATCTCAAGCTCAGGGAATCCGCAAGTTTCACCAAAACATCTGAGCTAGGTGCAATACCCTCTACTTGATCCCTTATGGCATCTTTAATAACAGAAGATATTTCTTCTTTTCCAATATGCTTAATTTTTTGGACACAGTGCTGCAATAATTCGTCATGCAAATAATCATCAATGCTCAACATTACCCCTAAAACAATAGTCCAACAGAAAAAGGAAAAATAGATGCTGTCTATATGATGGTTTTCACCTACACAACATTTTTACTCGATGGTAATATGCAAGGGGTAAAAAAAGGTGAATGAATAAGCTCTATCTCATGGAAAGGTTGAAACCATAAATCTCAATTCAGTCTTTACCTCAAGAGATGTTGAACTCAATTCCTCCGGAAGATTTTCATTAGAAGACTGAAGAAGTTGGAATATATCCAGGCTAGATTTCCCAATCTTTGTTATCAATGCTTCACTTTGCAGCACCTTGGAACATAGACAGAAAAGGGAGGGAGACAGAGAGACAGATTAGCAAAGAGATGCTCCTAAAAGTTAAACAAAATATTGCAAGCCTCTCATCAAACAAGTCACCGTTGCAGAGTTTCCAATGAACACACCCTCCTAAATATGTACAGCAAACTAAAAGCACGGTGTGCAAGAGTAAGAATATCTAATGACAAATTTGTTACACTTGGGAACGAAAAGCAAATAGACTTTTTCAGTTCATAACAAATAATTCAAAGCACTAAATGGAGTCTGTAACCCATGTTCCTATTTGTGAGCATGATGTCAAACCAAATAATAGTCCAACAAGGTGCAAAACTGACGAAGTCATGGTTATGCTTCAAAATGTATTGTAAAGAATTAAAGTCTTCCCAGATTAATAAATAAAGACTAGCTAGAGTGAACTTCATAACGATTTTGCTTTCAATTTTTTTACATTTTAAAAAAATGAGGTGATTTTCTACTAGTATCTTTGTTTTGTTTTTTAGTTTTAGAAATTACTTTCGAAATATTGGCCAAATTTAAAAAACAAATAACAAGTTTATGTTGAATGTATGGGTGTTCTCACCCATTCCCTGGGCAAGGTTGTCCAAACGACACCTTAAAATAAAAGCATGTGATCTCCTTGTGCTGGTTCAAGCCAAAATTTCACCCACTTGAACAAGCCAATCCTATCAAGGAAAAATCTTTGCTCTCATCATATCCAAGCTGACCTTGCTTAAACGAACAAATACAACAACATACTTCAATCTTATAATTTAGTCAGCCTACGGCCAAACGTATTATTCCATCAATGAACTCATTACAAGCAAGGAACTCTTTCCCACAATTCCCAGCCCATTTCAAAATCTTCTTCAAGAGTTCAGTCCTAATTGCAAAATACTACTCTATCAAGGACGCTCCACAGCAATCAAACTCTTATCTCTGAAACAAGGAGCCTACAGGCCATTTAAGATATACATTTTCTACACTCGAATCAAAGCTCTACTATTTTCTCTCTCCTTTACCAATATCTTCTGGCCTAGATCGTTATAGTCACTTTTAAAACATAATACTGCTACTATTAGACTCTCTAGAAGCTTTTTTCTATGTTGCAGGCTGCTGGATCTGACAATATTTAGCATCAATAAAAACTAATTTGTTAAGTTTTCAAAACTTCACAATAATTTTTAAAATTTTAAAAAGTTGATTAGGACAAAAAAAAAAAATCTGTTAGTAAACAAGATTGTTTTTTGACAAAATAGGATACTCAACAAAATCATTAGGCCCTAAAATTTCCACATGAGAATTTCTACGTTTAAATTGCTCCAAGTCAGTAGAGTGCCCTTAGTTGATGAGAGAGATAAACTTACTCTTCAAGAAAATAATAAAGGATAAGGTAGAACTTACAAAGTATACTTTACTCGACAAGGGTTGCCAGTTTTCAAAGAGCACCCTTAGTTCATCCACTGAATGATCAAGTTCTTCAAATGCCTTAGTAAGCTCTTCATCGGAAGCTATATCTAAATCAACAACTGCATCCAGTATTGGCCTCAATAGATTGAAGACCCCTTCTATTTTATGGTAGTACTTCAGAGTTGGTTGTAAATTTATGTAGTCAGTCGATGAAAGTTGAAGAAATGATGAAATATGTCTAAGAAGCACTTTAAGTAATGATACCCCCATTGCACCTGCGTCAATATCATACTCAATCAAGATGAAAGAGAGGAATGTACATATTTCAGAAAACACTCACAAGGTTTCCATAGTAAGATAATCCTTTACTGCCAACTGCATAATAGAGAATGCTCGGTTTCTTATAAAAAGAAAAGATATACAGAGCCAAAGGAATGGACTACCAAGTTAAGTAGGAGTTTTCATATTCCAAGAATTGCAAATGGCATTTATTTACATACTGAAGTAAAAATCTTTATGATATAACTCAAAGCAATATTGTTAGGGTTATTTCAACAGGTAGCAAATTAATTTATCATAATATCAAATCTAGCACAAGCTAAAAATATTTGCAAATATGACATAATTTTAAGCCCAAACAGATAAAAACGTATGAAAGGTAAAAAAAAAAAAAACAAACAAACTCATAAAAAAATCTCAACATCGTGATTGACATATCACTAGTTTACTTAGTAATTTATATCAATGAGTGATTTACGTCCATCAGACAACACCATTGACAGATCAACATAAATCGCAGATAGACTTCATCTCAGTAGATCATTAATTTATCTAGTAAATAATTGTAATAGGATATTAAATTGATCAAACATTAATCACTGATTTATTATTATTTTGGGCAAGACTGTTATACGTGCAATTGAACATGTCCTTTGATTGCATGTTTATCAGCGATTCTCAAACATTGATTGTGTAGACCCTAGTAAATAAGATACCATAGATTAGTAATTTACGTCTATCAGTAATAAACGTAAAACATTGATTGATTAAATCTTAGGATAGCAAAGATTTATGCAAGAAAAAAGATACACAATGATTGTCTACATGCTCATTTGTTATTGAATCTATAAAGTGCGAGGCGCACTCTAAGGCGACAAGCTTTTAAATTGCCTCAAGGTGAGAGGCGACAAAAAGGTGTTGTCCGACTAAAGCAAGGTGCACCTAATAAAATAACAAATAAATATCATTATAGATTAAAAAAAACACCTCACTTTTAAAATGTCAAAATATTAACAAAATCATTTAAGATTGAAATAAAAATCAACTCAAACAGTGTTGAGAAAAAAAAAATATTTAAAAAGAAATTGAAATAGAAATGCTTTTTAAATGGGTAAACAGGTAGTGGTCTGAGTATGTATTTATTAGAGCAGAAATATTGCCATTTGACAGTTTGGCTAGCATGCACCTAGCATTTCTTTAATGCTGACAGCCACTTCTTTAATGTTGGTACCCAATCGTTCAAATCTTCTAGGAAAGGTAAGAAAGAAAAGATGGAGCTCTTATATCGACTTTGATTCTTACCTTTTTCCTTTGCAAAAAAATAAAAAAATAAAATCCTAGTCTTCCTTTTCTTCTTCTTTGATAAACTGCCGATAGATAGCTGATCAAAAGAGAGAGATGGCATCTTCGATTCTTTATCTGACTTCTTTGACTCTTCTTTTTCTTTAATTCTTCTTCCTTCATTCTTCCTTTCTTTGATTTTTCTTTAATCTTCCTCCTTGAAGTTCAATTTTTTTTTTTTTAATCAAAGAATTGAAGAAGAATTCATGAAGGCAAGCGCCTACGTGGTGTAGCCGTGGACTAATTTTAACACAATGCAAATGATACCTCTTTATTGATGATCACTTGCCTTTAAATAAGCAAGGATCAAAACTGAAAGTAGTTACACTGAAAGTAGTTACAAAGCATGTGGACAGCACATGACTTAATAAAATAAAAGAATAAAGGCTACTACATGTATTCAGCTACACCAAACATCCCCTCCTAAAAAAAAAAGAAGTCGTCCTCGAGTTTAAGTAGCTAAAGTGAAGCCGTCTGGGGTTGATAGGCATATAAGTCAGCGACATTGAAAGTTGGGTTGATATGGTACTCTGTGGGTAGATCAATTCTATACGCATTATCACCGAATCTCTCCACAACAGAATATGGTCCAAGCTTTTTGTGTTTCAACTTGTTATATGTACCCACGGGGAATCGACTTTTCCTTAAGTGAATCATAACAAGATCACCCACTGCGAATTCCTTAAAACGCCTCTTCTTATCCGTGTCCTCTTTATACTTGCTTGTTTGCTTTTCAATGTGCTCTCTGACTTGTCTGTGCAACTCCGTGATTCGATCAGCCATTTCTTCCGCTTCCAAGCTAAAATCAACCGAAGAAGGGACATTTGTTAGATCCATAGTTAGTCTAGGTAATTTAGTATAGACTAATTCAAATGGTGACTTCCCTGTGGTTCGATTCTTCATGTGATTGAATGCAAATTCCGCTTGAGCCAATGTTAGGTCCCATTGCTTAGGCTTCTCTCCACTAAAGCACCAGATGAGATTGCCTAATGTTCGATTAGTGACCTCTGTTTGGTCGTCGGTTTGAGGATGACTGGTGGTGCTATATTTGAGCGTAGTGTCAAACTTCTTCCATAAAGTCTTCCAAAAGTGGCTGAGGAATTTAACATCACGGTCGGAAACAATAGTCTTTGGGATGCCATGAAGTCTAACTACCTCTTTAAAGAATAGATTAGCAATATAGACTACATCGGAAGTCTTTTTGCAGGTCAAAAAATGTGCCATTTTGCTGTATCTATCAACGACCACAAAAACCGAGTCATAACCTCTTTGTGTCCGTGGGAGGCCGAGTATAAAATCCATGGACAGGTCTTCCCATATGTGTTCTGGGATAGGTAATGGAGTATATAACCCCGTATTTTGAGAGTTCCCTTTTAGAGATTTGGCATGTAAAACAGCGGTTGACAAAATTTGTTACATCTTTGCGGAGTTGAGGCCAATAATACCGTTGTTCAAGTCTGTACATGGTTTTGTCACGACCAAAGTGTCTCGCTAATCCGCCCGCATGAGCATCTTTAATTAAAGCTTCACGCAAGGAAGTATATGGAACACATAGGACGTTATCCTTAAATAGGAAACCATCAACTATGTGGTAACCCCCTGCTGGTAAGTGATCCTCACATTTTTTCCAGATTATGGCAAAGTCTCGGTCAGTGGCATAGGAATCTGGAAGATGGTCTAGGGCAATGATTTCCCCCTTTAAAATAGTTAAAAGGCTAGCCTTGCGGCTTAGAGCCTCTGCAACTTTGTTAGTTATTCCATTCATATGTTTAATAACAAAGTCAAAACGTTGTAGAAAAGAGAGCCATCTAGCATGCATTCAACTTATAGACTTTTGAGAATGTAAGTATTTAAGAGAAAAATGATCTGTGAATAGAACAAATTCTTTTCCCAAGAGGTAGTGTTCCCATTGTTTTAAAGCTCGAACGAGTGAGTAAAGCTCTTGTTCATAAGTGGACCACTTTTGCCGTGAGGGACTAAGTTTTTCACTAAAGAATTCAATGGGATGTTTATTTTGAGAAAGTATGGCCCAAATGCCTATTCCCGATGCATCCACGGCTACTTCAAACGGATAGTCAAAGTTTGGTAACGCCAATACAGGACCACTAATGAGTTTATTCTTGATGGTTTGAAAACTTGTTGTTTGAAGGCTTCCCCAAGAAAACTTTCCCTTTTTCAGACAGTTGGTTAAAGGAGCCACAATTGTACTGAAATTTCGAATAAACTTACGGTAAAAAGAAGCAAGACCGAGAAAACTCTGTAGCTCTTTTATGGATTTAGGTTCTTCCCAATCACTAATGGCTTTAGTTTTCATAGGGTCCATTCTAATCTCATTTTCCCCAATGATATAGCCGAGAAAAGAAATTTCAAGGGTTGCAAAAAGACATTTTTTAAGGTTAATTACTAGAGCATTACTCTCAAGGACTGAAAACAGAGTTCGAATATGACTTAGATGTTCATCAAGGTCCCGGCTATAAACTAAAATGTCGTCAAAATAAACCACGATAAATTTATTGATAAAGGGAAGGAATACCTGGTTCATTAAGCGCATGAAAGTGCTAGGGGCATTAGACAGGCCGAACGGCATAACAAGCCATTCAAAGAGGCCCTCATTGGTCTTGAAAGTCGTCTTCCATTCATCCCAAGGGCGTATGCGGATTTGATGATATCCACCACTCTTCAAATCAATCTTGGAGAAGATTGTGGCACCTCCTAATTGATCCAAAAGGTCACCAATCCGCGGAATAGGAAACCGATACTTGACTGTTATCTTATTGATGGCTCGGCTGTCAACACACATGTGCCAACTGCCGTCCTTTTTTGGTGTGAGGAGAGCGGGAACTGCACAAGGACTTAGACTAGGTTGGATATGTCCTCTATCTAGAAGTTCTTGAATTTGGTGGTGGAGAATTTGATACTCAGCTGGGCTCATTCAGTAATGAGGTAAATTGGGAAGTGTAGCACCAGGGAGGAAATCGATTGAATGTTGTATGTCTCGTAATGGAGGAAGATCATTCGGTTTATCCACAATCTTCGGAAACTCTTGGAGTAATGTGTGGACCTCCGAAGGAATGGGGTTAGTAGTATCGTGTGCAGAAAATTTTTTGACAATTATACCAAGAATAGGTAACTGTTTGGCAGAATAAAAAGATTTTCCAGAAGTTATAGTAAAGAGCTGACCTTTTTTTAGAAGATTGAATGTTGCTATTGAGTTGCTTGGCTGGGTTGATTGGAAGAAGAACAATTTTCTTTTCCATCCAAAGAAACTCATAAGTATTGTCACGCCCTTTATGAGTCGCTTGCACATCATATTGCCAATGGCGTCCCAAGAGTATGTGACAAGCATCCATATCCAATACATCACATACAATTTGGTCTTTGTAACTTGCCCCAATAGATAAAGAAATTGTGCTAGTGTGGGTTACTTGAGCTTCACCACCTTTCTTGATCCAACTTACCTTGTATGGTGTTGGGTGTGGATGCAAAGGAAGGTTTAAAGAAGATACAAGTTTGCTTGCTACCACATTCTCCGTGTTGCCACTATCTATGATAACGTTACAAATCTTCCCATTGATGGTGCAACGGGTCTTGAATAAAGATTGCCGTTGGTAGCTTTGATCTGTTTTAGGAGCGAGGAGAACTCTTTGAATTACTAATGATATAGGGTCCCCTTCATCAGGCTCAAGAAAGTCAATATTATCTTCGGTTTCATCCTCAACTTCATCCTCTTGAAACTCAACATTGTCTGCAATTGTCAAGGTTCTTCGTTGAGGACATTCGTTCGATAAATGGCCTGTTTGATTGCATCGAAAGCATTTTCCAAGGGTCGGTCTAGAATAAGTATTGGTAGTCTTCTTACTGGTGTCTCTTCAAGCATTGGTGTCGACTTGTTTTCCTGTAAGGGCTGCGACTGTGATTTGTTGAGATGACTTGTCCCCGGCCACAGTTTTGGTGAGATTACTGTCTTGCTCACACGCAGGTCTTCTTGAATAGGTTCGCTTAAAACGGGTAGCCAATTGCTCCTCCACTGTTGCTGCCGCGGAAATAGCCTCATTGAGGTGGCCAAGAGGTTGAAGAGCTAACTGTTCTTTGATGTCATAACGTAAGCCTCCTTTGAATCTTGCCACAAGATGTTGTTGAGTCTCAACAAGATTGGTTCTTGCCCCCAATCTATGGAGTTCTTCAGCATAATCAAGAACAGATCTTGTTCCTTGCCTACAATTTTGATATTGATCATAAAAAATTTGCTCAAAATTTATGGGCAAGAATCTTTCCTTCATTAACCTCTTCATTCTTTCCCAACTTTGGATAGGCCTTTTACCATATATTTGACGGTTAATCTCTAATTGGTCCCACCATGCTTGGGCTCCACCTTTCAACTTCAAGCTACTAATCTTACCTTTTTATTCTCAGGTGTACTCATATAGTTGAAAAAACTCTCTACATGTTTAATCCATTCAAGAAAAGTTTCATTTCCATCTTCCCCCCATAGGTTGGTATGTCTATCTTCATTTTAAAATCATTTTCTTGATGCTGTTGATATCTTAAATTCCTTCGACCCTCTCTTTGAATTTCTTCATATTCTTCCTCACTTGAACTATCTCCATCCCATTCGGTTTGCCTTCTAAATAAGGGATTGTGATTGAATTCTTGAAGTCCCGAACGTTGTTCTTGGAGAAATCTTGGTGCTGCAACCATTTCTTGAGATGATTTCCGCTAAAAAACTTGCCTATCTTGCCAATGTTTGGTTCTTCCACCTTCCTTCTGAAATTCTTGCGGCCTTTTCTCCATGTTCATGTGTTCTTGAGATTCAGTAACTTCCTGTCCAATCTTGCAGCCCATTTTTTCACACATCATCTCTAGGATTTTTCTAATCTCACGCACATCATCTTCGACTGACAGCAAGCGTGCAGTCGTTTCTTGTGGTGAGAGGACGATAATAGTCTCCGCCTCTTTGCCCGTCGATGTTGAGTCCCCCCCCACATTGGTTGAGACCTTCTTGGATGCCATCGAGGAAGCGCCCAAAATCACACGCTCTGATACCAATTTATGGTGTAGCCATGGACTAATTTTAACACAATGCAAATGATACCTCTTTATTGATGATCACTTGCCTTTAAATAGGCAAGGATCAAAACTGAAAGTAGTTACAAAGCATGTGGACAGCACATGACTTAATAAAATAAAAGAATAAAGGCTACTACATGTATTCGGCTACACCACTATGTCACCTTGAACATGAATGAAAGGCAGCACCTTATTGAAGGTGCTTACCCTGGGTACTTGCAAGGCGTTAAGGCCTCCCCTCCCTCGCCTCTTGCCAAAGGCGAGCACCTAGCTATGCCTCAACAACGCTGAGTCTATCATTGATATACTATGGGCATGTTTGGGAGTTGATTTTAAAATGACTAATATCACTTTAAAGACATATTTCAAAGTGGTTTTGAATATGACCAAAGTGATTTTGACTATTTCAAAATTACTTCCAAACATGCACTATGTCAATGGAATATAAGATCGTATATCAATAATATTTGACTTCATCATTATTTGCATGTTTATTTGATATTAGGTTAATTATTGATATAACTTATCAATAGAATAAAAAGGGCATGGGTAATAAAATTTCATTTTCTACCGGTGATTTTTGGCTAGCTTATTTTCTATTAGATCAATTTAGTAGTCTACTACAATTATTTACTTGGTAAACGTACAACGGTGATTTACTAAGATGTAGTTGGTTTGTGATTTATGCCTATCAGTGATTTTCACTAAAAGATATAATTCATTGATGGTAAAATCACTATGTAGTCAACCAATGATAGACATCCATCAATCACAGGTAGACGTGCACTTCAAGATATGTTGAAGGGTCTTTTCGACTTTTCACACGTTTTTGTTCAAGCTGGGCTTCAATTTGTGCCAAATTTGTAAATCTTTTTAGCTTGGGCTAGATTTGCAAATATTTTAGGCCAAATTGCCACATGCAATTGCCCCATAATATTATCTGGCCCAGATAGGCCAAAGCAATATTATATGGGGAGAGTCCCCTCTCCCAAAAGACTCCCAAAATCTGCCTACCTAATGTATGCAGACTCTCTAGCTATGTACATTCAACTTACACTTAATTACATTGGTCCCATCTATGCATATTTGATATTTGATAAGAGGCCAATCACCTTGATAGGAACCAAGGGCTTGTTGGTAGTTGTTCTCAATCTAGTTTTCTATTTCTTAGAACAAAAAATAAAATAAAAATCCCAATCTATACTGGCAAGGCTTTTCAGCTAATAAACGCAAACATGGATACCAATATGACACAATACAAACATAGCAACACATAAATTTATAAAAAGCGAGACACAAACATGCTAGAGAGACCTTTTTTTTTGTTTTTAGGAAGCAGAAACCATTCATTGATATGATAAAATAGAATACAAAAAGGGTCTTCTCGAATAATAATTACAAAAAACACATTCATTGATTAACGCGGGTAGTAAAGTGCTAGAGAGACCTTTTTTAAAAGGAATACAAAATGCTAGTCAAAAGTTCATGATGTTTGGTCACTCAACTTTTTATGTTTGATCACGTAACTCCAAAGTGGCTTTGATTTATCCTCAATTTTACAATGACCTAGAAAATGTCATCCTATCCGATCTATATAAATATCAAATTAGAAGATCCTTCTGCTCATAGTTGTGGAGTCCATAAACATTTAAAAAAACAAAACAGCCTAACTAATAAGATAAATACCTAGAACTATACAAAACGTACTAAAAACCAAAGGCCACCAATTGATTTTCTTCCTCCTGCCTCCCTCCCTTCTTTGTGCAATTTTAACCGCAGCTCTATTGTGTGATTTCAACCAAACAATCAAACAAGATAGCTATTCAACTTATGTCATTTCCCCTAAAGTAGATATGTCACACTAATGCCCCCATCCACTTCTCAGCCTTTCTGCCACAAAATGCATAATCCAAAAATATGGTTTGTCTCTAACTTCCTTTTTGAGAAAAAGCTGCATTCAAAGGCCTCTAGGTTAGCCTCTTCTAATCTCTCTTCCTCCATCTCTTTGGGTTTTTCCTCCATCTCTTTCGGTTTTCGTCAATCTCTGACTGATAGGGAGACGATCGACGTGGTAGGTCTTCTTCTTATCCTTCAAGATCAGTGTACCATCCCTGAGAGGAGAAATATTAGAGTTTAGACTCCTGATCCATCTAAGGGTTTCTCTTGCGAGTCCTACTTTCACTTTGTCGCTATCTTCTACCTCTTTTGCTACCTCAGAAGTTTTTGTTTTTGCCTCTCTCTGTGAGGTTAAAATTTGTTAGAAGGTGAGGTTTTTTGGGTGGCAAGTTTTACTTGGGAAGGTTAATACTTTAGATGGCATTTTGACACTTTTCCTTGGTTTTGTTCCCACAATGGTGCATTCGCATTTACTATGAGAGTGCCAGTTTACTAACTACCTTTGGAGTTGTTGGATACTTTTGTGTATGTATTAGTTCTCTGTCAAGAAGATAGAGCTAGGAGAGTCCCACCCTCTCAAAAGGTGGTAAGCTTGTGTTTTGTATTTTGTGACTTCATCTGATTAATCGATAATATTACCCCTCGGGGAGTTATTGTGTGAATTAAGTGAGTGGTATCCTAACAAACTAGTATCAAAGCAATAATCCTAGGGAAAACTCGAGCACTGTCACAAAGGCAACTGGAAGAACGGATGACAAAGTCTAAAAAGAGTGTGGAGGCCATGAAGGACAAGATACAGGAAATCGAGAAGATCGTGGCAGAGATAAATAGAAACATAGAGGAACTCTTTAACAGAATGGAAGATCAAAGACAGGCCACAGTTGAGAACCAACGAGCTTTGGCCAATCTAGTTACAGGGCGTTCATGAAGCAATGAACGCTCAAGCAAGGACACTAGGCAAAAACAAAAAACACCTAAACCCAACCATGGATCAACGAGTGGTGGGGAGACAAAGGGGGTGAGAGCTATTTCGAGAAACACAAGCTTAAGAAGATAAAAATCCCATATTCGAAGGCGAAACTTCGAATGATTGGCGATTCCGAGCCGAGCGTTACTTTACGATCCAACACTAAACCGATACGGAGAAGGTGCAAGCAACGACAATGTGTTTTACCGGAGCAACACTGCAATGGTTGCAGTGGGCTTAGAACAAGACCTCATTCCAAGGTTGGGCAGATCTCAAGTAACGAATTCTCAAGCGTTTCAAACCAATCCAAGATGGTTCCCTATGTGCAAGATTTCTAGTGATTCGAAAATACAGGTCCATAGCTGACTACCGCGAGAAGTTTGAGGAATTATCGGTGCATTTATCACACCTAACAGATGAGGTACGGGAAAGTACCTTCATGAATGGACTTGATCCTGAGGTTTCGGGCCGAAGTATTGTGTTTTGAGCCCATGGGCCTGGAAGTTATGATGGAGGCAACCCAGCGTGTAGAGGACAAAAGGACAACCCAAGCGATGAAGGCAAGCCCAAATGAGGTTAAAATGCTAAAAATGTCTTATTCCAGTTACGTGACGTCAAAACTTGCACCTAAGTGATCGAAGCTACTCCCATCAGACCAGTCACCTTATCAAATCAACAGCAACCTCATTAGAGAAAAAAAGTGCCATACCATCGACTGACTAGGAGTTACAGAAAGAGAAAGGACTCTGCTACCGATGCAATGAGAAGTACTTCATGGGTCACAAATGTAAGAGCAAGGGGTTGAGGCTCCTTTTGATAGATGATGATATTGCAGTCGAAGAATTCAAGGAACTGAACGAGAACGAAGAAGTGAACCTCAAGGACAGCGAACTCGAAGAAATATCAACACTCAATATGGCTGAGCTTTTGTTGAACACTATGGTGGGTTTTTCATCGCTAGGAACAATTAAGGTCAAGGGATAGATTGAAAGCGAAGACATGGTGATTTTAGTGGATTGCAGCGCCACCCACGACTTCATATCTACCAGGTTGGTCGATCATCTGAAGCTTCCCATTTCTGAGACACTAAACTATGGTATCGTCATGGGTACAAGGGCAACGGTGCGAGGGAAAGGAATATGCAAAGGGGTAGTCATGATAGTGGCCAATTTCACGATTGTGGAAGATTTCCTACTGTTGGATTTGGGTAACCTCGACTTGATTCTTGGCATGCTATGGTTAAAAACCCTTGGGTTGACAACAGTGGGCTGGAAAATGCTAACCCTGACTATCGGAAGTGGCGATTCAAAGATCTTCATCAAGGGGGATCCAACGTTGACTTAGTCAGAAGTATCATTGAAGCACTTGAAGAAGCACGGGAGGAGTAAGATCAAGGATTCCTTGTTGAACTTCATGCTCTCATTGCCCAAGTAGATGAGGAGCAACTCCCTCTAGTCGTTGATCATCTACTCGATCAATACCCTAATGTCTATAAGGAACCTACACAACTTCCCCCACCACGCGAGGTGGACCACCGTATTACATTAAAGGAAGGGCAGACACCGATCAATGTTTAGCTATATAGATATCCCCATATTTAGAAGGGGGAGATTAAGAAGTTGATAACTAAGATGCTTACCGCAAGAATCTTCGTCCCAGTAATAGCCCATTCTCCAACCCAGTTTTGCTTGTCAAGAAAAAGGATGGTAGTTGGAGATTCTGTGTTGACTACTGAGCCCTCAACGAAGCCACTATCCCCGAAAAATTTTTGATTGCAATGATTGAGGAACTATTGGATGAACTCACGAAGCTAGAGTCTTTTGTAAATTGGACCTACGTTTTGGGTACCACCAAATCAGAGTTCATGAGGAAGATATCACAAAGACGGCCTTTCGAACCCACAAAGGGCACTATGAGTTCATGGTCATGTTGTTTGGACTCACAAATGCTCCGGCCACATTCGAAACGTTAATGAACCGGGTATTTCGTCCTTTCCTTCGTCGCTGTGTTTTGGTTTTCTTTGATGACATTCTAGTGTATAGCCCGAATCTTGAAACACATTTAACACACTTGGGCATGGTTTTGAATGTGTTGTGAGACAATTTGCAGAAGGCCAATCTCAAGAAATGTCAATTTGCGAAAGAACGAATTGAGTATCTTGAGCATGGGGCTTCAACAACAAGGGTAGAGGCAAATCTAGAAAAGGTTCGCGTGACGATTGAGTGGCCCATACCCACTAATGTACGAGAATTGAGAGGTTTTTTGGGCCTCACAGGTTACTACAGGAGATTTGTCGAGAATTACGATGCCAAGGCTTTTCCTCTAACTCAATTAATCAGGAAGGACGCCTTTGAATGTAATGATAGTGTGTGGGCTGCCTTTCAGACTTTGAAAAACACAATGATCACCTCGCCAGTCCTAGCTTTACCCGACTTCAACCAGTCATTTATAGTAGAGACGAACGCTTCCGACACTGGTTTAGGGGCAGTTATGTCCCAAAATCAATGGCCTATCGTGTTTTATAGTCACACTTTGTCTTTAAAAGCTCAGGCCAGGCCGATATATGAACATGAATTGATGGTGATTGTGAAAGCGATTCAACGATGACAGACCTAACTCTTGGGGCAACGGTTCATCATACACACCAATCAACAGGCCCTCTGATTTTTAGTGGACCAAACCGTTATCCAACCGAAATACCAAAAATGGGTATCCAAGCTATTGGGGTACGACTTCAAGATCCAATTCTGGCAAGGATTAGAGAACAAAGCGGCAGATGCTTTGTCTCGCATGCCTCCTGCAGCTCAATTGGCCACCCTTACCGCACCAACAATCTTAGATGTGAGTACAGTGAAGGAGAAAGTGTCAAGAGACTCGAGGCTACAACGGATTGGCAATGAGCTTGTAGCAGAATCAACAAGCCACCCAAAATTTTCATTACACCAAGGGACATTGTTGTACAAGGGGCAATGGGTGTTATTGGCGGACTCTTAGCTGATTCCGACTATATTACAGGCCTACCATGACTCGATCCTAGGCGGCCACTCAGGCTTTCTGAGGACGTATAAACGACTTACAACAGAACTCTATTGGCAAGGAATGAAGAGAGTTGTTAGGAGATACGTGGAAGAATGTGGGGTGTGTCAAAGGAACAAGATGTTGACATTACCCCTACTGGTCTATTACAACCGCTCCCAATACCCGAGAGAATTTGAGAAGACATTTCGATGGATTTTGTGGAGGGATTGCCTTGATCATATGGCACAGACACCATCATGGTTGTGGTGGAGCAAGTACGCGCATTTTCTTTCGTTAAGCCATCCCTATACACCGAAATCGATGGCAACTTTGTTTATCAGAGAAGTTGTTCGATTACATGGTTTTCCAAGGTCAATAGTATCGGATCGAGATAAGGTTTTCATCAGCCACTTTTGGGCTAAGTTGTTCAAAATTCAAGGGACTCAATTGCGTTGGAGTTCAACGTATCATCCTCAATGGGATAGTCAAATCGAGAGGGTGAACCGATGTCTTGAAACATACTAACGGTGTTTCTATGGGGAGAGACCCAAGCAATGGGCACAGTGGCTTCCATGGGCCGAATATTGGCACAACACCACATACCATTCATCATTGAACACCACGTCATTTTGGGTAGTGTATGGTTGCCCCCACCCCCATTGTTGTTTTATGGAACTCAAAAGATTTCTAACGCCACTCTCGATCATTAGTTGATGGAAAGGGATGTAACTCTAGATCGCATCCGATCGCAATTGAACTTAGCATAGGAGAGGATGAAAAGGTTTGCAGACTGTAAGCAAAGTGAGAAAGAATTTGATGTAGAGAATGGGTGTTCCTCAAATTAAGACCATATAGATAGGCTTTGGTAGCCAAGAGAAGGAATGAGAAACTAGCCCCCAAATACTTTGGACCGTATCGAATTATTGAATGGATCGAGGCAGTAGCATACCAATTGGACCTGCCAGCCACTTCCTCCATTCAACCAGTTTTTCAGATCTCCCAACTGAAACAGGCCCTGGGCAATCAACAACCGGTTGAAAAAGAACTATCGTGGCTGACAGACAAATTTGAATGGGTTGCAATACCGAAGGATATTATGGCTTATAGGAAGAATGAGACTACGAATGAATGGGAGTTGCTGATTGAATGGCAAGGGCTGCCAAAATATGAAGGGACATGGGAAGCACTTAACAATTTCCATAACCAATTCCCGAATGTTCACCTTGAGGACAAGGTGGATGTCACCCCGAGGGGTGATGTAAGGCCCCCAATGATTAATACTTATGTGAGGAGGGGCAAAAGCAGGAATTCACCCTCCCTTTAGCTTGTTAGTTTATTGTTGCTAGTATTTAAGTATTTTCTATTGTATTTTGTGGATACTTTTGTGTATGTCTTAGTTCTATGTCAAGAAGATAGAGTTGGGAGAGTCCCACCCTCTCGAAAGGTGGTAAGCTTGAGTTCAGTATTTTGTGGCTTCATCTGATTAATCAATCAATAATATTACCCCTCGGGGAGTTATGCTGTGAATTAAGTGAGTGGTATCCTAACATATACCATCAGTGGGAACTTTGCTTTCTAGTTGGGAAGTGTCTTTGTTCTTTTCACTTCTTACTACTCTTTTCATTCACTTTTTCTAACATTTCTAGTTCGAACTCATTCATTCGGGCAATGACTGCAGAAAACTGAGAAAAGGAAAGTTACATCTTTCTTTGACTAAACGTCCATTCAGAGTCTGAAGATATTAAAAGCTTTCTTACGAGACTTTATTCTTCTTTTTCTTCTTCTTATCGCCCAAGTTTTGGATTAGTGCATTAGTGGAAAGTCAAATGAATGCCTTTTGCAATCAAATATGAAAGGGATTCAGACTTTACGAGCCGAAAATTAGAGAAAGAAAACCGAGCTGAACTTCTGACAACCTACCTGCTTCCATAGAACAATACCATGGCAACATAGACCTAAGTGGTCATATTGGATCCTTGGGAACCATCACAAGTACGATCGACCTATATTTGAATGAGAATGTTGTGTCGTCCAGTGAAGCCTAGAAGAAGGTGACTCGCACAGACAACTGACTCCTTTTTAATAGAAATGAATAGCCAAACCAACCCAGTTGGCTGGACAATCTCAAAGATCTTATCGGTCGACAAACCGAAGACGGATGACCAATGTTATTAAAATCGTACGATACAACTCAAAACGAGAGGAAAACGATTCAAAACGTGGTTTTGAATCGGAAATTCCATGTCTCGTACGATTCACGTTTCTGAATCGTGCTTGAATCGAAACGTTTCAATTCAAAAATCAATGAACCTAGAACAATTGCAAAATACCTATGATTTTGGGTTTAGGATTACTTGCCAGCGTCGGATAAGAAACCTTCATGAAGCGGCAGAGAAGAAACGCTCGTGAAGAAGTTCGCCAGCATGCATGGAGCGGCGAAGAAGAAACCCTCGTGAAGAAGTTCGTCAGATTCCAGAACTTGAAGAAGATGAAGAGAGAGAGAGTGAAAGGTTGTGGGTTGCGTTGGGTTTTGTTTGATTGAGGAAGATGAAGGAGAGAAAGAGTGAAAGGTTGGGGCTAGGCATCTTTGAATATTCAAGAAGACGAAGAGACAAGGGAGAGACTAAGAGAGTTAAAGAAATTAGGAAAAGCGTGAAAGGAAATTTATTGGGAGGAAAGAGATTAAATAAAAAATAGAGTGCCCTCCCATTTTTTTCTCTTTTTCCAATGGCTATTCTTAACTCTCCTTCCAAGAAATTAAATAAACTCAGCTAAGTGTCATGCAAAATTCCATCTGTACTCAATACCAATATTCACTCTCATACGTGTGCCCTTTCCTTTTCTTTCTTTTTTTCAAATGGCTATTCTCCCTCCACAAGTGAAGCTCCAATTTTATTTACATTTAAATATTATTTCTCAAATTGAAACTTACAATACACGATACACTAAAATTTGATTTTGATACATGTTTTGTTTCACGAGTTAACAACCTTGTGGACGACCACAATCCCGACCTTACTAGCACCAGAGGTTTACTAATCAATGAATCCCTTCTCCCTACTTTCTTTTCTAACAAAATCAACCAACTCTAACCGATCACAATATGTTGTTGATATTGATTGAGTTTGACTGACTTCCGTTAACTGATTCCATCCATAAACCTAGAACCCAGCAACCTTCATAACTAAAGTGTCACAACAACATCCAAAGGTCACTTTTAGATTCTTAAGTCGGTGAGCAATGAAAAGCACATAGGAATGTTGATCACTATATAAATAAGCCACTTGCGGTTGAGAGAAAGCGAGCAGCACGTTGTCTTGGGCTCCACTGGAAGAAGTGATCCCAATGCAAAGAAAGCCATTGCACCTAGCCTAGCTAGCTAGCGTTTTTCAGCTGATTGTTTGGTTAGTTGTTGCGCACCTTCCCTCCTTCTCTCACTTTAGAAAGATTTAGCAATATTTTCTTATGATGAGCTAGTCGTGAGAGTATAATATATCGGTGTAAAAGATTGAGTGGGATCTCTGAGGCTGGTTATAGCAAATAGGATGTGCAAGTCATTTATAAGGGTGGAAAGAACACAAAAGCATTTTATTGTTAGCTTCTTCCAAGTCCAACCCTCTAACATTCCAAGAAAAATCCTACAATATGTTACGACCCGCTAGCCAGGTGAGGTGGTTCTTGTCATAGTTGGTGGAGGATAGTAGGTTATTCAACTCCCTCAGGCCACAAGTTGGCACTTCTTCTTGGATAGGATGGGCAATACAATAACAGTGCATTCTCAACTCACTCTCACACAACCTATGACCCACCAAAAAAATAAAAATCCTGATGACTTGGAAAAAAGTTCCCCCCCCCCCCAAAATATATATATATTTCTTTATGACCTTAGTCACTCAAGCTTAACCACTCATGAAAAATTTCATAAACGGCTTCATTGGTTGTCTATCTCCCTGGATGGTGTCACCCTTTGAAAGATGGATTCTGAAATACAGAGCCACACTTTCCTCAACTATTCATATGCTGGAAATTTTATGCCATCCATACTCTCCACCTTTAATTGGAATGTGGTGCTCCCCATGATAAAATTTAATCAAAATGAAAGTAAAAAAATGGGAAGTTTTGAGTCAAATAAGCAGACCAAGCAAAAAAATAATAATAATAATGATAAACGAACTCATTTTAACATAAAATGTTTATAAATAAAAAGCAAGTAAACAAGTTTACAACATTATTAGGGCTTTTAAATGATAAACAGCAAACAAAAATGAAGAATAAAGAAAAAGAAAATTTTTACAAAAACTTATTATTCAAGAATTGAAACTAATTTACCGATGAAGAGTAACCTTATTAATATTCAAGAATTCCACAACTAATGTCAATGGCAATCACTAAGTTCCTCGGCATCAGGAGTTATCAGAACATACAGAAATTGTCATCTGCATCTACCCTATTTGCTACTTATATGAGGAAAAAGATTAGATCAATAATTCTACACACCCAAAGGATTATTTGGCTGAAAAGGGATTATCTGGGTTCCTTTTCAGAGCCTACTTTTGGGTTATTTGGTCAGAGTGAGAAATGCTGAAATCTTCCAAGACAAAGAAGGGCCCTATTGCAGATATGATTGAACTTATCATCTTTTTAGCTTTTTATTGGTGTAAACATGTTTCTCCTTCTTGCAACTATACTCTCAACACTCTAATATCGAATTGGAAAACCTTTTTGTAACTTCATTGGATGGGATTTCTTTTCCTTTTTGTAAAGTTTCATTCTATCAATGAAATTATTTTTATTTCCTATTCAAAAATAATAATAATAATAATAATTCTACACATCCAATGTGTAAAAAGTAACTATCCTCCGAGATTGCATAGGATAAGGGAGGGAGGAGAATACCTTGTTCTTACAATGGAGTTACAACTTCAATCAGTAGATCAAACTTTCTTGCATAATTGATCCCTGAGAAGCTATATAAATCACCAGTATAGAGAAGATCCATAATCCATGAACACTGACCCTGCCACACATAAACATACAGATCAAAAACAACACGAATCCTTGAAAGAAAACAACCGCTACATACCAAAGCAAGCAGGTGAAAATAGAGTCCAAGGCATCAAAGATCCATAATGCCAATAAGCTTTCCGCATATCACAAATTAACCATAAATAAATTATTTAAGTATATACGTGTGTGCGCAAGAAACTGCATAGTCAATCAATCAAACTGTTGCTTTATTTTTAGATCATTAACAAATTGGTAAAACTCTATGCTCCTAGCCATTTAACAAACATAATCTAGGGTACAGAAATGAACCAGCTAGTACATAAAAATCGGAATTTCCAAGTTAACAACTTCTCTTCCCCCTTCTCACACATACTAGAACGGTTTCACAAGTACATGACCATAATCTGCAGTAAAGAATCTGCACAAGTACCAAAACAGAGCTCTTAGTTCGAAACCTACTTGGACCAAAACCAATCACACTGTAAATCCCAAAAAGGAAGAAACCAACATACAGTAAACCACAAGCATGAAAGGGAAATTAGTAATTATCCTCTGAAGGCATCTTCTTCATATCGTTTCTGAGGTGAAAGATAATTAATAGATGCATAGAACCCATGAACTCCAACCCACCGCTTCAATGGAAAAACAAGCAAGTCTTAACTTTTGATCTTCTTCATCCTACAAGAGACCATATACCTTTCTGCTACATTAAATCTAATTGGAGTAGGAGATCCTAGAAATGCTGATTCGAAATTGGAATTAGAAACCAAAATCCAACGAAAAGCAGCACAAAGACGAAAACGGCTGATCATTACAAGTCACTCCAAACACAGAATTCGAGAGAGAAGAAATGGTCAAAAACCATAACAAAGAAATCGAAGAGAATACAAACAAAACCCAAAAGAAGACGACTTTCAAAACTTACGGATCAAACCCAGAAAAAATCGATAGAAGTGGCAGCAGAAATGCAGCAAACAAAATGGAGAACAAGGATCAGACGATAAAGCTTGAGCCGCCTGTTTCTACTTGTATCGATGAGTTTGCGTGAAACCCACCACCCAGATTTCGCCTAGTCCCCTTCCGTTTCCGTTCCATTCACCGCAGACTTTTTCTTCTTCAATTATTTTATTCATTTTAGTTGATGGATTAAACTTCTTCTTTTATTCCTTTTAGCCCTTTTAAATGGGCTACTTGGAATGTGGGGTCGATTTTATTCTTCTTGTTTACCATGTTCTTCAACTTCTTCTAGATATATGTCATCTTCCTCTTTCTTTCTTCCTTCAAATTTACTCAGCGTTGTTAGAAGAATAGAATAATTCAAAGGAAATACCTTCAACTTATTCGAAGTGTTTGAATTAAGTTGAGTTAAAAAGCTTTTTTAGGTTGGTTTAACTTCAGTCAGTTAAGTTGTTTTTTTAGTTCAAACAATATAAGTTGTTATAAGCTTTAACCCCACTTAATTTGGTTTTTAAATTCTCTAAATTAGTTTGAGTTGAATTTAATATGTTTTATGAGAAGTGTAATAATTATCGTCGTCGGTCTATAATTATTACACGACAATCATGATATAATTAAACAAGGACTTAATATTCTATCATAAGAATAAATATTATTTAAGGGTTGTATTTTTTTTTTACGGAAATTAAGAGTTGTATTTTAATCTCTCTTAAAATGTAGGAGCGATGGTATCACGTCAAATTAATTGGTTTTAAAGTAAAGAGTGATTCGTTCAATCATAAGAAATGTAGTTTATATCAAAATTGTTTTATTTTTTAAAATTTGTTGTAAATGGAGTGAATATCACATCCTTTTGTGTTTGGACCATGGGTAGAAAACAACATTTATAGGCAAAAAGATTGTACTAAATTATCACACAACATCATAGGGTAGGACATAGGTAAGATCTAAAGTTCCTTTGACCTAGAGAGAATCTAGTTGAAAATCAACTGTTACATTGTCAATTGAATGATACTTTATTTAAGTACTCAATATAGAAACCAGATTGACTTTTAAAACACCAAGAAATCAGAGATTGTTCAAATAGAGAAAGCAAAAATCCATATATTAGTCATCTAGAGTTTTTTTTAGTACATCATCATTTGGGGGTGGGGGATTCGAACCTCTAACCTCATGATCAAAGGTACATGTCAGTTACCGCTGAGCTAAGCTCACTTTGGCTATAAGTCATCTAGAGTTGATATTCAAACCATGATAAATTAAATTGTTTTTACCATATGTGATATCTTAAAGTTTTTTAATGCTTAAAAATGTCAATTTGTTGGATGTTGAAGATATTGACTTAGTTTGTTGAATGTTCAACGGTGTTATTTTGTTGAAGGTAGAAGATGTTGGTTGGTTTTGAAGGGTGAACCATTCCATCCCAGAACAAAAATTAGGCATTCAACAATTTTGAGAAATAGATCTTTTTAGAGGGAATCTTAAGGAAACTTTCAACCCTTCAAAATTGAATTAAATTTATGTTTAAACTCTTTAATTTTTTTTTTTTTTTTTGAAAAAGGAATTAATGCATAGAATAAAGATATTTTTAAACTCTTTTAATTAAAGAATAAAGAATAAAGATATTTAATTAATGGTTTTAATTAATGCATAGAATAAAGATATTTTTTAAAAACTCTTTTAATTAAAGAATAAAGATATTTTTATGGTGGCTAACCAAAAAGCCTTGAATTAGGTGCCCATTGGTCTCATTGGGTACTCGTATTTAATTGAGAAATTTTGATAGATAGACCGTTTGAGATTCATATTTTCACATATGTCTAAAAATTTGCATATTTTCAATATTAGATTTCCAGCTATATTTTCTTACATTTTTACTCTTGTATATATCATCTCTCTTCAAATAATATTATAAATGATAATATTATATGTCATATTAGCTAACCGAATATGCTCCATTTTAGGAAGGTTATTCTCAACCGATTTTCACCAAATTCCTTAAATTTAGGAATGTTCCCAAATCGTGGTTTAATTTCCTTCCTTTTTCGGCTGCTATTCGTTTTGGTTCTATTTTCGGCTGCTTCTTCTTCATTTTCCGACAGCATTTTTTCATTTTTTCTCTTCCAAGATTGTCGGTGTTTTTCAAGGTTTTTTTACCTGCTCTGTTTCGGTGATTTTCGATTGTTTACAGTTCATCGAAAGTTTGTTTGTTCCCGGTAGTTTTTCCAGTGGTTTCCCTGCTGTATTTAGGTTGTTTATGGAGGTTTCTGGCAAACTTTGTTCAACTTTTCTGTTTCGGTTTCCAGTGTTTTTAAGATGGATACGTTTTCAGTTTTTATATTTTATATATTCAAAGGGATATTTCGTTTTAGTTAATGTCAGTTTCATATATACACATTATAAACATGTTTTTAGATGGGTACATTTTCAGTTTTAATATTTAATATATTTAGAGGGATATCTCATTCCAGTCAATGTCAGTATATATTCATCTGTATATATCATATTTTATATACCATATTCCAAAGTATACATAAATATATATCATATGTGAGTATACTTATGTTTCATATATACCATGTGGTATATATTTCTATATACTATGGAATATGGTATATAAAAAATGAAATATATAAAATATGATATATACAGATGAATATATAAACCATGTGTGTCTGATACATATTTTGTGGTTCATATATACCAGCAGTGAAGAAGTAAAGGGATTATGAAAAAACAGAGTGTTGACGCCTTAGGGACGGTGGGCGAGAAAAAACCTTAAAAACCCGTGGGAATACAGAGCATGAATTAGGTATTTCGAAGCAATATACCAGATTATGTGAAATATACCTCGGAAGTTCGAAATATACCAGACGTTTTCTGCTACCAGCGATTCGTCTTCTTCGCGCGCTTTCTGTGTCTTCTTCTGTGCAAAATCGCCGAAAAAAAACGAAGCCTATTCCGGTACAAATCGTGGGTTCAAAAGCAAGCTTCAAATCGTGAGTTTTTTTCCTTTTTTGATTTCTAGACCTAAAGAATATACCTCCGAAGTTCGAAATATACCAGAGGATTTCTACAAACAGCGGTCCATCTTCTTCCCGAACTTCCTGTGTCTTCTCCTTCGCAAAATCGCCGGAAAAACGAAGCAAAAATCTTGGGTTGAACCGAAGCAAAAATCGTGGGTTTTTCCCCCCCAATTGCACGATCTTTCCTTTTTCATTCCCTCTCTCTCACCCACGGTCTAAAAAATGAAGGAAACGATTCTTTCCTTTTTTTGTTTTTTTTTTTAAATGGTTAGTAGAGTATATGAGGGCTGAATCGTAAAAGGGCCATGATTTTTATGAAAAAAAATTTGGTCATTAAGCCTTTTTTGTAAAAAATTGGAAACTTGGACATTTATGAAATATAGGGCCCATATTTGGGCTATCTATGTACTTTTCCCTATTTAATTAGGTTAAATTATAGAAAACACTTCTAAACTAGAATCCATTTCAAAAGTATCCTTGAACTTTAAAAAATTTCAAAATTTTCTCTAACCTTTTGAAAACGTCCAAAAATACTTTTACCATTAAGTTTTGGATGGAAAACGTTAAATATTCATTAATGTCCTTACCTTTCAAAAATTTTTAAAAATACCCTTGCTGAAAACCGTTTCTTCTCTTTCTTTTTCTCTCTACATATTTTTCCTACACAAAAGTTAATGTGAAATTTACTTATAAAGGCTATGTGCAACAAAACACTAGATAAAAACATAGTTTGAAATTGAACTCTCTTTTTAAGAGCGTAAAAAAGGTAAATAGGAGAAAAAAACATGTTTTTTTCTTCTTTTTGCTCTCTCTCCGTTTATGTGTGTAAGTGATAAGTAAGAGATTAATGTGGTTTTCAATTACAATGAACTTGGTGGTGAAGGAAGAGAGGAGTAAATTTTTTTTTTCTTTAGAAAGTTACGAGGGAGAGTTATGATTATGGATTTTGGGTTTTGGAAGCTTATTTGGTCATTTTTTTTAGAATAAAAGCTTCAATTAAACTGCACACAAACATAGGTACAACTAATGTCCTCATTAAGCGTGAAGGACAACTCATTCTAAAAAAGTAGCCTTTCCCTCCAGAGAAGAGGAAGACTCGACCAAAAAGAAAATTCGAATGTAGTGGGGCTCTAGCGAGCATGTGAGCGACTTTGTTACACTTCCTAGGACACAACACCCGATTGTGCTGCGATCTCTTCAATTTCTTCCACTACATTTTTAGTTTTGGCAAGATCTTATCCCGAATCCCAAAGCTCATTCACAATATGAGACAAGTCTGATTCAACAAGGATGGGGTGAATGTTGTTTAGAAGCAGACAATAGATAGATTTCAATTCCAAAACAATGGTTTTACCCTCTAATGCTTTAATCTTCCATTTCCTCTTACAGGTTTTAACACTGCCGCAGAAGGGAGATCCCCGAACTATCTAGTCGAACCCTCCTTTCCTTTTCACTTCACACCACAACGCATCAACATTTAATTTCCAGATATCAACTAGAGGAGTCTACCAATTTGATCAAGACTCTTGCGGCTCGTGGATCTCGGAGAAACCAGGTTTGCCTCACTCCAATTATTCAACTTGTTCATGTATCCATCAATTATGTAAATTAGATAATGTCAATCCATTGTATTAGCTAGCTAATGAATTTGAGTTCTTTGGTTTTTGAAATTCCAAATACACCACATAATTAGGATTGCTTTCGCAAATTCATCTTGATGTAATTCTTTCACCAACCATTTCCATATGTCAATAGTGTTCCAACAGTCCCTGAAAACAGAAAATCGATCCACAATGCTGGGGAGGAAATTCAACCAAACCCTTTTAGAAATTTTACAGCACCAAATGATGTGGCTGGTGGGCTCCTCTTTGGCCTGCAAATATAGCAACAAAGGTCAATATCCATGCCCCTATTTTTTTATATTAAATTTGGTTGGTATTGCTGTAGGATTGGAATTCTCTAATTCCGTTAGCGGAAGCGAATTGAGACCGATTCGTAGTTAATTTTGTTTAATCTAAAATACCAATACATTGGCAATAAACTTATAACTATTCTAGATTTATATTAAGGCTAAACATACAAAAATATTAGATCTAAATCTAATAGGGAGAAGCGAACATATCGCCATTTGTCGTCTCTGAAATATCAAGAACGCCTTTCTTGATTTTGGACCAAGCGTCAATAATTGGGACACCACCAATTGATCTTTCCCACTATAACTCTGAGATTAGGAATGTAGTTGTGAGACTACCTAATCTTGAATGGGAAAAACTTGATAGTGTTAATATCTAAAATACGGAAGCAATTTTGGATTTTAGGCACATAAGAAGCTCAATTTGATCAAACATTGCATGCTGTTCATATGGAGAAAAACAGAGACAGTTTACCTACCTTGTTTCAATGGAGAAATTGGTTGGATTTCCTTCTTGTTTTTCTTCACCAATGAGTCACGAACTACCACTGAATCTTCCTTGCTATCCTCAAGCCTTTGGAACGGATTGTGGGGTCCTCAAGTGATGGAATTGAAACGAAAAAACTTGAACAACAAGCTTATGGAGGTGGGTATGGTGAGCTTCAATTTTGGCAGCAATTCAGTAGGTTCTCAGCATGGTTTCTTCAGCAATCTTCTTCCCTTTTATAGAGGGATAAATGAAGAAGAAAAACCCCACAGATTGACACTCAATCAGCTCCAATTTAGTGGAGAATATAGTGGCTTTAGAGAGGGGAGTGCATGAGTTTAATCACCATGCACTCCACCTCCAAAAAATCAAATTTAATTTGATTTTAATTAATTCAAGATTATCTTGAATTAATCCACTTAATTATTTAATTTTAAATAATCTGAAATTTGAAAAATCATTTTCAATTTTTCAATTTTAAATTAATTCAAAATTAATTTAAAATAATTATTAATTAAATAATTAATTATTAATTTAATATTTTGCCACCATTCCCGAACATTTCCGAAATGTCATTTTCGAATCATGAATCTCTATTCATGTTTTCGATATTTAAATCATATTTAAATATTAAATATCTCAAAATACTCGTTTTTTCACAAAAATCAACGTACCGACAACGCCTATCACCTCTATTCATTTCTCTCAACATGAACTTAAAATAATTCATATTTTATCCATCATATTGTTCCAAAGGTTAGTCTCAAGCTAGCAAGGGGACCTAGTGGACCTACAGATCATGGGCTCCAACGGTACGAGGTTAAACTGGCCAAACTCTTTCAACCTAACTAACCAACATCCGTTAACTACCGGGACACTCCACTATAGCCTAGTAGTTGAACTCCCCTCACTGTAGATATATTTCCGTCCACTCAACCATGATTAGTAAGTCAATCCTTCACAGGTCGTTCGTTACTATAGATTGGTCAAAAGTCTGTTTTACCCCTATAGCACATCTTAGTTCCTTAAGTCCACTGGTCCTCTAATGAACAATTTTGTTCATGATCCAACCATTAAACAAGATCCCTCTCGGGCCAATGAGAGGGTGGGGCCCCTTGTTCAAGCCTTGGATTCAGCACTGAAGGGAACAGCCTCTCTACTATCCTTAAATAGGGTAGGAGTGAATTTCGTCTTGCTTTACTATGTCCCTAGCCATCCATTTAGTGTTATCCCCAAAATGGTAGGATTATTGAATGGAATTTTATGACCACTCTCACCCATGCAGATCAAAGGATAACCCTAAACGAACAAGAGTTCATAGCAAGCTCAGGATTAAGATCGAGTTACCTAGGTCATCGCATGAAATAATCAGTCTTAACAGTAAACGGTGTTATAAAGTAAGAATGACTTATTTCTCGGTCTTGTCTTGTGTAAACATCTTTTACACAGGATGCCCCTACTCGCATGTCTTTACATGAACGATCCATGATCACATCGTTTGCCTTATTCGCAAAGTAGGTCGCATCCATAGTGTTACCAGAACAAAGTACCCAACCTTATTCATTTACCATAGACTATTTAGGTTATATACTTGAACTTGATCCCTGTCCATATTCACGATATAGTTCGAGTATCTCATGTTATAACCATGGATGTTTCCACTGAATAACATCTTTATTATATAAAGGATAACAAAACTTGAGTTCTAGGACATAAACCCCAACAAAACTCTTAGAGAGAAAAATTCTCTCTAGAGTTCTTGCGTTGAGAGAATATGAGAGGGAGACAAGAATGAGACCTTTGGCCTCATGGTGGTCATTTGTTATAGTACCTAAACCTTAGGTTTAGTGTTCTATTTATAGGAGAAAGACCATAAAAAAAAATATTCATTTAAACTCAATTGTTTCCATAACCGATTTAATCTTTTCCATAATTAATCAATTCCATAATTGATTAATCTTTTCCATAAATGATTGATCACTTCCATAAGTGATTAAATCATTTTCATAAATGATTAATTACTTCTATAAGTGATTAATCATTTCCATAATTGATTAATTTCCAATTAATTAATTCTTTAATTAATTAATCACCAATTAAATATCATATATTTAATTTCAGACCTTCTATTAGTTAATTAATTAATTACCCAATCAAATATCATATATTTAATTTCAGGCCTTCAATTAATTAATTCTATGATATGAATCAAATTCACATTAAAATGTGAACTCCTTCAAATTCTCTTATATCATATAAATTTAATATGAATCAAATTCATATTAATATTTGAACTTCTTCAAATATTTATTTCTCTCGTAATAATAAAGTTTAATTTCAAATTAGATTTTACATTTTAATGTATCACTATACATTATATTAACTTGTATCTCATACAATTAACTTAATTCCCAATATGAATTTGAACTATTCAAATTCTCTCAAGATATAATTATTCCTAATTACTCTTTACGAGCTAGTAGGGGGACCTAATGGACCTACAGATCAGAAGCTCCAATGATATGAGGTTAACTGATTAAACTCATTAATCAGGTTAACCAATATTCATTAACTGTGGGTCATTTGTGACGCCCCGTGCACTTTTGGGTGTATTTAAATTCCGTGTTTTGAGTTGAAAGAAATATAATTTCTATTTTGGCTTGAACTTAGGAATTTAATTATATACCAAGGCGTTGGGAAATTATTCTTGGAATTAATCGTTAAATTAAGTTCCTTTCCTAGAGCTCGATTAAAAATTGGTTAGCGTGGTTTAGCAGGTCGGTCTAAGTGTTGAGTTTTTCACACTAAGTCAAGGGGATTAGTTGGGAGATCCTATTCTTTCTCTCTGTGGGTGTGTTGTGGCCATGAGAACCCATTCCCACCGCAATCGTCGAAGTGCACCGTCGTCACCGCTCCTGTCCCGCCAGATCCCATCAACTGCAGCAACATCGTAGCTGTTCCTCGCCGGTAAACGGAGACCCGAGTGTCGTCGCTTCTTTTCCTCTCATTTCCTTGTGTTTTTGGCCAACGACTCGTGGGTAATCTCCTTCTCTCTCGTTCCTTGTGATTTTAGACCCGATCTAAGTCCCTTTGAATCTGTTTTGGTCAGATCTCGCGTGTCTAGCATCTCAGAGTGTCTCTTCCGCGCGATTTCGCCTCTGTCCAGAGGTGTTTTGGCTCCGTTTTGGATCGTTACGACGTCATATAGCGTTTTCGGTAAGTTTTAGCTCTTACCCATTCTTGGTTAGAGCTTATATGAGAATGCCCATGTCGTTTAGGTGTTGGAATTTTAATTTAAAGGTGAATTTCTGTTCTGCAGCGCCGTCTAAGTGTTCGATTGAGTTCGAATCACTTCAGCTTGATCACCCACTACCCAAGGATCATTCTAGCGCGTTGTTAGAGGTTAGAATAACCCGTTTAGCATGAAAGCGGGTTCGTTTGGGTAAGTTTCTTTGCTGTCCCTAGTTTGATAGCTTTTAAAGTTGTGTTGCCCATTAGTTGTTCTAGCCTTAGAAGCGTTGTATATCGTTGCCCATTAGTTATTTAGACTCTTAAAGTGTTGCCAAACCTTTATAGGTCCTAGAATATGTATATAAATGGGTCATCATTGCTGTTTTAGTTAAAAGCATGTAATATATCTATGCCCATTAAGTCTCATTGCCTAAATAGTTTTACCCAACCCTTATAGGTTCTTAAAGCATGAATTAATGAGTTTATGCTTGCTGTCCATAGTTTGAAAAGCTTCCCCAATAGGTCTCCATCAATTATCTTAGGCTTAGTAGCGTGCCCAATCCTTAGGAGTTCCTAGTGCGCTTTATGTGGGTCATTTGCTTGCTGTCCAACAGCTGAAAAGCCTTATCTAGAGCCATTCGGCGAATACCCATTGCTCGTTGTGCCTTAGACATGGTTGCCCATGGTCTAAAGGTTTTGGGTTTTCATTATGAGGAATGTTTGAAGGCTGTCCAACAAAGAAATGAGCTTGGTAAAGTGGTTTTGGCCCTTAGTGTAGCATGTTTTAGGGCGTTCTCTTCTGGTTTAGTTTTTGATGGATAATAATTTTGGTTGTAGTTCGAGGTGCTTGTGGAGCTTGGTGCAAGAGTCGCTTTGTTGGTAATTTAGAAGCGTTATTGTAAGTAGTTTCTACTTGTTGGGTGTGTTTGATTGCATGAAGCCTGTTTGTGTGTTTTCTTGCTTTATCGTTATACTTGCGAAAAGTATGATCTATTGTGTTGATATGTGTTGTATTGCTCGAGATGAGCATGTATTGTGTTATTGCTTGAGATGAGCCTATACTGTTTAGTTGCTTGGGATGAGCATGTCTTGTGTTATTGCTTGAGATGAGCATGTATTGAGTTATTGCTTGGGATGAGCATGTATTGTGTTGTTGCTTGAGATGAGCCTATACTGTTTAGTTGCTTGGGATAAGCATGTTCTGTGTGTTTAAGCATGACGAGGTGTTGCATTCTAGCATGATGGGATGTTGTGTTGTGTATGTTCGGTTAGGCTAGCATGTTGTCACGGGATGTGTAGCATGCGTCTAGTAGTTGCGTTACATGACGCGTAATCATGTGTAGGTGCGCAGCGTGGCTCGTAATTCACATGTTTGGTTTTGTGTAGCATGGCGCGTAATATATGTGTTTGGTTTTGCGTAGCATGACGCGTAATGCATGTGTTGGATTTGTGTAGCATGACGCGTAATGCATGCGTTTGTTTAGCGTAGCATGACGCGAAAATCATGTGGGCTAGGTGTGCAGCGTGGCGCATAATTCACGTGTTGGTTTGCACAGCATGGGGTGTAATTCATGCTGTAGGTGCGGAGCTTGTGCGGCAGAGGCTGAATGATGGATGTGAGTTAAGATGATAAATAATAATAAAGATAAATTCAGCCAACCTTAGTGCAAGTATACACTATCGCACGTAGTAATAAAAACCTTAGAAGTATTCCAAGGGTATCGATCCTGTACAAAGTAATAGGGAAAATACTCTATCATTCACATTAGAGAATAAGACATATATATAGGAATACAAAAAAACCCTAACTTAAGAAATGTACAATTACGATAAAGGACATATATACAAAATAGCATATATCATAACACTCCCCTTCAAGTTGGAGCAAATATGTCAATCATGTCCAACTTATTGCAGAGATATGTAATTCTTGCTCCATTTAATGCTTTGGTAAAAATATCTCCCAATTGTTCTCATGTCTTCACATATCCTGTGGACACCAACCCTTGTTGTATTTTCTCACGAATGAAGTGACAATCCACTTCAATATGTTTAGTCCTCTCATGAAACACTGGATTAGATGCAATGTGAAGTGCAGCTTGATTATCACACCACGATTTAGTTGGCATAGTAACACTGAACCCTATCTCCGTCAACAGTTGATGTATCCATACTATCTCACATACAAATTGTGTCATAGCTCTATATACTGATTCAGCACTCGAACGTGAAACCACATTCTGCTTCTTACTCTTCTATGAAACCAAATTGCCTCCTACAAAGACACAATATCCAGAAGTTGATCTTCTATCTTCTTTAGATCCAGCCCAACCAGCATCTGAAAAGCATTCAACTTTTGTATGACCATGATCTTTATATAAGATTCCACACCTTGGGGCAACTTTCAAGTAGCACAAAATTTGTTCTACTGCAGCCCAATGATCTACTGTAGGTGATGACATATATTGAGTTACAATACTCACTGAATAAGCAATGTCTGGTTGTGTCACTGTTAGATAATTCAACTTCCCAACTAATCTTCTGTATCTTTCTGGGTCTTTAAATAATTCTCCTTCTTTGGTGAGTTGCAAATTTGGTATCATCGGAGTACTACATGGTTTAACTCCTAGTTTTCCTGTCTCAGATAACAAATTAAGTACATATTTTCGTTGTAACAAAAAGATACCTTTCTTGCTTCTCATCACTTCAATACCCAGAAAATACTTTAGTGTTCCCAGATCCTTAGTATGAAATTGACCCTGAAGGAAAGTTTTGAGAGAGGCTATACCTGATGTATCATTACCAGTTATAACAATATCATCAACATACACAACAAGCAAAGTAATACCATTCTCAGATCGTCGGTAGAAAACAGAATGATCAGACGTACTTTTCTTCATTCCAAATTGCTCAAGTGCCTGACTAAACTTACCAAACCATGCACGTGGACTCTGTTTCAATCCATACAATGATTTTCTAAGGCAACAAACTTTATCACTCTCTCCCTGAGCAATAAATCCAGGTGGTTGCTCAATATAAACTTCCTCCTGAAAATCGCCATGTAAAAAGGCGTTCTTGATGTCTAGCTGATGTAAAGGCCAAGCTTGAGTAGTAGCCATGGAAAGAAACAACCGAATAGACGTTAGTTTAGCAACTGGAGAAAATGTATCAGAATAATCAATCCCATAAACTTGAGCAAATCCTTTAGCAACAATACGTGCTTTCAAACGAGCAACGGATTCGTCAGGATTGACTTTGATGGCAAACACCCATTTACACCCAATGACCTTCTTGCCTGCAGGACGAGATACTAAATCCCAAGTACCATTAGCATCTAAAGCATTCATCTCCTCAATCATTGCATAGGGCCAACCAGAATGAGATAACGCTTTATGAACAGAGTTAGGGATAGAAACAAAATCAAGGGATGTGATAAACGAATATGTGGGTGATGACAACTGGTTATAAGACACAAACGAAGAAATATGATAAGTACATGTGCGCTTACCTTTACGAAGGGCAATGGGAAGATCATCACTTGGTCCAAGATCAAACGTTGAAGAATCTTGTGGCGTAGGACATGTGCCTGAAGGTTCCTGTGGTGGCCTCCTGGAGTATACCTGAGTAATGGGTGGATGAGGAGGGATATAAACTGATGGGGAAGGATCAGGGAAGATGATGGAGAGATAATCTCATAGATAAAGAGATCATCATCCTCCCCTCACTCGGGCTCAACAATGACGGACTAAAAGGAGTATCTTCGAAAAAAGTAACATCCGGAGAAACAAGATATTTGTTAAGACTAGGACAATAGCAACGATATCCCTTTTGAACACGAGAGTAACCGAGGAGATGCACTTCAAGGATTTAGGATCTAGCTTGGTATGATGAGGATGAACATCTCGAACAAAACAAGTGCAACCAAAGATTTTTGGTTCAATGGGAAACAAAGGTTTGGTGGGAAAGTGTACACGATAAGGAATCTCACCATTAAGGACGGATGGAGGCATTCTATTAATTAAGAAACACGCTGTGGAAACTGCATCGACCTAGTAAGGCTTTGGAACATGCATTTCAAAGGATAATGCTCTCGCGGTTTCAAGTAAATGCCTATTTTTTTCGTTCAGCGACCCCGTTTTGGGATGGAGTGTCAGCACATGAAGATTGATGAACAATTCCATTTTTACACAAGTAAGAACCAAGCATGTGAGAAAAATATTCACCAGCATTATCAGTGCGCAAAGTTTTCAAAGACACATTAAACTGAGTTTGAATTTTAGCATGGAAAGCACAAAAGTGAGAAAGTAACTCAGAACGATTTTTCATTAAATATAACCAAGTTAGACGAGAATAGTCGTCAACAAAAGTAACAAAATAACGAAATCCAGTTTTGGACAATATTGGACACAGACCCCAAACATTAGAATGAACTAATTCAAAGGGAGCACTAACTTGTTTATTGACTCTAGGACTGGAACTAAGATGATGAAATTTAGAAAACTGACAAGACTCACAATTTAAAGACGATAAAGACTGAAAAGCGGGATAAAGATTCTTCAACACAGACAAAGAAGGATGACCCAAACGACAATGGATTTCAAATGGGGAGGCAACTCCAGAACAGGCCACAGCTTTCGGTAGTTGGTGATAAAAAATGTAAAGACCTCCAGACTCATATCCTTTACCAATAATCTTCTTCGTCATACGATCCTGAAACAAGCAATAGCCAGGGAAAAAGAGATAAAACAATCAAGGTCACAAGTGAGTTTACTCACAGAAATCAAGTTAAACGAAAGTTTAGACAAATGTAAAACAGAAGACAAATGAAGAGAAGGTGTGAGATCAATGGTGCCATAACCAAGAACAGATGATGTTAATCCATAGGGGTGAGCAAGAAAAGCCGAAAAACCGAGCCGACCGATCGAACCGATGTCGGTCGGTCGGTTTTTGAATAATCTCGGTCGGGTTCGGTTTTACAAGATGTAAAACCGACCTTTTGGTCGGTCGGCTCGCCCAAAAGAGGTGAAAACCGACACCACCGACGGAAAAAAAAAAGTGAAAAGCGCGTATGATTGATTGCATTCGACCATCAGTCGATGGTCTTCCCAAGTAAAAATTCAAATTTTTTTTTATATATTTTTTTTTTCGAATCTCTTTCCTTCTTTCTTTCAGTTTATTATTCTTATTTTCTTAAACCGACCGCCGGAAACTGACACGTCGGTGATCGGCGTCGGTGATCGGTTTTGGACTCAAACCGATGGTGATCGGTGAGCATCGGTCGGTCGGCGTCGGTTTTGGACTCAAACCGACGTCGATCACCGACGTGTCGGTTTCTGGCAGTCGGTTTTTGTCGGTTTTGGGGGATTGGTTACGGCGGTCGGTCGGTTGGGTTCGGTTTTAAGAATGGATCGTGAAGAAGAAATAAAAAAAATAAAAAAAAGGAAAAAACAGAAAAACAAATGGTGAAGAGAACATTCTGAAAGAAGAAGAAGGATGTAAAAAAAGAAGAAGAAATGGAGAAGGATGAAAACATACCGAAGAAATAAGAAGAAAAAGAAAAAAACGAAAAAGAAAATACAAAAAAGAAAAAGAAAAAAAATAAACTAAAGTCTGTGCAAGAAAGAAAAAGAAGAAGAAGTGAAGAAGATGGAACTTGGAACCTGAAGGCTGAAATGAGAGAAGAAGAATTGAAGAAGACAAAGTGAGAGATTTAAGAAAATAAGAATAATAAACTGAAAGAAAGAAGGAAAGAGATTCGAAAAAAAAATATAAAAAAAAAAATTTGAATTTTTACTTGGGAAGACCATCGGGGCGGCTGCTGCAGGCGCATTAAATGTGCTGTAGCAGCATGCAATCAATCATACGCGCATTTCACTTTTTTTTTTCCTGTCGGTTGTGTCGGTTTTCGCCTCTTTTGGGTGAGCCGACCGACCGAAAGGTCAGTTTTACATCTTGTAAAACCGACCCCGACCGAGATTATTCAAAAACCGACCGACCGACATCGGTTCGGTCGGTTTCGGTCGGTCGGCTCGATTTTTCGGCTTTTCTTGCTCACCCCTATTCTCAGGTGTATCACTGGTGGAAGCAATCTGAGTAAGTTGAGGTTGATATCCCTTACTTAACAACTTTTGACAATCACATTTTATATGACCAGGCTTCCGACAATAGTTACATACAATCTCCTGTGAATCCTGTTGCCGATTATCATAACCAGTTCTCTGAGTATTAGTGCTCGTTCCTCTATTAACCTTAGAGTCATTATTTCTACTAATCAAAGCACTGTTAGATTGAGGGACAGACGAACTTATTTGAGGACTTTCAATACGGAGAACTCTACTGAAGACTTCGTCCAAAGTAGGAATTTCAGAACCAGAGAGAATTTGTGCTTTTGCCATCCCAAATTCAGGTTGAAGTCCATTAAAAAATATCATGACGGCCATCTTTTCTCGCTGAGCTTGTTGAACCTTTATATCAGTGGTAAATGGGAATAATGTACCAAGCTCTGCACATGTCTTCTTAAGCTGCATGAAGTAATTCGTCACAGATTGTTCTTTCTGAGCTGCATGAAAGAAGGCCATGGAAACATCATACATTCTGTGAACTTGCTCTTTACCTGAGTATAAAAATTCTGTGAACGCTAGTAGATCTTTCACCGAATCACAATGATTAAACAAACCAACTATCTCGTTTTCTATAGAATTCTTTATTCCCAAGTACAACCGAGCATCATCTCTAAGCCAAACCTTCTTCTTTGTGTCATCCTCTGGCAGATCCTCAGTGATATGGTCATCCATCTCAGTGCTTCGTAGATAAAATCGAATTGTACGACTCCATTCATAGTAATTGGAGCCATTTAGCTTATGTTTCGTGAACTTCGAAGAAATGGGAACTCCATTAGATATGACCAAAGGTTTCATCTCAGCCATTGGTAGCTTAAAACCGCTGAAAAACCTCAATAAAACCACAAAAAATAGAACTGAATCGCAAAAAATAGCTTGATACCGAAGAAACCTACACAACTCGAGACCAAAAAAGGTGATACTCCAAAATCTAATTACACAGGCTGTCCGGAAACAATAAGGCAAGACAAACCCAGGCGGTGGAAGGGGAAACGGGCGGCTCACGCGCCGACGCGTGGCGACGGAGGCAGAAAGTTTCGGCGGCGCGTGTGGCTCACGCGCGGTGTTTTCTGACGATCGGCGATGGCACTTCTGCTCTACTGATGGCGGCGCTCCTTCCTAGGTAGGTGGTGATGACAAACAACCACTCAAACGTGGTGACCCAAACTACAAACCCTAACCCTAGAGAAAAAACCCTAGCTGCCAAAGAGAGAATTCAAAACCCTAATGGCTCTGATACCATGTACAAAGTATTAGGGAAAATACTCTATCATTCACATTAGAGAATAACACATATATATAGGAATACAAGAAAACCCTAACTTAAGAAATGTACAATTACGATAAAGGACATATATACAAAATAACATATATCATAACAGATCCCTGATAGCAGGCAGAAATGCCGTTATTTTAGTCCTAAATTATTAGGCTTTTGAATGCTTTTATTGTGTTTTTATTTAGAAAATTTAATTAAATTCATTATTTTGTCCCTAGGAGCAATTTAGGGAATTATGGAGAAAAAGGGCCCAAAAAATGAAGAAATCAAGCCACTTTTCCAAGGATGGGTCAAAGAGGAAGCCCAAAAGTCAACATTTTAAGAGTTGGCCCAAAAAGTGTGGAGAAGACCCAAGAGGAAGTGCCAGCCTGCGGAATGAAGCTTCTGGAATCGTTGCAGCGTCGCGACGCTTGGACAGCGTCACGATGCTGTCCCATTTCTTGTCGAGCAAGTCGAGTGACGTCACAGCGTCGCGACGCTGTGCCGATAGCGTCGCGACGCTGTCCCATTTCCGGGCCTATAAAAGGCGCCTCTTGGCTCCCCATTTTGGATCAATCAATCATCCAGCATTCTTCCATTCCTTTCCTTTCCTCTCTTTTAGCATTCTTTCAAGGCTTTTTAGCCTTTTTTGAGGGTCGAGAATGAGAATTTTGTGGGAAGCTTTGTAGCGAGCAACTTAGGAGGCTCGGAGTGTGGTTCGAAGGGACTCCAAGCGCAAGCGACGGGGTTCTCGACGGTCACTTTCCTTACTCTTATTTTGCTCCAAATTATGCTTTATATTATGTACATGTTAGAATTTTTTACCATGTATAGCTCAACCCATATTGGGGTCTTGAAATGAAAGTTCATAGTTAATTGTTATTATGATTGCCTATCTCTTGTCCATTTACTAGTTATTTGTATGGATGTTCGTAATGCTTTATATGATCTGGCCAGTTATATATTGAATTGATTCCTAATGGAAACTCGACGGAGAGAAATTAGGATAGATCATAATCCATGCAACTAAGTGTAACTGCTCGTAGTGACAGCGAGATTAGTTGGTTAGACTTAGATTTCGATAATGAATCAGAGCATATTAATTAACGATTTTAATGGCGTTAAGTACACGTAGGTTATTAATATGAGTTAATTAGAATTAGGGGAGACCGAAAGGAGAACCTATGTGATAGACGAAGATTCTAGGATTATAATTAGTCGGACAATGAGATAGGATAATTATAATAATTAATTAGCTATATTTTGATTTTCAAGACCCCGCTTCTCACTCGATTCTTTCTCCATATTTTTATTTTTGATTGATCATTTTAATTTCTTTAATTGCTTCAAATTTTAATTTGTTTTAGCATCATGAATAGGTCCCTAAAATAGGTCCCTAAATTTTTAATTTGTTTTAGCATCATGGTGATCAAATTAATTGCTTTGCTTAATTATCGTATTTCCTCCCTGTGGATTCGATACTCGGAATACTTTCCGTTTTAATATTACTTGGGCGACCGTACGCTTGCGGTATACCATCAACAATCCCACAAGGACTAAATTGGAAATTCAGATTTGAAGAAGAAACTGCTCAAATGATTGCTTAAAATAGGTAACCAAGGAAATAATTGATGATTGATTTTTAGAAGATAAATAAAACAAGTAAATAAAGAAATAACAATAATAAATAAAACAAGGTATTCAATATGGATTCATCCCAAAGGCAATAACTTTAATCATGGATTATTCAACTTAAGCCTATTCAATGCATTGGGTCAGGTTTAACTTCTATTTGGCCTTGCTCCCAAGAACCGTTAGAAGGCTGAGCGAGTATCGTTATGCACATTTCTATGAATCGACTCCGACATAGATAATTCACGAATGTAATCTATAACCCTATAGTTGATATAGGTGCCTTAGGCAGCTTGTCCTATACCATCGAACAATCTCTTTCGAGCTTTTTCTCCTATATCACCTTTATGAGAATCGATATTGTCTGTCCCTTTCGAGATCAAACTCACATGGCATGCAAAGTCTAAGTGATCAATTTAAAATCAGCAAGATTAGAATGATATTCAATAAAGAATGACATGCATTGAATAATACTTAAGCAAATAAAACACTCAAGCTATTGAACCATAAGGGAATTCACCATATTGAACCCCTCAATGGAATTTAGCTACTCATGGTGAGATAAAGTGCAAATGAATATCTTTTCATTGAAAATAAGATGTAAAGAATACAAATAAATGAAAAGTAACACAAGCTGGAAATAATGACAGTAGCTAAATACTAGGGTTTTTTCTATTTTATCCAATCCTTCTAGAGTTCGCTTGACACTCCACTCTCTCGCTTTTACAAAGTGGGAATGGGTGAAAATCCCTACAAACCCTAAGGTTTGATGTCTAACTAAGGTTAGAATTTAGTCATCTAAGAAGGACCTCGGGCATCCTTACTCATAGGCGTCAACTAGGATTCTGTCACCACCCTCTTCTTCCAAATGAGTTCTGCTTGAATTTGACTTCGAATCACGAGCTTATATAGTGTTGGAAGTGGTTGAGGAGCTGTGAAAATGGTGCTGGTAGGTAGCCCAGTCGAATTCGAGGTCAAAACAGCTGGTTAGGTGCGCAATAGTCTCGTTCAAAACGACCCGCGATAGACTCGGAACTGCCTCTGTTTTTCCAGAAATGCGGTCGCATTTCATTTTTCCTTCCCAAAAATGCTGACGCATTTCTGGGCAAATTCCAGCTTCCTCTGCTTTTTCTGTACAGCAACAAACTTAGTCACATTCCCATCAAATTGAGTCTTTTTAAGCACAAATGAGCATAATTTGACAAATGTGACTCTCAACTACCTAACTTATCAAATTTAACATCTTTTGAGCTCGGGAACAGTAAAATTGATCTAAAACATATAGTTTTGACAAGATAATGAGCTAAATATAAGGGTAAAATAGGTATATTTTTGATAACATGCAAAAATGTTATCATTTTCCTATTATTTTTAGCTAGTTTTGTGCTTAAATTGTGAGCTTTAATGTCTTTTTATGTCGATTTTGTAGAAAACCGAGTTCGTGAGGCAAAACCATGAATTTTATTAAATTCAAAGACCAAAGTGAAGACTTTGGGTCATAAATGGAGAAAAGAAAAGAAGATATTTGAAGTGGGGGCCCAAAAAGCCCAAAAGGTAGAAGAAATGAGGCAAAAATTCGCACATGGGACTTCTAGAAGGCCTAGCGTTGAGACGCTAGGACTAAAGCATCTCGACGCTTGGCAGGCAGCAAAGAAAGATCTGGAATCGCGACAGCGTCGCGACGTTGTCCACGTAGCGTCGCGATGCTGTAGCAACTTATGCGCCAAGAAAGTATGACGTCAGAGCGTCGCGACGCTGTGACGTAGCGTCGCGACGCTACCGACTTGTTCAGCAAGAAAGCCTCCGTCCAGCACCTATAAATAGCCCCCTCTCCCAAGGTTCAAATCATCCCATTTTTTGGAGAGCTTTCCCCTAGCTAATAGAGAGGAAAAGTGAGAAGAATTGTGAGGAAAAAGGTGGAATTGAGCGAGATTCCAAGGCTCAAGATTCAAGATGATCGTGACGGGAGCTTGGGATCAACTTATCGGTTATTTCTTCCTTCTTTATAATTCCTTATTGTAATTTGAGTTAGGCCTATGGATCAAGATCACTTGGGCAAAATTATTCCCACTTGTGAGTAGATCTTGAGACCTAGGGTCGTTACTCTAGCTAATTGGATATTGTAGCTTAATTCATTAGATTTTATCACGAAGTTCTTCATATTTCATCTATGCAATTCATTCTTAATGCTTGTAATCTCTTGATCACAGATTAATTGATATGTTGATCTAAATTGATACTCGACAGAGAGAAATTAGATTAGATCCAAATTGCATGGCTAACGATTGCTTGGAGCACGAGAGTGAAAAAGAATTGTTAGAAATTGATTATGAAGTTGCTTAATGCCATACTATGATTAACTAAGGAGATGGATACATGAATTAGTTATGTTAGTATGAGATGTGGAGGAGCTTGAAAGAGAAATCCGCTTAAAATTACTTCTAGATTTATGGAATTGAAGATTAGTAAGTACATTCATCTAATTAATTGAGCTACATATCCAAAACACTAGATAACACCCTAGGTCAAGCCCCCTTAATAGGAAATTATTTTTAATTGCATGATTTCTTTAGTTTCTTGCTAATTCTTAGTCCTTAAAAGTTGAGCTTCTAAATAAAATTAAAACATGATGGTTCTCGGTAATTAATGGAATTAATTCAATTTTCCTGAGGATTCGATACTCGGAATACTTTCCGTTTTAATATTACTTGGGTAACCGTACGCTTGCCGAAAATTGCACAACAATTTGTTACCCTTATCAGGAGCATGACGCGTAAATCATGTGAGGTCTAGTAGGGTGTGGGTGCATAGTGTGGGAAGCATGTGCATGATGGTTATTGTTGCTTGTGAGCATGTTGGTTTATATTGCTTTTAAAGCATGTTGTCTGCGTGTGAGAAACATGCTGTTTGACATTGGTTAATGCTTGTGATCTGGCATGTGTGAGCTACTTACCAGTACCGCGGTTGTACTAATACCCCCTTCCCCATCTCCCCCCAACATTTTAGATGTTGCAGGTATGGAAGATGATTCGGACCTTGGTGGCGAGGAGGAGAACTATGAGGAGGATTCCTAGGGTGTTGGGTTCTCTTGTTATGGTTTTCATTTAGTTGCTTTGAGTTGGCTAGTTGGAATTTATTGTTGTTGATTCTGTTCGGTGAGGGATTCACCTGAGATTGTTTATGTTCTTTGACCTTAGAAATAGTGTTGTTAGGTTTGGTAAATAAATTGTATTAGCTAGTAAGTTGCTAATGGTGTAGTTATGTTTGATGATAAGATGTTTATGTTATGTAGCATGGTCTTTAGTTTATTGCATGATGCTGCGAGATCTAACTCGTATAGTGAAGTTAGGTTGTGAATCTAAATCGTAGTTTAGTGGAGTTGGGTTGAATGAGTAGAAGTGTTTTGATACTTATCAGGTGTTGAAAAATTTTGGTTCAGGCCATTTTACATCGTTATGCTGCCGAAATTTACGGTACATTCGGTTTAAAGTGGTTCAAATCTGTGGTTAAGGGTTTAGAGTTGTGTTATGGAGGCCAATACCGCAAGTGCACGGGTCGCAAGTAATATAAAACGGAAATATTACAACGAAGCCTTTCTGAGTCTACAACGAAGGTTTGGAACTTCTAATTCTCTGTATTGATTTGGATCTAAGATTAGATTTTAGATTTAAATTAATTAAAAAGCATGCTTAGCCTTATTTTTTATAGTAGTAGATTAAATTGGTTGTGTACTGTGAACTGCCAACGTATGGGTATTTTGTTCATGATTAAAAACTGAATTAGTGGTCTGGTAAATTTCTGCTGTGCAAGGGCTTTTATCCCTTCAATTGGTATCAGAGCCATCTCAGCAATTTTAATTGGTGAATTAAAATTTGTGTTGGTTCCTAGGTGGGATTACTGCATTTTGAATGTTGGGTTTGCTGTGAACTAATTTGGTTAATTGGCCTTAGATTTACATTTTTTTATGTGATTTGATCATGTAAAGGCCCCTGCGTTTTGGGCATTTTAATGTAAATTGAGTCTCTGTAAGTTCGGGTCTAGTTTAGGCTCAAGAACGATGAAGATCAGGACCAAATTTGACCAAAAACAGAGGAAAACGACAATTGGAATCGAAAAAAAAATGCGAAAACGCACGTGTTCAGACGAGGGCTGACGTCAACGGTGGGATCGCTGACATCATGACACGCGGTCCAGCGACGTAAGAGGCGCAGTCCGGTTCGGACGGGTACAGGCTTGGTTCATGCGAGGTTCAGTGGTCAAGAGGCGGTTCGCTAACTGTCTGGCAGGTTCATTGACTAGTTCGTTGATTCTGACTGGTTCGGTGGTTTTCCGGCTGGTTCAAGCGGTTTTGACCCAGTTCGAACAGTTTTGGCAAATTTTGTGCGGTTTTGGTCCAGTTCGAAGTTGCAGAAGGCTGTAATAGGATAGAATTTTGCTTTATTATTGTAATTTAAGCTTTAATTTTATCATAGGGGCAAATTAACCGGTTCATATGTTATTTATATGCTTTATGGATGTCATAATTTTAATCCCACCTTAGGTTATAAAGCATGCTCATGCATTTTATATATTATAATTAGTTATAATGTATGGTTCAAATGCATGGATTGATTTTCATGAGTTATTTAATGTATGTGAGTTATGTTAAATATAAAGAGTTATATTTAATATGGTGTTTGCAGCATGCTTGTATGATTTTCTTGATTGACAAATAATATAAATGTTATATTTATAAACAAGAAAATAAAAGTTGCATTGAGCATGATACATCCATAATAATAATATAACGGTTATATTAAAATCATGCAATGCAAATTATATAGTTTAATTAAATTAACTCGAATATGATTGTTAATTGATTTAAACTATAGTATGCATGATTACAGGACTAATCATTAAAATTTGAAATAGTTTAAAATTAATGATTAGAAACCGTCAATCTATAATCAAGAGATGCATGCAAGCATAAAACCATAGGTTAAATTGATTACTTTTAATGAGTTAAAATTAATTAGACCTAACGTCACATTCTAGTAGGATTAGAATTATATCTTACTTAGTTTTAAAATAGTTTTAATCAACTAAGTAGGACAAGCATTACTATGATTATAAGGGAACTCTACCGGTGATTTTCTGTCTAAGGCTGGGGGTATTTAAGTTGATGGTTTACAGAACACCTCCTACCTGGAAACTGACCTAGAACACTAGAGTTGAACTAATAATAGTTTAATGTTAGCTTATATGGTCACTAGGTTAATTAAATATGTTTAATTCACCTAGAAGCTAGATTAAAGATCTTATTATAATAGTTATAATAGGATTAGACTTAGATAGATTCACTTAGCCGGATTTATCTAAGATAAACAACCCTAAAATATACGGTAGGTCACTTTAGTGGGAGGAAAATTACAAAAATGGATTTAAAGCAAAGTTTTGTTTCTACGTCCCCATATTCGCAACATGAGATCCATGCTCGGCTTCGTATTGCCTTTGGCGCGGCCTCCCTTTGGAAAGTGTTTGCGTGGGTCAATAACAAGGTGAATGGGAAAAGTGTCCATAGTAAGTGGGAGCAGGACACGTGTCAACGTATCCCTCGGTCTCCACCCCTAGGTCACACCGTGAGAGTCCTATGATCCGTCTGCGTGTTGGCCTAGAGCAACCACCCCTTCGGAGGGCCTTATCATAGAATTCGGAACACCGTGAACTCCTGAAAAGGATAGGGTAACTTAGGCTAATTACCAACAGTTGTCTTTCCTAACGGTAGCCTGTTGGTGCGTGCCTCTGGGATCTAAAACTGGGAGGGTAACACTCACGGGGATAAGTTAAATGTGTTAACAAATCCTTGACCGAACAACGGTGGTTAACGTTTATAGGAATATGAGTTATTCTGGAATTAGAGTTGACTGAGATTTGTCTCATTTTAGAGGAGGAGTAGCTGATCACCCTTCGGTGGCTGTTCTTCTAGACTTCTAAAGCATCGCTGAAAAACTTAATCAATAGTTTATTAGGGTTCTTTGATTGTTTGTTTTGCAAAAATGATTGGATGTATGCAATTGTTTATATTGCTAGTGTAATGGGTTAAGGCAAAGATAACTAATACGGTAAATGTTTGTTTTTTCAGCAATGTCTTCCTCGATAATAGCACTCTTAAAAAACGAGAAACTTACCTGCGAAAACTTTCCTACGTGGAAATCCAATCTAAATACGATTTATGTTGTAGAAGATCTCCAGTTTGTCTTAACGAAGGAATGTCCTCCAATCCCTGCTCACAATGCATCCCAAGCGATAAAGGATGCATACGACTGGTGGACAAAGGCCAACAAAAAGGCCCGCGTCTACATTTTGGTCAGCTTAACTGAAGTATTGGCCAAAAGGTATGAGAACGTGTAAACAGCAAGGGAGATTATGAATTTCCTCTAGGAGATGTTTGGATTACCATCCTACCAGTTCTGCCACGAGGCTCTAAAACATGTCTACAATTCCCGCATGAAGGAAGGTCAGTCAGTTCGGGAACATGTTCTCGACATGATGAACCAATTCAATATTGCTGAGGCAAACGGCGGGGTCGTGTGCGAGAGAAGTCAGGTTGCGTTTATAATGGAGTCTCTTCCAAAGAGCTTCATGCAATTTCGGACAAACGCATTTATGAATAAGATTCAATACAACCTGACCACCCTTCTTAACGAGCTACAGGTTTACCAGACCCTGCTTAAGGGCAAGGGTATTGCTAAAGGAGAGGCCAATGTGGCCCATTCTAAAAGAAAGTTCCAAAAGGGTTCATCCTCAAGAACTAAACCTGTACCTCAAGCTTCTTCTCCAAAGAAAATACAGAAGAAAAAGGGTGATAAGGGAAAGGTTCCCACTACTCCTCAAGGCAAGGGCAAGGCCAAGGTGGTGGCTGACAAGGACAAATGCTTCCACTGCAATGTGGATGGGCATTGGAAGAGAAATTTCCCCAAGTAGCAGAGAAGAAGAAATAGAAGGAAGGTAAATTTGATTTACTCGTTTTAGAAACATGCCTTGTGGAGCATGATCAGTTTGCCTGGATATCAGATTCGAGAGTAACTAATCATGTTTGTTCTTCTTTTCAGCAGCTTGAGGAGGGTGAGATGACGCTCAGGGTTGGAATGGGAGACGTCATTTCAGCCAGTGTAGTGGGAGCTGCAAAGTTATTTTTTGGAAATTGATTTATGCTTTTAGAAGGCTTGTATACAGTTCCTTGGATAAAGAGGAACCTTATTTCTATTTCCTGTTTGTTGGAACAATTGTATTCCGTTTCTTTTGAAAGTAATGAAGCGTTCATTTTTAGAAATGGTGTACTCATTTGTTCTGCTAAAATAGAAAATAACTTATATGTGTTAAGACCAACTAATACAAAAGCACTTTTAAATCATAAAATGTTTAAAACTGCTGAAACTCATAGTAAAAGGCAAAGAATTTCTCCTAAAAGTAACAATATTTATCTTTGGCATTTACGACTTGGTCATTTTAACATCGATAGGATCAGTCGTTTGGTAAAGAATGAACTTCTAACTGAGTTGGAAGATGATTCACTGTCACCTTGTGAATCGTGTCTCGAGGGTAAAATGACGAAAAGACCTTTTATTGGAAAAGGTTATAGAGCCAAAGAACCCTTAGAGTTAATACATTCGGATCTTTGTGGTCCAATGAATGTTAAGGCTCGAGGAGGGTACGAATATTTCATCTCTTTTATAGATGATTATTCAAGATATGGTTACTTACACCTGATGGGTCATAAGTCTGAAGCTCTTGAAAAGTTTAAAGAGTTTAAGGTTGAAGTTGAAAACTTGTTAGGTAAAACTATTAAAACACTTCAATCAGATCGAGGTGGAGAGTATATGGATCAACGATTCCAAGATAATATGATAGAATATGGAATCCAATCCCAACTCTCAGCCCCTGGTACACCTCAACAAAATGGTGTATCAGAAAGGAGAAATAGAACCTTGTTGGGCATGGTTTGTTCGATGATGAGCTATGCTCAATTGCCTAGCTCGTTTTGGGGGTATGCAGTAGAGACTGTAGTACACATTCTGAACAATGTTCTCTCGAAGAGTGTTTCTGAAACACCTTTTGAGCTATGGAGGGGGCGTAAACCTAGTTTGCGTTACTTCCGTATCTGGGGTTGTCCAGCACACGTGCATGTGACAAATCATAAAAAATTGGAACCCCAATCAAGATGATGCCAATTTGTTGGTTACCCTAAGGAAACGAGAGGTGGTCTTTTCTTCGACCCATAAGAAAACAAAGTGTTTGTGTCAACAAACGACACTTTCTTGGAGGAAGACCATATGAGAGATTATAAACCACATAGTAAATCAGTATTAGGAGAAGCTACTGAAGTGTCAACAAGAGTTGTTGATGAAGCTCGTCCTTCGACAAGAGTTGATGTAGGAGCCAGTTCTTCAGGTCCGTCTTGTCCTTCTCAATCGTTGAGAGAGCCTTGACGCAATGGGAGGGTTATAACTCGACCTGGCCGTTACTTGGGTTTAACTAATGAAGGGATAAGAGCCCCAAGCAGAGGAAAGTATTACCGAACCTACTCAGAGTCTTAGATTCTAATTGAAATACCAATACAATTTTCAAAATATTACAACAATAAATCTATATTTAATGAGCTGTACATAGGCTATAAACATGCTAAAAAGATCAACTAGATTGATCCTAATGATCAAGGATTTCATAGAAAACTTACTTTTGTAGAAAGCCTTGATCAATTCGCCTTTTCTTGCCAATAAGATTGAAAACGCAGCAACCCTCTTGTGCGAACACCACCAATCGACTACACCAGTATATCTCTAAGACTTCTTGAAGCAGGAGACTTGTGGGAGTCTTTTGGGAGAGATCTCTGAGAGAAGGAGAGACAATGGGATGCTTTTCACCAATTCACCCCACCCCAGGGGTCCTATATATAGTAAAGGCCAAGACCTTTTTCCTAATAGGAAAAGGTCTCTAATTTTAATAAATAATTAATTAATTCCATAATTAATTAATTACCCAATTAAATATCATATATTTAATCTTAGGGATTTTATTAAAATTAAAATTAATTTGAATCCAATTCATATTAAATTTATTTGAACTCTTGCAAATATTTTCTCTCAAGAATTAATTTTTGAATTTAATTCAAAAATTATATAATAAAGTTTCATAAACTTTATATTATAATGTATCAACATACATTATACGATTCCCCAAATAAATTGAACATTTTCAATTTTATATTTAATTGATTCAAGTCTTTTTACGAGCTACCAGTGGGACCTAATGGACCTACAGATCAGAAGCTCCAACGATACGAGACTAATTGGCTTAAACTCATTAACCAAGTTAGTCTCCATTCGTTAATTGTGAGTCACTCCACTAAAGACCCACAGCTGCACTCTTATCACTGCAGAATATTTCTGTGTCCACGGATATCAACCAATACTACAAGTCAGTCCTTCACGTGTGTTCGTATCCCAACTGGGTCAAATTACCGTTTTACCCCTGGTTTACATCTTTGTCCTTAAGTCCCCAGTGCTCCTCTAATGAACAACCTGTTTGAGGTCCAACCAACAAACAGAAGTCCCTCTGGTGCCATAGAGAGGGTTGGGCCCATTGTTCAAGTCTCGGAACTTAAGGGAACACACCTCTACTTACCCTAGAGTCGGGAAGGAGTGAATTCCATCTTGTGCGATTATGTTCCTAGCTCCCCACTCGGTATTGTCCGCAAAATGGTAGGCTTATTGAGTCAGCGTGCTGGCCACTCTCACCCATACAAATCAAAGGACAACCCCTCGTGAACAGGAGTCCATAATCCACTCAGGATTGAGACCGAGTTGTCTAGGTCATCCTAGTGAAATAGAAACCAAGCCAACTAACGGTGTTACAGTTAGTGGTTAACTATTTCGCGCAGTCCGGTCTTATGCAAACTCATTGCATAGGATAACCCCACTCGCATAAACGCGTTGGATCATAGCGTTTGTATCATAATACAAAGCGGGCCGTATTCATAGTGTCACCAGGATAAGGTACCCAGCCTTATCCCTATACTATAGACCTTTTAGGTTGTTACTTGAACATCGATCAACGTATGTCCCCACATACTAGTTCAAGTTACATACAAACAACCTTGGATCTTAGTTTATTGGATTTGGGTCAAATAGTGCAATATTTAACAATAACATTTTATTGCAGAAACTAAATAACACTTTATTAAATACAAGTATAAAATTTGTACATTCACTATCTACGAGTTTTAGGGCATAAAACCCAACAACTAAAACTTAGGTTGTCATACCTGATGATGGTGTTGAGGATCCATTGTCTTATCATCAGGCAATGAATGACGTGGAAAACGACCAATGGGTCAAAGCAATGGACCTTGAAATGGAGTCCATGTACTTCAATCAAGTTTGGGAACTTGTAGATCTACCTGAAGGGGTAAAACCCATAGGGTGTAAATGGATCTATAAGAGAAAGAGAGATGCAGCTGGGAAAGTTCAGACTTTTAAAGCTCGACTGGTAGCAAAGGGTTATACCCAAAGAAATGGGGTTGACTATGAGGAAACCTTTTCTCCTGTTGCTATACTAAAGTCTATTAGAATTCTCTTATCCATAGCCACATATTATGACTATGAAATACGACAAATGGATGTCAAAACTGCCTTTTTGAATGGTAATCTTGAAGAGAATATCTTCATGTCTCAACCCGAAGGGTTCATAACCCAAGGTCAGGAGCAAAAAGTTTGTAAACTGAATCGATCCATTTATGGGTTGAAACAGGCATCCAGATCTTGGAACATTAGATTTGATACTGCGATCAAATCTTTTGGTTTTGACCAAAATGTTGATGAGTCTTGTGTTTACAAGAAAATCAACAAAAAGAAAGTAGCTTTTTTGGTACTATATGTAGATGACATCCTACTCATTGGGAATGATGTAGGGTACCTGTCTGACGTTAAAGATTGGCTAACGATCCAATTCCAAATGAAAGATTTAGGAGAGACCCAATATGTTCTTGGGATCCAAATCATTTGGGATCGTAAGAACAAAACGTTAGCCCTGTCTCAAGCAACGTATATCGACAAAATGTTGTCTCGATATTCGATGCAAAACTCCAAGAAGGATTTATTGCCTTTTAATCATGGGGTTCACTTGTCTAAGGAGCAATGTCCTAAGACACCTCAAGAAGTCGAGGACATGAGGCGAATTCCCTACGCCTCAGCTGTGGGTAGCTTAATGTATGTTATGCTCTACACTAGGTCTGACATTTGTTATGCAGTAGGGATAGTCAGCATGTATCAGTCTAATCCAGGGTTAGACCACTGGACCGTCGTTAAGAACATCCTCAAGTATCTTCGGATAACGAGGGACTACATGCTGGTGTTTGAGGCTAAGGATTTGATCCTTATAGGATACACCGACTCTGACTTTTAGTCTGACAAGGATTCTAGGAAATCCACGTCAGGGTCAATGTTCACCCTTAACGGGGGAGCTGTAGTTTGGAGAAGCATCAAACAAGGGTGCATAGCAGACTCCACCATGGAGGCTGAGTATGTAGTTGTTTGTGAAGCAGCTAAGGAAGCAGTTTGGCTTAGGAAGTTCTTAACAGATTTGGAAGTACTTCAAAATATGAACTTGCCCATTACATTATACTGTGATAACAGTGGGGCTATAGCCAATTCTAAAGAACCTCGCAGCCACAAACGAGGAAATCACATTGAGAGGAAGTATCACCTGATACGAGAGATTGTGCAACGAGGAGATGTGATCGTTACCAAGATCGCTTCAGAGCACAACATTGCTGATCCATTTACGAAGGCTCTCTCGGCTAAAGTGTTCGAGGGTCATCTAGAGAGTCCTAGGTCTGCGAGACATGTATATTGTATAATCTAGGGCAAGTGGGAGATGTATAATGGGTACAAGGATGCCCTAGTTTATTGTATTTTATATATTTACTTTTCATGTAATATACAATATACATTTGCCATTTCTAGCTTTGGATTATTTTTGTCTATACATCCCATTATCTTGAGTTTTAGTTCAAGTGGGAGTTTGTTGGGTTTTATGCCCAAAACTAAAACTCATGGATAGTAAATGTAATATTTGACCGAACATTAATAAAATGATATTTGATGTATTGTTCACTTATTATTGTTAGTATTGTGTTTATCTTTCCTAAATAACCCTAATCCAATAAACTAAACATCCTAGGCTGTTAGTATGAGACTTGAATTGTATGTTGGGACATACGGGGATCGCTATTCAAGTTTCAGCCTAAAGGGTCTATAGTATAGGGATAAGGTTGGGTACCTTATCCTGGTGACACTATGGATACGACCCGCTTTGTATTTTGATACAAATGCAATGATCCAATGCGTTCGTGTAGGGGACATGCGAGTGGGGGTATCTGTTGCCTTCTAGAGTGTGTTAAAAATATGATAAAAATGAGCTCTAGAATACTGTGCAAGTATACACAATCTGCAACAAGTGATAAGTAATTTGTCATATCCACGAGGTTTTGAATAGCTTTCACTTTACCTATCTTGTGTAACTTTTTAATGGTTTCAAGGTTGTTAAAATAATTGATTTTTGAAATAATGCTGAAGCAAAAGAAATAAAAGAGCAGAATGTAAACGGATAAAGTAGACAGATTGGAAACATGCGTTGGTTAAGATTTCTATAATTGTTTAAAAAGATGCTCCAGCAATTATATTGATTAGGCATTCTCTTGCAGTCTTATTAGCAGGATCCTCCCAGAAATCTGGATTTTTTAGAATGTGCTTGAACTCCAATGATTCTCTACCGATCAAGCACTAGGTGACTGGTTATCCCTAACTCAGTTACTGGCGTCCACCAACACATAATGTTCTAGTGTGATTAAATGTCACACACCTCTCAAATCATTCCTGAAACTAAGCGGTGATATTCATACCGGCTGGCCAAACTGGCACAAAATATTAATAAGCACAACAAATAATCAGATGCTCAAATCAATATCAATTGCATAAAGTATGAAGTACGACAACTACATAGATCCTAACCAACACCTAAGTAAATTTAGTTCATGGAGTAAAAAGCAACACACGTTACAATCTGAGTACGTGCATCCATAACTACAAGACTTTTTACAAGAAAAGATTAATTCCCTTGAAGAAATCCATAGCTAATGGTCTTCTTGAGGTCTCCAATCGTTCCTCCTTTATTCGGCTTCCAAGAATGGAAAGTGAGTCTTTAAACTGGAATGAATTGACTTGAGACGACTACTTCCTTTTATAGAGTGGAGTCAACCCTAATTAGGTCAAAGTTTACACATGGAGGGCTCTCCAAGCTTCCTAGATCCGAGATTGATTCAGAAAACTCCACTTCATTAATGAATCACGTGCGGCTCACGTGGCAGATTTGCTCCTAGTTTTACTGGATCATGGAATTTGCTCCTTCAAGTCGCTCAGCAATATTTTCTCTGCAAAATAACTTCCACAGCATCCATTCTTCTAAATAGGTTAGAACATATAATATTCATCTAAAAGCACACCTATTTGACACCAATGACACACAAATCACTATAAAAATAAGACCTAAATAACTACCTTTTGGAGAGTTATCAATATCCAATTCAATGAGTTTGCATAAGACCGGACCGCGAAATAGTAAACCACTAGCCATAACACCGTTGACTAGTTAGGTTTATATTTCACTAGGATGACCTAGGCAATTTAGTCTCAATCTTGAGTGGGTTATGGACTTCTGTTCACGAGGGATTGTCCTTTGATTTGTATGGGTGAGAGTGGCCTGCATGCCGGCTCAATAAGCCTACCATTTTGGGGACAAGACCGAGTGGGGAGCTGTGAACATAATCACACAAGATGGAATTCACTCCTTCTCGACTTAAGGGTAAGTAGATGTGTGTTCTCTTAAGTGGTGTCTCCGGGTCTTGAACAAAGGGCCCTGCCCTCTCTATGGCACGAGAGGGACTTCTGTTTGATGGTTGGACCTCAAACAAGTTGTTCATTAGAGGAGCATCGAGACTTAAGAATGTAGAGGTAACCCAAGGGTAAAACGGTAAATTGACCCAACTGGTGTTACAAACACACGTGAAGGACTGACTTGCTGTTATTAGTCAATATCCTTGAGCACAGAAATATATCTGTAGTGAGAAGAGTGCAGTTGTGGTTTTATAGTAGAGTGAACCACAGTTAACGAATATTGATTAACTTGGTTAATGAGTTTAGCCAATTAATCTCATATCGTTGGAGCTTCTGATCTGTAGGTCTATAAGGTCCCACTGGTAGCTCATTTAGGGTGTTGAGGTAAAATTGCTAAGGGAAATAATATAATGTATGTAGATGCATTATAATATAAAGTTTGTATTTTCATTAAACTTTATAATATAAATTTATTTTGAATATAGATTCAAAATTAATTTATGGGAGAATGAAATATTTGAAGGAGTTAAAATATTAAATTTAATATGAATTGGATTCATATTAAAACTATATGTTAAAATTAATGTACACTAGATGCACATTAAAACTATAGATTATGCAAGAGAAATATAATTGAATATGATTCAATTATAAGTAAAATTAAATATATGATATTTAATTTAATATTTACTTAATTAGCGAATTAATTAAATTGTTTAATATAATTCAATTTAATTAATAGGTTATATTAGGGACATTCATTTAATATGATTTAAATGAATGAATGAATTAAATTTGATTTAATTACTTATTATTAATAATTAATTAAATTTTAATCAGTTAACGTAAATGATGAAGGAAGTTTTTTTTCTTTGACTGATACGTGGGGTGCTGCACATGTATTTCTCTCCCTCAATCCCTAACTAACCTATTCTCACTCCTATAAAGAAAAAAAGGGTGGTTCTGGCCAGAAGTGATACATATAATAATTTTTTTTTGCCTTTTCTCTCTCGTAGGAAAAATTCGCTCTTGCAAAAGGTTCTTCCCTTGAGAAGATTCTCTGAGAATTCCCTTTCAAAAGGGATCCCCCATCTTTGGCCTCAAGGTTTTACTCGTGAGAATACTGGTGCAACACTTGTGGTGGTGTCCCAGATTTTGATCTAGAGAAGAATTAGCGAAGCCCTCCTGAGTCTACAACGAAGGTTTGGAACTTCTAATTCTCTATATTGATTTGGATCTAAGATTAGATTTTAGATTTAAATTAATTAAAAATCATGCTTAGCCTTAATTTTATAAGAGTAGATTAAATTGGTTGTGTACTGTGAATTGCCAATGTATGGGTATTTTATTCATGATTAAAAACTGAGTTAATGGTCTGGTAAATTTCCGCTGCGTAAGGGCTTTGTGGGACGGTAAAGATGAATAAAGTGACTGAGGATGCTATTCGCTTACGTTTTTTCCCTTTCTCTCTGTAGGACAAAGCTCGTGATTGGTTGTAGTCCATTCCCCCTGGGAGCATCACCACCTGGGATGCTTTAGTCCAAGCATTCTTGAAGAAATTCTTTCCTCCTGCAAAGACGGTCAAGCTGAGGACCGAGATTGGAACATTCCAGCAGCGATTCGAAGCCCGAGAAAGATACAAAGAGCTACTGAGGAAGTGCCCCCAACATGGATATCCTGATTGGTTGCAAATTCAACTCTTTTTTAATGGTGTAAATCCAGGTACTAAGACTATTGTTGATACAGCTGCAAGCGAGACTCTGTTGTCCAAGACCGTAGAGAATGCATGTACATTATTGGAGGATATGGCCACCAACAGCTACCCGTGGCCATCTGAACGATCTACACCAAAGAAAGTGGCAGCTAGGGTGTTCGAGATCGATAATGTAAGCGCTTTACAAGTCCAAATGTCTTCTCTTGCTAATGCTTTCTTGAAATTTTCAGGTACAGGGACTGCACAGTTCATCGAGTCAATTGCTGCTATTGCATCTCAGTCTCAGGAGGAGACCATAAAACAGGTTCAGTACGTAACTAATTCTAATTTTAGGCGATACAATAATTTTACACCTACACATTATCACTCTAACAATAGGAACCATGAAAATTTCTCTTATGCCAATAATAAAAAATGTTTTAAATCCCCTTGGTTTTGCCCCTCAAAAGCAAGAAAATAAACAATCTCTTGAAGATCTTGTTGGAGCTTCTATTGTAGAGTCTAGTAACAGGACAAATAAGCTTGAGGTGGTAGTGATCGCTATTAACACTACGGTGACTGGCCATAGTGCAGCCATAAAAAATATTGAAACTCAGTTGGGGATAGTTGGTGAATGTTGTGAACACCATGCAAAAGGGTAAGGCCCCAGCTGAGCAGGAAGAGACCTCAGATGGAGTACTGTAAGGCCATCACATTGCACTAGGTGGAGGAGATTGAAGAAGTCATGGAACCTGAGAAGGAGGAACAATAGACTGCTGAACCAGAAGGCACCACTGGAGAAGCTGAAAAGGGCATAACCTCAAACGAAGCTGAAAAGCTTGATACTGAGCCTCTTAGGGGCAGTTTGGTGCAAGGGTTTTAGAAATGGGAATGGACAAAGGTTTCTGATGCCCTTGTTTGTTTCAAGGTTTTTGTGGTGGGCCCAGGAAATAACGCATTCCCATGCATCATTTATGCCCATAAGCAAGGGCTTTCTATGCCCTTGCAAAAACATGAGTTTTCTCTTTGCCCATCTCTTCTTTTTTATTTTTATATGCAATTTTATTTTGAATATAGTTAATTAATTAACTAATGGATACTAAATTAAAAATAATATAATAAATTATTTAATTAGATTAAATAATAATTTGTCAAGAATTTCAATTTTTTTTTAAACAAATACTTCGTCCAAGTTTATTAAAGGGATGTAATTGTATATTTACTAAAATTATAATTAATTAATTAACATTATCGAAAATATATTTAATTATTGAATTAAAATTATTTAAATGAATTTAGTATAAAAATTCATTTTTCAATAATTATAATTAATTACTTATTGATTATTTATAATCAATTAATTATTTTTTTGGATTTCCTTATAATAAATAAATAATCATATTATTATTAAAATATTTATCTAATTAATTTTTATGGATACAAATATATTAAATTATTGTAGTTAAAGATATTTATTAAAAAAAAATTAATTAAATAATTTTAATTTAATTAAATTAACATAGTTTATCCCATTAAAATTATTTCATGATTATTAATTCATTGATTTTTATTCATAGTTTGAATTAATTTTGATTATTTTATTGATTAATTTATTAAAATTACATAAAGTTTACCTGATTAATTATAAAAAATAAATACAGACATAATTCATTCTCATAAAATCCTTATGACATTCTCATGCACAACCAAACATAGTTATCTTTGATTCCCAGCAATCTTATTCTTAGGCATCCTTTATTCCCAGGCATCTATAAAACCTTAAACCAAACGGGCCCTTATTGCTTCTCCTACAGTGTTGGTCCTGAAAAAGAAGAAAAAGAAGAAAAAGAACAACCAGGTTCAATTTGAGAAATTTATGAATGCTTTTATGAATCTTAACATCAATATACCTTTTGTAGAAGCATTAGAGATGCTCAAGTACAACAGATTCATGAAAGAATGGCTCTCAAATAAGAAGAAGGAAAAATAGGTAGACACAGTATACCTCGCCTCGATATGCAGTGCTCGAGTACAACATAAGGTACCTGAGAAATTAGCAGATCCAAGGAGTTTTTCTGTTCCCTATAGTTTTGGTACTTATTCTTTTCATGCATTGTGTGATTTAGGTGCTAGCATTAATATTATTCCTTTATGCTTATGCAAGAAACTAAATATTGGTGAGATTAAATCTACTCCTGTTAGGCTTCAGTTGGCTGACCAGTCTGTGGTTGATGACATGCAAAAATATAATCATTTTCCTATTAATTTTAGCTAGTCTTGTACATGAATTGTGAGCTTTAATGTATTTTTATGTTGATTTTGTAGAAAACCGAGTTCGAGAAGCAAAACCAAGAATTTTACCAACTTTGGGCCATAAAAGAAGAAAGGAGGCAAAAATCCACATATGAGGCTTCTAGAAGGCCTAGCGTCGAAACGTTAGGATAGAGCGTCTCGACGCTAGGTGATCAGCGAGGAAAATTCCAGAATCGTGGTAGCGTCGCGACGCTGCGACAACTTCTGCTCCAAGAAAACCTGACATCACAGCGTTTCGACGCTATGCGTCTTGGGCAGCAAGAAAGGTCCGTCCAGCACCTATAAAAAGCCCCCTTCTCCATGGATCAAATCATCCCATTTTTGGGGAGCTTTCCCCTAGCTCAATAGAGAGAAAAAGTGAGAAGAATTGTGAGGAAAAAGGAGGAATTGAGCGAGATTCCAAGGCTCGGGATTCGAGATGCTCGTGACGGGAGCTTGGGATCAACTTATCGGTTATTTCTTCCTTACTTCTTTGTAATTTCTTATTTTAATTTGAGTTAGGCCTATGGATCAAGATCATTTTAGCAAAATTATTTCCAGTTGTGAGTAGATCTTGAGACCTAGGGTCGTTACTCTAGTTAATTGGATATTGTAGCGCAATTACTTGGATTATGTAATGAATTTCTCCATATTTCATCTATGCAATTTATTCTTAATGCTTTTAATCTCTTGATCACGGATTAATTGATGTGTTGGTCTAAATTGATAATCGACAGAGAGAAATTATATTAGATCATAATTGCATGGCTAACAATTGCTTGGAGCACGAGAGTGAAAGATAATTGTTAGAAATTGATTATGAAGTTGCTTAATGCCATACTATGATTAACTAAGGAAATGGACACATAAATTAGTTATGTTAGTATGAGATGTGGAGGAACTTGAAAGAGAAATCCGCTTATAATTACTTCTAGATTTATGAAATTGAAGATTATTAGTTACATATATCCATGTAATTGAGTTACAAATCCAAGGAAGCTAGTTAACACCCTAGGTCAAGCCCCCTTTGATAGGAAAATTCCTTTTTACTTGCATGTTTCTTTTTATTAGTTTTTTCTTTAATTTTCGCTTTACCAATTCGAGTTGAAATTCTAAATAAAATTAAAACATGATGGTTCTTGGTACTTAATGGATATAATTCAAATTCCCTGAGGATTCGATACTCGGAATACTTTCCATTTTATATTACTTGCGATACCGTGCGCTTGCGGTAGCGACCAACAAGTTTTTGGCGCCGTTGCCGAGGAATTTGTAATTTTTTCTTTTAATATTGAGAATTAAGTGTTTGATTTTAATTTAGAAATTTTATTTTTGCATTTAAAATTTTTAATTTTAAGAAGTTGTGGCAAAATTTGAGGAGTTATAAGGTGGATAATCTGTTCTTTTGAGATTTAATCATGGCAGAAGACAAAGCAATAAGAGATTATTTCTTGCCTGAATTTCCATTAAAATACTCTGGAATAGCTTATGAGCCAATCTCTGTTGATAATTTTGAGCTCAAAGCTAGTCTCGTTCAAATGGTAAGAGAAAATGCATTCAAAGGATATCCATCAGAAGATCCACACAATCACTTAAGATCATTTTTGAATATCTGTGGAACAGTAAAGATGGGAGGAGTTAGCTCGGACTCAATTCGTTTGTAGTTATTTCCATTTTCTTTACAAGATAAGGCTAGAGATTGGTTAGACTCGTTAACCTCATAGTATCCTTGGTTGGAATGATTTAGTCAAAGCCTTTCTTGCAAAATTTTTTCCATTAGAAAAAATTACCAAGCTTAGAGCTGAAATTGGAAATTTTCAACAATTAGAGGAAGAGCAATTATATGAAGCTTGGGAGAGATATAAGGATTTATTAAGGAAATGCCCACAACATGGATACCCTGATTGGCTTCAAATTCAACTTTTTTACAGTGGGTTAAATGGGAATTTAAAGACAATTCTTGACACTACGGCTGGAGGAGACTTTTTAGCCAAAACTTTCAAGGAGGCACGAACCATAGTAGAAGAGTTGGCTTTGACAAGTTACCAATGGCAACCAGAATCCAAAATTAAGGGAAAACCATGTGGGAATGAAGAAGTGAGTGCCTTAAGGTTGTAAGTCGAAGCTTTAACCAAGGTTCTAACCAAGCTCACGGGATTAGAAATTCCAAATTTACCTAAAGATGAAGTAAAGGAAGAACCTAAACCTGAAGAAAAGAAAAGCCCTTTGGAAGAAATGCTAAGAAACTTCATAACTGAGACTAGAAATTTGAATGAAAATGTTCAAGCCAAAGTAGATATTGTCATTAATAAGATGGAAGCAAAAATGGATCAAATGACAATATATATAAAGGAGATCCAGCAAGGAAATTTATCCAATGTCGTCGCCATGGACCCATAAGAACAATGCCCTGCCATATCTCTCAGAAGTGGGACACAGTTAAAAGAAGTTGAAAGAAAAGAAACAAAGCCCAACACTAGGGATATTGGATGAGGATGATGAAAACAAACCAGAGGAAGAAACAGCACAGCCAGTGCCAGATAAGTCTTCTGATTCTATTCCTTTAGTTCTTAATCAAATTCCTTATCCTCGGAGATTTCAAAAGAAAAAGTTGCATGCTGAATTTTCAAAATTTCTTGATATTTTTAAGCAGCTCCATATTAACATTCCTTTTGCTGATGCTTTGGAACAGATGCCACACTATGCCAAGTTTATGAAGGAAATATTGTCAAAGAAAAGGAAATTCGAGAACCATGAAACAGTAAATATGACAGCCGAGTGTAGTGCCATCATCCAAAAACATCTACCACCAAAATTGAAAGATCCAGGGAGTTTCACTCTTCCTTGTACTGTTGGTAGTTTGTTTATTAAAAAAGCTTTGTGTGACTTAGGAGCACGTATTAACCTAATGCCTTTCAGTGTTTACAAGAAGCTTGGTTTGGGGGAATTAAAGTCAACTACAATTGTTCTGCAATTGGCAGATCGTTCGATGACATACCCTAGAGGTGTGTTAGAGGATGTTTTGGTCAACGTTGACAAATTCATATTCCCTGCAGACTTTGTAGTATTAGACATGGAAGAAGACCCCGAAGTCCCAATCATTCTTGGGAGACCATTTTTGGCAACCGCTCGTGCGCTAATTGAGGTACAGAAAGGAACCCTGACTCTCAGAGTAGAGGACGACGAGGTAGTGTTCAACCTTTTTAATGCATTAATACATCCAGAAGAGGTTAGTTCCTGCTTTTCGATTGACTCAGTTGACACTATTATCAATGCATGTGTAGAGTCAGAGTTTCCTGTCGATCATTATGAAATAAGCATGCCTGACGTGTTTGGAGATGAATTAATAGATGTTAATCAGGAAAATGCTTTAATTGATAGATCTTTAGGAAGGGAAGAAAAATTGTCATTAGACAAATGTGCTCAAGTTGATACCCCTTCCCCTGAATTAAAACAATTACCTGCTCACCTGTGTTATGCTTTCTTAGGAGAATCTTCTACTTTTCCTGTTATCATTTCTGCTGATTTGAGTAAAGTAGAAGAGAAAAAATTGTTGGATGTTTTGAAAAAGCATAAATCTGCCTTAGGATGGTCTATTAGTGATATTAAGGGTATTAGTCCTTCAATTGTCATGCATAAAATCTTAATGGAAGATGCCTTTAATCCTACAGTAGAGCACCAAAGAAGATTAAATCCAGCAATGAAGAAAGTGGTAAAAGCCGAGGTATTAAAATTATTAAATGCAGGAATTATTTATGCTATATCTGACAGCCCATGGGTGAGTCCTGTTCAAGTAGTGCCTAAGAAAGGGGGGATGACTGTTGTAAAGAATGAAAAAGATGAATCCATTTCTACTAGGACAGTCACTGGTTGGCGTGTGTGTATTGATTATAGGAAGTTAAACAAAGCCACCAGAAAAGACCATTTCCCTCTCCCTTTTATTGATCAAATGCTTGATAGGCTAGCTGGGTATCCGTATTATTGTTTTCTGGATGGTTATTCGGGCTATAATCAAGTTGCGATTGCGCCTAAAGACCAAGAGAAAACAACATTCACGTGTCCCTATGGTACTTATTCTTTCCGACGTATGCCATTTGGACTGTGTAATGCTCCAACTACCTTCCAGCATTGTATGATGGCCATATTTTCAGACTTTGTAGAAGAGATTATGGAGGTATTTATGGATGATTTTTCTATTTTCGATTCGTCATTTGATAACTATTTGCATAATCTCTCTCGTGTTTTACAAAGATGCCAAGAGACTAACCTTGTTTTAAATTGGGAAAAATGACATTTTATGGTAAAAGAAGGGATAGTTTTAGGCCACAAGGTGTCTGAAAAAGGGTTAGAGGTTGATAAAGCCAAGATTTCTGCTATTGAGCAACTTCCCCCACCCATTAATGTTAAGGGAGTTCGTAGTTTCTTAGGCCATGCAGGGTTTTATAGGCGTTTTATAAAAGATTTTTCAAAAGTTGCTAAACCCCTGTGCCATTTGCTTGAAAAGGATGCTCCATTTGTGTTTTCAAAAGATTGTCTGCTAGCATTTAATCTGTTAAAAGAAAAGTTGATTTCCGCACCTATCATTGTTGTGCCTGATTGGAGTCAACCGTTTGAAATCATGTGCGATGCTAGTGACTATGCTTTAGGAGCTGTCTTAGGGCAACGCCGTGATAAATTCTTTAGGGCTATATACTATGCAAGTAGAACTCTAGATAGTGCTCAGCAGAATTACACCACTACAGAAAAAGAGATGCTTGCTGTTGTGTTCGCTTTCGATAAGTTTAGGCCCTATTTGCTTGGTACAAAGGTGATAGTGCACACTGACCACGCTGCTATTCGATATTTGAGCAGTAAGAAGGATTCCAAACCCAGACTCATAAGATGGATTCTTTTACTGCAAGAATTTGACTATAAGATCAAGGATAGAAAAGGTTGTGAAAATGTGGTTGCTGACCATTTGTCTAGGATAGAGCACGAAAAGAATATCGCAACCTTTCCTATTAAAGAAGCTTTTCCGGACGAAAGATTATATGCTGTTAAAACTTCTATTCCTTGGTATGCAGATTTTGTGAACTTTCTTGCAGGAAAAGAAATACCTCCAGACTTGAATGCTCAAAAAAGAAAGAAGTTTTTCCATGATGTGAAATCCTACCTGTGGAATGACCCATTTCTCTTTAAGGTATGTTCTGACCAAATAATTCGAAGGTGCATTCCAGCAGAAGAAGTAGGTAAGATTATTCATGATTGCCATGCCTCTCCTTATGGGGGTCATTTTGGACCAACTCGTACTGCGGCAAAGGTACTTCAATCTGGTTTTTATTGGCCTACTTTATTTAAAGATTGTTATACCTTTGTGAAAACATGTGATAGATGCCAAAGGACAGGTAATATTTCTAGACGCCATGAAATGCCCCTAACCCCTATTCTTGAAGTCGAACTTTTTGATGTGCGGGGCATGGATTTTATGGGCCCTTTTCCCTCTTCCAATGGATACTCGTACATCTTAGTTGCTGTCGATTACGTTTCTAAATGGGTAGAGGCAGTAGCCACTAAGACTAATGATGCACGTGTTGTGATACGTTTTCTACATAACAATATTTTCACTAGATTTGGCACACCACGGGCTATAATTAGTGATGAGGGGTCCCATTTTTGCAATAAATTGTTTGAATCATTACTTAAAAAATATGGTGTCAAGCATAAGACTTCTTTAGCTTATCATCCCCAGACTAACGGTAAAGCTGAGATTTCTAACAGGGAGATAAAGCAAATTTTGGAGAAGACAGTTCGCATCAATAGGAAGGACTGGGCATACAAGTTGGATGATGCTTTGTGGGCCTATCGGACGGCTTTCAAAACTCCTATCGGTACATCTCCGTATCGATTAGTGTATGGAAAAGCCTGTCACCTGCCTATGGAACTCGAGCACAAAGCATACTGGGCTATCAAGAAGTTGAACTTGGACGCAGAAAAGGCTGGGGAACAACGTTTACTGCAGCTTAATGAACTAGAAGAATTCAGGAACCAGGCATACGAAAACGCTAAGCTCTACAAGGAAAGAACGGCAAGATGGCATGATCGTATAGTTAAAAAACGTTCCTTTGAGCAAGGGCAGCAGGTTCTTCTGTTCAATTCTCGATTACGATTATTCCCAGGAAAATTAAAGTCACGATGGTCTGGTCCGTTCATAGTCAAGGAAGTGTCTCCGTTTGGACCAATTGAATTGATGGATAGCAGCGGGTTAACTTTTAAAGTCAATGCTCGAAGAGTAAAGCACTATTGTGGATTCGAAGAGCGGAAGGTAGAAAAAGTGATATTAGTCGATCCAGGATGACCAAGCCCCGTCTAGCTCAGAACGTTAAACAAGAGCTTCTTGGGAGGCAACCCAAGTGATTAAAGTTTTTGTAGATTGCAATTTAGTTTTATGTGTTGATCCTAATGCTCCCTTGAGATCTATCCTTGTGCAGGAAACTCGTGAAATGACGCTTAGCCTCTCATTCTCTCTTTGGACGACAATTCCAGACGATTCAGATTCTCTCGCTTTTTCAGGGCAGTATCGATCTTTCTTTATCTGATTAAATGTTCATACATTGGGGACAATATATATTTTAAGTTTGGGGGGGAGATTTGCTCTGCTTAGGTTTTGCGTAAGTAATGCTTATGATGAATTAAATGCATGTTGATGATGATGACGTCTGATGATTTGCTTTTAGCCATGATTCTCTCTTATTGTTGCAAATTTGAAAGCATGTCTAAATTCAAGAAAATTTAAAATTTTTTCCTTGATCCCCTTGAAAAGTATGATGATTCACTTGTTTTATTATGATTTTGAAAGCCTAGATGAAAGTTATATGCTTTAGAAGTTCGTTGTCACTCCGATAGGTGTAAAGTTTGTCTAGATAGCTTTCTTGCGTAATAGTAAATAATACTGAGCTTTGGGAAAAGGAAATGCCTAAAAAAAAAAATGCTCCACTTTCTTGAGAGCGTTAGTAACCAGGGGCATTCATGACACCCATCGTTTGCCTTTGCATGAAAGGGCTGGAAAGAAATGAGCATGCCTCGGCAACCTGAAAGATGAGGCGCTCGTAGTTGGATGCTTTCATCACCAATGTTGGTAAGCCAGAACGAAGGCGCTACATCTAAAAGGATCCCAAAAAAAAAAAAAAAAGCACCTCAGTAAGGTAGTGCTTGCTAGATAAGTGAGATGGCTAAAAAGGGCGAGCTTTAGTGCCAGTGTAGGGGGAAGATGAATGGAGGAGTGTATAAATGATTCTGGGCTAGTAAAAATTACAATAAGGCAAATGATGATTCGTTTTTGCAAAGGAGGATAGGATTAGATTTTAAATTTCTTGATGGTTGTTCATGCTTACTTATTTGTTTCAATAGTTTGCATTCATGGCTAGAAGCATTGAGGATAGAGTTGTTAGCATGCAAGTTATGATTCATATGCATTACTCTATTTTGCTCGGGACTAGCAAAACTTTAAGTTTGGGGGTGTGATGACATGCAAAAATGTCATCATTTTCCTATTAATTTTAGCTAGTTTTGTACATGAATTGTGAGCTTTAATGTATTTTTATGTTGATTTTGTAGAAAACCGAGTTCGAGCAGCAAAACCAAGAATTTTACCAACTTTGGGCCATAAAAGAAGAAAGGAGGCAAAAATCCGCATATGAGGCTTCTAGAAGGCCTAGCGTCTCGACGCTAGGACTAGAGCGTCTCGACGCTAGGTGATCAGCGAGGAAAATTCCAGAATCGCGGTAGCGTCGCGACGCTGCGACAGCTTCTGCTCCAAGAAAACCTGACGTAGCGTCTCGACGCTGTGCGTCTTGGGCAGCAAGAAAGGTCCGTCCAGCACCTATAAAAAGCCCCCTTCTCCATGGATCAAATCATCCCATTTTTGGGGAGCTCTCCCCTAGCTCAATAGAGAGAAAAAGTGAGAAGAATTGTGAGGAAAAAGGAGGAATTGAGCGAGATTCCAAGGCTCGGGATTCGAGATGCTCGTGACGGGAGCTTGGGATCAACTTATCGGTTATTTCTTCCTTACTTCTTTGTAATTTCTTATTTTAATTTGAGTTAGGCCTATGGATCAAGATCATTTTAGCAAAATTATTTCCAGTTGTGAGTAGATCTTGAGACCTAGGGTCGTTACTCTAGTTAATTGGATATTGTAGCGCAATTACTTGGATTATGTAATGAATTTCTCCATATTTCATCTATGCAATTTATTCTTAATGCTTTTAATCTCTTGATCACGGATTAATTGATGTGTTGGTCTAAATTGATAATCGACAGAGAGAAATTAGATTAGATCCTAATTGCATGGCTAACAATTGCTTGGAGCACGAGAGTGAAAGAGAATTGTTAGAAATTGATTATGAAGTTGCTTAATGCCATACTATGATTAACTAAGGAAATGGACACATAAATTAGTTATGTTAGTATGAGATGTGGAGGAACTTGAAAGAGAAATCCGCTTATAATTACTTCTAGATTTATGAAATCGAAGATTATTAGTTACATATATCCATGTAATTGAGCTACAAATCCAAGGAAGCTAGTTAACACCCTAGGTCAAGCCCCCTTTGATAGGAAAATTCCTTTTTACTTGCATGTTTCTTTTTATTAGTTTTTTCTTTAATTTTCGCTTTACCAATTCGAGTTGAAATTCTAAATAAAATTAAAACATGATGGTTCTTGGTACTTAATGGATATAATTCAAATTCCCTGAGGATTCGATACTCGGAATACTTTCCGTTTTATATTACTTGCGATACCGTGCGCTTGCGGTAGCGACCAACAGTGGTTAGTCCATATGCAATTGTAGAAAACGTTTTAATCAAAGTAGGTAGATTTTTCCTCCCTATTGATTTGTATGTCATGGATATTATGGAAAAACCTTCAGTACCTATCATTCTAGAGAGACCATTCCTCGCTATAAGGTGAGTCATTATTGACATTGAGCGCAGGGAGCTCACTGTTAGAGTCCAACACGAAAAGGAAGTATTCAAAGCTTTTGTGGGCTCTAAAGATCGTTCAGAGGCACACGTGACGAGTTACAAGAAAGGTGCAAGCAAGAGAAACTCTGGTGGAGTCACTGACAAAAGACCTCCTTAATGCATACACGACCAACACGTCGAGCTAAATACGTTAATCAATCGCTTATGGGAGGCAACCCAAGTCAGTTTGATTTTGTTTTTGTGTTTTTGATATGTTTGTTGTTTTTGTTTTGAAGGTTTCCCATGCGCTTGTCTTTGCTAGCATTCATGAGAAGGTCATCATTCCAGGGCAGTATTGTTCACCCTTTTTTTTATTTTATTTTTTATTTTTCTCTATTGTTCGCATGCTTATTTAGGCTTTAGTTTTCTATACATTGAGGACAATGCATGTTTTAAGTTTGGGGGTGAAATGTTTTGCTTGTTGAGCCCTTCAACATCTGAGTTTGGGCTATATTTTTTTAGCTTATTATGAATTTGGCATATGGTTGTTTTTTGATTCTATTTTTCCATGATTATGATTTCCTAAGATAGGCTTTCTTGTCAATTTTTAAGCTTTTGGTGAGTTGTAAGCATGAGTGCCCCAAAAGGGGGACTTTTTAAAAATTTTCTAGAAGATGTCTTGCATTAGTAGAGTATTTTCCTTGGTTTAGAATTGAACTTGAATGCTTAGGAGCGAATTATTAGATTCATATGCTTGTTGTCACCTCGATAGGTGTAGGGAGAAGCTAAAGAGTTAATTTTTTTTTTGCAAATTAGCATGTTTAATCTTGAATAGAAGGAAAGAAAAGAATATATGCTTATCATGATCATAAAGAAAAATCATTCTTGCTTTTACATTTGAAAGAAAAATAAAGTCATGACTTATGCGTGCGATATGCAATGAATAATAATGTTTTAGGCAAAAAGAGCCACCCCTGTTGTGATCAGTTAGGCCAACCAAGGGTTAAACTTGGGTTATGGGTCCCTACAATAGGTGTGTGAAAGCTAGTGCCACTTTTAATTACTTAATTCAATTTTAAATTTAAAGCACCTAGGTATGGATAAAAACAAACTAATTTGTTCCATTGGCTCATTAGTAAATCCTTAGTGCCAGTGTAGAGGGAAGATGAGTTAAGAGTTTAATAATTCAATCCCAAGCTAGTAGAGTCTAATCTAATTAAGTTAGATCTCTCTTATGCAAGTTAATTTTGGAAAAATTTTGATTTGTCTCCTTCATTGGGTCTTATGTGTATGTCTCTTAATTGCATAATTATTGACTTTTGAGCCTTGAGGATTGAGTTATGTTTGTTGCATCTATTTTCAACCTATGCTTAATTTGTAGTTTGCTCGAGGACTAGCAAAAGCTTAAGTGTGGGGGTGTTTGAAAAACTTGATGTGTAAATTGCTAACCGCAAGTGTACGGGTCAAGTAATAATATAGTGATTGGTTAAATTGAATGTTGTCCTCTGGATTGGTTTTCTAGCTAAACTAATTATTGTGAATACTTTTGCCCAATTTTATTTAGAGATAAAAAAGGAATGATAATGTGAAATCAAAGGTAATGCAAATTAAGAGTTGGAAATTCAATTTGAATAATTCTTAGGGAATTGATTTCGTCAATTTAGATTAGGATTAATTTAAGGGAATGAATTAAAACGTGCAATTATTTTATAAGTCTAAGAACCATAAACCACAACTATCTCTCCCAAGCATAATTGATTCTCATGCATACAAATTAACTTGATATCCTTATCTAAGTTCATTAACATGCAAGACTTTGAGTCTAGTTCTTTTAACAACTTCTAAAAGCTATTCTAAATCTCCCGATCTTAGAATTCTACTTTAGTCATGCAATTAGTAAAGTCTATGCTAAATCCCTTCTCCCGAGCAAGATTCAACACTTAGATCATTCAACTAGTGGCCAATTAATTGATTTAAACATAATTGCATAAATAGAATAAAAGCACAAAACATCCCAATAATCAATCCATAATCTTAAAAGATTACATCAATCCCTAAGAAACACATCTAGCTACTCATACATGGCGTTACGATATAAGCTAAATGTGAAAATGCCATAAAAACTAACTAGAGATAAGGTAAAGAAGGGAAAACTCTTAAATCCGTTGAAACCGACACGTCTCCATCACGATCTCCGTGTCTTCAAGCTTGGTTCCCACTCCTAGGCCTTGCTTCAGCTCCCACCGAAGGTCTCTAGTCGGAATTAGGGCTAAAATCTCACCAATTGGACTCCCCTTGGCCGTGCAAGATAAAGATGTATTTATAGAAAATTTGTCGACAGAGTCGAGACGCTATGGATAGCGTTGCGACGTTGTCCCTTTGCCGCCCATTTTGTTTTAGGAAATATTGATAGTGTCGAGACGCTAAGGAGGCAGCGTCTCGACACTACCTCTCGGGTTTGCCACTTTTGATAAGCTTCCAACTTTGAGTCATTTTGCTTCTTTTGTTTTTCTTTAGGCCCCGATTGAAGGTGTTCATATAACACATGCGGAAGCAATTGAAGATCGAAAGCACTTAAGACATTCAATTTTGCTCCTAAAGCATGCATGTTCTATAAAAGACAGAATATAGAGTTGAGAGAACACCAACCTTTGTAGCTCACTTATGTGGAACTCCTTGTGGTGTTTGCCTCTCCTATGCTCCTTGGACAACCTCTAGAGTTCTCTTGGGCCTAGAAAGACTTGTGGGAGTCTATAGAAGAAAGAAATAGGAAAGGAATGCTTGATGGCACAAGCTTTTGGAAGGAGATGAAATGAGAGAATTTGAGGGAGAAAATTTGCAGCATAACACTAAATGAAAGCTTGCTCTTCTTGAATCTAATTCAAGCCCCTTTTATAGACATCTCCCATGCAAAGACAAGCTTCATGACACTTAGCCACATGGTCAAGATGAAACTCAAAGTGGATTCTAGGTGTCTACTTCACAACACATGCATCTAATGCATGTTTGTGTTGTTTTCCACTATGTATCATTATGCAAGAGTGGAAAAACCACTAAATCCACTATGAATTGAATCCTAATTGTGAATTTTAAGCTTTCAATTCATTTCAAATTCAATTCAAAATTGAAATTGATTTCTAGGCAATTAATTGGGACATTTCCAAGTAATTTTGATATGATTGATCTAATCAATCTTTATCACCTAATGCCATGAATTATATATGATTCCTAATACATATATATGGTATTTAAAACACTTTTAAATACCTCATCTCTCAATTCCTAATTTAATTCATAATTAAATCATTGTGTCGAACATGTTTGACGATAAAACCCTATTTCCCGTTTTTGAACGATTCAAAGTTTCCTATCAAAATATTCTAGGCTTTAATCCGATATGAGCTAGTAGGGGGACCTAATGGACCTATAGATCATGGGCTCCAACGATTCAAGGCTAACCGACTAATCTCATTATCTAAGCTAGCCAACATTCGTTAACTATCGGGACACTCCACTATAGCCCGATAGTTGCACTCCCCTCACTATAGATATATTTCCGTCCACTTGATTTAACCATGTTTAGTAAGTCGTTCCTTCACAGGTTGTTCGTAGCTATAGCTAGGTCAAATAACCGTTTCACCTCTATAGTACTTCTTGTTCCTTAAGTTCCACTAATCCTCTAATGAACAATCGGTTTGCGGTCCAACCATCAAACCTAAGTCCCTCTCGATCTAACAAGAGGGTGGGGCCCCTTGTTCAAGTCCTGGAGTTAGTACTTAAGGGAACAACCTATCTACTAACCCTGAAAAGGGTAGGAGTGAATTCCGTCTTGCGAAACTATGTCCCCAGCTATCTATTCGATCTTATCCCCAAAATGGTAGGCTTGTCGAGTCGGCGATGCTGGCCACTCTCACCCATGCAGATCAAAGGATAATCTCGCATAAACAGGAGTTCATAGATAGCTCAGGATTAAGAACGAGTTACCTAGGTCATCTATGAGAAATAGTCAGTTTCTTCAGTAAACGGCGTTATAAAGAGAAAGTGACTTATTTCGTGGTCCAGTCTTATGCAAACTCATTGCATAGGACGCCCCCACTCGCATGTCACCACATGAACGATTTAGGATCTCATCGTTTGTACTTAATACAAAGTGGGCCGCGTCCATAGTGTCTCCAGGATAAGGTACCCAACCTTATCCTTATACTATAGACTATTTTGGCTATAAACTTGAACTTGATCCTATGATATGTCCCTACATATAGTTCGAGTATTCATTTTATAGCCAAGGATCTTAGTTTATTGGATTTAGGTTAATCATTCGCAATTTACATATTCAATAACATCTTTTACTGAATAACCTCAATAACGTCTTTATTGGAAATGGAATATGTTTAATGATTTACAAACTACGAGTTTATAGGACATTAAACCCAACACCGATCAACTCCAATTTCTCTAATTTATCTTCAAAACTCAATTTCCTACAAATAGACATTAAAGTGCACTACCAGTCTCTAGCCTTTAGTCGACCAAGGAGGAGTGTTCAAAATATCTTCAACATCACAACTCGTAAAATTTTCTCTAATCTGGTCTTCAGAAAGTTGTAATTGTCGTCCAAGAGAAATTTGACCCTTTTATTGTGAATCTCCTCCTTAAACCAAATTGATCTTCAATCTCCTACTCTATCAATCCAGGAATCTTTGTCCATCAGAATAAGGTTGTCATTCCAAACTTTCTAGCAAAAGCCTTTTAAAAAGAGGTCCTCCTCGACATCACTCTTTTCCACGTGAGGGACGGATTGTTGCCCAAAGGAGCCTTAAAGAAATCCCCATCTTTATAGTATCTTCCTCTTAGAGTTCGAGAGAGAAGGTTATTTAGCTTTCTAATGATTCTCCAGCTATGCAAGCAAGCATTGCCTGATTGAATAAGTTTAGATCTCTAAAGCCTAGACCTCCAGCGACCTTGCTTGAGCAAATCTTCCTCTAACTCGTCTAGTGCGCCTTTTTCCTGTTGCTTGTTGAACCCCACCAAAATTGGACACAAAGCCTATTAATTTCTAAAAAAATGGATAGGGGAAGTCGAAAACAGCTCATGGTTAGTTCGAGATTGCTTGTGCAGTCGCTTTAATCAGGACTTCCTCATCTCGGGACCGAGTGCTTTTGGTATTTTCTATTCTGCGTTCTTTGAGTATTGATGTTGGAAAAATTATCTCGAATGAAATCTATAATTGCTGGCGAAAGAAGGTTGGTAAATTATTCTTCCCAAATACAATCACTATGTTGTGCAATAGGGCAGGGGTGCCTACGACTCCAGACGATGTCATTCTGCTTGACAAGGGGATTTTTGATACACCCAACCTAGCAAGGCTTCAGCTGACTCAAGAAACTCGACAAGGAGGGTTGGTGTGTGGCATCCATCAAATCTTAGAGCAACTTCAACTTTCGGCCAGTAGGCAGGAGTATGCTGAGAGGCAAGCTCAGACCTATTGAACCTATGCTAAGACAAGGGATGCCACACTTAGGAGGGCGTTGAAATCTAATTTTTCAAAGCCTTATCAAGTCTTTCCAGTATTCCCCGATGATTTGTTCAATCCATGGATTCCGCCCCTGCCCGTTGAAAGAGAGGAAGAAAAGGAGGAAGATCAGGGTCAGGAAGATTGATAAAGAAAGAGAAGTGGGCGAGCATAACTTTTGTTCAAATATTTTTGTTGCTCGCGTATTCTTGACCCCAGTTTCTTTTTGTTATGTTTTTCTGTTTTTGCTTGTTTTTATTTATTTTGTTCCTAGGCCACCAGTTTATCTGTTTCATGTAAATATTTTTGTCTTTAATGAAGTTTCTGAAGTATTTCTGCTAGATAGCACTGAGCATTCCTAACTTAACCATTTTTCTTCTGAATTTGTGAAGCTTGGACTAGTTAGCTTAATTAGATCAAGGTGTTCTGATCTCCAGAAACCTTTTGCATGAGCATTTCTTCTAGCCTGGTCATCGCTGCGGTAAGAAGATTCTGAGGTAGTGTTGACTTATTTGATCCACCTTAAGCTTACTCCTAGTCCCATGCTTAGTTTAAAATTCAGATAGAAAAATTTAAGTTTGGGGGTATAATTTAACATGTTAATAATTCATTGGGGACAATGAATAATTCAAGTTTGGGGGACTTTTTGCTACTCCACTTGTTTTGCTCGAGCATTCCTTTCCTTCATAATTATTTTTCTAGGTTGTTGAGTAACCAAGGACATTTGTGACACCCACAGTTTGTCTTTGCGTCAAAAGATGACCTAGGAAATATTGGAAAAATGAGAAAAATTATTTGCTGAAAAGAAAAATTGTGAAAATTTTGCTGAGAAAATTCATAGAGCAAAGGTTTTGAAGGATGAATGATAATCTAGCAGTTTTGCTCCCAGGGCTTAGGTGAGCTTCATCATAAAATGTCGCCATTCTGGGAAGCAAGGGATAGAATAACTAAAGATTTTTTTAACTTAGCAATGAGTATTTAGCCTAGTTGGTGATGAGCTTGAGGCGAGGGTATACTGCACCATAAAGTGGGTCATCCCATGCTTAAGAGCTTATGACTGTACGACTTCTTTAAGTCTGAAAAACAAAAATATAAACCCCTTAAAAATGTGTTTAAATATGTCTGATAATGAAGCTAGGCTGTGGCAAGTTCTTAGGATTAGGATAGAGGTGGTGATTATTTGTCTATGCCAGAAGAATTATTTTGCTGCAGTAGTGCTTGGTTTTGCAGAATGCTCAAGTAAAGGTTGAAGGTAGTATTGGATTATCTATTTTGGTTAAGTTATGCTTTGTCTAGTGTTTTGAATTCTTAAGGGAAGGTTAGTTAGTATTGCTCGGGACGCGCAATAGTTTAAGTTTAGGGGTATGATAACTCTCCAAAAGGGAGTTATTTAGGCTTTAGTTCTATGGTGTCTTGTGTGTCTTTTGTTCTAAATAGAGTTGCTTTTAGATGAATATTATATGTTTTTACCCATTTGGAAAAATGGATGCTTGGGAAGTTATTTTGTGCAGAATATATTGTTGAGCGACTTGAGGGAGCAACATCTGTGATCCAGCAAAGCAGGGAGCAAAATTGCCACATAACAACCCGTAATCCATTTTAATGAGCTGAAGTTAGTTGAATTATTTTCGGATCTAAGAAGCTTGGAGAGCCTTCCACGTGTATAATTTGACCTAATTAGGGTTTGATCTCACTCTATAAAAGGAAGGAGCCGTCTCAAGTAAAAAATATTCCATTTTTGGTGAATTCCAATTTCCATCTTTGGAAGCCGAATAGAGGAGGAAAGATTGGAGACTTCAAGAAGACCATCAACTACAGATCTAATCAAGGGAATTAATCTTTTCTTGTAATTTTTTGTAGTTATTGTTGCACATACTCAGATTGTAGTGTGTGTTATCATGAGCTTTATGAACTAAATTTGCTTAGGTGTTGGTTAGGAATTATGTAATTGCCATGCTTTATTCTCTATGCAATTTATGTTGATTTGAGCATCTTGATTATTTGTTGTGCATATTTCTATTTTGTGCCCGCCTGGCCAGCCGGTATGAATATCACTTTTTAGTTTCAGGGATGATTTGAGAAGTGTGTGACATTTAATCACATTAGACCATTGTGTGTTGGTGAACGCCAGTGACTGAGTTAGGGATAACCAGTTGCCTAGTGTTTGATCGGTAGCACGTCATTGGAGTTGAAACACGTTCCAAAAAATCCAGAGTTCCGGGAGGATCCTGCTAATAAGACTGCAAGAGAATTGCCTAATCAATAATATTGCTAGAGCATCTTTTAAAACAATTACTAAAATCCTAACCAACGTCTGTTTCCAAACTGTCTGCTTTGTTTGTTTACTTTCTGTTCTGTCTTTTCTTTTGCTTCAACATTTTATAAAAATCAATCAATTTAACAAACCTTGAAACCATTAAAAAGTTACACAAGATAGATAAAGTGAGAGCTATTCATCCCCGTGGATATGATAAATTACTTATCACTTGTTGTGGATTGTGTATGCTTGCACAGTATTCTAGAGCTTATTTTTTCTATATTTTTACCCCACTCTAGAAGGCAACAAGCTTCAACCTCAGCAAAAATATGCGCCCACCTTTATGCCCACAATTTGCTCAATAAGAGGAGTTCATTTGGCGATTGCTGCCCATTTGCGCCCACATCTCATTCTTTTGAATTCTGTACGGTTTAGGCAGAATGCAACCAAATGCGCCCGCAATGACTTATCCTTTCAGCACTTAGCTTGGGAGTTAATTTCAACTCCTATTCAGCTCCGCTTTTGGTGCCTGTTGGGTTTCCAGAGTGAGTAAAAATGAGATATAAAAAGACTCTAGAACTCTGTGTAAGTATACACAGTCCGCAGCAAGTAATAAGTATTTATCGAATCCAAGGTCTGAACTAGCTTTCACTTTATCTATTTTGTTTAGTTTTTCAATGGTTTCAAAAGTGGTTAAAATGATTGCTTTTTATAGAATGCCGAAGTAAAAGAAATGACAGAACAGAAAGTAAACAAATAAAGCAGACAGATTAGAAACAGGCGCTGGTCAGGATTTAGTAATTGTTTTAAAAGATGCTCTAGCAATATTATTGATCATGCAAAACTCTCACAGTCTTATTAGCAGATTCTTCCTGGAACTTCAGATTTTTTAGAATATGTTTCAACTCCAATGAAGCTCTACCGATCAAGCACTAGGCAACTGGCTATCCCTAGCTCAGTCACTGGCGTTCACCAATACACAATGATCTAGTGTGATTAACCACCACACACTCACTAAATCATCCCTGAAACTAGAGAGAGGTATTCATACCAGCTGGCCAGGCAGGCATAAAATAGAAATGAACACAACAATTAATCAAGATGCATAGAATTAATATTTATTGCATAAAAATTAAGCACGACAATTACATGCTCCCTAACCAATGCCTAAAGTTACTTAGTTCATAAAGTGCATCGAGACACATGTTACAATCTGAGTAATCATATCCATAGATACAAAATAAACCAAGAAAATACTAATTCCCTTGGTTGACTCCGTAAGCTATGGGCTTCTTGATATCCCTAATCTTCATTCTCTATTCGGCTCCCAAAATGGAAATGAGAAACAATCCTTCCAAAATTGGAATGTTCCTCCCAAGAAAGGAATTTCCTTCCCCCAAAAAGGAACGAATTTGACTTGGGCGGCTATCTCCTTTTATAGAGTGATAGGAGGCTTGAATTAGGTTGACCTAGACACGTGGATGGCTCTCCTTGCTCCTTTATCCCGAGAATAGCTTAACAGAATTCAGTTCATCAAATTGGCTAACGAACTGTGACTTGGCAGTTTTGCTCTCAGCTTTGCTCCAGCACAGATTTTGCTCCCTCAAGTCGCTCAGCAATATATTCTGCACAAAATAACTTCCAAAGCATCCATTCTTCCAAATGTGTTAAAACATATAATATCTATCTAAAAGCAACCCCATTTAGCACAAAAGACACATAAATCCCTATAGAAATAAGGCCTAAATAACTCCCTTTTGGAGAGTTATCAGTGCCTTTAGGAGACTAAGTTAATTAGGGAACCTATTGATGGAGTATGTAATACTCTAGCGGAAGCATTTTCGATCTTAGGCTTCTTAATATACCAAATTACATGAAAGAAACTAGGATAAACATGTTGAAAAACAGAGGGAAGCAAAATGCACCTTTGAAGAACGAAGAACGACAATCCTCGAGCTTGAATGATTCACGAACACAACATGGACCACCAAAAACATCTTCCCTACTATTCTCCGGCCTTAAAAACTATTTGTTGGAACCAAATTGTGAGAGAGAAACGAGGGAGAAACTCAAGATCGAAAGAGCGAGAGTTGAGAGGATTTTTGTTTTGAGAGAGTTTTTCCAAAAACTTCCATGGAAAATTGTTTCTTCAACATTCTTGTGAAAATTCATGCAAGCCATCTTTTATATATGAAGACAAACATCATGGGATTGGATTTGTCATGGGTTAAGGTGGCTTTGTTGGGTTTTATGTCCTAAAACTCATAGTTTGTAATCTTTATCCTTTTGCTATAAAGATAATAACATATTATTCAGTGAATTGTTTGTTTATATAACCTTAATCCAATGAACTAAAAGATCCTTGGTTATAAGATGAATACTCGAACTATATGTGGAAACATAAACATGGATCAAGTTCTAGTATATAACTTAAAGGTCTATAGTATATGGATAAGGCTAGGTACCTTATCCTGGGACACTATGGATGTGGCCTACTTTGCATTTAAAGGCAAACAATGTGATCCTGAATCGTTCATGTAAAGACATGCGTGTAGGGGCATCCTATGCGATGAGTTTGCACAAGACCAAACCGAGAAATAAGTCACTCTTACTTTATAACACCGTTTAATGATAAGACTGACTATTTCATACGATGACCTAGGTAACTCGATCTTAATCCTAAGCTAACTATGAACTCCTGTTTGTTTAGGATTATCCTTTGATTTACATGGGTGAGAGTGGCCCAACATTGTCGACTCAATAAGCTTACCATTTTGGGGATAAGACTGAATGGATAGCTGGGGACATAGTTTTGCGAGATGGAATTCACTCCTACCTGTATAAGGGATAGTAGAAAGGTTGTTCCCTTAAGTACTGAGTTTGGGACTTGAACAAGGGAACCCACCCTCTCATTGGCCCGAGAGGGATTCAGTTTGATGATTCTATCACTAATTGTTCATTAGAGGATCAGTGGGACTTAAGGAGTAAAGAAGTGTTATAGGGGTAAAATAGAAATTTTGACCTAGCTATAGTTACGAACAACCTGTGAAGGGTCGAATTACTAATCATGGTTATATCGAGTGGACGGAAATATATCTACAGTGAGGGGAGTGCAACTACTAGGCTATAGTGGAGTGACCCGGTAGTTAACGAATGTTGGCTAACTAGGTTAATGAGTTTAACCGGTTAAACCTCGAATCGTTGGAGCCCATGATCTGTAGGTCCATTAGGTCCCTTTGCTAGCTTAAGGAACAAGCTTTGGAATAACATGATGGGAGTATTAGAAATGTTCAAACTTGGAATAGGGAACGAATGTCGGTTATGTTATGGACACATTGGTTTAATTTTGAATTAAACTAGAACTTGAAAGTTGGACTTATTTAAATATGATTTAAATATTGAGCACGTACATAGGGATTAATGTTCGAGAAATTTAGTTTCGAGGATGGTGGGGAATAGTTGCAAAATATTAATTTAATATTTTATATTAAATTAATATATTTATATTTAATTAATTATTTATTTAATTAGTTAAAAATTAAATTAAATAAAATTATGAATTATGTTTAAAAAGAAAATTAAAATATAATTATGAATTATATTTAAGAAATGAGAATTAAAATTAAAATTAAACCCACCATAAGACACCTTAATCTCTCCCTAATTGGTGTCTAATTTGCTGTCAAGTTTTGGGGGTTTTGAGTTGCATTATTTCCTCTATATATAAGGGAAGGATTGCTGAAGAAAGGCATGGAAAAAGTGTAGTGTTATGCTGCCAATTTTGCTTCTCAAACTCATAAGTTCATAACTCCTTAAAGTTTGAAACTCAAGCACTTTCCCTTCCAATTTCCATCACTAGAGGATCCCACAATCTGTTCCAAAGGCCTGAGAATAGCAAGGAAGATCTTGTGGTGGTTCGTGATCAGTTGGTGAGTAAAAACAACACAACAATCGGTCCAATTTTGAGCTACAATGAGGTTGGTGTTCTAAACACTGTTTTTGTAGTTTTGGACAACATGCTTTCATTGATCAAATTGATGTTATTATGTGCCTAAGATCCAAAATTGCTTCCGCGTGTTAGATATTAACACCTTCGATTGGTATCAGAGCATGGTTTGGGCACCTAATTTACATTAATTTGATCATGGTGGGTAGCATTTCTAAAATGAATGTGCAAGGGTGCTGAAATGGATATATTACGGTTTTGGAAAATTTTTACTCTTCAATTTGTTGATGAAATTGTAATTGCTCACATGTATATGAGCATTAATGTATTGAGAAGAGTCTGTAATTTTTTTAGAGTCATTAGAGTCCATTTAGTACTGTAATTGCTTGAAAGAAGAGGAAGAACTCAAGCTGGTCGAAGAACGGGGGCTTCCAGTCGAGTCAGCGTCGCAATGCTGTTTTTCAGTGTCTCGACGCTGATGCATTTTCAAAGAGGTGCGCCAATTTTCCCAGGAGCTTCTCACATGATTTATTAATTATCATTTGTAATAATTTAGGCCCTGTTTGATAACCATTTCGTTTTTGGTTTTTTGTTTTTGAAAATTGTGTTTGTTTTCTCTCAATCTTCTTACAATGGTTTTCATTTTTGTTAAGGAGACATTGATCGATTGTCAGAGTGTTTAATTTAGTAGTCGTAGATTTTAATCAATCCAAGTGTAAACTGACAAAATCAAGTAATACTTGGTGAGTCCAGGGTCGAATCCGTAGGGAAAGGGTACAGAAGTGTCTTAATAATGTTTACTGATTTAAAACTCAAAACATGTAATATTTCTTCAAAGGAATAAAAATGAGGGTTGGTATAATTTGAACAGCAATTAATTGCATAAAAGAAAACAAGTAATGAGAGTTAAAGGAGAATTCACAATGCGAGCAGTATCAAGGCTTTTGCGGTTGCAGCCTCATGCGTTTATAAGAATCTTGTAGCGCTAGCTTTGATAAATTGATCCATTGATGCCTAAGTAAGAAAAAATCACTAAGTTTCCCTTCCGGTATTCCTTATGCGTTTGGCAATAAACTATTAATTGATTATTTGACTAGTTTATGCGTAAAGCTCAGTTCTCTTAATACTTTCAAGGGACTGAGTTGGTCATAACGCAATCAAAGTTCAAGCATGCAATATCCTTTAGCGGTACTATTTTTTTAATACTACCAAGACTACATGTCATGCACTAACTTGTTCTACTTAGAGAGATCCATATGCGTTACCTGTCAAGGATTAAGCATACTGCTACTGCATCCAGCTGGCCAAGCGGGGATTAGTAATGAAAAGATTATCGCAACTAAGCAGAAAGCAATCAATGTTTCATTTAAATAAAAATATGCGCTTACAAGATGAACTTATCACCGCATGAGGTGCTTGCGCTAAGCCTTGAAGAGGAAAGTTAGCTCATGCGCGCACAACAAGATATCATAGAATAAAACATTTCACATGCAAGTTCTCTCATAATCACAGCTCTCTCTGTGATTCTTTTGCTGATCGCCTTTCTTCTACCTATTGAGCAGAGATATGAATCTCCCTGCCCAAGCTCTCTCTTCTTCTGTATTTTGAGCTTCTACTTATAGAAGAGGGAAAGTGATTTTACTAAGTGATTGAAACTTGCCTTGTTCAAATCATTAGTCAACTTGCAATATTTCGGCCTTATTTTTCTCCCACTTGTGCTGGCTGCGCCGTTTGCGTCAGAGCTTGTCTTTTCATCTATCTTTTCTGTCTCTTGATCATCTAGGGGAGTGTGCCTGCGCTAAGAAGGAACTTGAAACAAATAAATTAGCTGCGTTAGCGCTCTAGTTTATAATTTCTTTATCGCATACACAAATATAGCTTGCCGCTTATAACAATCACTTTTTTTTTTCTTTATGCGCTAAGATAACGCATCTGAGGGCCTTGTATCCTTCTTTTAGCTTAAGTTTAGAGGATAAATAATCTTGCTTTTCGCAAGATATCAAACCCCCAAACTTAAACTATTGCTTGTCCTCAAGCAATGTCTGTTATCCACCTTTCGGCAATTACTCAGCTCTTTAATGCTTGCGATCTTGACATCCTTTTTCTTCTTTTTCTAGCTCACATTACCCAAATAGATTTGACTTTTGCCAATTTTTCTCCCTTTGCTTAAAGAAGGCTCCTTGTGCTTAGATTCATCCTTGTGCTGACTCAGCCAATCTTCCTTGCCCTGGACGCATAAATATATATATATATATCCTCCAAGTTTTTTTTTCCTAAGCAGAAAGCAATCAGACATCAAAACGCATACTTTCGTTTTGGCTTACCCACATTTGTGATGAAAGGTATCCAACTACGGGTATTGCATTTTTTTACTGTCCTCAACGTTCATTGGTTGCGTTTTGTCTTCGCGCAGTGGCAAACTATGGGTGTCATAAATACCCCTGGCTACAAACATGCCGCATACTTAGAGGAACGCACTCATTATTTGTTAAATTAGTTATTTATGCGTTGATTCCCCCAAACTTAATATGGACAATGTCCTCATTGTCCCCCAAACTTACTTTGAAGCACATGGACTTGAAGCAGAAGAAGGCTGAGTTGCGACAAGTCGAAAATGCGAAGGAATTTTCTTTAAGGTCTGAGGAAATGAAGACAAAAGTTAATTTTATTTAAGTAATGTGTTTAAGAAAATTCAGAAAATTAGAAGCGCGGAATTAAGACAAAGGAGCTAACGCAAGGAGTTTGCCAGATAAAGACATGTAAGCAGAGAAAAAAAAATGCGATGAGATAAACAGCTGGATATATTAATGCATTGCGACCCAAAATTATAAACAAGAGCGCATTCAGTAAAAAGAAAACAAAAGATGATAAGGAAAATTAGATGATTATTCCTGCGGTGGTGGAGGTGGAGGTGCTCTTGGCTCTCTTCGTGCAGGCGGAGGCATAGTTCCACGCATTTGGGCTGGTCCTGCGCTAGGGGGCCTTTGTTGTTCAGCTGGCTGCGCAAAAAGATTGGGCGTAATAGGTAGGCGGCCAAAACTTGAAGTCCATCGCATGAGAAAGAGGACCAATGCGTTAACTCTCTGCGACAACTCGAATTGTTGTTGACGCATTAATTCTTGCTGCTGGCATAACCGTTCCTGCTGCCTCTGCAAAGGCTGAATAACTTCTTGAAGAATCTGCTGCATCTGAGAAAAGATAAGAGCTGCGTCGATATCAACTGTTAAATCAGGCGTAGCTTGACCTGTGCTCGCAGAAGCGGTTGTATGCGGCGTTGGTGGTGGAGCAGGTTCTTTATTATTGCGAGGAGGGCTTGGTACAGTGTCTTCAAGAATCTCTTCGGGTCGCAGATCTATAGCGGGCTGAGGGGGAGGTGGGTTGAGATCAATTGTTGGTGGTGGTGGTGGTGGAAAATTTTCTGGAAAGGGTTTCTGAGGTTGGGCACAGACAGTAGTTTCCTGTGCTGGTTGAGTGGATTTGGAGGTCCTTGCGGCTGGTGGTGGATATCTGCCCGCAGTCTGTTTGCGCCTCTTCTTCTTTTGCGGTTTAGACGCCTGTGAAGGCTCAGTAGGCTGGGGCGCAGGGACTGACTGCGGCATGTTCTCTTGTAGCCGCCTATTGCGCGTGCTGGTGACACGCGCCCACCAATGCTCATCAAAATCCTTTCGCAACGTGCGGATTTCTTCGTCTGTTGCGGGCAATAGATTCGATGCGCGACAGAGGGATGTGACCAGCCCAAGACAAAATTTGGCGCCCTTTGGTTTTGCAGCTGTCTGGCGCAGGGTGTCTACGAGGATGCGTCCGAGGTCAATTGGAATCCCCTTCATTATGCAATAGACAAGGACCACTCGCTGTAGGCTTAATGTCGCGTCATGCTTTGTGGGCATGATGCGATTCTTAACCCAGTGCATCAGAAGTGTGGCCTCAAAGTCGAGTACTTGCGATTTGAGTGTCCTTGCTGCTCCATGCCCATCCCATTTGGCACCAGGCCTTGCCACCGCAAGAAGTACTGCGCTCAGAAAATCATCTTCCAGACATTCAAGGAGCGCATTGCCTTCTGCGTTGGGAATGTCTTGTAGTTCATATACGCTGTTTATGTGGGCGGAAAAAAAGGCGATGGCGTGGCCGCGAACCAGGACTTCATCAATTTCTTCTAGCCATTGGGTGTGGTAAAAGTCGTGGACAAGTGCAGGGGCATAGGATCTGGGATTCTCACAGACTGTTTCCCACTTTCGCTGGGAAATTTGATCAGTCATTGCCTGCGGTAGGGGGCAACTAAATCCTCGTTCTTCTTGGAATTTCCCCCAATCTTTGGCTTCTGCCTCTCTGCTTGCGCCCACTTTCTGTTTTCCCTTGTCCTTCGCTGAGATGGACGCTTTCCGTTTTCTACTAGGGGCCGCCGCAGGTTGTTCAGACGGTTCTCTGATGACCACCCCTGTAGATTGGATATTGCGGCGACGAGTGAGGGGGATTTCATCCTCTGAATCAGACATCTCTACCTCCATGGCTGCTGCAATGGCAGCGAGGTTGCGTGCAGCAATGTCTGCGGCAAGTGCGGTTTCCGCATTGCTTGATCCTTCTCCCCTGTTTGCCGCACTTGTTTCTGCGGCGGCATGCTTTCTTTGTTCTCGTTGGCGAATTTCATAGCCCTCTTCGCCTAGTTCTTCTAGTAGGTCGTTCCATGCGGCAACCTGTTGCTCTGAGAACTGCGGTAGTGTGGTGCTCGTGGAAGATGATGGTGGAGGAGGAGTGGAAATGGCTTCAGTCGGGACAGAAGAAGGGGAAGGAGCGGTGGTTTGGGTTGTTGTAGTGGAAGGGCTTGGAAGTGGAGGGAGGGCAACCGACGGGAATGGTGAGGAAAAGGGGGTTAGGTTTCGAGGGGCGGAGACGTTTGGGGCTGCCTGAAGGGTGACAGATTGGATGGAGAAGGTGGATGTGTCTAGTGGGGCGATGTTGAGTACTTCATCTGCGCCTGAAGATGATGGAGCGGTGGTGAGTTGAGCGTCTGTGTTAGCGATGGGCGGTTCTCCGTCGACGACTTCTGGCTCATCTTCCTCCATTTGGTCGATATTTTGTGGGTTGCTTCCTTCCTCATCCGAGGAGATAATCAAGTCTCTGTGCGGCCCTTCCACCTTCGGTGAGGATGGAGGAGCGTCGTCCGCATATCCGGCAATCGAGAGGTTCTGTGAGTCGGACATGGCTGATTGGCTGATTTTCGAAGAGTTTCAGAGGAAAATTCCACGGGAAGGAAGGCAAGGAGTTCTAGGGTTTTGTGAGCAAATGTAGAAGACGAAGTGAAATCGCATCCTTAATATATAGCTTAACGCAAAGCATGCGTTCCTGGGTTCTGGTGCCCCTTCTCATCCCATGTAAGTGGGTGATCATGATTATTACAGGGGAATGTGAGCGGTTGCCTTGGGTAACGTGATAAGACAGGGGTTAGTGCATTTCCTTAAATGCTGTCATGATTATGGCTGCGCCTCAAAACTAATACGGATGGATTTGGACATGCGATGGGATTTTTCCTTCTAAGGTTCTTGTTGCGACAAAACTTTACTATCACAGTGATTCTATGCTTATTGAAAAGAAACATATGAGCCAATCATGCGATGAGGTTTTCTTTCTAAAGCTCAACCTATCAAAATATTAAAAATAAAACAAAACATGCAGAGAGAAAATATTTACAACTTCTAACCTGTCATGCTCTTACCTTGCGCTAGGTCCTGACGCAGTTGAGAGCATTTTCTCGGACCTATTTTGTCTTATTGCTTTAAGGTGGATCTAGAAGAATCATCTCGGCTGCTTCATTCAAAGTTCCTTCGATGTATGGCTTTACTCTTTGCCCATTGACTTTGAAAATTCTCTTTCCATCGGTAGAATGTAGATCTACTGCCCCATATGGGTATACCTTATGAATGGTATAGGGGCCCGACCATCTGGATTTTAATTTCCCTGGAAAGAGTCGTAAACGAGAATTGAATAGTAATACTTTCATACCTTCTTTGAGATCCTTTTTGTATATTCTTTGATCATGCCATTGCTTCTGTTTTTCTTTACTTATCTTGGCATTCTCGTATGCACACCTTCTGAATTCTTCCAATTCTGACAATTGACGCAATCGTTCTTGTCCTGCTGCTTCTAAATCAAAGTTTAAACGCTTCATTGCCCAATGCGCCTTGTGCTCTAATTCCAAGGGCAAATGACAAGCTTTTCCGAATACCAACGCATATGGAGATGTTCCTATGGGTGTTTTGAAAGCTGTGCAATATGCCCATAGCGTATCATCTAGGTGTTGCGCCAAATCTTTCCTGCTGGTGTTGACAACTTTTTCGAGAATCCTCTTGATTTCCCTATTTGAGACTTCGGTCTGACCATTGCTTTGTGGGTGATATGCTGTTGCGATGTGATGTTTAACATTGTATTTTCGCAATAACTTATCCATGATCTTGTTTATGAAGTGGGTCCCTTCATCACTAATCAGTCTGCATGGCACTCCGAATCTTGCAAAAATATTCTTTTTGAGAAATTTTGCCACGGTCGCAGCATCGTTCTTAATGCAAGCGATTGCTTCTACCCACTTGGTGACATAGTCAACTGCGAGGAGAATGTATTAGTTCCCTTGCGACGATGGGAAAGGTCCCATGAAATCAATGCCCCAGACATCGAACGACTCTATTTCTATTATGTAGTTTTGAGGCATTTCATTTCTAGCGCTGATGTTTCCAGTGCGCTGGCATCTGTCGCAGCTTTCAACATGTCTCCTTGCGTCTTGGAACAAGGTCGGCCACCAATAACCGCTCTGTAGAACTTTGGCTGCGGTGCGTTGTCCTCCAAAATGGCCTCCGTATGGAGCTTCGTGACACTCCTTTAATATCTTTATTGCATCTTTTTGGCCAACGCATCTCTTAATGATTTGGTCAGGTCCTCTGCGATAGAGAAAAGGGTCATCCCAAAAATAAAATTTTATCTCATGAAAGAATTTCTTACGGTGTTGCGCTGAGTATTCTTTTGGCAAGACCCTTACGACGAGGTAATTCGCAATATCTGCAAACCAAGGTTCTTCATCGTTCATCATAAAAAGTTTCTCGTCAGGAAATTCTTCTGCGATTGGGACTCTTGGTGCATCTTCCTCATGATTTTCCAAGCGCGACAAATGATCGGCAACTAAATTCTCACTCCCCTTTTTGTCTTTGACTTCTAGATCAAACTCTTGTAGCAATAAAATCCATCTAATCAATCTTGGCTTTGCGTCTTTTTTTGTGATCAGATATTTTATCGCCGCATGGTCTGTATAGACTATGACTTTGGAGCCAATCAAATAAGCACGAAACTTGTCAAACGCAAAAACAACCGCTAATAATTCCTTCTCGGTTGTTGTGTAATTTGTTTGTGCTTCATTTAATGTTCGGCTGGCATAATAAATGGGGTGCAGAATCTTTTCCTTTTTCTGTGCCAACACTGCTCCTACTGCCACGTCACTGGCATCGCACATCAAGACAAAAGGTTCCTTCCAGTCGGGAGTTGCGAGGATGGGTGCACTTACTAGTGCAAGTTTCAGATTCTTGAATGCTTTAACACATTCTTCTGAAAATTCAAATTTTTTGTTTGACTCTAGTAATGCGCATAGTGGCTTTGTGATGTGTGAGAAGTTTCTGATGAACCTGCGATAGAATCCTACATGTCCCAGGAAGCTGCGAATTCCCTTTACAGATGTAGGAGGTGGTAATTTCTCAATGACGTCAATCTTGGCCTTATCCACTTCAATACCTGCGTTAGATATGCGGTGGCCTAAGACAATGCCTTCTTCCACCATAAAATGACATTTCTCCCAATTTAGCACGAGGTGGGTTTCTTCGCATCTTTCCAATACTTGCTCAAGCTGCATTAAACAGTCTGCGAAAGACTTCCCATATACTGAGAAGTCGTCCATAAAAACTTCCACAGATTTTTCCAGAAGTTCTGAGAAGATGGCCATCATACATCTCTGGAATGTTCCAGGTGCATTACATAGTCCGAAAGGCATCCTTCTGAATGCAAAGGTGCCATATGGGCAGGTGAATGTGGTCTTTTCTTGGTCTTCTGGCGCAATGGTAATTTGATTATACCCAGAGTACCCATCAAGAAAACAATAATAAGCTTGTCCTGCAGTCGATCTAGCATTTGGTCAATGAATGGAAGAGGGAAATGGTCCTTCTTGGTATTTGCGTTCAACTTGCGATAATCCATGCAGATGCGCCATCCTGTAGTGGTGCGGGATGGAATCAGCTCATTATTTGCGTTAGCCACTACTGTCATGCCTCCTTTCTTGGGTACGCATTGGATTGGACTCACCCATCTGCTATCTGCGATAGGATATATTACGCCTACGTCGAGCCAGTTGATTATTTCTTTTCGTACTACTTCCATCATTGCTGGATTTAGCCTTCTTTGTCTTTCAACAAATTCATTGGATTCGTCTAATAACCAAATTTTATGCATGCAATATGAAGGGCTAATACCTTTAATATCTGCTAGACTTCATCCAATGGCCTTTTTGTGCCTTGTGAGAACCTCCATCAGTAGGTTTTCTTGCGATGAATCAAGCTTTGATGAGATTATGACTGGGAGTGATTCTTTTTCTCCCAAGAATCTATACTTCAAATGCGTTGGTAATGGTTTGAGTTCTAGCGCAGGAGGTTGCGCTATAGAGAGCATGGTGGGGATTCTTCCTTTCAGATCCAGTATGTGGATAACTTCTTCATGCTGCGTTAGGGTGAAGTTTTCTTCCATTTGTTCTTCCTCGTTTCCTTCTTCTATGGGGCTGAACACATTTGATAGTATTTCTTGCGGAGAGCACACGTCTATGCGGGCTACCATGTCGCAATCTTTGGGATCATCAGGATATTTAAGTGAGGAGAGAATATTAAAAACCACCTTCTGATCGTTCATGCGCATTGTCAGTTCTCCTTTTTGTACGTCAATAAGTGTTTGTCCTGTGGCCAGGAATGGTCTTCCCAAAATAATGGGGATTTCTTTGTCAGCTTCATAATCTAGGATAATAAAGTCTGCAGGAAAAATAAACTTGTCAACTTTGACCAAAACGTCTTCAATCTTTCCTTCTGGGTGAACTACAGATCTGTCTGCCAATTGGAGTGTAACGGTTGTTGGTCTCGCTTCTCCAATCCCTAGGCGCTTGTAAACAGATAATGGCATTAAATTTATACTTGCGCCCAGGTCACATAATGCTTTGCCAACATCGATACCCCCTATCGAACAAGGAATTGTGAAGCTTCCAGGATCTTTCAGTTTTGGGGGAAGCTTGTTGGCAAGTATTGCGCTGCACTCGCTTGTCAACGCAACGGTTTCAAACTCTTTCCATGGCCGTTTGTTCATCAGAATGTCTTTCAAGAACTTGGCATAACTCGACATTTTTTCCAACGCTTCTACAAGTGGGACGTTGATATGCAGCTCTCGCAAAACATTTAAAAACTTCTTAAACTGGGCCTCATCGTTTTTCTTTCGCAACCTTTGAGGAAAAGGTATTGCGGGCTTATATGCGTCAGGCTATTTTTCTGCGTGAGCCTCCTTCTTTTTGAATTCTTCATCCTCAGTTACTTTTTCTTCTTCCATTTGGTTATGATCTTCTGCGGCTGCATTTTTAGGCAAATTGTCCTGTGTCGGTACAGGGTCATGTACCTGCAATTGCTTTCCACTGCGAAGAGTCACCGCATGGCAGTGCTCTTTCCCTTTTGGATCTTCTGTATTACTGGGCAGTGCTCCCGCAGGTCTATTTTTTAACTCTGATGCAAGCTGTCCGACTTGTATTTCCAGACTGCGAAGGGATGCAGCCTGGCTCTGAAACACTGCGTCATTCTTGGCCATATACTCCTTTTGACTGGCCATGAATTCCTTCATCATGTTTTCCAACGCATTCGAGGATGATGCTCTTTGGTTTCCTCCGTCTGTGTTGCGCTGAAAATGTCCCTGCGAAGATTGGTCATTGTTAGAATTGAATAATTTTGGCGCAGGATTTACATTACCTTGTTGCTGTTTATTCCTGCCTCCATTCCATGAAAAGTTCGGGTGATTTCTCCACCCTGGATTATATGTGTTTGAATATGGGTTGTTGCGCGTAGCTCCTTGCGGTCCCATATAGAAAACTGATTCTGGGTTTGAAGGACACTGATCATTCATATGTCCTTCGCAGCAGATCCCGCATCCAACTGCGTTGAGTTGCGCAATCAAAGGTGCGGTGCCAGCTGTGAGTGCATCCATTTTTAAGGTCCACGCATCAATCTTTGCGTTTACCGAAGTCATAGGATCTATTTCAAAACCTCCTGAGTTGGTTTTAATGGGTCTCCTTCTTCTATCTTCCGTAGTGCCCCACTCATAATTATTGCGTGCAATTCGATCAAGGATTGCGTGAGCTTCGTCATAGGTCTTTCTGAGTAATCCCCCATTTGCGGATGAGTCTACCAAAACTTGAGAATTCTTGTTGAGACCTACGTAGAAGGTCTCTAACTGAATACATAATGCTAAACCATGGTGCGGGCATCTTTGTAGCAAGCTCTTGAATCGTTCCCATGCTTCACTCAACGTTTCATCCTCCATTTGTGCGAATGTCATTATTTCCTTCCTCAATCTGGAGTTTGCAGTGGGTGGGAAGTATTTCTCTAGGAACTTTTCTGCCAGATCGTTCAATGTTGCGATAGAATTTGCTGGTTGCTGATTTAGCCACACCTTCGCCGCATCTCTTAATGAATAAGGAAATAAAATAACTTGCAATTGCTCATGTGTCACTCCTTGAATAATAAATTTATTACAAATATCCAAAAATGACTTTAAGTGAGAGTGTGGGTCTTCTGCTGGACTTCCTCCAAATTGCCCTGCAGCTGTTAGCATTTGGAACATAACAGGTTTTAGTTCAAACCTTTCTGTCTCTAGAGTAGGCTGAACTATCCCTGGATTGAAATTACAATTTGCAGGAGCTGCATAGTCTCTAATTCCTCTGGCCCTATCATCGGCCATCTGTATGGGATTCAATGGTCTGTTTGGCTGATTTGGTGCTGCCATTACTCCTGATTGCCTTTGAGATCTTCGATTTCTCCTTCTTCTGTGATATGTTCTATCTATTTCGAAATCGATTTGTCGGGCGGTACGCATACAACTTCTGGTTACCTGGAGAAAAAGACTCAACAGGGAACACAGTGGATAATATTACACGGAGTGTTAGATCAGAAAATTTATTATAGACTTTTGTTGCCTTTCCCCGGCAACGGCGCCAAAAACTTGATCGATTGTCAGAGTGTTTAATTTAGTAGTCGTAGATTTTAATCAATCCAAGTGTAAACTGACAAAATCAAGTAATACCTGGTGAGTCCAGGGTCAAATCCGCAGGGAAAGGGTACAGAAGTGACTTAATAATGTTTACTGATTTAAAACTCAAAACATGTAATATTTCTTCAAAGGAATAAAAATGAGGGTTGGTATAATTTGAACAGTAATTAATTGCATAAAAGAAAACAAGTAATGAGAGTTAAAGGAGAATTCACAATGCGAGCAGTATCATGGCTTTTGCGGTTGCAGCCTCATGCGTTTATAAGAATCTTGTAGCGCTAGCTTTGATAAATTGATCCATTGATGCCTAAGTGAGAAAAAATCACTAAGTTTCCCTTCCGGTATTCCTTATGCGTTTGGCAATAAACTATCAATTGATTATTTGACTAGTTTATGCGTAAAGCTCAATTCTCTTAATACTTACAAGGGACTGAGTTGGTCATAACGCAATCAAAGTTCAAGCATGCAATATCCTTTAGCGGTACTATTTTTTTAATACTACCAAGACTACATGTCATGCACTAACTTGTTCTACTTAGAGAGATCCAATATGCGTTACCTGTCAAGGATTAAGCATACTGCTACCGCATCCAGCTGGCCAAGCGGGGATTAGTAATGAAAAGATTATCGCAACTAAGTAGAAAGCAAACAATGTTTCATTTAAATCAAAATATGCGCTTACAAGATGAACTTATCACCGCATGAGGTGCTTGCTCTAAGCCTTGAAGAGGAAAGTTAGCTCATGCGCGCACAACAAGATATCATAGAATAAAACATTTCACACGCAAGTTCTCTCATAATCACAGCTCTCTCTGTGATTCTTTTGCTGATCGCCTTTCTTCTCCCTATTGAGCAGAGATATGAATCTCCCTGCCCAAGCTCTCTCTTCTTCTGTATTTTGAGCTTCTATTTATAGAAGAGGGAAAGTGATTTTACTAAGTGATTGCAACTTGCCTTGTTCAAATCATTAGTTAACTTGAAATATTTCGGCCTTATTTTTCTCCCACTTGTGCTGGCTGCGCCGTTTGCGTCAGAGCTTGTCTTTTCATTTATCTTTTCTGTCTCTATCATCTAGGGGAGTGTGCCTGCGCTAAGAAGGAACTTGAAACAACTAAATTAGCTGCGTTAGCGCTCTAGTTTATAATTTCTTTATCGCATACACAAATATAGCTTGCCGCTTATAACAATCACTTTTTTTTTTCTTTATGTGCTAAGATAACGCATCTGAAGGCCTTGTATCCTTCTTTTAGCTTAAGTTTAGAGGATAAATAATCTTGCTTTTTGCAAGATATCAAACATGTTAGTTCCTAGCCAAATTCCAAAAACAAAAACAAGTTTTTGAAAACTACTATTTTTTGTTTTCAAAATTTGGCTTAGTTTTTAAAAACATGGGAAATGATGTAGATGAAAAACAAAGAAGCTTGTGAGTAAAAATAGTGTTTATAGGCTTAATTTTCAAAAACCAAAAACCAAAAACGAAATGGTTATCAAACGGGACCTTAGTTGTTTGTTTGCTTGAATTGTCAAAACCGGTTGATTTTAGTGTTGTTTAATTATTTATGCATAATGGATGTATGTTATAATTAAATTGTTTAGTATATGCATAAAAGTATGTCATATAAATTTAAAATCCCACCATAGGAAGCATATGTTTCATGCATTGTAGTATGTTATAAAGAGTTATAATATAAATATGCACGATTTAGGTTTCATGTTAGATGCATGTTGAATGAATAACTCTCGTTAATAGTTGTTTAGTATAAACGTTATATTAACTAAACGAAAATGAACGAGCATGCAACATGAAACTACCTTAGCTTGATATTAAGACGTTAACATCGATTAGAAAGCATGTTATAGGTTAATCTCTTTTATAAATAAGTTATAAACCCAGATAGACGATAAAATCTATAACAAAGATAAAAGCATGCTCACCTAGGGTTAACGAACCACAATTGATCAATCTCATAGAATAGGTTGATAACTTGTAAAGCTCAGGTTACAAGAGAACTCATCCGGTTAGATGTTGTCTAAGGCTGGAGGTATTTAAGTTGACGGTTTACAGAACACCTCTTACTTGGGCATCAAGCCGATACTTGAGTTATGTTAACCCAGGTTTTACGAGCATGCACGTGAGAGATGTAAGATTATAATAGTATCACCTAGACATCGTAGGTTAATAAAAACTTAGACTTAGGTAAATATTCAATTAGCCGGAATATGCCTATGTGACAATATACCCATAAACATTTAAAATACTCAGTGGGAGGAAAAGAATATACGATAAAATCATTTTCTTATCACGTTCTCCTTTTGGTTCCACCGTGAGATTTATGCTTGGTCTCGTGTTGCTTATACCGCAACTGCTCCATTCGGAAGGTGTTTGCACAAATCAATAACAAGGTGAACAGAGAAAGTATTTATAGTAAGTGGGAGAAGGAAGTGTGTCAACACATCTTATGGTCTCTTCCATTAGGTTGCACCGTGAGATTCCCATGTTCCGCCTGCTTGTATGCCTTGGAGCTACTAACCATTTGGAGGGTCGTAACATGGGAGTCAGAACAACGCAAACTCCAGAAATGGATAGGGTCTCTTAGGGCCATTCCCAACATTAGTTTTTCCATTTGGTAGCATTGTTGGGGCCGTTCTCTAGGATCTGAAAATGGCAGGTCACACTTACAAGGGTAACTAATTGTTAGTATATTCTTGATCGAAGTAGCGATAACTAAACACTATATGAATAAAAGTTGTTCTAGTATTAATATTTAGTCAAGAATGTCTTGGTTCAGTGAGGGAATAATTGACCGTCCCTCGGTAGCGGTTATTCTGACTCACTGAAGTATCGTTGCAAATTAATAATGAAATGAAACGGGTGTTAGCTTTAGGACTTCAATCAAACCAAATATTTTGATGATAAAAAACTCAAATTTTTGTACTAACATTTCAGTGTTTCAAAGTCTCTATCTTGTAGAGCTCGAAAAGACGACTTCAACGCAACTTGAATCGCTCGAATCAGAGTTCAAACAAGAAAGTTACAAGTAAAAGAAGATTGGAAAGGGAAAGCCTACGTGGCAGTGACACGTGGCACTGTGCTGACGTGGCATCCGACGTGGCGACTAACGAGGACTACAACGGTCATATTTTGATGATGTGATAGCTGACGTGGCATCCAACGGTCACTTTTTGATGACGTGGTGATGACGTGGAAGGTGACAAGGCAGATGACGTACACACGTGGGCCAATAGAATTCTAACATGTGGCGAGCTGATGTTTACTAAAAAAAAAAAGGGAGGAGGAATCGTTGATTGACATGCGGCTCAGTAATATGGCGATACGTGGCGCGGTTTAAAATTTCCAGCCATTATTTATTATATATTTAAAAAAAAGGAAAAGAAAATGAAATTTCGTCTGCAGGTCTTCTTCACGCGCTTGACACACGCGTGTAATGCATCTCTTCAACAGAAACGTGTGCATGACGCGTTTTCGCTCCTTGTGCGTGTGGGGTTCGTTCATCCGATTGATATTTTTATTTTCCCTCATATTTTTTTTTAATTTCCTTCATCCCAATTTCTCCAAAATTTCACCAATATCACCTCATTCAAAATTCAATTCTTTCCAAAATTCCTATCCTTCAAATCCTCAATTTACTCTCAATATCTCCAAATTCCAAATCTTCAAAATTCACTCTTAATTTCAAAATCATTTCCTTTTCTATTAAAATTAAATCTCCACCCTCCATTTTCAATTATATCCAACAGCCAATATTTATCCTCCTTGCCTATAAATTCGAGCCGATTTTCACTTTTCATTCACACACTCAAAGCTATCAAAGTCTAAGCTCTCAAATCTCCCTACTCTCAATTCTTGTCCAAAATCCTCCCTTGTTCTTAAATTGGCCTAGTGACATTTTGTGAGGTTACATTAGAGTGTAAGTGCTCAAGTTTGTGAAATTATCCTTCAAGAGGTGCTATTTTTTTGTAAGGTTTCTTTATTTTTTTGGGAATTGTATTAAGGTGTGGGTACACCTTAGGTTGTGAGAAAAAAGAAATTGGTTTGATCCTGAACCAGTAAAAGGATCTTGGGTTTCTCTTTAGCCTAGGAAAAAGATGGTCGTTTGTCGGTTTGGTTCTCACCTGCAAGAGGATCACCCAGTGAAATACCCACGAAGGAGTCTTGAGGAGTGGAGTAGACAATTTTTCGAACCACTATAATTCCAGGTGTTTTTCTTTCCTCTCTCTTTTATTTTTTGCCTTCTTATCTTTGGTAAATTATTAGTCATTATTGATTGCATGATTTAAAATTTATTTTGTTATTTAAATTGCTATTTGGTTAAAATAATATTTAAATTTGAAGTTATCTTAGTTTGCATGCTTTAGGTTTTATCTTGCCCAAATTCTCTTTAATTAATTTGTGTGTGATTTTTTAATTGAGCATTCTTTATAGATAAAATTAATTTTAAAAAAATTGGTAGTCAACCCGATTCACCCCCCTCTAGTGTTGCCTTTAGATCCTACAACGGGTACATTATTACTTTTGCTAAACCTAATTGGATTTAAAAAGTTATATAAACAATTCACTGATAAAAGATTTGTTTTATGTTTTCAGCATGTCTAGCTCTTTAGTGCAATTATTAGCTTCTGAAAAACTTAATGGCGACAACTACGGAACTTGGAAATCAAACTTAAACACCGTATTAGTTATTGATGATCTTCGATTCGTCTTGACGGAAGAATGTCCACCTAACCCTGGCTCAACAGGAACTCGAGTTAGTCAGGACACCTATGACAAATGGACTCGAGCCAATGACAAGGCAAAAATCTTTATTTTGGCAAGCATATCCGATGTTCTGTCAAAGAAGCACGAGAGCATGGCTACGGCCAAGGAAATTATGGACTCATTGCAAGCGATGTTTAGACAACCATCCTCATCTCTTAGGCATGAGGCTCTCAAATATGTTTACAACTCTCAGATGAAAGAAGAAACATCAGTTCGAGAGCATGTTTTGAACATGATGGTGCATTTCAATGCAGCCAAAGTAAACGGTGCTGTCGTAGACGAAAGTAGTCAAGTCAGTTTCATCATGGAATCCCTTCCTAAAAGTTTCATACAATTTCAAACAAATTCCATGATGAATAAAATTGAATATAATCTGACAACTCTCATGAACGAGCTTCAGACTTATCAGTCCCTTACAAAAAGTAAAGGACAAGAAAGTGAAGCAAATGTTGTTTCTGCTCAGAGGTTCCAAAGAGGTTCTATCTCTGGAACTAAGTCTGGATCTTATACTTCAAAGAATAAGAGTATTCAACTGAAGAAAAAAAAAGTTAGGGGAAAGGGGAAAGCTCCTATCAACAAGAAGGGTAAGAAGAAAGCTGCAACCACTACAATGAGGACGGTCACTGGAAGAGAAACAGTCCCAGATATCTTGTCGAAAAGAAAGAAGAAAAGGCTGAAGCTGCCAAACAAGGTAAATATGATTTGCTTATTATTGAAACATGTTTAGTAGAGTAAGATAACTCTACCTGGATATTAGATTCAGGAGCAACTAACAATGTACATTCTTCTTTACAGGAAATTAGTTCCTGGAAGGTACTTAAAGAAGGCGAGGTGACACTCAGGGTAGGAACGGGAGATGTCGTCTCGGCCAAGGCAGTGGGAGCTCTACAGTTGTTGTTTAGAGATAGTTTCATTTTGTTAGAAAATGTTTTGTATGTTCCCTATAAAAAGGAACTTAGTTTCTATCTCTATCTTTTGTTTAATGGAACAAATGTATAAAGTTTCTTTTGAAGTTAATGAGGCTTTTATTAGCAAAAGAGGATTCCAAATTTGTTCTGCTAAACTTGAAAACAACCTGTATATGTTAAGACCAAATCAAACTAAAGTTGTTTTTAATACAGAGATGTTTAAAACAGTCGAGACCCAAAACAAAAGACAAAAGGTTTCTCATGATACCTTTCTTTGGCATCTAAGACTAGGAAACATAAACCGAAATTTAATAGGAAGATTGGTTAAAAGTGGACTTCTAAATAAGTTAGAAGATGACTCATTACCACCATGTGAGTCTCGTCTAGAAGACAAAATGACCAAACGACCTTTCTCTGAAAAAGGTTATAGAGCCAAAGCCACCTTGGAACTTGTGCACTCGGATCTTTGTGGTCCTATGAATGTCAAAGCACGAGGAAGGTATGAATATTTCATTAGTTTCATTGATGATTATTCAAGGTATGAGTATCTTTACCTAATGCACCACAAGTCAGAAGCCCTTGATAAATTCAAGGAGTACAAAGCTGAGGTTGAGAACCGATTAGGTAAAACAATTAAAACTCTACGATCTGATCGAGGAGAAGAGTGCATGAATTTAAGATTCCAGGATTATCTAATAGAACATGGAATCACTTCCCAACTTCGGCCCCTGGTACACCACAACAAAACGGTGTATCAGAAAGGAGAAACAGAACCTTGTTAGACATGGTTCGGTCTATGATGAGCTATGCTCAACTTCCTGATTCGTTATGGGGATATGCAGTAGAAACTACTATATACATTGTAAACATGGTTCCCTCCAAGAGTGTTCTAGAAACACCCTACGAGTTATGGAAAGGACGTAACGAAAGTTTACGTCACTTCAGGATTTGGGGATGCCCAGCACATGTGTTGGTGCAAAATCCGAAGAAATTGGAATGACGTTCAAAATTATGCCTGTTTGTAGGATACCTTAAAGAAACGAAGGGTGGTCTCTTTTATGATCCTCGAGAAGACAAAGTAATTGTATCGACAAATGTCATATTCCTTGAGGAAGATAATATAAGAAATCATCAAACACGTAGTAAACTAATACTTAAGGAGATTTCCAGAGAAGCTACAAAGAAACAAACAAAAGTTGTGAATGAAACTGGTCCTTCCAAACAATCTCAAGAATCGAGAATGTCTCGACGTAGTGGGAGGGTGATAAGGGTAAAAAAAATACCTATTTTACCCTTATATTTAGCTCATTTCATTGTCAAAAGTTGCATGTTTAGATCAATTTTACTATTTCCGAGCTCTAAAAGTGTTAGAGCTAATGAATTAGGGAGTTGAGAGTCACATTTGTCAAATTATGCTTAAAAGTGCTTAAAAGATCTATTTTTATATGAATTTAACTCAATTTGGTGTCGTGCAGAAAAATAGAAGAAATCTGGAAAAATCCAGAAATGCGTGGGAAGGAAAAAATGAAATGCGACCGCATTTCTAGGCAGACAGAGGCTGTTCCGAGTCCGTCACGAGTCGTTTTGAATGAGAGTTTTGCGCACCTAACTGGCCGTTTTGACCCCGAAATCGACTGGGCTACCTACCAGCACCTATTTCATGGCTCCTCAACTACTCCCCACACTATATAAGTCCCTGATTCAAAGAGAAATCCAAGCAGAACTCACTGGGAAAAAGAGGGTGGTGACAGAACCCTATTTGACGCCCATGAGTAGGGATGCCCGAGGTCCTTCTTAGATGACTAAATTCTAACCTTTAGTTAGACATCAAACCTTAGTGTTTGTAGGGATTTTCACCCTATTCCCATTTGTAAAGGAGAGTAGAGTGTCGAGCGAACTCTAGAAGGATTGGATAAAAGAAAAAAAAACCCTAGTTTTAGCTACTGCACCTTATTTCCAACAATTATTTCTTTTCACTTATCTCTGTATGTTTACTTCATTATGTCAATTAAAAGTTATTCTTTTGCATCTTATTCCACCATGCGTAGCTAAATCCCATTGAGGGGTTCAATACAGTGAATTCCCTTATGGTTCAATAGCTTGAAAATGTTTATTTGCTTAAGTTTTATTCAATGCATGTCATTCTTTATTGAATATCATTCTGAATCTTGCTGAGTTTAAATTGATCACTTAGACTTTGCATGCTATGTGAGTTTGATCTCAAAAGGGACGAACGATATCGGTTCTCATAAAGGTGATATAGGAGAAAAGGTTCGAAAGAGTGTATTTGGTGTTATAGGGCGAGGCTGCCTAAGGCACCCTATAACAACTATAGGGTTATAGATTGCATGCTTGATTTATCTATGTCGGAGTTGAGTTAGAGAAATGTGAATAACGGTACTCGCTTAGCCTTCTAACGGTTCTTAGGAGCAAGGCCAAATAGAAGTTAAATCTGACCCAATGCATTGAATAGACTTAGGTTGAATAAACTATGATTAGAGTTATTTGCTTTTGGGATGAAACTATATTGAACACCTTGTTTTATTTATCATTGTTATCTTTTACTTGTTTATTTTGTTTATCTTCCAAAAATGATCATCAACTATTTCTTTGGTTACCTTATCCAAAGCAATCTTTGAGCAGCTTCTTCTTCAAATCTGTGTTTCCAATTTAGTCCTCGTGGGATCGATACCCTTGGAATACTTCTAAGGTTTTTATTACTATGTGCGTAGTATACTTGCACTAGGTTGCCTGAAATTATTCTTATTCATTATCTACCATCTTTTTTAACCTCCACACTTAAGCTAGACATGCACCATCGACCCCGACCACTATTTCTAAAAAATAGTAGTAGTGTCGTGGATTATAAATTTTATTTTGACAACTCAGAGCCTCGACAACTTCGGCCCCGTCAAATTGGCATCGTTGCCGGGGAATGGCATTTTTCTAGTACTTTTAGGATTTTGTGTTTTTAATTCTTGTTTACATGGTTTATGATCACACGTTCTTCGCAGGGAAACGATCTTAGATTCGAACCTGAAATTTCTAGAGCAGAGACGAGATTAAGAAGGCAAGCAAGAAGAAGAAGAGTTAATAATCTCGGCGAGGTTGAAGCACCAGCAATGGCTGAGAGGACTATAAGGCAGTTGGTAGCGCCAGATCTGAACCAGCAACCACTCTGTATTACCTACCCCGAGATGGCAGGTAACTTTGAATTAAAGTCAGGGTTGATACACATACTTCCTATTTTTCGTGGTAGTGCACGAGAGGACCCGCACAAACATTTGCAGGAATTTCAAATAGTATGTTCTGGTATGAGACCTCATGGAGTGACAGAGGAAGCGCTGAACTTGAGGGCATTCCCCTTTTCGTTAAAAGATTCAACGAAAGATTGGCTCTATAACCTTCCCTCCTGCTCTATCAGATTCAGCAAAATTAAGATTACGATCGGTTCTGATACCAATTAAAGGATTGGAATTCCCAATTCCGTTACAGCGGAAGCAATTGGACCGATTCGCAATTTAATTTCATTCTACAAAATACCGGTACATCGGCAAAAAGTTAAGCAATTGAGAAACATACCTCCGTTGACGACTCTGAATTCTTCAACGGACACCACCATACGATCTTCCCTGCTATTCTCTAAGTTTAGGAACGGAGTGGTGGGACTCCATCTTGAATTTGTGAAGTAGAAAAACACAGAAGAATATCCTCTGTAACTTTTGCTTGAGAGAGAATGAGAGTAGATGATAGAGATTTTGGAATGCATAATCAATCTTCTTTCAAAGACCCCTCCTGCGTTAGATGTGAGGGGAGGCAATCACACATTGCCATGTGTATGGTTATAACCATATTAATTAATTAATTCAAAACAATTCAAATTAATCGAATTAATTAATTAAATGCTAATTAACTAATCACATTAATTAATTAAGCATATCTGCATTTAAATCATATTCAAATGCATTGCCCTCACATAATACATAGTTTCAATTAAAATTAATTAAATCGCATTTAATTAAATTAATTAAACTACATGATTAATTAATTCATAATTAATTAATTCTCTAACCAATTAAATATCACATATTTAATTAATCATACATTTGAATCATATTCAAATGTGCATTTCTCTTATAACCTATAGTTTTAATATGAATCCAATTCACATAAAAATTAAACTATAGATTTAATTTAATTAAATCACATTTAACTAAATTAAATTTAGCAATTAATTAATTAAAAAATTAATTAATTTTATAACTAATTAAACATCATCCATATTTAATTAATTACATATTAGAATCAAATTCTAATATATCTCATATATTATATAGTTTAATTGTATCACATTTAATTTAAACTAAATTGAATAATTAATTAATTCATAATTAATTTATTAATTTATTAATTAAATATCAAATATTCAATTAATTATATATTTGAACGTCTTCAAATATATTATTCTCTCAATTTAATAAAGTTTAATCTCACATTAAACTTTATATTATAATGTATCACCATACATTATATTAATTGTATCTCATACAATTAACTTGATTCCCATATCGAATTTGAACTATTCAAATTCTTTCAAGATAAATTGTTCCCAATTACTCTTTACGAGCTAGCAGGGGGACCTAATGGACCTACAGATCAGATGCTCCAATGATATGAGGTTAACTGACTAAACTCATTAATCGAGTTAACCAATACTCATTAATTGTGGGTCACTCCACTAAAGATCCACAGTTGCACTCTTTTCACTGTAGAATATTTCTGTGTCCACGGATATTGACCAATAACGGTAAGTCAATCCTTCACGAGTGTTCGTAATAACAGCTGGGTCAAATTACCGTTTTACCCCTGTGTTACCTCTGGCTCCTTAAGTACCAGTGCTCCACTAATGAACAAACTGTTTATGGTCCAACCATTAAACAGAAAGTCCCTCTCGGGCCAGTGAGAGCGCAGGATCCCTTTGTTCAAGACCCGGAGTCACCACTTAAGGGAACACTCATCTACTTCTCCGAGAAGTGGGAAGGAGTGAATTTCATCTTGTGTTGTCATGTTCCCAGCCCCCCACTCGGTCTTGTCCCCAAGAAGGTAGGCTTATTGAGTTGGCGTGCAGACCACTCTCACCCGTACTAATCAAAGGACAATCCCTCGTGAGAAGGAGTTCATGACACACTCAGGATTAAGACTGAGTTACCTAGGTCATCTTATTGAAACAGTAACCTAACTAGTTAACGGTGTTACATCAAGTGGTTTACTATTTCGTGGTCTAGTCTTATGCAAACTGTACCTATAGACAAAGAGTTGCTAGGATAAGGTACCCAGCCTTATCCCTGTACCTATAGACCTTTTAGGTTGCTACTTGAACACCAATCCCCATATGTCCCCACATACTAGTTCAAGTTACATGTAAACAACCTTGGATCTTAGTTTATTGGATTTGGGTCATATTGTGCAATTCTAGACTTAATATGACAATAACATTTTATTACATAAACCTCAATAACACTTTATTGATACAAGTGTATAATTCGTTAATCATTCACTATCTACGAGTTTTAGGACATAAAACCCAACAAGATAAACCCGGCTAAGTCAATCTATCTAAGTCTATGCCTATTATAACTCTTATAATCAGGTCTTTACACTAATGTCTAGGTCAATTAAACCCTTTTAATTACCTAGTGACATTGCATGCTAATAGGACAATGATTAATTCAACTCATGTACCAGGTCAGCTCCCAAGTAGGAGATAACTTCAGCCTAGATAGAACCTCACCGGGAGAGTTCCCTTATCCAAGATCCTATTTGTCCTACTTACCATATTTTAAATCTATTAAAATACAAAGTAAGACATAATTTCTAATCCTATTAGAAATAGTGTTCTTAGGTCTAATTAATTTTAAACAATTTTAAAATTAATTCAGTTTACCTAAGATCCTATGTTTTCATGCAACTCTTTGTTATAGGTTTATAAATTTCTAATCATTAATTTTATAACTATTATAAATTTTAATGAATTAAACCTATAACATGCTACTATGGTGAATAAATCAACAATCAAATTCTAATTAATTTATTAACCATACAATAGCATACATGACATTAAATAATATAACATTTATATTAATCTAAGGTAATGTCATGCTCAATGCAATTTAATTTCCTTTAATTAATTTAACTCTTAAAATAATTATATAAGAAAATTAATATTCACATTGCCATTTTCATACATTAATATAACTATTTATATTAATCGCCCATGAAAATAAATTAAGCATATAAATTACTTATAGAAATATAACTTTTATATTTTTAAACTAAAGTAATTTCATGCTCAATGCTTCTCAATTTTCATCCATTTAATATAACATTTTATATTAAACTTTCATGAAAATAAAATCCATACATATTACCTAATTATAACATTTATAATAATAAATATGCATGAATATGCTTAACCTATGGTGGGATTTTATACTATATGACATTCATAAAGCAAAATAAATAGCTAAGTAGACGGGTTTTGGAATCCTAGGACTCAATACATTAGAAAAATTACATTAATTAATCTAACAAGGACCTATCTTGCCGTGAACCAGCCCGAAACAGCCTTAAAACAGGCCCAAACCAGCTTGAACCAGCAAGAACTGAGCTGAACCGGCCTCTAAACCGCTCAAAACAGGCTGAACCGCGTTGAATCGGGTCAAATTTCCTCCGAACCGGTCAACTATCGCTTGAACCACGTTAAATCGGTCAACAACCTTTGAACCGCGCCTGAACCAAACGAAACGGATTGAACCAATACAATAACGGTTGAACTGCGTGAAACCACTCCAGTCGGCTCACACGTACACGAGAGTTGAAAAAAAAACCAGCCCACAAAAAAACGAATTTTAGTAATGGCCCACGAAAACGCAAAATTCTGCATGCGAAGGAAACAGACGGCCCATGAATCTAACCACACGGAAGGAGAAAAAAAACAAACAACCGCCCGCAAATCTGCTCGAACCGTCGAACTACCGCTCGCACGATCGCATGCGCCCTTCAGGTGCTGGAGTTCGAGTCCCAGCGGACGCTGCTTCGCCTCTTTTTTTTCTTTTCCGCGAGTTCACGTCCACGCAACTGAACAACCTACGATACAAAGCGGTCCACGAAGCGCTCGAACTGCCGCTGCACGATATGACCAACTGCACGTGTTATGGCACATGACGCACGCGAGTTCGAACCCCAACCAACGCATTGTTTTTTAATTTCTTTCGCGATGGCAGCCCTCTGTATACCCAGAAAACTCGATTCCAGCAGCTATCTTCTTCGTTTTTGCCTCAAATTTCAGCAAATTTCTCCGAAATTCTTCTCCAATTGATACAATATCAAAGACATGGACTTATAGACTCAAATTTGCAACAAAACGCCCAAAAAACAACGGGCCTTTACATGATCAAATCAAGAAAATTGCAAATTCTAAATGCCAAAACCCAAACATGTACCAGCAAACCATTATACATCAAATGCACAATTTGAATCCCACCAATCAACCGATGCAAATTTCGAGAAACAAAATTAAGATTACGATCGGCTCTGATACCAATTAAAGGATTGGAATTCCCAATTCCGTTACAGCGGAAGCAATTGGACCGATTCGCAATTTAATTTCATTCTACAAAATACCGGTACATTGGCAAAAAGTTAAGCAATCGAGAAACACTCCGTTGATGACTCTGAATTCTTCAACGGACACCACCATACGATCTTCCCTGCTATTCTCTGAGTTTAGGGATGGAGTGCTGGGACTCCGTCTTGAATTTGGGAAGTAGAAAAACACAGAAGAATATCCTCTGTAACTTTTGTTTGAGAGAGAATGAGAGTAGATGATAGAGATTTTGGAATGCAAAATCAATCTTCTTTCAAAGACCCCTCATGCGTTAGATGTGAGAGGAGGCAATCACACATTGTCATGTGTATGGTTATAACGATATTAATTAATTAATTCAAAACAATTCAAATTAATTGAATTAATTAATTAATTAAATGCTAATTAACTTATCACATTAATTAATTAAGCATATGTGCATTTAAATCATATTCAAATGCATTGCCCTCACATAATACATAGTTTCAATTAAAATTAATTAAATCGCATTTAATTAAATTAATTAAACTACACGATTAATTGATTCATAATTAATTAATTCTCTGACCAATTAAATATCACATATTTAATTAATCATACATTTGAATCATATTCAAATGTGCATCTCTCTTATAACCTATAGTTTTAATATGAATCCAATTCACATTAAAATTAAACTATAGATTTAATTTAATTAAATCACATTTAACTAAATTAAGTTTAGAAATTAATTAATTCAAAAATTAATTAATTTTATAACTAATTAAACATAATCCATATTTAATTAATTACATATTAGAATCAATTTCTAATATATCTCTCATATATTATATAGTTTAATTAAATCACATTTAATTTAAACTAAATTTAATAATTAATTAAATCATTTATTAATTAAATATCAAATATTCAATTAATTATATATTTGAACTCCTTCAAATATATTATTCTCTCAATTTAATAAAGTTTAATCTCACATTAAACTTTATATTATAATGTATCACCATACATTATATTAATTGTATCTCATACAATTAACTTGATTCCCATATTGAATTTGAACTATTCAAATTCTTTCAAGATAAATTGTTCCCAATTACTCTCTATGAGCTAGCAGGAGGACCTAATGGACCTACAGATCAGAAGCTCCAATGATATGAGGTTAACTGACTAAACTAATTAATCGCATTAACCAATATTCATTAATTGTGGGTCACTCCACTAAAGATCCAAAGTTGCACTCTTCTCACTGTAGAATATTTCCGTGTCCACAGATATTGACCAATAACAGTAAGTCAATCTTTCATGAGTGTTCGTAACAACAGTTGGGTCAAATTACCGTTTTACCACTGTGTTACCTCTGGCTCCTTAAGTACCAGTGCTCCTCTAATGAACAACCTGTTTATGGTCCAACCATTAAACAGAAAGTCCCTCTCGGGCCAGTGAGAGGGCGAAATCCCTTTGTTCAAGACCCGGAGTCACCGCTTAAGGGAACACTCATCTACTTCTCCTAGAAGTGGGAAGGAGTGAATTTCATCTTGTGTTGTCATGTTCCCAGCCCCCCACTCGGTCTTGTCCCCAAGAAGGTAGGCTTATTGAGTCGGCGTGCAGGCCACTCTCACCCGTACTAATCAAAGGACAATCCCTCGTGAGAAGGAGTTCATGACACACTCAGGATTAAGACTCAGTTACCTAGGTCATCCTATTAAAACAGTAACCTAACTAATTAACAGTGTTACATCTAGTGGTTTACTATTTCGTGGTCCGGTCTTATGCAAACTCATTACATGGACGCCTTGGATCAATACGTCTGCATCGAATACAAAGCGGGTCGTATCTCATAGTGTTACTAGGATAAGGTACCCAACCTTATCCCTGTACTATAGACCTTTTCGGTTGTTACTTGAACATTGATCCCTGTATGTCCCCACATACTAGTTCAAGTTACATATAAACAACATTGGATCTTAGTTTATTGGATTTGGGTCATATTGTGCAATTTTAGACTTAAAATGACAATAACACTTTATTGCATAATCCTCACTAACACTTTATTGATACAAGTGTATACTTAGTTAACATTCACTATCTACGAGTTTTAGGACATTAAACCCAACAATTCAAGCATTTGTGCGCCAGTTTTCCACATCACCAGATCTCGGATCAGTTACTGATCCAGTATTTTTACGAAGGGTTACTACCGATGGATCGAAGTATGGTGGATGCTGCCAGTGGAGCAGCACTAGTCAATAAGACCCCTATTGAGGCTAGACAACTAATTTCAAGTATGGCTGAGAACTCTCAGCAATTCGGGACGAGAGGACCACATGTAGTTGTGCAAGCCGCCACAAAAAGTGAGGTAAGCCAAATGCGCTCTGAAATGAGTGAATGAACTAAACTTGTTCGCTCATTGTGTTCAGGACAGGTGCAGACGAAAGCCTGTGGACTTTGCTCGATGACTACTGATAACTCTCCAAAAGGGAGTTATTTAGGCCTTAGTTTTACAGTGATTTGTGTGTCATGTGTGCTAAATAGGGTTGCTTTTAGATGAATATTATATGTTTTAACCCATTTGGAAGAATGGATGCTTTGGAAGTTATTTTGTGCAGAATATATTGCGGAGCGACTTGAGGGAGCAAAATCTGTGATCCAGCAAAGCAAAGAGCAAAACTGCCACGTCACAGCTCGTTATCCATTTTAATGAACTGAAGTTTGTTGAGCTATTTTCGGATTTAAGAAGCAAGGAGAGCCATCCACGTGTACAGATTGACCTAATTTGAGCTTATCTTCATTCTATAAAAGAGAAGAGCCGTCTCAAGTCAAAAGCATTCATTTCTTGGTAGGAACATTCCACTTTTGGGGAAGAGATCATTTCTCATTTCCATCATTGGGAGCCGCATAGAGGAGGAAGATTGGAGACTTCAAGAAGACCATCAATTACGGATTTGACCAAGGGAATTAATCTTTTCTTGTAATTTCTTGTAATTATGGATGCACATACTCATATTGTAGCGTGTGTTATCATGAGCTTTACGAACTAAATTTGCTTAGGTGTTGGTTAGGAGTCATGTAATTGTCGTGCTTTATTCTCTATGCAATATATGTTGATTTGAGCATCTTGATGTGCATATTTCTATTTTGTGGCCTCTTGGCCAGCCAGTATGAATACCACTTCTTAGTTTCAGGGATGATTTGAGAAGTGTGTGGCATGTAATCACACTAGATCATTGTGTATTGGTGAACGCCAGTGACTGAGTTAGGGATAGCTAGTTGCCTAGTGCTTGATCGGTAGAGCATCATTGGAGTTGAAACACATTCCAAAAAATCCAGAGTTCCAGGAGGATCCTGCTAATAAGACTGCAAGAGTTTTGCCTGATCAATAATATTGTTAGAGCATCTTTTAAAACAATTAATAAATCCTGACCAACGTCTGTTTCTAATCTGTCTGCTTTATTTGTTTACTTTTTGTTCTGTCATTTCTTTTGCTTCAGCATTATATCAAAATCAATCATTTTAACTACTCTTGAAACCATTAAAGAGTTATACAAAATAGATAAAGTGAGAGCTATACAGCCCCGTGGATTCGATAAATACTTATTACTTATTGCTGATTGTGTATGCTTGCACAGTGTTCTAGAGTCCATTTTTACTATATTTTTACCCACTCTGGAAACCCAACAAGTTTTTGGCGCTGTTGCTGGGGACTTGAATAAGTTTTTATCGGATCTGTTTTGTATGCATTTTAGTGGTTTGGTGCTAGAACTTTTTGATTGTTTCTTTTGTTTTTGCAGGTGTGAGTTTGGTGCATGAGTGATCCGCCTGGGGTAAGGTTCGAGCTTGATCCAGAAATTGAGAGGACATTCAGGAGAAGAAGGAGAGAGCAGCGTAGAAACCAAAATTCAATGGCTGACGTGCCGCGTGTCTCCCGCAGGTTCCAAAAGATGCACTTGATCCCCAGAATCGTGTGCTGCAGCCTAATCCACCGCTGGAGCAAAATGGACAGCAAAATAATCAGGTTGAGAATCCTATCTTGGTAGCGAACGATAGGGCCAGAGCCATTTGAGCGTATGCTTTTCCAATGTTTGATGAGTTGAATCCAGGAATTGCACGTCCACAAATTGAGACAACAAATTTTGAAATGAAACCGGTAATGTTTAAGATGTTGCAAACCGTGTGTCAATTCCATGGTTTGTCATCTGAACACCCCCATTTACATCTTAAGTCTTTTCTAGGAGTTAGTGATTCGTTTGTAATTCAAGGAGTGTCTATATATGCCCTTAGATTAACTTTGTTCCTGTATTCTCTTAGAGATGGAGCAAAGACATGGTTAAATTCTTTTGCTCCAGGATCAATTAGGACATGGAATGAGTTAGCGGAAAAATTTCTTAGTAAATATTTTCCACCAACTAGGAATGCCAAGTTGAGGAGTGAGATAGTAGGGTTTAGGCAACTCGAAGATGAAACTTTTAGTGAGGCTTGGGAAGGGTTTAAGGAGCTTTTGCGAAAGTGTCCCCACCATGGTTTACCTCATTGTATCCAAATGGAAACATTTTACAATGGGTTAAATGGAGCAACCCAAGGTATGGTTGATGCTTCGGCTGGAGGGGCCCTTTTCGCAAAAACCTTTAATGAAGCCCATTAAATTTTAGAAAGAATATCAACCAATAGTTGTCAATGGTCAGATGTTAGAGACTCAAATAAAAAAGTTAAAAGTGTGTTAGAGGTTGATGGTGTGTCTACCATTAGGGTTGATATTGCAATGTTAGCTAACGCTCTTAAAAATGTGACAGTGGTTAGTCATCAGCAGCCGCCAGCTGTGGAGCCTGCTACAGTGGTGAACCAAGCTGCAGAGGAATCATGTGTCTATTGTGGTGAAAGAGCACAACTACGAGTTTTGCCCCAGCAATCCAGCTTCTGTGTTTTTTGTAGGTAATTAGAGGAATAACCCTTATTCTAACTTTTATAATCCAGGTTGGTGTAACTGATAAGTGCCAAAAATATACATATTTTGCCCTTACTTTAAGCTTATTTCTTGTCCAAACTTGTATGTTTTTGGTCAAAATTACTATTTCCGAGCCTAAAAAGTGTAAAAGTTGGTAAGTTAGGTCTTTGAGAGTCATGTGTGTCAAATTATACATATTTGTGCTTAAAAGAACTCATTTTGGTGTGAATTTGACTTAGTTTTGGTGTTTTGCAGAAAACGGAGAAATGTTGTTGAAATGCTACCGAAATGCGACCGCATTTTTTCCAAGGCAAAATGAAATGCGACTGCATTTCTGGGTAGAAACAGAAAAGTTCGAGTCCGTCGCGGGTCGTTTTAAACGAGCTTTTCATGCAACTAACTGGCTGTTTTGACTCCGAAACTGATTGGGCTACCTACCAACACCATTTTCGTGACTCCTCAACTACTTCCCACACTATAAAAGGCCTCGATTCGAAGAGAAACACAAGCAGAACTCACTTAGAAGAAAAGGGTGGTGACAGAACCCTGGCTCGACGCCAATGAGTAGGGATGCCCGAGGTCCTTCTTAGATGACCAAATTTTAACCTGAGTTAGACATCAAACCTTGTGGTTTGTAGAGAGTTTCACCCATTCCCACCTTGTAAAAGTGAGAGAGTGGAGTGTCTTAGCGAACTTTAGAAGGATTGAGTAAATAGAAAAACTCATAATATTTAGCTATCTCCTTTATTTCCAGCTCTTGAATCTTTTCATTATTCTGTATTATTTACATTCTTATTTCAATGAAAATGTGTTCATTTTCTTTTTATCCCACCATGAGTAGCTAAATCCCGTTGAGGGGTTCAATGTGGTGAATTCCCTTAAGGTTTAATGGCTTGAAAGTGTTTTATTTGCTTAAGTTCTGTGCAAGGCATGTCATTCTTTATTGATTATCACTCTAATCTTGCTGAGTTTAACTTGATCACTTAGACTTTGCATGCTATGTAAGTTTGATCTCGAAAGGGACAAACGATATCGGTTCTCATAAAGGTGATATATGAGAAAAAACTCGAAAGAGATTGTTCGGCGGTATAGGGCAAGCTACCTAAGGCACCCTATATCGACTATAGGGTTATAGGTTGCATTCGTGAATTATCTATGTCGAAGTCGAGTCACAGAAATGTGCATAACGGTACTCACTTAGCCTTCTAACGGTTTTTGGGAACAAGGGCCAAATAGGAGTTAAATCTGACCCAATGCATTGAATACACTTAAGTTAGATATTGCATAACTTTGGTTATTACCTTAGGGATGAATCCATGTTGAATACCTCGTTTGTTTATTATTGTTATTCTTTATTATTTACTTGCTTATTTTATATATCTTTTCAAAAACCCAATCAATCAACTTATTTTCTTTGGTTACCTTTTTCAAAAGCAATCATTTGAGCAGTTTCTTCATCAAATATGAATTTCTAATTTAGTCCTCGTGGGATCGATACCCTTGGAATACTTCTAAGATTTTTTATTACTACGTGCGACAGTGTATACTTGCACTAAGTGTTATCTGGATTATTCTTTATTATTATTATTCATCTTATCTCACATCCATCTATTCAGTTGACGACGCACCAGTAACCACCCCAACTTCGCGTGGGGAGGACAAGGAAGTAATGTGCAAGCACAGCAAAAGGTGAACCAGTCAGGATTTGCTAAATCACAGGTATTGCCCCAACAAAATAAGCAGACATTGCCCCAGCAAAATTCAGAGAGTTCTCTGGAAGCAATGATGAAAGAATATATGGCTCGTACAGATGCTGCAATTCAAAGTAATGCTTCAATGAGATCCCTAGAATTGCAAGTGGGCCAACTAGCTAATGAGCTAAAGGCAAGGCCTGAAGGGAAACTTCCTTCAGATACTGAACACCCTAGAAGGGAAGGTAAGGAGCAGGTACAGGCAGTGACTCTAAGGAGTGGTAAGCCACTAGAAGAGAGAAAAAAGTCTAGTAAACCCCAGGATGTAGAGAAGAATTGTGATAAAACTGTTGTTGTTGAAAAAGAGCTGGAGTCTGGTAAAGGTGCTGGAGGCAGCAATAATGATGCTGGAGCATCTGGTTCTTTTCCAAATGTGGAACCACCTTATGTGCCACCCCCACCTTATGTACCACCTCTACCTTTTCCACAAAGGCAAAGACAAAAGAATCAGGATGGTCAATTTAAGAAGTTTTTAGAGATTCTTAAGCAATTGCATATAAATATCCCTTTAGTAGAAGCTATAGAGCAAATGCCTAATTATGCTAAATTTCTTACAGATATTTTAACTAAAAAGAAGAGGTTAGGTGAATTTGAAACTGTATCTCTTACTGAGGAATGTAGTGCTATTCTTAAGAATGGGCTACGAACCAAGGCTAAGGATCCAGGATCATTTACTATACCTGTGTCAATAGGTGGGAAAGAGTTAGGTAGAGCACTTTGTGATTTAGGCGCAAGCATTAACCTTATGCCTCTTTCGGTCTATCGGAAGTTAGGTATTGGTGAAGCTAGGCCTACCACAGTCACACTCCAATTAGCTGATAGGTCTATCACATATCCTGAGGGTAAAATTGAGGATGTCTTAGTAAAAGTAGATAAATTCATATTTCCTGTTGATTTTATTATTTTAGATTATGAGGCGGATAAAGATGTCCCAATTATTCTTGGTCGTCCATTTTTGGCTACTGGTAGAGCATTGCTAGATGTTCAAAAAGGGGAATTAACGATGAGGGTTTATAATGAGGAAGTGAAATTTAATGTGTTTAAAGCCATGATGTATCCAGACGAAGTGGAAGATTGTTCTTTCATTAGGATTCTGGAGAACACAATTGTTGAGACAGCAATAGAGGATTTGGCAAACAAGCATTTGGAAGGTCATGGACAGATTAGTATAGAGGATTTAGAAGTATGTTCTTTAGAAAGAAAAAATGAAAAAGAAGTGTCTAGGTGTGAGGATGTTTTTGAGTCTTTGGATTTGGATCAAAGGAAGGCTCCTCCTATTAAGTCATCCCTGATTGAGGCACCCACTTTAGATTTGAAGCCCTTGTCGGATCATCTAAAGTATGTGTATCTTGGGGAGGGTGAGACGTTGCCCATTATTGTTGCATCAGATTTAATGTCGAAGGATGAAGAGGCTTTAATAAAGTTGCTGCAGCAATATCGTAAAACAATAGGTTGGACATTGGCTGACATTCAGGGAATTAGCCCATCTTTCTGTATGCATAAAATTACTCTAGAGGAGGGATCCTTTAGAAGTATTGAGCAACAGAGGAGGCTTAACCCTGCAATGAAAGAGGTTGTTAAAAATGAGGTGATTAAATGGTTGGATGTTGGGATTATCTATCCAATTGCAGATAGCAGTTGGGTAAGCCCTGTCCAATGTGTTCCTAAGAAAGCAGGTGTCACCGTAGTGACTAATAAGGACAATGAGTTGATCCCAACCAGGACAGTAACTGGCTGGAGGGTTTGCATGGATTACAGGAGGCTTAACAAACCTACCCGTAAGGACCATTTCCCTCTACCATTTATTGACCAAATGTTTGATAGATTGGCTGGTCAGGCCTACTACTGTTTCTTAGACGGTTATTCTGGGTATAACCAGATTACCATTGCACCTGAGGATCAGGAAAAAACCACTTTCACCTACCCTTATGGGACATTTACTTTTAGGCGAATGCCTTTTGGCCTTTGCAATGCTCTAGCAACATTTCAGCGGTGTATGTTAGCAATTTTTTCTGTTATGATTGAGTTCACTGTTGAGGTATTTATGGACGATTTTTCAGTTTTTGGAGGGTCTTTTCAGAGTCGTTTGGATAATTTAGGTAAGGTGTTAAAAAGATGTGAGGATATCCATCTAATTCTTAATTGGGAGAAATGCCACTTCATGGCGAAGGAGGGCATAGTGTTAGGTCATAAGATTTCAGAGAAAGGTCTAGAAGTTAATCAAGCAAAAATAGAGGTGATTGAAAGATTAAAACCGCCGAGTTCAGTAAAAGGGATTCGGAGTTTTTTAGGTCATGCTGGATTTTATAGAAGGTTCATAAAAGATTTTTCAAAAATTAGTAAACCTCTTTGTAACTTGTTGTGCACTGATCATGTTTTTGACTTTAATGCAGATTGTAGGAAGGCTTTTAAAATTTAAAGGTTGCTTTAATCTCAGCATCCATTCTTTGTGTACCTAATTGGAGTTTACCATTTGAGGTAATGTGTGATGCAAGTGATGTTGCAGTAGGTGCCATGCTGGGGCAAAAGCAGGGCAAATTTATCCATCCTATATATTATGCAAGCACGGTTTTGAATGAGGCACAAATCAACTATACAACTACTGAAAAGGAGTTGTTAGCAGTTGTGTTTGCTTTTGAGAAATTCCGTCCATATTTGGTTGGATCCAAAGTCACAGTTTTCACAGATCATGCAGCAATAATGGTACTTAGGGGCCGTTTGGTGCGCCGGAATTTGATTGGAATGGAATGGAATGTGATTCCCATGGGAATATTTTGCTGGAATCATGATTCCCATGCTTGTGTTTGATGCATTGGATTTGGGTTGAAATTAATGGAGAGAGAAATAGTGGGACCCACCAAAATTATAAGAAAAATAGAAAAAGAAATGGTGGGTTCCATCAAAATTATGAAGAAAAATGGATAGAGAAATAGTGAGGCTCATCAAAATGTGGTTAAAATAAAAAAAGAAATAGTGGGTCCCATCAAAATTATGAAGAAAAATGAAGAGAGAAATAATGGGACCCACGAAAATGTGGGAATGAGTTGGAATCCACATGTCCACCATTTCATTCTAAACCCACACCATTCCAGGCCAACCAAACATGGGCATCCATTTCCAATCCATTCCAAACCCTTGGGCCAAACGACCCCTTAATGTCTAAAAAAGATGCCAAGCCTAGATTAATTAGTTGGATTTTATTATTGCAGGAATTCGACTTGGAGATAAAGGACAAGAAAGGATCAGAAAATGTCATTGCAGATCATTTGTCTCGTCTTGATCCAACATCATCTTCGTTGAAGCAATCTTCCATTGCAGACTCATTTCCAGATGAACAGCTATTCGTTGTTGAGGTAAAGGTAGTCAAGGATGTCCCTTGGTATGCTGATATAGCCAACTTCTTAGTGAAGGGAGTCACTCCTATTGATATGGATTAGAGGCAAATGAAAAAGTTTAAGCATAATGCGAAATTTTTCTTTTGGGATGAGCCATTTATGTATAAGCAATGCTCTAATGGTATTATTCGTAGGTGCGTTTCAGGTGATGAAGCAAAGGAAATCCTGGAACAATGTCACTCTTCGCCGTATGGAGGACATTTCAGCGAACAGAGGACAGCTATGAGGATTTTGCAATGTGGATTCTTCTGGCCTTCCTTATTTAAGGATGCCCATTGGTTCTACAAGTAGTGTGATGCTTGCCAAAGAAGAGGAAATTTGGGGCTAGAGATGAAATGCCTCTTACTTACATTTTAGAATTAGAATTATTTGATGTATGGGGTATTGATTTTATGGGGTCATTTCCTCCTTCTAATGGTAATGTTTTTATCTTATTGGTAGTTGATTACTTGTCCAAGTGGGTGGAGGCCATTGCATGCCATCAGAATGATGTCAAGACGGTATCAAGGTTTCTTCAATCGCACATTTTTGCGCGATTTGAGACACCTAGAGCTCTAGTGAGTGATGAGGGTACACATTTTGTTAATAATGTTTTAACTAAGCTTTTAGCTAAGTATGAAATTAAGCATAGGATAGCTACCTCTTATCACCCACAAGCAAATGGTCAAGCTGAAATAAGTAATAGGGAAATTAAATCTATCTTAGAGAAAGTAGTCTATCCATCTAGGAAAGATTGGTCTTTTCGATTAGATGAGACTCTGTGGGCTTATAGGACAGCCTATAAGACTCCTCTGGGTATGTCTCCTTATAGGTTAGTATATGGAAAGACTTGCCATTTACCATTGGAGCTCGAGCATAAAACATTCTGGGCTTTGAAGAAATTGAATTTTGATCTGAGTCGTGCAGGGGCGATAAGAATACTGCAGCTTAATGAATTAGAGGAATTTCGCCAGTTTTCTTATGAAAATGCGAAAATGTATAAGGAAAAGACTAAGTTGTGGCATGACAAGAAAATTAAGCCTAAAGAGTTTGTCAAAGGTCAGAGGGTCTTGCTTTATAACTCTAGATTAAAATTGTTCCCTAGAAAACTAAAATCTAAATGGTCAGGGCCATTTATTGTGATTAAAGTTTTTTCCCACGGAGCAATTACCTTGCATGATGAAAAAGATGGGAGAGTGTTCAAAGTTAATGGACAGAGTGTGAAACATTATTGGAGAGAGGAATTCCAGGCGAAATATCCTTCCCTAAGATTGGTTGATGAATGAAAGAGCATGAGTTTCGCGGGAGCAATTCGTACAACAATATTTTTGAGCTCCCAGGATTGATTGCAGTTTTATTTTTCGCTGATTAGTTTGATTTTGATCTGGATTATTTCGAATTCGAGTTGGTTTGTTTGAATTTTATCTGATTTATTTTGGTCTTATTTTGTTTTAATTTGTTGGTATTTTTAATTTTCGTAGATTTTATTTTCAGTATCTTTATTTTTATCAGTTTAATTTATTTTTAATCCGATTAGTTTAGTTTAGATTTTATTTTAGTTTATATTTTTCGATTATTTCTGTTTTAGGTTTAGGATTTAATAAAGATTTTCCTGATTTATTCGGCTTCAAATAAAAAAAAAGATTTGATTTAAGCAGTTTTTATTTAAATTTGAATCTTCCGTATCAAAGATTCTTCTAGAAGAAAATCTTTGCTCAATGGTTTGTTGCGGCAATTTGATGGCAAAATCAAATATTTGGTCCGAATAGAAAGGGGTTTGTTGTAAATTAAATATTTTTACCGTTTGGATTTGAATTTTTCGTGGGCAAGTAAATTGCATGGGTGATCTGATGCTGCCACGTGTCGCGCAGGAGAAATCCAATGGTCTAGCCGTTGGACAGCACATCAGCATTTACCATGGGCCGCTTGAACTTCAATTTATTACCGTTTGATGGATTTAATTTCTTTCCGATTGCATGGGATTTAAACGGTAAGTTTATTTAATTTAGGGCAAAATCTTTCGGTTACGATTTTGATTTGCTGAAGCCCTATTTATTCGAAAGCATTTGCTCGTGTCTTTTCACTTAATTTTCTTGTTTTCATCTCTTGTTGTTTTCATTCTTTCTCTTTACCTTCGATTACTTTAAAATTCTTTGAGTCCATAATGGCTAAAACAAGAGGACGAAAGGAAAGGGGTGCTGAGGAAGAAGAAGTGCAGGTTACACCTGAAGCACCAAAGACTAAGGCAAAGAAGAAGAAGACGTCGAAGGAAAAAGAAGCTAAGAGAAGGAGACGACAACAGAGGGTTGAGGTGGAAGAGGTAGTGCAAAAAGTAGTGGAAGATATTGCTGCTGAGGTGGTTAGGGAGGAAAATCCGAAGGAACCAGAGGAACAGACTCCTGGACAGAATGATCCGATAGTCGAAATTCCGCAATAAGTTCAAGAAAAACAATTGGAGGATGTGCAAGAAAGAGGAAACGAGCAGGAGATTCCAGAGCAAGAAGCTCAAGTCGAAGTTATAATGCTAGAGATTCCCCGTCGTCGCCGTCGGAAGCAGAAAGTCGACCGCGTCAAGGTGATCTGAACAGATACTCCTTTGCCGCCAACAACTGATTCTGAGAAAGAGAATACGGAAAAAGATGAGCAAGAGACAAAGGAGGCAGAGGACAAAGCGAGAGAAGAAACAAAAAAGAAAGCAGAGGAGGAAATTTTGCCCAAACAGAGGGAAGACAAGGGCAAAGGTATTGCTAAAGCGCCGGTCGAAGCTAAGGATATTGATACTGAGGAAACACGGTTGTCGTACAATCGCTTCATCAATAATTTTGCCCGAGCAAAGTATATAGAAATGTTGAAACGAGACTTTTTGTTTGAGCGGGGATTTGGTGATGATCTGCCGCGTTTCTTGAGGACTGGAATAGCAAATCACGGGTGGAGTCAGTTCTGTGCAAAGCCAGAGCCGATCAATTCGAATATTGTCCGAGAATTTTATGCAAATATAGATGATCAAAAAGGATTTCAGGTTATCGTTCGAGGGGTGCCCGTTGACTGGAGCCCAGGGGCAATCAATTCTCTCTTCAACGTCCAAGACTTTCCGCACGCGGGATTCAATGAGATGGTGGTAGAACCATCTAATGATCAGTTAAACACGACTGTCAGGGAGGTTGGCATCGAAGGGGCTCAATGGAGGCTGTCGAAAACAGAAAAGCGCACATTCCAAGCGACTTATCTGAAAAGCGAAGCCAATACATGGATGGGCTTCATCAAGTTGCGCTTGCTTCCGAAAACTCACGATTCAACGGTGTCTCGAGATCGGGTGCTGCTCGTATTTGCTATTCTTCGTTCTATGAGTATTGATGTGGGAAAAATCATTTCTAGTGAGATTTTCGATTGCTGGCGGAAGAACGTAGGGAAGCTGTTTTTCCCAAACACCATAACGATGTTATGCCAAAGGGCAGGGGTTCCTATGAATACAGATGATGTCACTCTAATGGACAAGGGAATAATCGACACGCCAAACCTGGTTAGGCCTCAAAGGACACAAGAGGCACGCCAAGGCGGTTTGGTGTGCGACATCCATCAAATGCATGAGCAATTATAGATGCATTCCAGCAGGGTGGAGTTTTCCAAAAGGCAATTCCAAACCTTCTGGAATTATGTGAAGAGAAGGGATGCTGCATTGAAAGGGGCTTTGCAGTTTAATTTTTCTAAGCCATATCCGGCCTTCCCAATATTCCCTGATGACCTACTGAACCCTTCGATTCTGTCACCGCCAGTCGAGAGAGAGGGAGATGAAAAAGAAGATCCTGTTCAGGAGGATTGAAGAAGGAAAAAATTTGGGCGCGCATTATTTTTGTTGCTCGCGCATTTCTGACCACATCTTTTGTTTGTTTCTGTTTTTGCTTATTTTTAATTTTCTGCTTCTAGGCCACTAAAAATTATATCTGCTGATGTAACTTTCTTTTTCTTATGTCTTTAATGAAATTTCCAAAAGTTATTTCTGTTCCATGGCACTGAGCATTTCTAACTTAACTAATTTTCTTCTGAATTTTTTAAGCTTGGACTAGTTAGCTTAATTACATCAAGGTATTCTGATCTCCAGAAACCTTTTGCTTGAGCATTTCTTCTAGCCTGGTCGTCGCTGCGGTAAGAAGATTCTGAGGTAGTGTTGACTTATGTGAACCACTTTAAGCTTACTTCTAGTCCAGCGCTTAGTTTAAAATTCAGATAGAAATATTTAAGTTTGGGGGTATAATTCATGATGTTAATGATTCATTGCGGACAATGAATAATTCAAGTTTGGGGGACTTTTTGCTACTCCAATTGTTTTGCTCGAGCATTCCTCTCCTTCATTAAATAATTTGCTAGGTTATTGAGTAACCAGGGACATTTGTGATACCCACTGTTTGTCTTTGCGTCAAAAGATAACCTAGGGAATGTAAAAAATAAAAATAAAAAAAATTGATTATGAAAATTTTGCTGAAAAAATTTATGGAGCAAAAGTTTTGAAGGAGGAATGATAGTCCAGCAGTTTTCTGTCTCCCAGGGCTTAGGTGAGCTTCATCATAAAATGTCGCCATTTTGAGAAGCAAGGGATAGAATAACCAAGGATTTTTTTAGCTTGGCAATGAGTATTTAGCCTAGTTGGTGATGAGTTTGAGGCAAGGGTATACTGCACCACAAAGTGGGTCATCCCATGCTTAAGAGCTTATGACTGTAGGGCTACTTTAAGTCTGAAGAACAAAAGTATAAACCCCTTAAAAATGTGTTTTAATCTGTCTGATAAAAGAGTTAGGCTGTGGCAAGTTCTTAGGATTGAGTTAAAAGTGGTGATCATTTGTCCGTGCCGGAGGAATTATTTTGTTGCAGTAGTACTTGGTTTTGCAGAATGCTCAGGTAAAGGTTGAAGGTAGTGTTGGATTATCTGTTTTGATTTAGTTGTGCTTTGTCTAAAGTTTTGAATTCTTAAGGGAAGGTTGGTTAGTAGTGCTCGGGACGCGCAATAGTTCAAGTTTGGGGGTATGATAACTCTCCAAAAGGGAGTTATTTAGGCCTTAGTTTTATAGTGATTTGTGTGTCATGTGTGCTAAATAGGGTTGCTTTTAGATGAATATTATATGTTTTAACCCATTTGGAAGAATGGATGCTTTGGAAGTTATTTTGTGCAGAATATATTGCGGAGCGACTTGAGGGAGCAAAATCTGTGATCCAGCAAAGCAAAGAGCAAAACTGCTACGTCACAGCTCGTTATCCATTTTAATGAACTGAAGTTTGTTGAGCTATTTTCGGATTTAAGAAGCAAGGAGAGCCATCCACGTGTACAGATTGACCTAATTTGAGCTTATCTTCATTCTATAAAAGGGAAGAGTCGTCTCAAGTCAAAAGCATTCCTCTCTTCGGAGGAACATTCCACTTTTGGGGAAGAGATCATTTCTCATTCCATCGTTGGGAGCCGAATAGAGGAGGAAGATTGGAGACTTCAAGAAGACCATCAATTACGGATTTGACCAAGGGAATTAATCTTTTCTTGTAATTTCTTGTAGTTATGGATGCACATACTCAGATTGTAGCGTGTGTTATCATGAGCTTTACGAACTAAATTTGCTTAGGTGTTGGTTAGGAGTCATGTAATTGCCGTGCTTTATTCTCTATGCAATATATGTTGATTTGAGCATCTGGATTAAGTGTTATGCATATTTCTATTTTGTGCCCGCCTGGCCAGCCGGTATGAATACCACTTCTTAGTTTCAGTGATAAGTGATGATTTGAGAAGTGTGTGGCATTTAATCACACTAGATCATTGTGTATTGGTGAACGCCAGTGACTGAGTTAGGGATGTCACACATTTCTCAATGATCTAGTGTGATCATTGGCGTTCACCAATACACAATGATCTAGTGTGATTAAATGTCACACATTTCTCAAATCATCCCTGAAACTAAGAAGTGGTATTCATACCGGCTGGCCAGGCGGGCACAAAATATAAATATGCACAACAAATAATCAAGATGCTCAAATAGGCACGACAATTACATGACTCCTAACCAACACCTAAGCAAATTTAGTTCACAAAGCTCATGATAACACATGCTACAATCTGAGTATGTGCATCCATAATTACATGAAATTACAAGAAAAGATTAATTCCCTTGGTCAATTCTGTAATTGATGGTCTTCTTGAAGTCTCCAATCTTTCCTCCTCTATTCGGCTCCCAAGAATGGGAAGTAAGCCTCCATGAATGGAATAGGACTTTCTTCTCCAAGGATGGAATGAATTTGACTTGAGGCGACTCCTCCTTTTATAGAGTGATAGCAAGCCCTAATTAGGTCACATTGGACACGTGGCAGGCTTCCCAAGCTTCTTAAATCCGAGAATAGCTCAACAAACTTCGGCTCATTAAAATGGATAACGAGCTGTGACGTGGCAGTTTTGCTCCTTGCTTTGCTGGATCACAGATTTTTCTCCCTCAAGTCGCTCAACAATATATTCTTCCCAAAATAACTTCCAAAGCATCCATTCTTCCAAATGGGTTAAAACATATAATATTCATCTAAAAGCAACCCTATTCAGCACAAATGACACACAAATCACTATAAAACTAAGGCCTAAATAACTCCCTTTTGGAGAGTTATCAGCTAGCGTTTGTGCTTAATGAATGTCTTGCATGCTTGTTGTGTATATGCTTGTTTAAGTGATGATGATTTCCTAGGATTGACTCAAAATTTTTTGAAAATTTATTGCTTTCGATGAGTTGTGACCGAGAGTGTTAAAAAAAGGAGCCTTTTCAAAACTTTTCTTGGATATGTCTTGCACTTGTTGGGTATCTTTCTTACTTTAAAGTAGGACTTGAATGTTTAGGAGCGAGTTACTTAGCTCATATTCCTGTTGTCACCCCGATAGGTGTTAGGTTAAGCGAGAAAGTCTAAATTTTTTGCAAAATAGTGTGTGGAGTCTTGCCTAGGAGAGAAAAAGAAAATATGCCTGCAATTAAAAAAAAAAAGTGGAAAAATAAGTCAGTGAGCGCGAGCCAAAAGAAAAATCATATGCTCGTCACTTTTATTTTGAAAGGAAAAAAAAGCATGCTTGCATTGAGCTTAAACGCTTAGGGGTAAAAAGAGCTACCTACAGTGTGATCAGTTAGGCCAACCAAGAGTAAAACTCGGGTTATGGGTCCCTGCATTGTAGTGTGAAAGCTAGTGCCCCATCCAAAGAAATGAAAAGAAAAGAAAAAAAAAGAGAGAAAAAGAAAAAGAAAGAAAAGCAAAAGTAAAAGAAAAAGGAATTCCTTGATCAGGCACCTAAGTAAGAGGAAGCAACCTAGTTTGTTCCATTTGGGTCTTTTAGCAAGACCTTAGTGCCAGTGTAGGGGGAAGATAGAATGAGAGTTGAGTAAACCAATCCCGGGCTAGTAAAGTCTTCTTTAGGTAGGATGGAACTCTCTTGTGCAAGATAATCTTTGAAAAATTTTGATGTGTCTCCTCATTTGTCTCTCTTGCGAATGTCTCTTGATTGCTCTAGTTTTTGGAGTATTTGAGTCTTGAGAATTAAGTCACTTTTCAATTATATGCGCAACGTCTTTCTCTTTGGTCTGTGTGTGCCTTGCTCAAGGACTAACAAGATTTAGGTTGGGGGTATTTGATAGGACCTAAATAGTCCTATTTTATCACCTCTAATCTAAGCTTGTTAGTGTTATTTTATGCTTTACTTGTTTTATTTGCAGTATATTTGAGCTTAGGCTATGTCGGGAGCCGATCACGCTAATTGGTGTTAATTCGGGCCAATTACGGAGTTTTGGAGCCATCTCGGTGTCTTGGACGGCGAGGAGGTGAAAAGACCCAATTGTGTTGGAGCGGGCTTGAAGAATGACACCAAAAGCTGAAGATTGAAGCCCCGTACCGAGAAGAAGCGAGACAAGATCGAGAATTTAAGCAGCAAGTCGAGATTCAAGGCTGGTGTCGAGATGCTGCGCCTTGGCGTCTCGATGCCGACGTAAAAATTGGCCGGAGTGAAAAGTTCGCAGCGTCGTATTTTCTATAAATATGTAGCCTCGGTTTAGTCCGCCGTTAGGTTAGAATTTTGGTTTCTTTACGATTTCCTTTGTTCCTTTTACATTCCAGCATTGTTGTAGACCATTCTTGGTCATATTTTATGGATTCTTTCATGTCTATTGTTGATTTTACTTCATCTATGCGTAGCTAATCTCGTTTAGATCGTTGGATTGTGTTTATGTCTTGATTCTTAATAAGATTGGCTGATTTTTCTGAGTTTTACTTGTTGTTCTTACTATATTTTCATTAAGTTTTGCATGTTAACTCGTTTAAACCAATACATGAGGCTGTCTATTAGGATTGATGCCCTATGTGATTACCGCTTGTGTATTCTATCAGTTATTTTTAGATAGTCACTAGGTTGAGGCAAGCCACTCTCTACGCGAGACGACCCTTGATAGGCCTAGGATGCATGTTAAAGGTTGTAGGAATTAGATTTAAATTGCATTTGAATTTGGTTCTTACGATTCCGGACCCACGATCCCAAAGCGACTAGTTTTAATAGGTAGTTGCGAAATTGCTTGTTATTAACTAGTTAGATATAATTAGTAACCGTTGTAGAGGTCTTGGATGGTTGCTAAATTATGTATAAGGGGTGGCGAGCGATAAAACTTATATTAATTAATCTTGTTAATTGCAGAATTCACGCTTAGCAAGTTAATTAACACAGGTTAGTGTAGGGGGATCCTCCGAGCAAAAGCCGATCGGACTAATGAAATCAGCATAGAACGATTATTAGATAAAACTAGGAAGCCAACGAATTAGACTTGATGCGCAAATTGCTAACCGCAAGTGTACGGGTCAAGTAATAATATAGTGTTTTCGTGTAAAACGAGTGTCGTCCTCTGGATTGGTTTTCTAGCAAATTAAGTATCGTGAATACTTTTGTCCAATTTTATTTAGGGAGCAGAACTCAATGATAAAAGATAAATCTAAAGACAAAAAGCATAAAATAAAGGTGGAGACTCAAATGGAAAGACTCTTAGAGAATTGATTTCATTGTTGAGATTGAGGATAAATTAATGGGATGAATTTAGCATGCAATTATTCAACCAAGTCTAGGAACCTTTTATCACAACTATCTCTCCCGAGCATAATTGATTCTCATGCATGCAACCAACTTGATATCCCTATCTAAGTTCATTAACATGCAAGGCTTTGAGTTTAGTTCTTCAAGCAACTTCTAAAGTTATTCCAAATCCCGTCACAAACTTAGAATTTCTACTTTAGTCATGCAATTAAATAAAGTAAGTCTTAGGCCAAATCCCCTCTCCCGAGCAAGATTCAACACTCAAATCATTCAACTAGTGATCAAGTAATTGAAAGCATTTAACCATAATTGCATAGGTAAAATAAATGCATATTCATACCACAAATCAATCCACCAACCTAAAACAACTACATCAATCCCTAAGACAAACAACTAGCAATTCATAGTCTTTAAACCACAAACACTAATTGCAAGAAAAGCCATAAAAACTACAAGAATTAAGGGAAAGAGAAAGGAAAACTCGAATCCGCCGACACCGCACGTCCCCGTCACGATCTCCACGTCTTCTCGCTTGATTCCCGCTCCTTGGCCTTGCCTTTAGCTCCCACAAAAGGTCTCTAGTCGAAATTAGGGCTAAAATCTCACCAATTGGACTCCCCTTGGCCGTAGCATGAAAAGAAGATTAAATAGGAAATCTGTCGATAGCGTCGAGACGCTAGTGTCATAGCGTCGCGACGCTATCAGCGTCGAGACGCTATGGTCACAGCGTCGCGACGCTATGACCTTTTGCCGCCTGAATCAGAAAAGGAAAGGCAGCGTCGAGACGCTCCAAGAGCAGCGTCCCGACGCTGGTCTGCAGATGGCTCTCTTTTGGCTTCTTCTAACTTGAATCTTTTTCATTCTTTAGCCAATTTTCATGTCCCGAACACATATTTAGCTCCAATTTCCCGATTTAACTCCGAAACATGATTCCTACAAATAGAACACAAAAATGCATAATTTTGGCCAATTAACTATAAAAGACTAGCTTAATTATTTAGGGAAAAATAGCTAGCTATGCTCGTTATCAGATCCTCCGAGAAAAAGCCGATCGGACTAATGAAATCAGCATAGAACGATTATTAGATAAAACTAGGAAGCCAACGAATTAGAATCAAGCATAAGAAATCCCAATCCAACGATCCATTTTTATGTTATTGATCCCCGTCTTATTTCTGTTTTGTATGCTTAGTTTTCTGTCTTTTAAAATTCAGCATTTAATCATTTTATTATTTTTGCTTGTCCTTCATTCTAAAAACCCCCTGTTTTCGTAAGCATGAAATTCTACAACTACTAGATCCCCCTTCACTGTGTTCGACCTCGGCCACTATTCCTACAAAATAGTAGTAGTGCCATGGATTATAAATTTTATTTGACAACTCGGAGCCTCGACAACTCCGGCCCCGTCAATGACCCACTAAGGATTGAGACTAAGTTGCCTAGGTCATCCTAGTGAAATAGAAACCTAACTAGTCAACGGTGTTACAGCTAGTGGTTAACTATTTCGAGGTCCGGTCTTATGCAAACTCATTGCATAGGATACCCCCACTCGCATGTCCCCTACACGAACGCATTGGATCATTGCGTTTGTATCAAAATACAAAGCGGATCGTATCCATAGTGTCACCAGGATAAGGTACCCTGCCTTATCCCTATACTATAGACCCTCTAGGCTGTAACTTGAACAACGATCCCCGTATGTCCCTATATACTAGTTCAAGTCTCATACTAATAACCTAGGATGTTTAGTTTATTGGATTAGAGTTATTTAGGCAAGATATACACAATACTAACAAAAATAAATGAACAATACAACAAATTTCATTTTATTAATGTTCGGTCAAATGTTACATTTACTATCTACGAGTTTTAGGGCATAAAACCCAACAAAGGGATCGTAAGAACAAAATGCTAGCACTGTCTCAAGCATCCTATATCGACAACATTTTAGTTCGATATTCAATGCAGAATTCCAAAAAGGATTTGTTGCCCTTCAGGCATGGAATTCACATCTCAAAAGAACAAAGTCCAAAAACACCTCAAGAGGTTGAGGATATGAAACGAGTTCCTTATGCATCAGCAGTCGGTAGTCTGATGTATGTAATGTTGTGTACACGACCCGACATATGTTATGTTGTAGGCATTGTCAGTAGATATCAGTCCAATCCAGGCCAGGCTTATTGGACTGTCATTAAGAATATCCTCAAGTATCTAAGGAGAACGAGGGACTATTCGCTGGTGTATGGATCTAAGGATCTGATCCTAACCGGATACACTGACTTAGATTTTCAAACTGATATAGATTCTAGGAAATCCACATCAGGATTTGTGTTTACTCTTAATGGAGGAGCGATAGTGTGGAGAAGTATAAACATGGATGTATTGCTGACTCCACGATGGAAGCTGAATACGTTGCCGCATGTGAAGCGTCAAAGGAAAGAGTATGGCTTAGAAAATTTCTAACCAAGTTAGAAGTAGTTCCTAACATGCATCTGCCTATCACTCTCTATTGTGATAATTGTGGAGCAGTTGCAAACTCACAGGAATCCCGAAGCCATAAAAGTGGAAAGCACATTGAACGCAAATACCATCTCATCCGAGAAATTGTACAACAGGGAGACATGATCGTCACACAAATAGCCTTAGAGCACAACATGGTTAACTAGGTTAATGATTTTAGTCGGTTAATCTCGGATCGTTGGAGCCCATGATCTGTAGGTCCATTAGGTCCCCCTGCTAACTCATTCGAACTAAATCTTAGAACAGTGTGATGAGAGAATTTGAATCGTTCAAATTCGATTTAGGGAATTAACGTTAATTATATACGATTCATATCAAATTGAGAGAGATCGGGTTTGGTGCAACAAATTAAATATTAAATATTAAATTGATAATTAATTATTTTAAATTAATTTTATTTAAAATTAATTTGAAAAAAATTAAAATTGAAATTAATTTTAATTATTAGAATTAATAATTAAAAGAAATTTAATTTCAATTTGATTTATTTTAATCAAGAGGTAATTTCTATACTTTGCACACCAAACCCATCACTTAATCTCTTCAAAGGCATAAGATACCTAAATTTTGGATGATTTGGTGTCTTCACATGGTTTTAGGTGTGTGCATGTTTTCAAGCTTAAATAACCCTTGGGGAAGCTGAGTCATTGGATGTTGCTGCTGGAAATTTTGCTCCCAAAGAACTATAAACCAAACTCTTCCAAGCTCAATTTTACCCTCCTAATTCCATCACGTTTAAGATCCCACAATCCGTTCTAAGGTCGGAGGATAGTGGGGAAGACACTCGTGGTCTTCTACAATCCGTTCGTGTTCAAAGAAACCACACGGATTTGTAGCATGCTTTGATGGTAAAATTAATGGAATTAAAGTGATTTCGATCTAAATTGCTTCCGCTCGAGTGTTCTACACTCCTTCAATTGGTATGAAAACATGATTTGGGCACTCAATTTCCATTAATTTTAGCTTGGTGGGTGTTAATTCATGTGATGAATGGTTTGGGAGCTATATGTGGATACATTACGGTTTTGGCATTGATTTCTCTTTCAATTTGTTGATATAATTTCTAATTACCCAATTGTTTATGGGTATTAATGTGTTGGTAAGGGTCTGTAAAATTTATAGAGTCAATAGAGTTGATTTAGGCTTGTAATTTGGAGATTGAAGCAAATAGCACTGACTGGTTTGCCATGGGACGTCAAATAAAATTTATATCCACGACACTAAACTACTTTCGTAGTAATAGCGACTGGGGTCGAACAAAGGGAAGGGAGTCCTAATGGGATCTAGGTTTTTGTGCAAACACGAACATGGGGGTTTAGAGATGAAAATTGGTCAAGTAAAAAGCGAGAATTAAAAAGGTGCAAAAACAATTAAACAAGCAAAAATAGGGAAATCGGGATGAAAATCAATAAGAGAATGGATTGCTGAACTTGGTATTTCCTACTGAACCATTTATGATTTGGCTTCCTAGTTTGATCTAAAATTAATTCTATGAATTTACATTTTAGTCCGGCAGTGCTTCTTGGCTAATCGAATAACCCTCTTAATTAACATGTGCATAGCTAATCAATTAACCCGTAACCCTGACAATTAATTTGATTAACTAATTTTAATTACACCTGCTACCCCTCATGCATTTTTTATTAAACCATCTGTCCAATTTTCCGTTAAACCCTAACGGATTGCTAGCGTGACATGCATTTTTGATAACACCAAATTAGTGCTAATTATTTCCATAAATCTTGCTTATCCTAATGCTATTATTTGTGAAAATTGACTAATTCTGAGTCTTATTGATTTATAGGTCATTTTGGTGTCCTTGGGATCAAGAAGAGCATTTTGGTAATTAAAAGTAAGTCATGCAAGAAAGAACAGAAATCTCATGAAATAAAAATCATACTTCAACCGAGGTCCCGATTACAACAATCCAAGCTTAGACGACCATAGGGGAGCCAAATCTAAGCCCTAAGACTTGATTAACCCACCCAAAACTAATCTAAACTTGGGAGAACTGAAAAGTAGAGAGAAAAACGAGAAGAACGGCGAAAGAATCACTAAAAACGGAGTTCGGATGACCTAGATACGAAAAAAACGATTTTATAATGTAGTCGTAGCGTCGAGACACTAGGAAGCATCTTCATCTTCTTCCTCCATTTCCATCTTCATCTTCATCATCTTCTTCCTCCATTTCCATTAAATCTTCGTCATCTTCATCTTCTTCCTCAACCTCAACCTCAACCTCGATCTTCATCATCTTCTTCTTCCTCTAACCCTAACGTCGGGCGACAACTTTTCTGGCAACCACCGACGAATTTTTGGGTGATCTAAAAAATTTTCCCTCTTTTTTCTTTTCTTTTTTCTACCTCTCTTCTTCTTTTTTTTTCTTTATTTTTGTTTTTTTTTATATCTTTCGAAATAAAAATGAGAAGAAAGAAGAAAAAAAAATTCAGTCATCGTGCGTCGGCCGACGGTCGTCGAAAAAGTCAAGGAGTTGCATGAAAGAAGAGAGGAGAATCAATAGAATAATCGAGTGGGTTGAATGATGATTACTGTAGCAACATAAAGGTAAAAATAACTCACACCACCACTTATTTTTGTTGATGTCCCAAACACTGGGTGAGATATAATAGCCCACTTTATTATAACTAACACAGGGGTCCAAACGAGCCCTAATTGTCTTAAATTTTATAATTGTAATTTTCAAATTTTGAGTTTGGTGTTGATTTTTTCTTTTTTCTAAATACGTAATCGTTACAATTTTGATTTAATAAAGTAATATTATTTAATTTATTTCAAAATCTACAAAAACAAGTACTTCTCGTTCTCATTCTCGTTCTTGCTACCCATGAGCGAGAGCGAGAACCAAAAATCACATATAGGAGAAAAAGGACTTGCTCTGTCTCTCAAAAGAAATTTTTTTGCCAAAAGTGAGATGGTTTTTTTTCTTTTTATGATTGTCGGGTTTATTTTATTTGTTTTTTTTTAAATATGAGTTTTAAATCTTTGGTAAACGAAAAAGGGGTTGCTTTTGATGACATCAAATCTATGGCTTTTGAGGTCGTCTAGAATCCAAACGAAAAAGGGGTTGTTTCATGGTTCAAACTTTAGTTATTTTGTGAAAAGAAACTAAGTTATAATATAATATTCAATTTGTTTAAAACATTAGAACAATGTAATTACGTATTTGATTTTAACACTTATTTAAACTTCAAAATTTTTTTACAACTATTTAAATTTTAAGTAATTAAAAAAAAAGAATAAATTGTAATATGATAATCAGTTTATTTAAACCATTGAAACCAATACAACTACTTATTTGATTTTAACACTTAATTAAATTTCAGTTCTTTCAAGTACGAGAAAAGGAAATAAGTTGTAATCTAAAAATTCAATTTGTTTAAAACATTTCTAAAAAATGTCATTTTAAATAAACATTTTTAAAAAATGTCATTACATTTTAAACAAATTGAATTTTTAGATTACAATTTATTTCCTTTTCTCGTACTTGCAACAACAAATTAATTCTACTTAAAAAAAAAACTATAATAGTTAAATTTAGTTTTAATTTATTTATAAAGTGTTTAAATAATTAGTACTTAATTAAATTTCAATTACTTTAAAGAAAAGAAAATGAATTGTAATATAAAAATTCAATTTCTTTGAAGCATTTAAAAAGATGGAATTACTTAAAAAGGGGAAGGAACATGCAGAAAAAGAAAAACAAAAAAAAAGTTAGGAAAAAAGAGAAGGAAAAAGGCAGGAAAAGAAAAACGGAAAAAAATTTAATATCTGCGTTTTGTACAGCTCGAACTCACGACCCTTTGAAGAGACGACCGAACATGTTTTTCCATTCTATGATCTATTTAGGTAAGTACCTCAAATGAGATAGATGAAGTCTATTACAACTTAAGGCAAAGAGATTTATTTCATCTCTTAAAAACGTGTAAGATCTTGAGATTTGAGGAAAGCTGAACTAAAATTAATGGTGCCAAGGAAGTGATTGAGGGTAGCTGGGCAGGCTGGCGAGTGAAAAAAGCTCAAAATCTTAGCACCAAAATCTTGAGGTGCATTCACAATCTGCACAAATGGAACAAAACTCGCCTAAAGGGGAGCTTACAGAAGGCTATATCTAGAAAGGAAGAGGAGCTTCAGAAGCTATACGCTGAGGATGATGAGCAGAATTGGGATAAAATAAATGAAGCAGAATTTGAGCTAGGAGACCTTCTAAATGAGGAAGAAGAATACTGGCACCATTCAGGGTCGGAACGCGTGCCCTTATATAGAAATTTGATTTTGCCCCGTGCTAAAGCACAGATATCAAATTACTATACAGGTTATTACACGTGTCATCGACAAATTGAGTACATAGAGAAATAATTCCAAGAGTGGCCGACAGGACAGGACCCCTGACTGGCAACTTATCTCTTTGGAATCTTTCTTTTTGAAAAGAAAAGATTACGATAAGATATGGTGGGACAGGACCCCCACTTATCATTATCTTTTTCGTAATCGACAAAATAAAAGGCAAAGCACTCAATAAAGAAAAGCAATAATTTACAAAAGAAAGCTGAAGAGCAACAAAAATTGGAAAACACAACTGGAAAGCAGTAAAGATAGATTGGATATGTCTGTACTGTCCTCAAGTCTCTCGATCTTATCTCTTCATGACGTGGTGATGAAGACACCCGCTTTTCCTGAATGGCCTGGATTGAACTACCTATCAACAGTACCGATCTTGATTAATGAATACATCCAGGGACTTACTTCGGCTACCCCGCCATTACTGCCCAAGCACCATTAATCAGATCAGTTGGACTGGTAGTGTGTCCTAACCGAATTCAATCCTCGTCGCCCGCGCTGGCCTGTGGTTGGTTACTCCACTTCAGGAACAACATCTTCTCCATCTCCCCCGTTAATCGGAGATCGGCACGATCGACGATGAACTTGTACAGACTGAAAACCTACACAAAGAAGTATTTACAAAAAGAAATAAAGAAAATTATTTACACTTTTTTTTTTTTTACATAAACTTACTAATCATCCCGGCTGGGAATCATAGTAAGGATCTAGAGGATCGAAGTTCAAATATGGATCATATTCGTCTTCGATGTCATTGACAGAGGATTCTGAAGCTGCTTCTTCGGCTTCAGGATTTTCTTCTTGGATGTCGTCGTTGTCTGAGATTGTTTGGACGACGTTTTGAATGATAGCTTGGAGGTCGGATTCTGAGGATGCTTCGGCCAAAGATGTCATAATTGAATTCTTCGCGAGAAGAAACTGATCCTCTTCCTCGCGAGATAGATGCGCATTAGACTTAAACCACTACGCAATTTTCTCTTCATTGAGGTGGGGGCAGTCATATTTTTCCCACCATTTGACCTGCAAAAGCTTGCAGAGTATTTTGAATTTGGCCTTGGATGTTAATTGGAATTTCCAACAAAAGATCCAAGGGACTTGAAAGTAAAGAGAGAACCTAAACGTCGGCGATAAGGCAGACGAATAGATGCTATTTGAAAAGTAGTGGAAAGCTTTCTGGACTTCAACCAAAAAATTTTCCGATGTTAGACCAAAATGAACCCACCATTTTTTAAACCAATTTGGAAAATTATTTTTGTAAGATTTCTTACAAAAAGTAATAAACCAAGAGTGGTCGTAGGCTTGAAACCAAAAAACATTATACCATGCCATCATGTAGTCATGGTAATTGTATGTTTGAGGGTTGAAGCTTTTGGATAATTTTCTAGGGACGAACATGCCCTGCTGGAAATGCGAAGGCGTTAGTACCCTGAAAATTTTCAATTTTGAATAGACAATTTTTGACTCATCATTCCTATCTGGAATATGAGTTATTTCTGCTGACTTGGTGTCAACCAGAATAAACTCATAGAAGAGTCTTGTCTTTTTGATATCCTCTAGAATGAAGTTGAATCCTCGAGGATAGATTTGAGAACAAACCTCCTTCACGGATGGTGCGTCAAACTCTGATTCAATAATCACATCTTCCAGAGTTGTTTTATTTTGATATCCCGTTACCGGAGGTCGTGGGACGAAGATAGACGGTCTCACGGCTCGGGAGTATGAAGGAGGGTTCCTTCTAGGAACTGCATTTGAAGGTCCGGGAGGTCGGACATTTGGATTTGTTACGCCGGAGGGACGTAACAAAGTGGTAGATGGTTGCGGTGGAAGACTCGCATCCGATCTGATTGATAAGGCCCTGGGAGAGGAGCCTTGACAACTTCAGGTCACAGTTTCGAAACTGAGATCCATGGCGTAATTGTCTGCAGTCATCGGAGATGGTGCAGACATAGGGCGTTTGCCCCTTGATGAACTAGTTGTTTGAGGGTTTGGCTGCGAAAGCAGCTGAAGTGGCGGAGGCCTTCCTGGTGGCCGTTGCCGGCCGGTATTTGGGAGCATTTGAGAGAGAGGGCTTTTGATTGTCTTCAAGAGAGGAATGAGAGAGATGCTCTCTTGAGAGGTAATCAGCAAGGCAATTCTCGCTGCCTTTTATAGGCTCGATCTTGAAATCAAAGCAAGATAAGATCGCTTGCCACCTTGCAAAGATTTGCTTTGAGACCAGATTCTTTACATCTTTTTCAAAGATGTATTTACTGGCTTTTGAATCAGTCTTGACCAGGAATTCTTTGTTGATAAGATCTCCCTGGAATTTTTGGACGGAAAGTACTATAGCAAGCACTTCCTTTTTTACCGTGGAATAGTTCTTTTGAGCACTGTTCCATACTCCGGAATGATAACGGACAACTGTTTCTTTGTCGTTAATTTCCTGTTTGAGCACGCCGCCGTAGCCTTTTTCAGAGGCGTCGGTTTCGACAATCATCTTTGCTTTATCGTCCACTAACGATAAGCATGGAATGCCTTTAGCCATTGATTTGATTGATCGAACTGCTCGGGTGTGCTCGTCCGTCCATGGCTTTGGATTCTTTTTGAGTCTGTCAAAGAGTGGCAGACAAATTGTACGCAAATCTTTAATAAAGTCTGCAATATAATTGACGCAACCAAGAAATCTCTGTAGCTGAGTCATATCTTGAAGAACATCTGGGAACTTATCCACAAAGTCTAAAGACCTCTGGATAGGTTTAATAATTCCTTGATTAATGTCATAACCAAAAAATCTGATGTTTGTTTGAAACAACTTAATCTTTGGTAGTGATACCACAAGACCATTTGTTTTGATAATATTGACGAACACCTTAATATGCTTAAAGTGTTGATCAATTGTTTGAGAGAATATCAAAACATCATCGATATAAACTATCGTGAAATCTTGATATCTATTGAATATGTCATTCATGATCTTTTGAAACTCCGAAGGAGCATTCTTAAGACCAAATGGCATTACGTTCCATTGATATTGTCCGAATGGAACATTGAAGGCAGTTTTGTATCTGTCTCTTGGATTAATCTGAATTTGCCCGAATCCAGATTTCATATCGAATTTTGAAAAGATATTTGCCGTAGATAATCTCTTCAGCAAATCCTACCGATTAGGAATTGGATATCTAATCCATTTGAGAACCTTGTTGAGGGGTTTGTAGTTGATAACTAAGCGAGGAACTCCACGTTCTTTCTCCGCTTGGTTGTTGACGTAAAAGGCCGCACAAGACCATGGGCTTTTTGATGGACTTATAAGACCTTTCTTTAGCATATCGTCAATTTCTTGCTTGCAAGTTTTGACGAGCTCTTTACTCATTTGGATGGGCCGTGCCCTAGTTGGGATTTGGGCCTCATTGAAATCTTCCACATAGGGGAGGTCCACTATGTGACGTTTTCTATCCCAAAAGGCATTGGGAAGATTTGAACATATTTCAGCTTCGATCATGACTAGAGTCTGCTGAATACGAATTTGAATAGAAGGTTTTGAGATTTCTTCAATTATCCTTCTGCTTTTGATATCATCTTGGAGGAACTCAATCTGTTTCTCCTTCCTTGATATCTGATTGATACACTGAAGAAGCCGTTCTTCTAAAGTTGATATGTATCTTGGAGTAATTGGACTGCAAAACTCAAAGATTATTTCTTCTTCAAACTTCTGAGATATTAGACCTTTCTCAGAAACTGTGAAGGGATATAGCTGGGTAAGGAATGGCGTACCCAGAATGACCTCTTCTGTCAAATCTTTAACAATAAGAAATGTGCTGACGAAGCATATTTCTTTGTTGCAGATATGAACTTTGGGTAATTTATAATTGATCCTGAGAGGATAGTTTCCTGCCCCTCTAAGATCTTGCTTTGTCATCTCGCAATATCTTGTTGGTATTAACCCATCGCGAATGACATTTTGATCTGCTCCAGAGTCTATTAATGCAATAGTCTCTAGTTTGAAGTCTTGAATCTTTAACGTGATACTGCATAACCACTTCTGATTAAAGATCTTGCTGATAGCATTAATGCTATCTTCAGCTTGATTAGAAGGACCTGCTTCATTGCTAGGTCTTTCTTCCTTGGAATCGACCTTTTCTTGGAGGATGCAAAAAGCTTCCTCAAGATTGGCGATCCTATTCTTGTTTTCTGCAACTTCCTTTTTCAAAGTATTCACTTCATGTTGCAGATCTGGAATTTTGACCAGTACAGGACTGTCTTCCTGGAGCTGGTTCAAAATATTTTGAAAAGAGAAGTTTGACGGGTTCTTCGGGCGAACTTCTTGAGCTTCTAAGCTTGTTTTAAGCTTTAGAAGTATTGTCTTTTGAATTTCCTTGTAGGGAATATTATCAATTATATCTAAAAGATCCTTTTGATATGAAGTTAAAACGTTGATGCATCCGCCGCAGGGAACAGCACCTTCGCTTTCGGACTCATCTTTTGAAAATGAAGATTCTCCCGAAGATTCGTAGAGAATTTCATTAATATTTTCAACATCTTCATCAGAGGAGGAAATCTCGGACTCTGAAGAATTGTTGTTAAGAATTTGAAGTAGAGATTGCTTAGTATCATCATCAATCTCTAATTGTCTGATCTTCTTAACCAATGGACACCGATTGGCGTAGTGCCCTGGTTTTCTGCATTTGAAGCAAACCGCTTCTTTTGCAGGATGCTTCTTTCCTTTGTTATTGAACCTTCGTCTTCTGCGAGTAGGTTCAGAAACAGCCTCCTTTCGTCTTTTAAAATATTTTTTAGACGAACGAGCCTTTCGTCTGGAAGGAGGAAGGTCTCCAACGCCATATTGGCTGCAGAAACTTCCTAAATCCTTTCGGTAGTCGGAATCTCTGACTACCTTACTTGTATGCTTCTGGCTCTGACAGATCTCCAGGCATACTGCTTGAATTGTGGCGTTGATATCACCATAGGTGATGTTAGCCCAATTTATTTCAGTTCCATAGTGATTAGCTGTCATAGTGGAGTAGAATCTTTCTCTGACATATTTTGGAAGTCCTTCAACATATTTGTGCTTCCAAATAACATCATGGCATGAGGTAAGGCTATAAAGACGCATAAGGAAGGTGTCTTTATACCATTTGAAGTCACTCATTTTAGGACACTTCAATCCTAATAGAGCAGATGTTGCTTGATCCGTGTATAAGGCTGTCCGCCCCACGAAGTTTTTTAATGCTGTGTATACGAGGGCATTCACAGCACTGGGAACCTTAGATGTGTATTCTATACCATCAGTTCCTTTTGTTGTTTCTTCAGTTTGGTGGCTGAGAATAAGCTCCCTATTCTCTGGTGTAATATGATTATGCCACCAACTTCTTAGGATACCTGTGAACCCTGATGTTAAGAGTTCAGCTGTTTCCCTTTGATTATACTTGTGTAAGTAGACTGTTGCGGCAGCAAACATTTCTTCGAACAGTCTAAGAATTTGACCTTCAGAGCATCCATCAATATTCCAGGTTGTCAGGACACCTTGCTGAAAGGTCTTATGTTGAGGAGTGAGATCATCCCATCCTAGATCTGGAGGAGATGGTCTCCTGTAATAATTCTTCATTTCCGATGTGTACATGCGGACTGGAAGAATATTCGATGGAACCTCAATAATATTGAGATTACCTATATTCTTTGGAACGGAAGTTCCTTCCTTCTTTGACGATTCGGCTTCTTCTTTAATATTGATATTTGAAAGTCTCTTGCTGAGTTCTTTCAACATATCGTCAGTGCTGACTCCGAATCCCTTAATCTTTGACAGACTGTTGGGTTGAATAATTGGTCTGTCAGGATCTATCTTAGGAAGACCAGGCCTACTTGGAGGAATAATGGATTTCTCCTTGTTGGGCTTGAGTTCTTCCATTGACCTTGATAAAGTCGAGAGGACTTTATTCGAGTAGTTGAGCTGCTGCTGGATATTCTTTATCTCTCGAACTCCAACAGACTTAGTCTTTTCTTCGTCAATAGTCTTATATGGAGATGAGACTATTGATACAGAAGATGCTTGAGGGTGAGGGAAAGAGGCTTCTTCTTCCGGAGGATATTCCGAAATGACTTCTTTTCCTGACGTCGTAACCCATTTACAGGTCTTTTTTACTACATTGACTTTATCTCGAAAGAGACCTCTTCGAATATAAGAAATGTAGTCTTGCTTTGAAAGAGGTAGGTTTTTAAGCCTTCCTTTTTCCTCCATTATCTTGAAGTATTTGTCAATGTACCTGTTGTACATTTCATCATACTGAGCTTCTGATATAACGTTGATCTGGTTATAGAATGTTCCAAATTCACGTTCCATGTCTGTCTGAGTTGGAGATAAAGATCCTTCAGACTTTTCATACTGGATGTCAGGGATTTGTTGCTCAAAATCGACTGACATTCTCATAGATCTAGACTTGATCGTAGGACGATCAGGTCTTTCTTTTGAACTGGAGCGGAATTCAGAAACGCTTGATCTTCCACTCATGACTTCTTGAATACGTGGCTGTCTTGGTTCTTCTTGGAACTGAACTTCGACATGCCCGTCATCGAACTCGGTGATGTGAGCCGTATTGCTTTGTCTGTTCCTTGGAGCAGTAGCATGCTCTATGGTCCAGACTGGGTTTCTGGTGAGATCACACCAATCTAGTCGCTTTGGAATAGTTATCGAGGATCTCTCAAGATTGACTTCCATAAGCATGGTGTAATTTTTTGGAGATACACCCAAAGCCTTTGGAGAAAGGTTTGTATGCATCAGTTTGTAATACATCCTGAATAGGATGGCGAAAGGATACGATCCGTCTTTGAGACGTAGTCCCTTTGCTCGAATATCTAGACTGAGAACGTCAAAGATATTTCTGTCTTGAAGGGCAACGGTGAAACCAGGCCTACAATAGAAGAAGGCTGGTCCATTTTCCAAATTTGTCTGAACAATTCCTAGAAGGGAATCGGAAAAGTTCAAATGTCGTTTGTCTCTTAAGGCAATATAGACTGGAACGTCTAATCCCGTCCTAAAGAGAGGCTTGATGGCAATTTGAATACATCCGAGGTGTAGATACTTAAAGTGTCTACGATAAACCTCCATGTCTTCGTTGATGACGAGTTGATACTCAGTAAAATCATCCTCCATTGGAATATTATCTTCAGAAACTCTAATAACATCAGTCTCTGAGAAATTGAATGGACTTATCTTGTAGATAGTATTGACTTCAAGTTTGGGGATACTCCAATTTTGAAGTTTATCCTCAACTTGAGATATTTGAGATTCTATCCCTTCATGCTTGGGCGAGTGAAAAAAGCTCAAAATCTTAGCACCAAAATCTTGAGGTGCATTCACAATCTGCACAAATGGAACAAAACTCGCCTAAAGGGGAGCTTACAGAAGGCTATATCTAGAAAGGAAGAGGAGCTTCAGAAGCTATACGCTGAGGATGATGAGCAGAATTGGGATAAAATAAATGAAGCAGAATTTGAGCTAGGAGACCTTCTAAATGAGGAAGAAGAATACTGCCACATCCGCTCAAGGGAAGACTGGCTAAAAAGCGGCGATCGGAACACTAAATGGTTCCACTCAAAGGCATCCCAAAGAAAGAAAAGAAACAAAATTGAAGGGATGTTCTCGGCCAATGGGGAATGGGTGGAGGAGGAAGAAAGAATAGGCGCAATTGCTACGGATTATTTCAAATCCCTATTCTGATGTAGCCTTTTATTGTAATTTCTTTAGTCAGTTAGTTAGCTCTCATGTGCACAGCATGTGCAAGTTAGTTTCTGTTTTAGCCCCTTTGTAAGCCTATTTAAAGGCCAGCTTGCTGCCTTTCTAGATAAGAATATTACTGATTGAATTTTGAGATTCTCGGCTACATCAGTTTGGTATCAGAGCGTGTGAGTCTTGGGCGTTTCCTCGATGGCATCCAAGAAAGTCTCGACCGCTGTGGGGGGAGACTCAACATCGATGGGAAAAGAGACGGAAGCTATCGTCGTCCTCTCACCACAAGAAACGACTACACGCTTGCTATCAGTCGAGGAAGATGTGTGTGAGATTAAAAAAATTCTTGAAATACTGTGTGAAAAATTGGGCTGCAAGTCGGATCAGCAAGTAGCCGATCCACAAGAGCATATAATTAGGGAAAGAAGACAGCAAGAACATCAAAGGGAAGGTTGGAAGATCAAACAATGGCAAGATAGACAAGCCTTTGACCAGAAAACATATCAAGAAGCAGTGTTACCTCCAAGATTTCATCAAGAACAGCAGGCGGGCTTGCAAGAATTCAACCATAACCCCCTGTTTCGAAGACAACCTGTATGGTCTGAAGATACGTTCAGTGAGGAAGAAGACGAACCCGTGGAGTTTCAAATGGGAAGACAAAGAGATCGAAGACTTCCATATCAACAACCCGAGTGTGACTTCAAGATGAAAAAAGATATTCCAACTTACAGTGGAAAAATGGAGATTGAGGCATTCTTGGAATGGGTGAGGCATGTAGAAAATTTGTTTAACTACATGAATACACCCGACAACAAGAAAGTGAAACTTGTGGCATTGAAACTAAAAGGAGGAGCTCAAGCTTGGTGGGACCAACTAGAAATCAATCGTCAAAGATTTGGAAAAAGACCAATCCGGAGATGGGAAAGAATGAAGAAATTGATGCAAGAACGGTTTCTACCAGCAAACTTTGAACAAATTTTGTACACTCAATATCAGAATTGCTGACAAGGGAACCACACAGTCATGGAATACACGGAGGAGTTTCATAGATTGGGGGCAAGAACAAATCTTGGAGAAAATCAACAATGTTTGGTGGCTCAGTACAAGGGAGGACTAAGAATGGATATTCAAGAACGGATAGCTTTACAACCTCTAGCCTACCGAAATGAGGCGATTTTAGCGGCAGCCACGGTGGAAGAACAAATTGCAAATCGATACAAAAGACAATATACAAGAAGAAATATAGGTGAACCAAGCAATGCGTTTACCAAGAACACAGCAACAGCCCCCGAGAAAAATAATGTGCATACTCAAGGAGCGTCATCCAAAGGCAAACAAATAGAGTTGGGAACAAACAAAGAAATGACTACAAAAAGGGGTGTCAACACATTCACGGCCAACATTAGGAAAATGTTTCCGTTGTAATCAAACCGGACATTTATCTAATGAATGCCCTCAGCGAAAGACACTAGCTATTGCCGATAGTGTTGAATATCAAGAAGAAGATGAAAAAACGGAGCATTAAGAAGACATTGATTATCTTGAACCGGATGAAGGAGATGTTGTATCTTTAGTCATCCAAAGACTCCTACTAGCCCCAAAGATAGATCAAAGTTACCAAAGACACGCTTTATTCAAGACCCGTTGCACAATAAATGGAAAAATTTGCAATGTGATCATCGACAGCGGCAACACTGAAAATGTAGTGGCAAGTAAGCTGGTTTCTACGTTAAACTTGCCTATAAACCCACATCCAGCCCCATACAAAGTCACTTGGATAAAGAAAGGAGGGGAAGTTCAAGTTACACATACATGTACCATTCCTTTGTCCATTGGAGCAAGCTATAAAGATCAAATAGCTTGTGATGTGCTCGATATGGACGCATGTCACCTACTCTTGGGTCGGCCATGGCAATATGACATGCAAGCAACTCACAAAGTAAGGGACAACACTTACGAGTTTACATGGATGGGAAAGAAAATAGTGCTCTTACCTATCAATCCTTCAAAGCAAGTAAGTACAATTACCAATAAAAAAGGTAACCTTTTTACCCTATCCTCTGGAAAAAAATTTCTTCAAGAAAAGCAACTTCCTATACTTGGTTTAGTTATTAAAAGTTTTGATAATGTTGATTCTAACGTTGTTATTCCAAGTGAAGTACAACTTCTTTTGCAAGATTTTAAAGAAATAGTGGAAACTCCAAAGGAATTACCCCCACTCCGTGATATCCAACACTCAATTGATCTCCTCCCAGGGGCAACTCTACCCAACCTCTCACACTACCGAATGAGTCCTAGTGAGTACAAATTACTACATGATCAGGTGCAGGATTTGCTGGAAAAAGGGCACATTCAGCCGAGCTTAAGCCCTTGTGCTGTGTCGGCTTTGTTAACTCCAAAGAAAGACGAACCTTGGCGCATGTGTGTGGATAGCCGAGCCATAAACAAGATCACCGTAAAATACAGGTTCCCTATCCCACGAATCAATGATCTTCTTGACCAATTAGGTGGAGCAACCATATTCTCGAAGACCTTAAAAGCGGGTATCACCAAATAAGAATCCGACCAGGGGACGAATGGAAGACCACGTTTAAGATAAATGAAGGACTATTTGAATGGTTGGTCATGCCATTCGGTCTCTCAAATGCCCCAAGTACATTCATGAGGCTTATGAACCAGGTACTTCAACCTTTCATCAATAAATTTGTAGTAGTTTACTTTGATGACATTCTTATCTATAGCCGAGGATTCCAAGATCATATAAGCCATATTAGAACTATATTTTCTACTCTAAAGAAGAATGCCTTAGTTATTAATTTAAAGAAATGCTTATTTATTACACAAGAAATATCCTTCCTAGGTTATATAATCGGGCACAACGAGATAAAAATGGATCCTATAAAAATTAAAGCTATTCAGGAATGGGCTGAACCTAAAACAATTAAAGAAATCCAAAGTTTCCTCGGTTTAGCCTCATTCTATAGGAAATTCATCAAAAACTTTAGTACCATTGTAGCTCCTTTAACAAACTGTTTAAAGAAGGGTAATTTTTCTTGGGGACAAACCCAAATAGAGAGTTTCCAAACAATAAAGGAAAAAATCATGACCAGCCCTGTTCTAGCACTTCCAAATTTTGAATTACCCTTTGAAGTAGCAGTAGATGCTTCCGGAATTGGTATAGGAGCAGTCTTGTCCCAAAACAATCATCCTATTGAATTATTTAGTGAAAAATTAAGCCCCTCAAGCCAAAAGTGGTCCACTTATGAACAAGAACTTTACTCTCTTATTAGGGCACTTAAACCATGGGAACATTATTTACTAAGCAAAGAGTTTGTTTTGTTCACTGACGGAAGAGATTGTCGAGGTCTCTTATCAAATAAATTTATAATCCACAACCTCTAAAGCTAACTTGTAGCAGTAGTGGCCGGGGTCGAACACATGGAGCACGATTATAACTTGTTTATCTTAGATTTATTGTGACGACCGGACTAATGGGGGGTTTTTATATTTGGAAAAGAAAGTAAACAAGGAAAGAAAACTAATTATGGAAAACAATAGAAAAGGAAAGTAAAGAAAGAAATCAATACCTTAAAGATCATGCAACCGGGTTAGTCATGGTAAGTTCAATTCAATTAAATCATCAATTTCACTAATAAGTCAAAACAAGTTTAAGCCCAGCGTATTCCGGCAACAAACCGAGAATCATGATCCAACTATCACAAACATGCAAACGCTAAGTTTGATTCTAGTTTAAATTAATTAATATGCCTATTAACTAATCTAACCGCATTGGGATCTAGCCGAATTAATTCACATGCAACGGGCAACAAACCACAATTACAATTGATTAAATCATTTAGTTCTAGGGACGCATGTGTATAATCATAACGTTAACCTATTTGCTATTTAGATTTAGCAAGTAAATTTAGAGAGGGCGCAGTCAAGGTTGTCAATCTTTCCTACCACAATCTAAACTTATAGAAAAAGAACTAAAATCACATAAACATGCTTTGATAATTCAAACAAGAAATTTCATTAAAAGAATATGAACTTACTCTTGACACCCCGGTTACATGAATGAAGAACTTAGCCTCTTATGGAGCAAGAACAAGCTTGATACATAAAGAAAAGCAAGAAAAACTAAGAAGAATGATGGAAAGGGGGAGAGAGATGGACTACAAAGTTGTAGTGAATTGTGTGTTGAGGGATGATTCTAAACCTACACCAAAGGCCTCTATTTATAGGGATTCTTGGCCTTCAATTCGTGGAAGAATGGTGCTGAATTGGGTATTCAAACATGGAAAAATTCCAGCCAAATTTGGAAAATTACAATTTTGGAAAACTGCCTAGCGTCGAGACGCTAGGCCTTCAGATATGGAATGCATCTCTCGGATTGACCTAGCGTCTCGACGCTAGGGGTGCAGCGTCTCGACGCTACTGCTTCAACTTGCCGCCCACAGAATTTTCCTTATTTGAGCAGCGTCCCGACCCTTGTACAACAGCGTCTCGACACTGCGACAACTCCAAGGGCAAAATGGTCATTTTACGCTTTGGTTTCGCTCGTTTTAGCCCCGAATTGCTTCCAAGGCTCCGGTGAGGACCTATAGACATATTATACTCATTTTAAAGCATTTTTCGCAAGGAACTCAACTAAGATAAGCAAATTGGAAGATTCTAAGTGTGTAATAAATTGTTCTTATCATTCACTGACCACTTCTCTCTTAAGTTCCTACACTCACAAAAATCTATTAGTAGGATGCATGCTAGATGGTTGTCCTTTTTACAACGCTTTGATTTTGTTATTAAACACCTTTCGGGTATTACTAACAAAGTGGCAGATGCTCTAAGTCGTAAAACCAACCTTCTAACAATCTTAAAGGGAGAAATCATAGCTCTAGACAACCTTCCGGACAGCTACTTGGATGACAAAGATTTCGGGCACATTCGGAAACTCTGTACAGAACATCAACCAACTGGAGACTTCCATTTAGTCGATGGTTTTTTATTTAAGGATAACACCCTGTGCATACCATACACATCGCTACGGGAAGCCTTGCTCCGAGAGGCACATGCTGGGGGATTGGCCGGCCATCTGGGAAAGGATAAAACACTCGACATTCTGGAAAAACGCTTTTATTGACCCCAACTCAGAAAAGACGTACAAAATTATGTCAACAGATGCTATATTTGCCAAATATCCAAAGGTACTTCCCAAAATACAGGGTTATACACCCCTCTGCCAATCCCAGAAAATATTTGGGAAGACCTTTCCATGGATTTTATCCTTGGATTACCTCGAACACAACGAGGCTTCGATTCGGTATTGGTCGTGGTGGATCGATATAGCAAGATGACTCATTTTCTTGCTTGTAAAAAGACTGCAGATGCTATTTACGTTGCTAACCTTTTCTTTCAAGAGGTGGTTCGGCTACATGGTATCCCAAAAACGATTGTATCCGATAGGGATGTTAAATTCCTAAGTCATTTCTGGAAAACTCTATGGAAAAAATTTGATACAACACTTAAGTATAGCACCACAAGCCATCCACAAACAGACGGCCAAACCGAGGTCACAAATAGGACTTTGGGAAATCTAATTCGCTGCTTAAGTGGAGATAAACCGAAGCAATGGGATATGTCCTTAGCCCAAGCAGAATTCGCCTACAATCACATGAAAAACAGAACTACAGGGAAGTCCACATTTGAATTGGTCTATACTAAACTTCCTCGATTGACTATGGATCTAACCAATATTCCATCTTCTTTTGATCTTAGTGAGGAGGCTGAAGAAATGGCAACAAGAATCCAGGAGCTTCATAGAAAAGTGCATGAGCATATAGAGCAAGAAACAGCAAAATACAAAGCAACCGCTGACAAAAGGAGAAGACTTAAAGCATTCAATATCGGAGATTTAGTCATGATACATTTGAGGAAGAATAGATTTCCAATCGGCACTTACAACAAGCTCAAAAGCAAGAAAATTGGTCCTTTCCCGATCTTGGACAAATTTGGAGACAACGCCTACAAAATTCAACTTCCTCCCGAATATAATATCAACCCAACCTTCAACATTTCAGATATCTTCCCTTATCATCCTCCAGATGAATTTTTGTTGGCAACTTAACTCGAGGACGAGTTAAATTTTCTTGGGCGGGGAAATTTGATGTAGCCTTTTATTGTAATTTCTTTAGTCAGTTAGTTAGCTCTCATGTGCACAGCATGTGCAAGTTAGTTTCTGTTTTAGCCCCTTTGTAAGCCTATTTAAAGGCCAGCTTGCTGCCTTTCTAGATAAGAATATTACTGATTGAATTTTGAGATTCTCGGCTACATCATATTCCAATCCTCTAATCTAGAAGCAGAGCTATAAAAAAGGTAACCGATCTCATCCAACCAAAAATAACAGAGCAAATGAAAAGAGAGTCGGGTCGAATGGGGCTTCATCAGAGAGATGTTGTCAAATATGGGGTTTAGTGATAAGTGGACAAAAAATATAATGAAGTGTGTGGAAACTGTCACCTTCTCGATCCTAATCAATGGCACTCCTCAAGAAGAATTCGCCCCAAAGCGTGGAATCAGACAGGGAGATCCTCTATCCCCCTATTTATTCCTCATATGTGCAGAAGGTTTCTCGAGTTTACTAAACAGGGAAGTTGAATCTAGTAATCTTCAAGGTTTTCGAATTAATAATCACTGTCCTACAATCTCTCATTTATTTTTCGTTGATGATAGTCTCATTTTTTGCAGGGAAAACTCAAAGGAATGTCACGTAATCAAAGAGACTTTTAAAAACTATGAGGAAGCTTCGGGGCAACAGATAAACTTGGGGAAATCAGTTTTCATGTTGAGCAAGAATGTAAAGACAAAGGAAGGCAAGAGATTAGAAGAGATACTCGGGATAAAAAGAACTTGCTCCTTGGGCAACTACCTGGGAATGCCTTCTCAAAGTAGTAGGCATAAGAACAAAATGTTCGAGAAAATAAAGCATAAAATATCAAAAATGCTTCAAGGATGGAATGAAAGGCTCTTTTCGGCAGGAGGAAAAGAAATCTTGATCAAGGCAGTCATACAAGCAATCCCCACGTACAACATGAGCTGTTTCAAACTTCCAAAAGGGCTATGTGATGAAATCAACAAAATGTGTGCAAGATTTTGGTGGGGAGATGTGGGAGATAGAAAGAAAATACACTGGGCCAGCTAGAGGAAACTATGTAAAAGCAAAGATATGGGAGGCCTTGGTTTTAGAGACCTAAATCTATTCAATAAGGCCCTCCTAGCAAAGCAAAGCTGGAGAATAATTAGAGACCCCGACAGCATGCTAAGCAAAGTTCTAAAGGGACGATATTTTAGAACAGGGGACTTTCTAAATGCGCCTGAAGGTAACAATGCCTCTTACGCTTGGAAAAGCATAGTGTGGGGAAGGGAGCTTTTTAAACACGGGCTCCGTTGGCGCGTGGGAAACGGAAGACATCTTTATAGATCTTGACCCTTGGATCCCTAGACAAGGGCAGAGGACTCCCCTGCGAACCCCTGAAGAATGGCAGGGAAAACGAGTCAATGAGCTGATTAAGGCCAACGGAGAATGGAATGAGAGCCTAGTTAAGGAACTTTTTATCCCGATGGATGCAGAAGACATCCTTGCTATTCCCCTTGGTCGCCAGGATGAGAAAGACGAATTCATATGGAATGCTGACCCCAAAGGACTGTTTAACGTCGAGAGTGCCTATCACCTGGCCATGAACCTCTCCCAAGCTAACGAAACTTCTGGATCAAACAACAACAGACCAAAAAAGAAATGGCAAAACATATGGAAGCTTAATATAATACCAAAAGCCAAGCTCTACTGTTGGAGAATCCTAAAAAATCTAATTCCTACTAAAGAAAATCTAATTTCTAAAGGTTTGGATATTAATCCTTTATGTGACTTGTGCAGGTGCTCGAGAGAAGATACAAATCACATCCTATGGAATTGCAAGCAGGTAAAGCAAATTTGGATGGAATTCTTCCCCACACTTATGGATTTCTTTGATGGTTATAGGAAGGAGATAATGTCACCAGAAAGTTGGGAGAGGATAAATGATCGTAAAGTTGGGAGAGGATAAATGATCGTATGAACAGAGAAGAGATGGAGCAATTCGCAATTATAGCTTGGACAATCTGGAGCTATCGGAGCAAAGTCTCCCTCAACAAGGAGAAGGCAGACATCCAAACTCTCAAGAGATGGATCAAGAAAAACTTAGAAAAGCAGAAGAAAAGGCTGATGAACATACCAAATCCCAGATTGGAGAGCCTCTGAATTAGGAAGCTTGGACTCCCCCTCCACCGAATTGTCTGAAATTGAACGCAGATGCTTCATGGAATGAAGATCGTAAAATTGGCGGAGTTGGGTGGATTGTTCGTGATTCCTCAGGATGTCCAATTCAAGCGGGTTGCAGACAAATAACAAGGAAATGGCAGATTAAATCCCTTGAGGCGCTGGCAATCAAAGAAGGTCTGAAAGACTACAAATCAAGGGGTCACAGAAGAAATTTACCTCTAATTGTGGAATCAGACGCGATGGAGATCATCATATCCCTGAACCACGAAAGCCTGGACATCTCAGACACCTTGGTGATCCTGAACGAGGTGGAATCCCTTGAGAGTGAATTAGGGGTTGTGGCTTTCGCAAAGTGCCCTAGAATGGGTAACCGAGTTGCGCATTCTTTAGCGCGTGCTTCGGCTGGAATTTCGTCGGAGCATCCCCTGCCGGCCGTTGTTGTCGACAGTAGAATTTTGTTCGGTTTTTCTTTTAACGCTAGCTCTGATTTTGGTCTCTCTTCCACGCTGGAAGATGAGCTTCTTTGTAGGGTGGTTAATCCCCCGTTTTGGCTGGCCTCTTTAATTGAGGAGGAAACTGTTGTAACTACCCCTTTTTCTGTTTAATGCATTTGATGCTTTTAGTTTCACAAAAAAAAAAAAAAAAAAAAAAAAATCCGTGTAAGAATAACAATTTTTAATAATTATATGCTCTTGGTTTTCCTTAATTCATGAGCAATCTATTTTTTTTAACAACAATTGAAGCCATTTTACCAATAAAAGTCATGAGATCGTAAATAGTAATTTCAAAATAATAATAATTTAAACCTGTACAAACTGCTGTATTACACCTCTTATTTAACTGTTTTGACAATATAGATAGATATTTTTAAAATGCAATCGTAGAGAGAAGAAAAATATTTTGAAAATTTGGCTAGTATGTCTTAATCCAGCTACAATTTTCAATAATGTCTGCAAATTCAATCTACCATCAATAAAGGTTTCCTTTGACTCGAAAGTAGTATAGATAGAAATACGGCTAACCACTAAAATGAAGATATTGACCTTTATCCAAATGCTACCAATATATTTACATATCCAGCAATGGATGTATATATTAATACACAAGTGAAGATTTCTACTAATTTGAGAAAAAAAAAAAAAAAAGATTGAGAAGTAAGATTAAATACCATCATAAAATTAAAAACATTGCACCCAAGTGAAAAAGTGAACTTTCAAATTGTTTGATGATAGAACATTTAAGCATTAAATGAATACAAAACCTGAAAAATAATAATTCTTTCAATGTCTCCCACTGAACATTTGAGACTATAAAAAGAAAAAGATGCAAACAGTGAGAAGAAAGCAAAAATGTGTTGGCAAGGCTTTTTACAGGGGCTGGAGTTCTTGCTCTGGAGCTGCTGCATTGACAGGCTTATATGAATTGAAGGCTTGCTGTCTCCTTCTCCAAATAAGCCACATTCCCACTGCTGTCAACCCAAGAATAAGCGTGACAATAATAGCTAAGGCCACCAGAACATAAAGTCGCCTCCACAATGACCTAAACCATATTCAAGAGATTGGACTACATTAAGTTCAACATTTAGCCATCCATGAATACAAGAATTAACTTCTTTTTTTTTTTAATATCCGTGAGTGTCCGGGCTAGCTTACGCGCACCTCGACTAATCTCACGGGACAACCGCCTGACCCTACTACATTTGGTTTCCAAGGAAACTCATAGGATATTAAATCCTAGGTAGGTGACCAACAAGAATTAACTATTGATATAGTATATTTTAAAAAACAAACAAAAACGAAGGATATAGTAGTGGATTACTATTATTTTAGTCCCAAACTGTGTTGGGTGTGCATGTTTAACCCACGGATATTAAAAAATTTCAATTACACTCCTAAGCTTTCAATTTTGATTCTAATAAGTAATTTCTACCATTAAATGCTAGGGGGGCTATATTTCACACGATTTGGCAGTGGGTCAAGGGAGTAGGCCATTTGATAAAACAAAGGCAAGTAGGCCAAAAAGATTGGGTTTAAAATATATTAAGTCTACTTGTCTCATTGAATTTTACAGCCCACCCATTCTTATTTTATCTAACTGGTCTACTGCTGGTGTGATAAGAACCGGAATAGAACTACAATGTATTATTACGATAACCCAAGTGTTCGAGGTACTTGGACCCTTCTCCTCTTGAGAACACCCAAGAGTAACCACTCACTACTCAATTCCCTGCCTTCCCCTTCCCCCAATCTCTCTATTTATAACTCCATACTCTAACAACTCCCTAACTAACTGCTAATATACCCTTACGAATATTCCTAATTACATCTTACTTACATTCCTATCATGGTGTGATATACTAAGGCAAGACGTAAAAAGTGATTGTAGATCAATTTTAACTTTTGTGTTTGGTTAAACTGATTCTTTAATAATATAGAGAAAATCAATTTTTGAATCAGGTTGGTTTGCAAAAGCTGTTGAGAGTAGCTTTGGGATTTAGATTTTAGGAAAATCTGGTGTAACTAACCAATATTTAAAATTCTTTTTTTATCCTTCCATATTTTACGTTTTCAAATATTATTATTCACAATTTATCATCTTTATCTCATTTCATTCTTTTTATTTTTAAATTTAATTGGTTGCTTCTAATTTATTTTTCTTACTTTTTTTGTATTTAAACTAAAATTAGATTTTGTTTGACACATTTTTTTTTCTATAATTGATATATTTTTTTTTAATTTACTTAAAGTAAACAAAATATAATTTATAAAATAAATGATATAAATTTACCTAATTATCTTAGGAAAGTTTTCAATGTAAATATTAATGCAATCTCATGCTAAATTGAAATATGTCTATTTTGGTCATTATACCTATTTCACAACAATTTAATATTAATTTACCAAACACTGTAACTTGACTTTCTATGTTTAAATCTGAAATTTACCAAACACTAATTTGTTTCTTATGGAAGCTAATTTTCTTAAAAGCACAGCTGACAGAAATTATTTTAAAAGCTACAGCAACCCCAAACTAAGCCTAAATCATCACTCATTAGTCTAATTAGTATGTCACGTCTACATAATGGTATAAGTAACAGGAACTTGGAATAAAAACCAAAAGTTAAGAACATAATTGAAATTTTTGTAAGTTTATAACTAAATAGCACAACCAACAACAGTTAAAACGAAATTTATAATTTAACATATATATTTATTTACATGTTTACCTTTTCACTAGAGGCTCGGCATTCCATTGAATGACCTGGTAATTTCCAAATCTAAGAGGTAGCTTCACGTGGTGCTCCAAGATAAGGCCAATTATCGTCTGCCCGAGAAAACCAAGAGTTAAAAGGGCATGCCTGAGGATTTTCGGTTATTATGCAATTTACAGTTGCAGGTATATTCACTTACAGTGGCAGTCGCATGTGAGAAAAATTCCGAAGATCCATTAGGGAGTATGGCCAACCGAATAAGTGAATCATTTCCTCTCATGGTAAAATTCAATAAACGGACCTGAAATAATGGTTGAAAATGATATGCAGTAAAAAGTTAGCTACGATCACAAATTTAAAGATCAAGAAAAGTATGAAAGAAATATTTATTAGGGTAAATTATAAATTTAGCTCATAAATGTTGATGGTTGTATCTATTTATTCCTTAAATTTATATATATTTCACTTATATTCTAAACACTTTGAATTGGAATTTTATGTAGTCACCTACTGCTAATATCATAAACTAAACTGACATGATATATCCATTGAATCAATGTTGGCTCATTTAGCATTGCATGGTAGTCAAATCAATTGATGTTTATCTAATAGGTAGGTATGTTACGTCACTATTTAGTTATGTAAGAACTATTTAGAATCTGTCAGGAACCAAGGCAGTATGGGATGTCTTTGTCCCACATTGGAAAGATATGGGCTCCTAATGGGGTATATAAGTGGTTGGTTCTCCCTTTCCAATTGCTTGGTTTTTGGGGTGTGGCTCTCCAACTACTTAGATACCTAAGAGAATCATAATTCAATGTTTAAAGACTTTCAAGGCTTACTAATCAAATAGGCACAATAATGACTAGATTTATAATATAACCTATTTGTTATTACCATCATTATCATTGAATACTGCAAAAGAATTTTCAATCCCCGATGTGTCAGGTGCACTAACCTGTGACTGACTAACATTTAACTCGTGAGCAATACGATTAGAAAGTTCTGTAATATGAGGCTTCAGCTCTGTGTAGCTTATGTTCAACAATATCTCAAACGTGATACGTCCAATCTGGAGCTCTCCTGCATGTAAAATAAATGAAAACACTTTTTTTTTTTTTTTTGAAATAAAATAAATGAAAACACTTAAAAGGTAGAGGTTGCAACAGATATTAAATTTCCATAATGCTGGTTACGTAATTTTCTTCACCCAACAGTTCTCTTACATATTAGCGTCATAGCGTGTATGTCAAAGAAGACTAAAATGTTAAAAAGCCATTACTGGTGTCACGAATTCTGATAGAACCTCAATTGTCATAAATCATAATGACATTAAGGATGCCATAAAACCATAGCTCGTTTTTTTTTAATTTTCCAAGTAAATTAAGTTCAAACGAATATATCGAGATATAATGAAAAGAAAATTACTAAAAAACCAACTGATATGCTGTGAAGCTGCCATACTAGCATAAAAGCAAAACTAAATCTTGCACTTAACCATACCTGGAATCATATAATGTGGTGACTCGCTTGGAGCAGATGCAGGTGCCATATCAGTATCGTGTGATTTATTTGAAACTGGAGTATGGGCATTATCATCCAAAATGTGAAGCCTTTCCCATAACTCGGAACAGTTTGTTTTCCAAAATCCAATTTTTGAATGCTCTCTGTCATACATTACTAAAGTGTTGCGGACAACGATTCCTATATCACAAAAAAATAGTCATCCTAAAATGTAATATGTGATTAAATAAAAAATTAATGAACAGACAGAGTCCCCACAAAATAAGCATTTACGGGGGGAAATCATCTGAACCATGAAAAAACCGTACCTCCTAGAAGAGTAGTTTGATCGTTTGCATTCTCAAAAATTCCCAGACAATATGTACCATGTACCTTCGAGTGCTGAAGTAATGATTCAGAGAATTCACAGTAAAGAAGAATCCGTTAACTTAGTTCTATGCTTAGCAACTACACAAACCTTAATAACCACCATATCAGTTGAATAAAAAAAATCAATCAGAGGCTCTCATTTTTGTTAAGAAGGCTCATATTTCCCCTACCCCACACATAATCCCATGTAAACAGACCACACAAAAGAAGTAACAGAAAAATATGGTAAAATAATAAATAATGGAGAGTAATTTCTTACCCGAAACAAGTAATTTTCTGGTGCTAGAGAAAACTTCTGCCCATTATCAAATACCAGGTCAACCGTCGGAAATATGTTTGATAATTCAGCAGCGTGACTAAAGTAAAGTAACAAATTAATTACTCATTGATGTAAATCACTTTTAAAACTGACAACTTATTAGCTAACCATACCTTCCAGCACCAGAAAAACATATATCTTTGAAATTTGGGTCAGGACCATCAATCTTCTTCAAAGAATGAAGCTCATCCATAATCTGAGAATTGTTCTTTTAAAATTCATTACGCTTTCTAAAACAAAAATGTCAAAAAGAGGACTCTAAACAGTTAACAATTCAAGATTGCATGACCATGAGTAACTTCAAAATCAAGACTCTTGCAAAAGAAGAAAATCTACTGCACTTAATCTAGAGACTACTTGCACAGCATGTGACAAAGAAGACATACAAAGCAACAACATTAGAGAGAGCAAGAGAAAAGAGACACAGGTTATATGTGGGGTTGCGGTATGACTACCATAGGGATCAATCCTTCCTTTTCTTAATAAAGAACCAAAAGTTTTTTCATTTCATTAGATAAAGCTTTTCAGATCACACAAGAACTTGGCATGCACTGTACACAGTGAATTGAAATCATCCACAAATATAACAAATGATCCCATTTATCAAGGTCGTCAAGAAAATGATGTAAATTGAGCCTTATCAAATCATTAAAATGTGAAGCAAGTAGAACAAGTTAAAAAAAAGTGATGCAAACAATTATTAGATTGCGACAGCAATAGAAGATGATTCTGGAAAAGTAAGAATTAAACCGTCTTTACTTTGTTCTTGGGAAAGCATGCAAACAATCTCCAAATTCAGACATAAGTAAAGAAACTCTTGACTCTAATGTTAAATTTAGAGAAATAGAAGCTTACGGCATCCTTGAAAACTCCAAAAGCTTCCTGTGGTAGGTAAGCATAAGTTGTACCACTATCCAAGACAGTTCCAAATCTTCCGTCAAAAACGCTAGGACTCAGAAGCAACTTTTTACCCGCAACGTGTATCTCCTTCAAATCAACATTGTAATATGGACTGTTGCCATCCCGAAACTAAAGTAAATGTGTGAGATGTATCAATTGTAATTGTTATGAATGAGCATGAAGTACAATTTTTAAGGTTAAACGACTTTATTACACACCTTCTCGTAGGGTCTGAGTGGCTAAAAATCATATCTGATGGAGGAGAGATTCCACCAAGAACCATAGCACCACCACCAACATCCATACCACCATAGCATAGTGAGAAAGAATCATTAATCACACCTTTTTCAACAAGTTGGTCGACAATACTAAGATCACCACCGCCCAAACCCATAATGCCATCAGCACGTTGACTGTATAGATCACCAGTTTCCACATTCTCACAACCAAACACAGCACGCTGTGGTATGAGTGCACTCTGATTGCCGAAGGATATAATATCCTCACCAAGGACACCACTGCTAGTACTCATTTCAGCATACTGCCTCTCATAGACACACTGCAACCCGTCACTGTCACAAGTGCAATCAATATTGCATTTGATAGGTCGGTAAGTGCTTGACGATTCAGGCTCAAACTTTGGGTCCTGATAGAAATAAAAGTTTAAGTACCAATTACAGCACATTGCAAGGTACCTATGAAGAAAGAACTAGAAATTTTTTAATATAAACATAATAAAACACTGGACAAATTTTATCCATAAAACTAACGTATTGACAAACTTCCAGACCCATATAGAATACAAACGACACAGTTCTATCTCATTCATAAAATGGATGATGATTTTTAGTTATCCAGATTTCTCTAAATAGGAGAGAAATGTACCAACATTCTAGTCTTCAGATACCATACCAAGATCACTTGTTCCCAGAAAAACAATTTTTCCACCGAAGGAGAATTTATCATTTACCCTTTCGTTCAAAATAAACACATATCATTCTAGGATCCATATCATATGATCTATTACCTTACCAAATTGTATTAGATTACCAAGTTCCATATCAATGTTCATAAAAACCAGTTAAAGGAGCATACAAGAAAACAGAGCAGATGATTGAATATGAATATGAATATGGAGGCCTCATAAACGGTCTAACAATGATCAATTTCCAAACATTTTAACCTCATGCCTCCCACACTGTTCGCAAGTGGAGCAAGGAACATAAGTAACCGTACTCCCCGTGTCAACAATAAGCGCGAATTGCTGCGGCGGAGTTCCGATCCAAAGCCTTGTCGTATAATACCTAAACCAAAAGCCACATTTCAACAAACAAAAATCAAAATCGTTGAATATTTTAAGGAGATGGAACATACCCATTGAGAAGGAGGTCGTCGTAGAGCCGCATTCGAGCGTTGGAGAGATTGCTCGAATTGGGGAAGTCGCGGAGTTGGCGGCGAGGCTTGGAGATCAATCTGGAGGAATTAGGCGAAGAGAGATAAAGTGGCAACACCATAGCGCGATGCGAAGGGGTAATGAGACGATTGGAAGAGATGGGATCGGCGGAGAGAGTGAAATGCGTGAGATGCAAGAAAAGGAGGAGAATTGCAGCGAGTAGATTCGGTGTTTGTGCCATTGGCAAGAATGGAAGGGATTGGATCGAAGAGGGAAGAAGATGGAGAATGGATTGAACGGAGGCGAAACCAATGTGGGAGCTGATTGATTCAACATAAACAATTACAAATTTACAATTGCAGTTGCAGTTGAGCGAACGTCATTTTAAAGAAAGCGAGGGAAAGTCAAACTTTATTGAGAACGATCGAATGATTATTGTCCTTTTCGGAGACTTTTTTTTAAAAAAAAATTAATTTTAAATTTAGTTTCCTTTTTTTTTTTGGGAACGTTTAAATTTAGCTTTTTTTTTCTTTTGGTTGTGAGTACAACAAATGGGTTGTGGTGGGGAGGTGTGCATAGTTCGGTTCGATTTTGGGCGAGACAGTGATTGAACCGAACCCTTCAATTTTCAAAGTTTCTAGACCGAAAAAAATCGAGGACTCGATTTCAGCTTTTCTGGTTTGATTTCGATTTTTAACCTTGTGATATTCAACCCATTGATGAAGAAGAGTCCAAGGCGTAATGGTCCATCGACAAAGGTGACTAGTTGCTTGTAAGACGTGAAATGGTCGGCGACGACTCGACATGAGAAAGAGAGGATAGAGAGAAGAGAAGAAGATGAGAGATTAAGAGATTGGATGAATTAGGAAGATGAAAGTAAAAATTTTGAGAGAGAAGCACGTTTGAGAAAAGCGACGAAGAAGTTTGTAACATACGGCGAGAGTTGAGGTGGCTACAAGCAAGGATGAAAATATAGATATCGGTACCAATATCGGTAACTCAGATATATCGACGGATATTTGAATATTGACGGATATTCCAGGAAAAATCACGGATATCACAGAAACTCATAAAAATATTATGAATTTTTTTTATTTTGGATTAAGCTTATTTAAGTAATAACCTATTAGTTTAAGCATACATATCAATAATTATAAGTTAAATATGAATAGTAATACAATAATAGATAACATTGAAGACAGAAAAATGAGCATGAACTTGAATATTTCATTGATAAAAAATTGTAGCCATACAAGTACATGTTTTAATAATAACATGACGATCTTGGAGGTATTAGACCAACACTGATATAATTGATTTGATGATGACATATTGTTCCCAAGTCATGGTATGCTCAAAATTCCTGGCATAGTTTGAAGTATGTCAAGCATGAGTATCAACATCTACACCAATAATGACTCCAATAGGAGGATACCTTTCATCAAACCACGTTCCATCTAGATGGGGATGCTTTGAATATTGGAGATATGCAGAGGTTCTGAATCTGAGTCGGTATCATCTTCAACAGGAAGTATTGGGCCCCGTGTATAGATGGATGTATTATGGTCTCCACTATATAAATTTATTTTCAAGTCAAGAAAGCAACATTCACTTCAAATGTCATGTTTGAAGTGAAAAAACAATGAAAAAGATGAAATAAAGTGTGAGAAATAGAATAAAATATATAAGAAATTGTAGAAGGTCACATGTAACAAAAAGAAATTGAAGATGAATTAAATAAAAGGAAAATTGTAATGGATGGCTAAATTGGTTAATTGTAGATATAATAAGTTTTATAAAAATTGCAAATATAGCAAAATTTTGTACATATCTTTTTTTTTTTTTTTTGAGTAAAAGGAAATTCATTAAACACGAGCAAAAGCTCCCATTGGGCAGCCATTGGTGGGACAGACACCCCCACAAATGTTTCTCTCACCCCTAACATCTTTCTCATTTAATTGAAGTATCCATAAAGGAAACTCATTAACCCAACTAACAGAGGACTTAGATAAACCAACCTTTTGGGCTAAGAAGTGGGCCATCTTATTACTCTCCCTTGGAATATGCCGAATGATCTGCACCTGCAAAATCGAGAGGAGTCACTTGGCTTCCTCGACAAAAATCACAACTTCCGACAGATCCTCTTCCTTCTCCTCAAGCAGATGTACCACCTGAATAGAGTCAAGCTCGATAATCAGCTTGGGAGAAGCAGGAGGGATAGATTTCAGACCTTCAACAACGGCAAGGGCCTCCAAACATTTGATTGGCCAATGGTGAGAGGTATGTCGAAATCCAGCAGTTACCGGCGAGCCATCTCCCCTACGAAGAATCCACCTGACGCCTCCACTATTCATATTACCACACCATGATGCATCACTGTTGAGGACCCAAAACTCTGATGGATCTGAGACCCACTGTCTGGTCGCTGCACTCTGCGTTCTCAGAATCCCATCGGCGCGGCCACTACTCGTGCGACTGTGAGTGCCTTCGTCCTCCAGATATGTATGAATGATTTTGTGAATTTGCTGTTGTAATGTGTCTCTGTTAGGAACTTGCTTTCTGTGTAGGATAGAATTTCGAAAGTTCCAAATTTGCCAACATATTAGGATGCTCCTTTGAATCCATTCGTTGTCCTAAACCGCTCCACCGCTTCCCTTCCATAGACTCTCGCAGTAATCAGGTGTTGTCCAGCCACTCCTATCCAAAACAAAAATATCAGTAGGAAATTGAAAAAAAGAAGCCCATATACCTCTAGTCATCTTGCATTCCCACATCAAATGAGCGAGAGATTCTGGATATTTCCTGCAAAATAAACAAAAGGAATTAATGTCTAGCCCTTTGTTGATCAAATTTGTTTTAGTTGGAAGGATATCATTATATATCTTCCAACCGCAAACTTTAATCTTCGCAGGGACTTTAGTTTTCCAATATTGTTTCCAAAGGGCCTCCTTATAACCATTCCCTGATCCCGATGGGTCATTCGCACATTGGAGTTGGTTGCCAATCTATAAGCGCTTCTAACCGAGAATATCCCCTTGGGATCCAAGTCCCATATTATCTCATCTTCTCTGCTATGGCGATCAATTGGAATATTCAGAATATCCACCGCATCCTTTTCTATGAACAAATCTCTAACCAAATCTTCCTTCCAGGTCCGATCTTGATCTAATAGCTGAGCCACTGTGTAATTTTGGGCATTCCTATTAGCAACAATCGGCGTGGTAGCACCTTCCCTAGGGATCCAAGGATCCGTTGCTGCTTCCACTTGGAGACCGTTGCCAATTCGCCACCTATAACCCTTCTTGAACAAATCCCTGCCCCACAAGATGCTCCTCCATGTGTAAGACGGGTTACTCCCCAGATTCGCCTTTAGAAAGTGACTTGATGGGAAATAACGGCCTTTCAGCACCCTTGTTAGCAGACTATCAGGGCTACGGAGAATCCTCCAACTTTGTTTTGCTAGCATAGCCTGATTAAAGATGGTCAGATCTCTAAACCCCATTCCTCCTTGCGTTTTGTGGATACACAGCTTTTTCCAGCTCCTCCAGTGGATCCTACGCTCTGACTCGCCCGATCCCCACCAGAACCTTGCGCACATAGAATTTAGCTCATTAGTTAAAGAAACAGAAAATTTAAAGCAACTCATAGCATAGTTAGGAATGGACTGGGCCACTGCTTTAATGAGAATCTCTCTCCCTGCAGCAGAGAAGAAACAACCCTTCCACCCTTGTAGCGCTTTCCAAACTCTATCCTTAAAATTGTTGAAAATCTCCTTTTTGTTACGTGCGTTCTGCGAAGGTAGACCAAGGTACTGTCCTAAGCTCTCCGTGAAGTTGACCTGCAAAACATCCTTGACCCTTTGGATAAGATCCTCATTAGTGTTTGGGCTAGTCATAAAGTTAGATTTATCATAGTTAATGGTTTGACCATATGCTTTCTCATATATCTCCAGGATGCATTTTACGTGCTCACACTCTGTATTAGTTGCTTTAAAGAACAACAAACTATCGTCAGCATAAAAAAGGTGAGTTAAAGTAGGACAATGTTTATTAATACGCAAACCTGTTACTGCCCTTTGAGTTACCGCTTGGTTGAGAAGCCTAGAGAGTCCTTCTGCACAGATCAAGAACAGATATGGGGAGAGAGGATCCCCTTGCCGGAGACCCCTTTTGGGGACAAATTCTGGGCTTGGATTCCCATTTAGAAGAACTTGGAATCTAACTGTTCTGACACATTGCATAATAAGATCGATCCACCTTCTGCTGAAACCCATTTTATCCATCATTCTCTCAATGTAGACCCACTCCACCCGGTCGTAGGCCTTACTCATATCCAATTTTAGGGCCACCAGACCATCCTTACCTTTCCTCTTGTTCCTCACCGCATGGATACATTCAAACCCAATGATGGCATTATCAGTGATGATTCTCCCTGGGACAAAGGCAGATTGGCTAGGGGAAATAATACTGTTCAGGACCCGTTTCAGTCTATTAGCTAAGACCTTAGATACTATTTTGTACAGCACTGAACATAAACTAATAGGACGGAAATCACGCAAAGTCTTGGGATCACTTACCTTAGGAATCAGGACAATGAAAGTTTTTTTTAATATTCTCCAAACTTCCTTCCTCATTCAAAATCAGAAGGCATAGGTCACACACATCCGGGCCTACCACATCCCAATACTTTTGATAGAATATAGCTTGTATCCCATCCGGACCAGGAGCCTTAGTAGGGTGCATCTTTTTAACAACTCCATAGATCTCTTCTCTGGTGAAAGGAGACACTAACTTGAAATTCTGATCATCTGATATACATCTTGGCATCACCTCCAAAATTTTAGGCATAGCTTCGATCTGAGGTTCTGTCGAAGAAAACAAATCCTGAAAATAATTTGTCACAACTGCTTCCATATTGCCATCTTTATCCTGCCAGACCCCATTTGTATCATATAAACCATGGATTTTATTAATCCTTCTCCTAGAGCTAGCTTTCAAATGGAACCATTTATTGTTGTCATCTCCCCACGGTAGCCAATCCTCTCGAGCCTACTGTTTCCAATATATCTCATCATCCTCCAGCAGATTCTCCAACTCTTTCTGTTTTGTGCAAAGCTCCAATCCGTCTTGTGAGCTACCTTGGTTTAAAATCTCCCTCTCCTTCCTAGATATGGCTCTTTTTATGGAGCCCTCATACTTTTCTCTACTCCAATTACTCAAACGCTTAACGCACATCCTTGTTTTTTCTAATATATCACCGCTTCCATTCCAAACTTGCTCCACAATCTCCCTACAGCTCGCATGCTTCGTCCAGACTTCTTCAAAACGCTTCGGACGATTGATAATGCGCTTCCCTCGATCTGGTGGTTCCTCCTTCCAATCAGCAATAATCGGTCTATGATCTGAGGCTAGCTTTGCCAAATGCCGAACTGAGATCTGATTCCTTCTGCACCACATGGCAGAGTTGATGAGAAATCTATCTAGCCTCGCCCATATAGTATCCTGACTCTCGTGATTATTGCACCAAGTAAATTTCGGTCCGCTGAACCCTGGATCCATGAGACCACAAGCATCAATTGTGTCTCTAAACTTTCTCATATCAGCTTCGTTTCTATCATTGCCTCCTATCTTTTCAGCATTATTAGTAATCTCATTAAAGTCACCTCCAATGATCCATGGTACATCAGAGTGATCACAAAACCGATTCATAAGAGCCCAAGTTTCTTTATGTAAATTCCTCACAGGATTGTCATAAATCCCTGTGAAACGCCAAGACCAATCTTTCTCTTGAACTATCACATCAATATGCCCCTTAGAGTAGGACCGAAGAGAGACATTAGTATCTTGCCTCCACAAAAGAAGCAAACCTCCACTCAGCCCTAGACTAGGAACCTCTAAGCCATTCTCGAAACCCATATACTTTTTGACCCTTTCGCAACCATTTTGTTTGAGCTTAGTTTCCATTAAGAAAACTATTCGGGGACAATGTGTGTGAACTATGTGCCAAAGCACTCTTAATGTCCTAGGGTTCCCCAAACCCTGGACATTCCAACTTAGGATTTTCATTGTGCTCGGCGGGGCTGTCCAACAGCCTCCACCGATCGTGCATTTGAGTCAAAATCCTTAACCACTGCTCGTCTCTTACTAGCCTCTAGATGTTTCGCGCTCATTTCCGCTTGTGTTTTGATCCACTTAAATGAGGATGTTCTTCTACTGTGTTCCCCACAGATAGTCTTTCCCGCGCAACCCTTTTCCATTTTTTAGTCTTAGATACTTCTTTGGCCTCGTTGTCCACTTTAACGGAAGGCTCTATAAACGTCTCCTCTAGCTGATAATTCTTAATCTGAGGTTCTGCCCGTATCGGTTTGCCCTCCTCTTTCTATATTTCCACATGCATCGTATCAGTATCCATTAATGGAACGTCTACCCATTTACCCTCTCCATCACTCAGACCCAAATTATCATTAACGACTTGATTCTCCTGCACCCCTTGATTTCCGGCCCTATCAATTATTAAATTCTCCCTCCCGTTGGTCTTTACTATCCCGTTTTCAATACTTCCCAAATTTTCCTCCAATTCCATATCAGAATTTTCAACCGTTACTTTTTCCAAATCAATGTTTTCAGCCATACCTCTTTCCTTATCCGTCTCCCTACCTTTGTCCACCGGAGAGTTGCATGCTGCCACTGGCGAAAAATTCACCGTTTTCCTTTGCTCATGAGTCAATGACCGATCCTGTGCTTCCCCCTCCTCTTCATTGTCGACGTCTTCCTGCCAACCTCTGCCTCTGCCTCCACTCCATGAACCACCTCGTCCCTGCCCAATACCATTTCTTCCAGCCATATTGCTCTCAACATTCCATAGCCTTACAGGTTCTCGCAACCAAGCACCATACTTCAGCTCCCCATCTTGTGGTCTGATGTGGAATTTTCCTACCGCAAGCGCACGGGTCAAGTAATAATATAGTGAATGTGATATTCGAATGTCGTCCTCTAGATTGGATTTCTAATCAATTTTAATTACCGAAAACACTCTTGCCCAATTTTATTTAGGGAACCAATCAAAGTGAGAATGAATGTAATCAAACACAAAACAATGAAAAAGTATGACAATCTAATGGAGACAACGGTCTTAAGGATTTGATTTCACCAATTGGGATTATGGATTAATTCATGGTTTAATGACATGCTATGATTCATAAATCTTGGGAAACTAAAATCACACATATCTCTCCCGAGCATACATGATTCTCCCACATGCAATGAACCCGATATCCCTATCTAAAATCATTAAACATGCAAGGCATTAAGGTTAACCTTTTTAACGATTTCTAGAATTAACTATTATCTCCCGATTTCTAGCTAAATCCTAGTTATGCATAATGATTTCTAAACTAAATCCTCTCTCCCGAGTTAGATTCAAGCACAATCAACAATCAATTTATGGCCGGTAAATTGAAAGCATTAAGATCACAATTATGCATAAATGACATCAATAGCAATAAAACCATTAAATCAATCCATAAAGTGCCCAACGGCTACATCAATCCCTAAGAATTAAACTTAGCTACACATAATCCAAGTTACAATATAAACTAAGTCTAAACAAGCCATAAAACTACAAAAGCAAAGGGTAAAGAGAATTAAACGCTAGGTAGGCCGAGACCGCACGTCCCCGTGACGATCCCCACGAACAATGGTTTGATTCCCGCTTTTCCTCCACTTGTTTCAGCTTCAAAAGTCCCTTTTTTCTCTGTTTTACGGCTCCAAATCGTCCAAGAGAAGTCCCCAAAAAGCCCTAATCGCAAAATACTTATAGGAAAAATTTTGGTCGTAACGTCGCGACGCTGTCGCGATACCGCGAATCAGGAAAATTCACCGAGAGCGTCGCGACCCTATGATTTTTTTTTTTTTTTTTTTAGATTGAAAACTCCAAATATAGAATGTCAGCATCGAGACGCTGGTATGCGGATGGGCCTATCTTCAATCTTCCAACTTTGATTATTTTTCATTCTTCGGCTTCTTTTCGCATCCCGAACATCCAATTGGCTCAAAACTATGTATCCTACAAATACAACACATAAATGCATAATTTTGGCCAATAAATTATAAAAGACTAGCTAAATTAATTAGGGAAAACTAGCTAGCTATGCTCGCTATCATGGTCCTAGAATGTCTTCGCATTCTTTAATAGTGTGACCCTAACATCCACAGCCGTAACAAAAATTTGGAAGTTTTTCGTACGTGACCGGAATCCATTTGTCATTCCCTTTATTGCCGGACTGCAAAAAAATACCTCTCTTCAAATGAGCATAGACCGTCAATCTGTATTTTAATCCGCAGTGAGATTCCCCATGTCGGATTACTATCATCCTGGATGTCTACTATTTCCACCTTACCAATTAAATTGCCAATAGCAACCGAATTCCTAGAAAAACATGCATAAGGTAATTTATGGAAGTGAGTCCATAGGTAAACATACCTGAATTCCATCTCGTCGCAGCTTATTCCGGCTTTAGGCTCTTCAAATAAGAGCATGGCTTTGTCGTAAAACCATGGTCCCGATTCCAAGATCCATCCTTTGATTTTCGCATTCTTGAACTTGCAAACGAAGATGAAACCTACCTTATCAATTACCGTGTGCTCCTGATTCCATATCTTCGGCATCTTTGAACTGAATATTTTTGGGTTGATCTTCTTCTTTGTGTGTATTTTGCACAAAACAGAGTTCGTCGGTTTCTGTTCTGACCTGTCGATCTTGCTATCAGGTAATTTGAATACGTTGGCTTTCTCCGCTGGAGTGACACAAAACTCTGCTAGTTGCTTTGCTAATTCCTCTTCCTTCCCCTTGTCCATTGCCAAACGGATCTTACTCTTCCTATCTAAACCACAAATCACAAGAAAAACCAACAGCAAACTAAGTTGCTCCAGAAAACGGTAGTAGCACCGTCCAAGATCAGCACTCCGGCCGCCACTTTTCCACTCTTTTCCTATAGAGAAAAACAGAGAAACCTTTTTTTTGTACAAATTAGTAACATAGGTTTTAGAAACAAAAATGATAGTTGGTTCTATTGTTGATGTGTATAAAGTAATTGGCGGATATAACTATTTCTATCACTGATAGAAACCTTTAGAATATAAGGTAAATTAGTGAACAATCTAGGATTCAAACTCATGCCATAAGAGATGTAAGGAAGAATAACAAAGGTGATAAACCAATGGAGCAGCCTTACATAATGTAATACTGATAAGGGTAAAAAATATACCTATTCTACCCTTATTCTTAGCTCATTTCTTGGTCAAATATTAAGTGTTTAGGTCAATTTTACTATTTCCGAGCTCAAAATATGTTAATTTGATAAGTTAGGATGTTGAGAGTCACTTTTGTTGAATTATGCTTAATTATGCCTAAAAAGACTTGATTTGAAGCAAATTTGACTTAGTTTGCTGTTGTGCAGAAAAACAAAGTTGAAGCTGGAATTCCCCAGAAATGCAACCGCATTTCGGGGAAGGCAAAATGGAAATGCGACCGCATTTCTGGAAAAACAGAGGTCATTCCGAGTCGCACGCGGGTCGTTGTTGACGAGTCTTCTTCATACCTAACCGGTTGTTTTGACCCCGAAACTGACTGGGCAACCTTCCAGCACTTATTTCGCAGCTCCTCAACCAATTTCTACAGATAAGCTTGGGATTCGAAGTCAAATTCAAGCAGAACTCACTTGGAAGAAAAGGGTGGTGACAGAACCTTGGCTCGACGCCAATGAGTAGGGATGCCCAAGGTCCTTCTTAGATGACAAATTCTAACCCGAGAGAGAGTTAGACATCAAACCTTGCGGTTTGTAGAGAGTTTCACCCATTCCCATCTTGTAAAAGTGAGATAGTGGAGAGGATTGTGTAAACAAAAAACCCATAATATTTAGCAATCTCTTTTAATTCCAGCTCTTGAATCTTTTCATTATTTTGTATTCTTTTCATCATTGTTTCAATGAAAATGTGTTCATTTGCTTTTTATCCCATCATGAGTAGCTAAATCCCGCTGAGGGGTTCAATGTGGTGAATTCCCTTAGGGTTTAATGGCTTGAAAGTGTTTTTTTTTTTGCTTAAGTAAGGTTTAATGCATGTCATTCTTTATTGAATATCATTCTGATCTTGCTAAGTTTAATTTGATCACTTAGACTTTGCATGCTATGTGAGTTTGATCTCGAAAGGGACAAACGATATCGGTTCTCATAAAGGTGATATAGGAGAAAAGGCTTGAAAGAGATTGTTCGGCAATATAGGGCAAGCTGCCTAAGGCACCCTATATCGACTATAGGGTTATAGGTTGCATTCGTGAATTATCTATGTCGGAGTCGAGTCCCAGAAATGGGCATAACGGTACTTGCTTAGCCTTCTTACGGTTTTTGGAAACAAGGGCCAAAAGGAAGTTAAATCTGACCCAATGCATTAAACACTCTTAAGTTAGATATTGCATAAGTATGGTTGTTACCCTAGGGATGAATCCATGTTGAATACCTCGTTTTATCTTATTGTTATTCTTTATTATTCTATTGCTAGCTTTATTTATCTTTTCGAAAAACCCAATCAATCAACTTATTATTTTCTTTGGTTACCTTTTTCAAAAGCAATCATTTGAGCAGTTTCTTCATCAAATCTGAATTTCCAATTTAGTCCTCGTGGGATTGATACCCTTGGAATACTTTCTAAGGGTTTTTTATTACTACGTGCGACAGTGTATACTTGCACTTAAGTGTTGGCTAGATATTTCTTTCTTATTATTATCCATCTTATCTCACATTCCATCCATTCAGCTAGCCACGCACCAAATACATAAAACGTTATAAATTAATATCTTCGATTGTCGTCTAGTTTTTCTCCGATTTCCTGCCATTTTTCGCTGATATTTCTACAAATTATCCACGATTTCTCCGCGAGTTTTCGTCCCTTCTCTGTGTTTTTCTTTTTTTCCGTACGATATATCGTATCGACGATATTTCGACGATATTTACGATATTTCCGCTATATATTGGTAAAAAAAGATGTTAACCCCCATATCTCTATCGGACCCTCGAGATTTTAGATATTTCGGCTATATTTCTCGATATTTTCATCCTTGGCTACAAGAGAGTGAAGGTGAGACTGTAACTTAGGGTTTTTAAGGTGGATAGGAAATTAAAAGAGTGGGTTGGGCTTGAAATTTGAGGGAGAGATGGAATTGAATTGGATTAGAGAAATCCTTATAAATGGCCATATATACACGTATTTTTGAAAAAATGGCCAAACAGATTTTTTTTAATGAAAAATGACTAAATCGTTTTTTAGGATTTAAATTTTCTTCCTTTTTTACCCCCGATTCAATCATTTTCGTCCCCTCCCTATTTTTTTTAATTCCACAATTCTCTCCCTTGATTCATGCTAATGGGTTGGCTTTTGTTATCTTTCGTGTCATTTATCTTTTAAATTCCTAAATATTAATATATTTCCCTTTTTAAACCCTAAATCCACAATTCATTATTTGACCAAAATTGAACAACTATAATCAACCAAGAATGCAACAGTGTCAACGTTCATCCTGTTCCATTGCTAGTTCTTGATTAGTTTCCATTTTTTTAAAGATTCATCCAAACATAGGTAATTTCCCAAGCTTTTGTATTTTATATTTATCTTTCATTATTTTCTTCCACTTCTACTCTTTTTTTTTAACTCCAAACCACTAAAGAACCAAATGTCGACACCTCCTCAATGAACATCGATGAGGAAGAAGAGACAGGAGAGAGAAGAAGAAAAATGATCATTTGATCAGATATGGAATTAGACTATAAAAGATTACAAATCTTAAGACACTAAAGAAGATTGTCAACTTTAAGCAGAAGAAACTTGATAAGCGCCAAATATGCTAGGGTTATAAAGTTAGAGGTCCTTGTAGAATCCTTGTGTAAACGGTCACAAATAAGACTAACTTATCGAATGATTCCAACGAAGAGCTTAGTTAGAAGATGAATCACTCTTAGATCAAACTTAGAATCTATGATAGTCACTCTTAGATCCCAAGACGACTCACTCCAAAATTAGATTGATCAAAACTAATCCAATGACTTGATTGAACATCAAACCCAAAACAAGATTTGAAACAAGACAACACCAAAAGGGGTTTCAACAAAACACAAGTTTTCAATATCAATCATCTGATCTGCTATTTTGAGAGCATTAACAAGCCTTTAAAAAGGCCAAAATGTTGTTCACAATACTAAAGACACAAAAGTCTTCAAAATTCATTAAATGCAAAATGAAGAAAATAAGACCTAGGAACTTAAAATTTGATTGCACGTAAAACGAGCAATCATAACTCAAAACTGAAAAGATGGAAATGCTTTAAATTGTCTTAAATGTGTACTATGAGAGGCGCTCCACTTGATGATCACGTTTGATAAGGTTTGATATCACAAAATCCCAAGAGGTGTAATCTGGAAAGCCACCTCTTCACAAATTTTGCACACTTTTTTCGTCCCCCGTGCCATCTTGACTCCAATCCCTTCTTGACTTGCTGAACTAACATTATACAGAAATTTGGGTTCAAAATTGTTGGTCTCTTGTTGTACATTTACTAGCCTTTGAACATGTAATGTGAAAACCTCTTGGATCTTCTTTTGCTTTACTTCTTGTAATTGGTTCTTCAGGTACCTGCAACGGATTATTGATTGGATCCGGATCAAAACTCCTCAAAGGTTGTTTTTTAGGATAACATCGAAAAATAGGTTTGTCTCTTTTGTTCTAAGTTCCAATATTTTCACACCATCTTTTTAGAATGGGAAAAACTCATTTTGAACTCTAAACTTAGCAGGTTGTATCAATTTTAACCCCCAATTTTTAATTTCCTTAAATTGAACCCCAAACTTAGCAAATTGTATCAATTTTAACCCTAAACTTGCAAAAGTGTCGCAATGTAGACTCTTGGTTAACTTTTCATTTGAATCATCACTAAAACATGTGATTGACAATTTTATCCATTTATATATATATATATATAAATCACATTACACAAGTTACATTGGACTTTTGTAAGAATTTTGTTGGAGAAATTCTTTATTTGAAGAGATCAAACACTTTAGGCTGATTTTTCTCACTGATATTAGCCTCCAAAAAAGAAAACCACAAAGTTATTAGCAATAAGAAAAATCTAGAAAATATGGGGAAAAAACCTAAAATTGCTTTGTTTTTGTTTCCTACCCTTCATGTGTTGGGTTTTATGCCCTAAAACTCGTAGATAGTGAATGTAAAAAAATTGTATACTTGTTTCGATAAAATGTTATTGAGTTCTACGATAAAATGTTATTGTTAAGTACTGCACAATATGACCCAAATCCAATAAACTAAGATCCAAGGTTGTTTGTATGTAACTTGAACTAGTATGTGGGGACATACGGGGATCGATGTTCAAGTAACAACCTAAAGGTCTATAGTACATGGATAATGTTGAGTACCTTATCCTGGTAACACTATGTGATACGACCCACTTTGTATTTGATACAAACGCAATGATCCAACGCGTTCGTGTAGGGGACATGTGAGTGGGGGTATCCTATGCAATGAGTTTTAATAAGACCAGACCGCGAAGTAGTAACCGCTAGCTGTAACATCGTTAACAAGTTAGGTTTCTATTTCACTAGGATGACCTAGTCAACTTAGTGGATTATGGACTATGGACTCCTGTTCACGAGGAATTGTTCTTTGATTTGTATGGGTGAGAGTGGCTAGTACGCCGACTCAATAAGCTTATCATTTTGGGGACAAGACAGAGTGGGGAGTTGGGAACATAATCACACAAAGATGAAATTCACTTCTTCCCAACTTTGAGGAAGTAGATGAGTGTTCCCTTAAGTGGTGTCTCTAGGTCTTGAACAAAAGACCCTACCCTCTCACTGGCCCGAAAGGGGTTTCTGTTTGGTGGTTGGACCACAAACAGGTTGTTCATTAGAGGAGAACTGGTACTTAAGGAGGTAGAGGTTGAAGGGGATGAAAGCCCCTACACAGCGGAAGCGCATCAAATGGATCTTACGCCGTATATTAATAGACATTAAAATACCGTTACGAAAAGGCAAAATAAACTTTAAACATGCTATAAAGTTAATGGAAATTGTTATAAACATGCTGGAAAATTAAATGTAAATTTATTTTCATGCTTTTCTAAAGAGACGGGAAAGAACCGTTACAAACCTTCATTGTAGACTTGACCGTTCTTCGCCAACGATGCTCCAACAAATGAAAACGCAGCGACTCCTTCTTGATTTCTTCGCTGGAAATTTTCTTCAAAGACACAATAACCACAAAGGTTACACCGGTATGTCTCTAAGTCTAGGAAGCAAAAGACTTGTGGGAGTCTTTCTCTAAGAGGGAGGCTAGAGAGAATTCTAGGGTCTTGTCTTGTGAGTCTAAGAGCAAGAGGGCTACTAAACCAATTAGGTCTAGTGTTCTATTTATAGAAGAGTGGCCATGAATAAAATATTCAATTAAATCAATCTTTTCCAAAATTGATTCAATCTTATTTCTTATTTAATCAATCCAAGATCAATCAATTCCATAATTGATTAATCTTTTCCACAGTTGAGGGCAACAGTTCAGAGGGACCAGGGAGTTGAGTCCCACACAGTCGAGCAGCCGAGAGTCTTAGCAGGCGCAGGAGAAGGCACCAGTGGTGCAAGGCAAAAGGGAGTTGCAGGGAGACCTAGGCAGCAGGGAAAAGTCTACGCCATGACTCAACAGGAAGCAGAGGATGCACCAGATGCGATCACTGGTACGATTTTGATTTGTAATGTACCTGCACATGTTTTATTAGATCCAGGCGCTACGCATTCCTTTGTTTCTAGTATGTTCTTAACTAAGCTGAATAGGATGCTAGAGCGTTTATGTGAGGAGTTAGTCATATGCACACCAGTTGGCGACGTTTTATTAGTCGGTGAAGTGTTGCGTGATTGTGAGGTTGTAGTAGAAGGTCTCTGTATGTTAGTGGATCTTCTTCCCCTAGAGTTGCAGGCGTTGGATGTAATTCTGGGAATGGATTTCTTATTCACTCACTATGCTTCGATGGATTGCCATAGGAAGGAAGTGACTTTTAAGAAACCAGGTTCGACTAAAGTTGTTTTCAGGGGTGAGAGGAAGATTATTCCTACGAGTTTGATTTCAGCTCTAAAAGCTGAGAAGTTGTTGAGGAAAGGTTGCACAGCGTTTCTTGCGCACGTAGTAGAGGTGCAAGAAGAAAAGCTGAAACCAGAAGATGTTCCTGTGGTGAACGAATTTCTTGATATTTTTCCAGCTGATTTATCGGGTTTGCCACCTGATAGAGAGGTGGAGTTCACTATTGAATTGTTACCAGGAACATCACCTATTTCACAGGCACCATACAGGATGGCTCCGAGCGAGCTTAAGGAGCTGAAGGTGCAGTTGCAAGAACTAGTTGACAAGGGATACATCAGGGCTAGCGTATCACCTTGGGGAGTTCCAGTGTTATTCGTGAAGAAGAAAGATGGTACCCTGAGATTATGCATTGATTACAGGCAGTTAAACAAGGTCACGATACGTAACAAGTATCCTCTACCACGCATCGATGACTTGTTTGACCAGTTAAGGGGAGTAGCAGTGTTCTCTAAGATTGATCTGAGGTCAGGATACCACCAGTTGAAGGTTAGGGAATCAGATATTCCTAAGACAGCATTCAGGACGAGGTATGGGCACTATGAGTTTTTAGTGATGCCATTCGGTTTAACGAATGCGCCAGCAGTTTTCATGGACCTCATGAACAGGATCTTCCATCAGTATTTAGATCAGTTTGTGATAGTGTTCATCGATGACATTCTAGTTTACTCAGTTGACAGGAAAGCCCATGAGGAACATCTGAGGATTGTTCTACAGACACTACGTGATAAACAACTATACGCTAAGTTCAGCAAATGTGAGTTCTGGTTGAATCAAGTGGTGTTCTTAGGGCATGTAGTTTCAGCGAACAGAGTTTCCAGGAGCTGAAAAAGAGATTGGTGACAACGCCTATTCTAGCACTTCCTGTAACAGGGAAGGAGTATGTGATCTATTGTGATGCTTCGAGGCAAGGATTAGGTTGCGTGCTGATGCAGGAAGGAAAGGTAATAGCTTATGCGTCAAGGCAGTTGAAGAAGCATGAGTGTAATTACCCTACCCATGATCTTGAGCTAGCAGCAGTTGTTTTAGCACTGAAGATCTGGAGACATTATTTATTCGGTGAGAAGTGCCACATTTTCACAGATCATAAGAGTTTGAAGTACATCTTTGATTAGAAAGAGTTGAATCTAAGGCAGAGGCGATGGCTAGAACTGATTAAAGACTATGACCGTACCATAGAATATCATCCAGGTAAGGCTAACGTGGTAGCAGATGCGTTAAGTAGGAAGTCGAGACTTCCGAAGAGTGCCTTGTGTGGTATTCGAGCAAGCTTGCTATGTGAGTTAAGAGGTTTCAAGGCAGTTATGACTGCAGAAAGCTCAGGGAGTCTTTTAGCTCAATTTCAAGTTAGGTCTTCTCTAGTAGCAGAGATTGTGAGAAGACAGCCAGAGGATAGTAACTTACAGAAGATGCTTGCAAAGTCCAGGCAAGGCCCAGAGGCAGAATTTGAGCTGAGAGAAGACGGAGCCATAGTTAAACAAGGAAGACTATGCGTTCCGAGTATTAGTGAGCTTAAGAGTGCTATACTAGAGGAAGCTCACAGTTCAGCTTATGCTATGCATCCAGGAAGCACCAAGATGTATAGAACTCTGAAGAAACTTATTGGTGGCCTGGTATGAAGCGGGAGATAGCTGAATATGTCGATAGATGTTTGATCTGTCAACAGGTTAAACCAGTGAGACAGAGGCCAGGAGGACTCCTTAATCCACTGCCAGTGCCGGAGTGGAAGTGGGAGCATATTACTATGGATTTTCTGTTTGGATTACCTCGTACTTCTAGTGGACATGATGGTATATGGGTAATAGTGGATAGACTCACCAAGACAGCGCGGTTTATACCGATTAAAGCGACGTCTACACTAGATCAGCTAGCTAAACTATACGTCGACAGGATTGTGAGTCAACATGGAGTGCCAGTGTCCATAGTTTCAGATAGGGATCCAAGGTTTACTTCTAAGTTTTGGCCTAGTGTGCAGAAAGCAATGGGAACAAAGTTGAAGTTCAGTACAGCATTCCATCCCCAGACAGATGGTCAGTCAGAGAGGACCATCCAGACCTTAGAGGACATGTTGAGAGCATGTGTCCTTCAGTTTAAGGGAAGTTGGGATACCCACTTATCACTTATGGAGTTCGCTTATAATAACAGCTATCAGTCTAGTATCGGCATGGCACCATTCGAGGCTTTGTATGGCAGACCATGCAGAACTCCTGTGTGCTGGAACGAAGTGGGAGAGCGAAAGCTAGTTGGTCCTGAGTTGGTACAAGTTACGTCAGACAATATTAAGCTGATTAGGGAGAATCTGAAAATAGCTCAGGATCGACAGAAGAGCTATGCAGATAAGCGACGAAGAGACTTAGAGTTCCAAGTTGGAGATCTAGTTTTCTTAAAGTTATCTCCGTGGAAAGGTGTTCTTCGCTTTGGGAGGAAAGGTAAGTTGAGTCCTAGATATATTGGACCTTACCAGATAATAGAACGAGTTGGACCAGCAGCCTATAGACTTGAATTGCCAGCGGAACTCGCTCGAATACATGATGTTTTTCATGTGTCCATGTTGAGGAAATATATTCCAGATCCATCACATGTGTTGCAAGGGCAAGACTTGAGTTATAAAGAGGAAGCGGTTCAGATCCTAGACAGAAAGGAGCAAGTTTTGAGGAACAAAACGATCCCACTCGTGAAGGTTCTTTGGAGACATCACGGAGTTGAGGAGGCAACTTGGGAATCGGAAGATCAAATGAGGAGGAGTTACCCGACACTCTTCACCTAAGAACTTCTAAATTTCGAGGACGAAATTTCATAAGGGGGAGGTAAATTGTAAACCCGAGACTTTCCCTTAGATAATTTTCTCTTGTCATCTATTGGTTGTTTCATTGTTGGACTAAGTTGTTGGAAATTATCAAGTTAAAAGAATAAAAGAAAAGGAAAAGGAAAAGGTAGAACAAAAAAAAAAAAAAGAAAAAGAAAGCAAGTGGAAATGGACAGCAATATCCCACCACCGCCTAAGCTGATCACCTTTATTTTTAGTCATTTTCATCCCCATTTCCTCATCATTTTTCATCAAACTTTCAGAGCACTTTAAGGAGAGAGTGAAGGAGGAGGAAGAAGAAGAATTTCGTGGTTTGAGGTTGAAGAAGATAGGGAAAAGCTCATGCAAAGCCAGCCATTGCAGAATCTGTGTTCAACCTGGCAACCTCTGGTTTTTTAGTCGGTTTGAGCTACACAGAAGAAATCAAGAGGTGAGGTTTTATTTTCTTGAAAGTTAGTTCATTTTCTAACAAATTTCATGAAGGAAGCTTGACCTAAATCGAATGAGAAGTTGATGGTTTTTGGAATGGAAAACAGAGCACAGGATTTTCGAGCAAAGCAGGAGGATCTCTGGTTTTCTCTGATGTTTTGAGCATTCTGGGGTGTACAAGTTGAATCAGAAGCTCTATTTGGTATGGTTGGAAAGATTATTCAATTATCTACAACTTTCATGAAGAATTCGTGAGCCAAAAATGACTTGAAGGAGGTTTAATTTCAGGAGGAAGATAAAGGGTAACAGAGAAGCTCGAATCTGTGTTGTCTGATTTCGGGGCATTTCTGGACAAATTGGTTGGGAATCTCGTTTTTATTTCTTCAGGTAAGTTGTAGAGTGTTCGAAAATGAAGAGTTTGATGTGTATTTCATTAATTTTGGTTCAGTATTGAGGAAGTTGTGGGTGTTGGAAGTTATGGTATAGAATCTGGAAAATCTGGAAAAGTAGAATGTGAATGTGATTCTTAATCCAATTGCTTAAAAATTTATGAGCATGGAAAGAAAAAGCTATCTATGGTTCTAATGCTCGGTTTTCGTTATTTGACAGGCCAAGAGGAAATAGGTCGAGTCTACAAACCGGGGAACTAGATAAGACTGTGAGTGACAAAATGAATTTCGAAAATGTTCTTAAACGGTTGTTCATGATTATATGTTTTACATGCTTTCCTATGAATGATACATGGTTTTTATGAACGGTTTCAAGCATGAGTTTTGAGCTCAGATTTTCTAATGAGGTTTATATACGAGCACGTGGCTAATGACTTTATGAAAAGTAGTTGAAACGATATCTTTTAAAGTAAAGTGTTTGTTAGCAAGTATTTTTTTAAATGATTTTCAGTTTTTCACGAGCAAGCTGAGTAAGCTTAAGTTTTACGAAAGATAACTATAAGCAGGCATGTTTTAATGTTTTCATGTGATTTTCTGAGATTTCTATTGACTACATGACTAAGATATTGAGCCCGAGGCTATATGGTACCGTGTGCACACAGGTTATATTCCGTTGTTGACGTTGAGTGTACTCCGTGACAACGATGCTAACGTGAGTGCTGGGCGGGCCCCACTACGACAAAGACGATGGGAGTGCTGGGCGGGCCCCACTACATCGTAGGACTAGTAAACGTTGGTTGTACTGGGCGTGCCCTACACAACGTAAATCGGTCATGTTAGTTAAAACGTTTGATGTACTTAATATGCCTTGTTAGATTTTTAATGACGAACTTGCGAGATGTTTTGGAAAGCCTTTATTATTACACGTTTATGTTAAACGCTTTGATTGAGCATATTTATACGTTTAAAGGTTTATCACGTGTTTTGACTTCCGGATTTGGAGTTTTAAAGTTAGTCACTCACTGGGCTTCGTAGCTCATTCTTTCAAAATGTTTTCCACTTTTCAGGTAGAGATCGAGCTCCCGGTGCCTGATACACTGCCAACGTCTGCTGAAAGTTTTAGATCAAGCTCCAGTACGTGGTTGGAGTTGTATATTGAGTCCGTTCATATTGTAAATGTTTTGTAAGGGTTGTATAATATCGTCCTAGAGGTCGTGGATGTATAACCCTAGTTGTATATGTTTTGGTCGTGATATCTATATCAGGTTACTTTCCAAACCAGGTTATGTCAGGGCTGCACCATGTGTATGTTGAAAGGTTTCCGTGGATTCCGCTGTGTGGTGTTTCATATAGAATGTTGTATATCTATGATTAGTATGTTTATCAGGTTCAACGTTTCAGTAGGGTCAACAGGGATCGTTAGAGGTGACGATGTCTGTTGGCTTCACGCCGTCTTTCGGGCTAAGCTAGCTGGTGGTCCTGGAGGGGGTGTGACATATGATGTCTAGTTTATTGGATTAGGGTTATTTTAGGCAAAGACAAATATAAAATAACTAATAACATTTAATGGAAAAATATATCAATATTATTTTTATTGATATAAATGCAATAATCTAAAGCTGGAAATGTCATGTATACTAAAATAATACAATGAACTAGGGCATCCTTATACCCATTATACATTTCTCCCACTTACCCTAGATTAGATGGCATACATGACTCGTAGACCTAGACCCTCTAGATGACCCTCAAACACTTTAGCCGTGAGAGCCTGCGTAAATGGATCAGCGATACTGTGCTCTGAAGCGATCTTAGTGATGATCACATCTCCTCGTTGCACAATCTCCCGTATCAGATGATACTTCCTTTCGATGTGTTTACCCCGTTTATGGCTACGAGGTTCTTTTGAGTTGGCTACAGCCTCACTGTTGTCACAGTATAGTGTTATGGGCACGTTCATATTTGGAACAACTTCCAAATCAGTCAAGAACTTTCTGAGCCAGACTGCCTCCTTAGCTGCTTCGCAAGCTACTACATACTCAGCCTCCATGGTTGAGTTTGCTATGCATCCTTGTTTGATGCTTCTCTAAACTACTACTCCTCCATTGAGAGTGAATACTGACCCTGATGTGAATTTTCTTGAATCCTTATCAACTTGAAAGTCAGAGTTAGTGTATCCAGTAAGAATCAAATCCTTAGCTCCATACACAAGCATGTAGTCCTTCGTTCTCCGAAGATACTTGAGGATATTCTTAACCGCTCCCCAGTGGTCCAACCTTGGATTAGACTGATACCTATTGACTACTCTCACTGCATAACATATGTCAGGCCTAGTGCAGAGCATAGCATACATTAAGTTGTCCACAGCTGAGGTGTAGGAAATGTGTCTCATGTTCTCAATTTCTTGAGGTGTCTTAGGAGACTGTTCCTTAGACAGGTGTACCCCACGTCTGAAGGGTAATAATCCCTTCTTGGAGTTTTGCATCGAATATCGAGACAAAATTTTGTCAATATACGTTGCTTGAGACAGTGCTAGCGTTTTGTTCTTACGATCCCTAATGATTTGGATTCCAAGAACATATTGAGCCTCTCCCAGATCTTTCATTTGGAATTGGGTTGCTAGCCATTTCTTAATGTCAGTGAGGTATCCTACATCATTCCCAATGAGTAGGATATCGTCTACATAAAGTATTAGAAAAGCTACTTTCTTTTTGTTGATTTTCTTGTACACACAAGGCTCATCAACTTTTTGGTCAAAACCAAAAGATTTGATCGCAGTATCAAATCTAATGCTCCATGATCTGGACGCTTGTTTCAATCCATAAATGGATCGATTGAGCTTACAAACCTTTTGTTCTTGACCTTGGGCTATGAACCCTTCGGGTTGAGACATGAAGATATTCTCTTCAAGATTACCATTCAGAAAGGCAGTCTTGACGTCCATTTGCCATATTTCATAGTCATAATATGTGGCTATGGACAAGAGAATTCTTATGGACTTTAACATGGCTACAGGAGAAAAGGTTTCCTCATAGTCAACCCCTTCCTTTTGGGTATAACCCTTTGCCACTAGTCTAGCTTTGAAGGTCTGTACCTTCCCAGCTGCATCTCTTTTTCTCTTATAGATCCATTTACACCCTATGGGTTTTACCCCATCTGGTAGATCTGCGAGCTCCCGTACAGAATTGGAGTGCCTTGACTCCATTTCCAGGTTCATGGCTTTGACCCATTCATCCTTATCTTCATCATTCATTGCTTGTCGATAGGACAATGGATCCTTAATGTCATCATTAGGTATGACAACCTGAGTTTCAGTTAAACCCAAGTAGCGATCAGGTTGTAATACAACCCTCCCACTACGTCGAGGCATTCTCAACGTTTGAGAAGGACGGGATGGATCTGAAGAACTAGTTCCTTCATCAACCCTTGTTGAAGGTCCAGCTTCGTCAACAACTCTTAGTGATTCTTCAGTAGCTTCTCCTAATATCCGTGGATACAAAATTATGTCTGCAGTGAGAAGAGTGCAACTGTGGGTCTTTAGTGGAGTGAACCCACAGTTAATGAAAATTGATTAATAGGTTAATGAGTTTAGCCAATTAATCTCACATCATTGGAGCTTCTGATCTGCAGGTCCATTAGGTCCCTCTGGTAGCTCGTAAAGAGACTTGAGGCAATTAAGTATTAATTGTAAATTGAAAGTGTTCAATTTAATTAGGGGAATCATATAATGTATGTTGATACATTATAATATAAAGTTTATGAAACCTAATAATATAATTTTGAATTAGTTTCAAAATTAATTTTTGAGAGAAAATATTTGAAATGGTTCAAATAATTAATATGAATTGGATTCATATTAATAATTTAATAAAATCTCTAAAATTAAATATATGATATTTAATTGGGTAATTAATTAATTATTTATTAAAATTAGATATGAATAAGATAATAGATTTGATTACATGACATTTTCCTATAAGGATTAGATCTTACGACCTTTTCCTATAAATAAAGACCCCTGGGGTGGGGTGAAAGGCATCTCATTCATTCTCCTACTCTCCCTCCTACCTTCAGAGAATTCCCCTGAAGGCTCCCACCAGTCTCCTACCTCTAGAAGTCTCAGAGTCATACCGATGTAGCCATAGTGGTAGTGTTCACAATAGTTTGTGATCATTCCACAAGCAGTTGGTGAATTTAATCTGAGTCATCAACAAGATTAAGTAACTTGTTACTATTAGAATTAGATTCTATAGATTTTCAGCATGCTTAATCTAGATATTCATTAGATTATGAATGTATGTATGTTGCTAGTGTAATGTATTTCATAATTCTAAATTAATTACGAATTGTTCCTGAAACCGCTTCTGCTGCATTGGGACCCCGTTTCCTACATCATGTTCTAATTAGCAGAAAAAAAAAACATCTCCAAGTTCTTAGCAACAAGAAAAAATTAGCAAACATTCAAAGAAAAAAAAACTCCAAAGTTTTTTTGCTTTCATAATCCTTGACAAAAAAAAAATGAAGTTCTCAACAACAAGGAAAAAACATATAAATTAAATGAAAAGAAAAAATCCCCAAAAATTGTTTTTCCTATCATTCTATAATTGCATGTTCTCCTAAGTAGCTTAAAAAAAGAAAAAATAAGTAAATATTCAATTGTATTCTTTAACAGTGGTTCAAACAAAAAGTAATTGAAAGTCTACATTGCAACACTTGTGCAAGTTAAAGGTTAAAATTGATACAACCTGCTAAGTTTGGGGTCCAATTTGATGAAATTGAAAGTTTGGGGTTAAAATTGATATGACCCCGTAAGTTTAATGTTAAAAATGTTTTTTCCCTTTTAGTATTATAGATACTGTAAATACTTCAAATACACTATCTACGTAGAATAACAATGCATACAATTTTTTTTTTTTAAATTTAGCAGCAGTGTACCAAGTTAGTGTTTTATCTCATCTTTTTGTTTATAGAACTACATCGTATTTGGTAGTCAATTGTTTTCTTAATATAAAGTTTTTTGAACTCTATTTACAGTATACTTGTTCATTTCAAATATTTTCGTACATATGACAAATACAGTGTAAATAGCAATAATGCATGTATGATTTATGATATATGAAAATATTGTCTATTCGAAATAGATTTTTGCCAGAAAGAAGACCGGTCAAAAAGATGCCCAACGAGACAATATTTTATAAAGGTTTGGAAAAAATAGGGTTTTTTTGTGTGTAAATGAATTTTTTTCATTTATTAATTCTTTCAATTTTTTAAACCATCTCAATTAATTTGACTTAGTTTTTTCAGATGAATCATTGTATGATTCAGGTCCTCAAAACGGTGAAGTTGCAGCTTCATGAGGTCAGATTCTACCTTCAAAATTTTGGAACTTTGTTCTAAATATACTGTATTTGTTTATTCCATTCATATTTTTATTCTTCCAAATGTTACATTATTGGATCATCTACAAAAAAAAATTATTTTAGTATTATATTTATAAATTTAAAATTTTGTTATTGAATCTTATTGTTAAGATAATTTGTGTTGATTGTTTCAGTTTTATCTTTGTAAATTTAAAATTTCCTTATTAAAGTTTGTTAGATAAATAGTATTTCCTAGATTTTCTCTTCATTTATGTTGTATTTGAACTTAAGTTTTCATTGCATGTAGATTTCAATCGGAGGTATTTTAGTCTGCTTCGTTGTTAAAAAAAACTTACTAAGAATAAAAATTGACCATTTTTCCAACGTAAAATCCAAATGGCCTTATTTTAAAACGTCCAATTAAAAATAACTATTTATCTAGTTGTCCCATTGGACTATGGTTATGAACGTGTGAGCTTTAATGGACAGGTATGAGTATGGGGTTTAGTGGATAGACTAGAAATCTAGACTATGCATGGGGAGGGTGTATTGATGGTGTGTATCTTGCAGACACTACAAGAAAAATCACATACGATAGCATTCAAAAAACGTTATCGTAAGGCTACGATAGCGTTTTATGAAACACTGTTGTAGCCGACGTTATTGAAAGTCTATGACTTTTAATAGCGTTTTTTCACCGCTATCCAAAACGCTATAGAAAGTCTATTTTTATTGCGTTATTTTAATGTTATGGAAACTTTTGTTAAAAAAACGCTATGTTTTCTCTTTCATAGCGTTTTTTATAGCTGTAAAAAAACGCTATAAAAGACATATCATAGCGTTTTTTGCCACGTTGTTGTAGCCGATGTTATTGAAGATCTCTAACTTTTTATAGCATTTTTTCAACGCTATAAAAAATGCTATAAAATATCCATTTTTTATTGCATAACTCCAATGTTATGGAAAAATTTCATAGCATTAGAAAAAAGTTGTGGTTGGTCTTCAATAACATTTTTTATAACAGTTAAATAATACTATAGAAAATATAGCATAGCATTTTTAATCTTGCTATGATAGACACACTAATTGACTTTTAATAGGTTTTTTTTTTAATATATATTACATTGTTTTGCTTACATTTGTACCATTTGTTTCAAATGTTATTATATTAAAAAATCAACTTAAATTAGTTTATACCGTCTTTAAATATATTTTCAAAAGTAAAAACATATATATTTATTTGCCATATCATTTATAGACAACGAAAAAATGTAAATCTTCAAATTTCTCATAAAATTTTCTGTCCATCCACAAATCACATCCATTATCCAACTTACAAAGAAAAGTAAAATTGTTAAACAAAATAAGTACATAACTCTAAAATATTTCAACCTCAGAACCAACACCAAGGAGGCAACAGCGACTCCACCACAAAGGACACCGTCTTGGAAGACGATGGCGCTTTCATATTATTCGATGTCATTGAGTTTCTTTCACTAGGGCCATATGACCGCTATGGGTAAGGTTCTGAGTCGACAACAAAGAAGATGTATTCTCTGATTGCCAAATTGGACACAACTTGAAGAGTTTCACATCGACGAGTGGCTTGTGACGGTCGGCAACAACCATGGTCAATAACACTAACAGCACATCAAAAAGAATTAACAAACCTACACAAAAGTTATCGACAATAGAACTCTAACTAAAATTGACAATTTAAAAAATGAAACAGGATAAGTCGAACAATGAAATTAACGTGAAGAAACTCATATTAACGCGAACACTGCCAGCAACCAAAGCCTCCAAAAGTGCACAGCTAAATTACAAAGGCAAAAACCTTACAATACAAGGCTTCTATACAATTTATAAATGGAAAGATTATATTCCTAAATAGAAGGTACAATCCGCAAATTGTAACAAAATCCAGGAGTAATAGTTATCTTTCTATCACAAAAGCATGTAAGGCCCATAGGGTAGGAATTGTTATAGGTAATTTTGGACTACTCCGATGTACAAGGAGCTGACAAAGACAACCCGACGCGAGCCCAGAAATAGGACCGAAAAATGGACTCTGGAGCCGAAACGGGCCAAGGTCGGACCGACCCATATGGTCGGCCTCGGCCTTGGGCCGAGGCTGAGGCTGACCACGCAAGTGGGCCGAGTCCGTTTGCCTCCTTACGGTCCCTGCTGCCCCTGGCCGCCCCGGTTCCGCTCGGTTCAGCCATGAATCGCCTCCGAACGCCTCGAAACCCTAGAGCAGGAACAGGTATTTAAACCCTTCTTCGTCACTGAAGAGGGATCTCGAACTCTATTCTCTGGACTCTCCTCTTACTCTTCGTCTCTTGCTTCTCATCGTTCTGCTTGTTGACTTAAACATCGGAGGTGGTGTGACAAGTGTCTTGAGCATGCTTGTCCAGGGCGAGCTGTGCCTATGGCCGCATGTCCAAACCATCCTCACCCATCATGTTTTAATGCCATGTAATTAGTTTTGTTATTTCCTTTTCATTGTAACTAGTTTTGGAGGCGTATGACTCCTCGTGATTTTCATGTTTACACCTGCCAGATCAAATATGCTTCAAAATGTACTATAGGGGGGACCAAGTAGTCATCAAACCACCCCCCTACCAAGCATTGTATACTTTCTTGCAATCAAGCTTTCTTGCATCCTTGTATTCAATGCTCTCTTTTAAAGATGTTTTCAATGCTTTTTCTCTCTCACGTTTTATAAAACCAATTTTCTCCTAAAACGTGAGTGGAGGCTAGACCCTACGCCGAAGTTGTCCGCGATTTGCGATTTTTGTACGGCTGACTTGCCCGCCGGGTTAGGACAAGTGCCGCACAATCGCTCGTCCCGAGTTCGAAAGTTTGCGATTGTGACAAGTGGTATCAGAGCCTAGTTGGCTCCTTGGCTTTCGAGAATTTGTAAGCATGTCGGCGACCAAACAAATGGGCAAGACCCACGTTGAGCGACTCGTTGAGATAGAGGAACAGTTGCTGTATTTGAGGGAAGTACCTGACTCGGTACGATACGTCGAAAGTCGACTTGATGAGATCTCTGAAAAGTTGGGCGAGATAGATGCAGTGAATGCCCGAATTGATGGACTACCTGTACAAGAGTTGGCAATAAGGGTAGAGACCCTGGAAAGCAATGCTACAAAGCCTGGTAGCACTGAACGTGGAGAGAGTTCCACGAGTGAACGACATTCAGAGTGAACGACATTCAGAGTGGCCTGGCCACAGTTAACTCTTGGGAAGACCTCAAGAAAGAGTTGAGGGCTCAGTTCTTCCCCGAAAATGTTGAATTCATAGCGAGACGCAAGCTTCGTGAGTTGAAGCACACTGGAGGGATAAGAGAATATGTCAAGCAATTTTCTGCCGTAATGCTTGATATCCGTGACATGTCCGAGAAGGACAAAGTGTTTTGTTTTGTTGAAGGGTTAAAGCCATGGGCAAAGACTAAGCTATACGAACAGAGAGTCCAAGACCTTGCCTCTGCCTTGGCTGCCGCTGAAAGACTCTTTGACTTAGGTGGTGATCCAGTCCCTCAAAAGAAGTACGTACCACCGCCGCACAATGGAAATCGGCCTTTCAGGCCCATGAATCAGAAACCTGGAGAGACCGATAAGAAGCCTCAGACCTCTTCCTCAGGTCCTCCTCGAGGGCCTTACCCACCGAGGCAGAACCAGCAATGGCCCCTTTCTTGCCTCCTATGTAAGGGTCCCCATAGACTGTATGACTGCCCCAACCGAGCTGCCCTCACTGCACTTCAAGCCGCAGTACAATCCGGTAACTTGCCTGAGTCCGAAGTTGAGGGCAACAAATCAGAGGAAGAGGAGAACACACCCAGGATGGGAGCCCTAAAGTTCTTATCTGCCATACAGAGAAAAGCCTCCGGGTCGAAAGACACGCTCGAGAAGGGACTGATGTTTGTGGATGCCATCATCAATGGTGGGCTTGCTAAGGGTACCATGATTGATTCTGGCGCCACCCACAATTTCATTTCCGAACAAGAAGCCCGTAGGTTGGAATTAAAGATTGAAAAAGATGCTGGCAAGATGAAAGCGGTTAATTCCGAAGCGTTACCTATTGTGGGCACTTCCAGAAAAGTTCCATTGAAATTGGGCGAGTGGACAGGTAATGTGGACCTTGTAGTGGTTCGCATGGACGACTTCGATGTGGTACTGGGAATGGAATTTCTTTTGGAGCATAAGGTGATCCCTTTACCACCCGCCAAATGTATGATCGTCACTGACAATAATCCCACCGTAGTCCCAGCAAGTATCAAGCAACCCAGCTGCATGAGAATGATTTCGGCCCTACAGTTAAAGAAAGGCCTTCGTCGAGATGAACCCACCTTCATGGCCATCCCAATGGTCGAAGAAACCTCGATGGCGGAAGAAATCCCGCCAGAAGTTTGCGATGTCTTGCAAGAATATGTTGATATAATGCCAGATAGCTTGCCAAAGGCCTTGCCCCCTCGGCGGGGAATTGATCACGAGATTGAACTCCTCCCAGGAACTAAACCTCCAGCGAAAAATGCATATCGAATGGCACCACCGGAATTGGCCGAGTTGAGAAAACAATTAGATGAACTCCTAAGTGCAGGGTTTATTCGTCCTGCAAAAGCGCCCTATGGGGCTCCTGTGTTGTTTCAGAAAAAGAAGGATGGGACCCTGCGTTTGTGTATCGACTACCGAGCCCTGAACAAAGTCACAGTGAGAAACAAGTATCCAGTGCCACTGATATCTGACCTATTTGACCAGTTACACGGAGCTAGATACTTCACCAAGTTAGACCTCCGGTCGGGATACTATCAGGTTCGCATTGCTGAAGGTGACGAGCCTAAGACCACATGTGTTACGAGGTACGGGGCTTTTGAATTCCTGGTGATGCCCTTTGGCTTGACAAACGCACCAGCCACTTTCTGTACGCTGATGAATCAGGTCTTCCACGAGTACCTCGATCAGTTTGTAGTGGTTTATCTGGACGACATAGTCGTATATAGCCCCACGCTGGAAGAACACCGAGTGCACTTACGTCTCGTCTTTGACAAGATCAGGCAGAATCAACTATATGTAAAGAGAGAAAAATGTGCTTTCGCGCAGCAACGCATAAACTTCTTGGGCCATGTGATTGAATATGGCCGAATCAGTATGGACAGTGACAAAGTGAAAGCCATCCAAAAATGGAGAGTTCCTACTTCTGTGACCGAGCTTCGTTCATTCTTGGGCTTGGCAAATTATTATCGTCGGTTCATCGAAGGATTTTCCCGACGAGCTGCTCCACTAACAGAATTGTTGAAGAAAGATGTAACCTGGCATTGGTCAGATGAATGTCAGAGGGCTTTTGAAGAGCTGAAGACCACCATGACGAGGGGTCCTGTCCTCGGATTGGTGGATGTGTCGAAGCCGTTTGAAGTTGAGACCGATGCGTCCGACTTCGCTCTCGGAGGTGTACTTCTTCAGGAAGGTCACCCTATCGCCTACGAGAGCCGCAAGTTAAATAGTGCTGAAAGGAGATACACTGTCTCCGAGAAAGAGATGTTGGCAGTTGTACATTGCCTGAGAGCCTGGAGGCAATATTTGTTGGGATCACGCTTCGTGGTTAGAACCGACAATATTGCCATTTGTCACTTCTTCGATCAGCCGAAGTTGACCGCAAAGCAAGCGCGGTGGCAAGAATTCTTGGCTGAGTTTGATTTTAGATTCGAACACAAGAAAGGAAAGAACAATCAAGCAGCAGATGCCCTGAGTCGAAAGGGTGAGCATGCGGCCCTGTGCATGCTCGCTCATATTCATTCCAGTAAGGTTGACGGATCCATGCGCGACATCATCAAAGAACAGTTGTTGAAAGACCCCTCAGCCCAAACTGTCGTGTCCTTAGCCAAAGCCGGAAAGACCAGGCAGTTTTGGGTCGAGGACGATTTACTGATGACAAAAGGGAATCGATTATATGTTCCCCGAGCATGAGACCTGAGAAAGAAACTGATGTATGAGTGTCACGACACTCTATGGGCAGGTCATCCTGGATGGCAACGCACGTACGCCCTTCTGAAGAAAGGGTACTTCTGGCCAAATATGCGAGACGACATTATGCAGTACACGAAGACTTGTCTGATATGCCAGCAAGATAAAGTCGAGAAAGAAAAGGTGTCGGGGCTCCTCGAACCTTTGCCAGTTCCATCCAGGCCTTGGGAGAGTGTTTCCATGGACTTCATCACTCACCTCCCGAAGGTAGGGGACCACGAAGCAATCTTGGTTATCATTGACCGATTTTCGAAATATGCAACCTTCGTGGCAACCCCTAAGCAATGTTCAGCTGAGTTGACGGCCCAACTATTCTTCAAGCATGTTGTTAAGTTATGGGGCATTCCATCGAGTATTGTGAGTGATAGAGATGGTCGTTTTATCGGCACCTTCTGGACAGAACTATTCACATTCTTGGGGACGAGTTTGAACATATCCTCAAGCTATCACCCACAGACCGATGGTCAAACCGAAAGATTCAACTGCATGCTTGAAGAGTATCTACGCCACTTTGTTAATGCCCGACAGAAGAACTGGGTCCAGTTGCTAGATGTGGCTCAGTTTTGTTTCAATTGCCAAACAAGTTCGTCTACAGGAAAGAGTCCCTTTGAGATCGTTAGCGGCAGACAACCTTCCCTACCTCATATCATTGATCATCCTTATGCAGGGAAGAATCCTCAGGCCCAGAATTTTACAAAGGAGTGGAAACAGACCACTGACATTGCTCGAGCCTACCTAGAGAAAGCCTCCAAGCGCATGAAGAAGTGGGCGGACAGGAAGCGTCGCCCCCTTGAATTTCGAATTGGAGACCAAGTCCTTATAAAGCTGAGACCCGAACAGATTCGATTCCGCAGCCGAAAAGACCAGAGACTTGTGCGAAAGTATGAAGGACCTGTGGAAGTCCTCAAGAAAATCGGGACCACGTCTTATAGGGTGGCGTTGCCTGCATGGATGAAAATTCATCCAGTAATTCATGTGAGCAACTTAAAGCCCTATTACCCCGATCCAGATGATGATCGTCGCAATGCCGTTGTTCGACCTGGTATTGATCTAAGACAGAAAGAAGCCAAAGAAGTTGAAGAAATCCTTGACGAGCGCGTCAGGAAGACTGGAAGACCCGTACGGAGGATCCAAGAATTCCTTGTCAAATGGAAGGACCTCCCTACGGAGGAAACAAGCTGGGAACGAGTTGAAGACCTTGAAGCCTGGACACAGAAGATTGAAGACTTCAAGCGACGCCAGTTGACAGGGACGTCAACAGTTTAAGTGGGGGAGAATGTCTTGAGCATGCTTGTCCAGGGCGAGCTGTGCCTATGGCCGCATGTCCAAACCATCCTCACCCATCATGTTTTAATGCCATGTAATTAGTTTTGTTATTTCCTTTTCATTGTAACTAGTTTTGGAGGCGTATGACTCCTCGTGATTTTCATGTTTACACCTGCCAGATCAAATATGCTTCAAAATGTACTATAGGGGGGACCAAGTAGTCATCAAACCACCCCCTACCAACATTGTATACTTTCTTTCAATCAAGCTTTCTTGCATCCTTGTATTCAATGCTCTCTTTTAAAGATGTTTTCAATGCTTTTTCTCTCTCACGTTTTATAAAACCAATTTTCTCCTAAAACGTGAGTGGAGGCTAGACCCTACGCCGAAGTTGTCCGCGATTTGCGATTTTTGTACGGCTGACTTGCCCGCCGGGTTAGGACAAGTGCCGCACAATCGCTCGTCCCGAGTTCGAAAGTTTGCGATTGTGACAACAAGCACCACACCTGTGTGCAGGTTTCTTCTGTCTTGCAGGCCACATCTTCCCCCTCTCAAACAAATTTACCGTTGGTGGCACGTGAAGGTCAGGTGAGTTCCTCCCGTCAAGATTTGACCATCAACAGGAATAATTAGTTAACAGTTATCACCTTGACAAATGAGACGCATGATAGGCAAAGTATGCAAAAGTTAACTTGCAATCTCTAACACAATTTTTCCAATGCTGAAATAAATTATAACCATGTACATAGAAAGACACCAATCACTGTCCAAGTTTTAAGAAGCAGGAGTGTTGTAACAAATAAAATCCTATAAAAATTAAAAGGAAAGAAAGATTACCAAAAAGGACCGTGATGATGGGTGATGGCTTGGACTAGGTGGAAGATGGACATGGTCAATAATGATCTCTAGCTCATGAACTTTTGCTTTCTCTCCATATTCAACTGCTGCTGAATCCAGCAGACTCCACCAAATGGAGGTCACCTTTGCGGCATCGCAATAAAACAGCTGCCTCTTTCAGTCGAAACACGCTCTATAAAATAAGAAACAAACTTGAGTTTTTGTTATTGTTGAGGCTGAGTACCTGAATTTCCAAGAAATTTAATGTGAGAATGATTAGTAAAGATATGGGTGGGTGATATAAAGTACTAAGTTGAGAAATTAGATCTATGTAATATTTGATAGGGCCGGTTGCAAATCTACCAATTTGGGCCAAAATATTTGCACATATAGCAGCCCGCAAAAGAATTTGCAAAAATAGCAAAAAGTTGTAGTCTGAACGTAGAATTTACGAAAATGCCCTTCCTAACCCATGTTTGTTTCTCTTCTTCTCTTCACTCTCTCCACCTTCGACCCTGCCATCAAAATGAACTTCACTCCTCCACGAAGGCTTCTCTCCCAGAAATTGACGTCGATTGAAGTCTGTACGCCGTCGGACAGACTCCGCGGCCATGCTTCGCTGGAGCTCGCACTCATTTCCGCCCGCAGAGATCGGTATCGGTGGCTGAGGCGAAGCGTGGCGGCGCTGAGATCGAAAGAATACTTTTTTTAAATCGGGCCGCGGCTGGTAGAAAACAGGGCGGTGGCGCAACCATCTTCGAGTTACGGCAGCGACGGCGAGAGAGTGAGGGAGGCGGGCGGTGATCGACGCGAAGAGGAGCGAGAGAGAAAAATAGAGGGATAGAGAGAGATTGTGAGGATGAGAGAGAAAGGGACGACAGAGGGAAAGTGTGAAAAAGAGAGCCTGGAAGAAGAACATCTTTTCAAAGTTTCCTTTCTTTTTTCTTTTTTCAATTTTTTTTAAACTCTTTTATCAGAGAAACGTGAACCCCCTTTAATTATTTACTTTGCTAACTTGCTTTTGTTTTTTCTTTTATCAGAGAAAGTTTTCTATCAGTGATAGAAAACTTCTATCACTGATAGAAAGTTTTTCTATCACTGATAGAAAGTTTTTCTATCACTGATAGAAAAACTTTCTATCAGTGATAGAAAATTAATTCTATCAGTGATAGAATTCTTCCATCACCGATAGAAAGTTTTCTATCACTTTTCTATCAGTGATAGAAAATCGATAGAATTAACTTTCTATCAGTGATAGAAGTTTTCTATCACTGATAGAAAACTTTCTCTATCACTGATAGATCTATCACTATCACTGATAGAATCTATCAGTGATAGAAAGTTTTTCTATCACTGATAAATCTATCAGTGATAGAAAAATTTTCTATCAGATAGAAAGTTGAAAAATTTTCTATCAGATAGAAAGTTTTCCTATCACTGATAGAATCTATCAGTGATAGAAAAATTTTCTATCAGATAGAAACCTACCAAAACAAAAAGAGAGGAGAGAAATCCACTGTGAGCGCAGTTTTCTATCTACTGATAGAAGACTTCTATCAGTGATAGAAAGTTTTTCTATCACTAATAGAATCTATCAGTGATAGAAAAACTTTCTATCAGTGATAGAAGACTTCTATTAGTGATAGAAAATTAATTCTATCACTGATAGAAAGTTTTCTATCAGTGATAGAAAATCGATAGAATTAACTTTCTATCAGTGATAGAAAACTTCTATCACTGATAGAAAGTTAATTCTATCGGTGATAACTGATAGAAAGTTTTTCTATCAGATAGAAAGTTTTCCTATCACTGATAGAATCTATCAGTAATAGAAAAATTTTCTATCAGATAGAAACCTACCAAAACAAAAAGAGAGGAGAGAAATCCACTGTGCGCGCAATTCAAGGGCAAAATAGGGATATAAAAAATTAATTAAAAAATTTTGCCATATTTGCAAATATTTTAAAAAATTGCTAAATTTGCCATTATTTACCCTAATTTTGTCACCCATTACAATTATCCTATTTGATATAGGTTCGTTCACTCACGAGCCCAAGATCACTATATTGGAGCCTTTGTTAAGTTTCTTGAGATATGAAATCTTGATGGTTGAAAGTTCAGCTTCTAGTTTTTTTACATTTCGGACAACACCCTGCAACTTGCTCGATAATTCTTCCAAACTGAAACAATTTGGTGAAAATGCTGATGAGGTGCCCCCATATTTTTTATTTATGAAGAAAGATGGGGAAATGTAATTGATTATGACAATGATGTGGTACATAAATAAAAAGCTTGTTTAACTTACGGAATGGCAATTGACTGGTTCTTAGCACTAGAAGGAAGGCGAGGAATGCCAGACTGATCTTCTTCTTCTCTGCCTCAACCAGCTGCAGCTTTTCAATATTGAATTCTTGCAATAGATAAACAAAATTTCCATTCGTTCCGTTCAAATAGTCAGGGAAAAAAGTAGAATTCACATTGTCAGGGAAAAAAGTAAGAGAAAAACAGAAGCACAACTCAGTGTATCAGTTAGTTGCAAGTTGAGTACTTCTTCTACGGTTGTAATTTGGATGATGAATTAAATAGTTGAACTGAACAAATTACTCACACAGCCAACAAGATACCTTCTGCAGTTGCATGAACCAAAAGAACATAACAACTAAATTAAACGCATCGAGCCACACAAACCATTAGAGTTGTCAAACCTTAAACTTATGAACATACCAACATTTATGAACATAACAACTAAATTAAACTTATCAAAGTTTAAACTTGGAAACCTAACTACACTTATCATGAACATAAATACTAAACTTGTCAATTTAGCATTTGAATACAATAGTATAAACCAAAAGAATACAAACTGTGAAATACCCTCAAAGAACTAAAGTCTAAAAAGAACATCCAACCACTAACTCAACAAAAATTGAAATATCACAACTTTTTTTTTTTGTTAACAAATGTAATGCCCCAAGTTTTTATACCTAACCTAGCGACATTACTAAAGCCTCTATCCTAATTCTAACCGGATGCTCCGAAAATTTCGATAGCATAACATACATATGGCTAAACCAAAATTCTCTTAACACCTGCTAAACTTTTTATAGGAGCTACAAAAATACTCCAACCATTCATTATACTTATTGTGCAAAGTGGCACCTTTGAGGTCAACTAAAAAGTATTATGATACTTCATTGTTTGAGCAACCAGGTGGAAGGTAATTGAACTCAAACTAAAAACAACTTAGAAAGAATTTACGAGAAGTATAAAAACTAAGGCTCCGTTTGATAACCATTTGGTTTTTGGTTTTTGGTTTTTGAAAATTAAGCTTATAAATCCTACTTCCACCTACGAGTTTCTTTGTTTTGCTAATATTTTTCTTTCCTTGTTTTTAAAAACCAAACAAATTTTGAAAACTAAAAAAAGTAGTTTTCAAAAACTTGTTTTTGTTTTTAGAATTTGGTTAGAAACTCAAATGTGTCATTGACAAATATGAAAACCATGGTAGGAAAATTGGTAGAAAACAAGCTTAATTTTCAAAAACCAAAAACAAAAAACCAAATGGTTATCAAACGGGGCCTAAAGAATACCATTGTTCTTGTGCTCTTCTTTCTCCACTTTTGAATCTACCGGGAAACAAAATTTTTTAATTAGGAAATGAAGAAAAGTATTAATATAATCATTAATGATCCATGACCAAAGCTTTAGCTGACTCACAAGAAAAATCTCAAAAGTAACAATATTTCACATTAAAGTTTTCTAACATAAATTGCACCATTAGAATATGGTTCTATGGATAATTTTCCGAATGTTTTGGACCTCTGCTATCACCTTGAATAAACCTCAAGCACAACAACTAAGAATATAAACACAACAAATGTTGGGAATTCAAAGGTTATGTCCTAAATTCCCCCTTACCAGCACAACAAATAACAACATAACCAAAAGAAGGAAATGCGATAATATAGGGTTGAACACATTCATTGTCTCCTTTCCTAACATTTAACTTTAATATTTTTCCTACTTCATCTTTTATCATTGCCTAAATTCTTTTTTAAACTCTCCAAAGGAGATCCTTTATAATACTTGCACAATACTTTTCAAAACAAAGGATGAGTATCTTTGGGCACAATTTTAGAGATATCAAAGTCAGTCGAGCAACTTTCCAACAAAAATGGAGAAGTTTGTCTTCAGAAACTAGAAACTAGCTTAAAGTGCCACCTCAATTCAAAAACACAAGTGAACACATAGTAGGTTGGTGGTTAGGAATTAGTTCAACAGTTCAATACATACAAATCAATATGGTAAATGAAATTTCCTTCCAAATTCTAGAGATTACAAGTGAAAGTGGTTCAATAACCCTAGAAAAATCGACATTCAACACGAATATTTGAAGATGGAATTGAAAGAGGGATTATTTATTTGACCTATTTGCAGGCAAAAGAAATAGGAAATCCAACATGAAAGAAAATTAGCATTAATGATTATATTAATACAAACTAAGCAGTGTCTACATCCTACAAAAGTTTTAACAAACACTTGGCCTGCAATATCCCTCCCCACCTAAAGCCCAAATTCCACAAAATGAATCTTCCTTAAGGATATAGAAAGGTACAAAATGAAACAGCCAAAATTCTTTTTTGAGGAGAAACATAACTTCATTGATAAATGTGATGTAGCCGAATATTGGCTTTAGAATCATTTGTTAAGTTTGTATCTTTTCAGCCATGTGTTTGGCATGTGCCTTCTTGATTAGTTAGTTAGGCTTAACCACTCCTTGTAAAGTCTATTTAAAGGCTCATAGCCTTAGTTTTGGAGCATTGAATATATTTTGAGGTTATTCATTACTCTCGGCTCCATCAAATTGGTATCAGGGCGCTCGATTTTTTAGACGATTTTTGGGACGCTCGATTATGTTCCCAGCTCCCCACTCGGTCTTGTACAAACGATCATGAGGGATTGTCCTTTGATTTGTATGGGTGAGAGTGGCCAATACGCCGACTCAATAAGCCTACTATTTTGGGGATAAGACCGAGTGGGGAGCTGAGAACATAATCGTACAAGATGGAATTCGCTCCTTCCCGATTTTAGGGAAGCAGATGAGTGTTCCCTTAAGTGGTGACTCCGAGTCTTGAACAAAGGGCTTTACCCTCTCAATGACACGAGAGGGTTTTCTGTTTGATGGTTGGACCACAAATAGGTTGTTCATTAGAGGAGAACTGGTACTTAAGGAAATAGAAGTAATCCAGGGGTAAAACGGTAATTTGACCCAGCTGGTGTTACGGACACTCGTGAATGACTAACTAGTCGATATTGATCTATATCCGTGGACACAGAAAATATGTCTGCAGTGAGAAGAGTGCAACTGTGAGTCTATAGTGGAATCTACACACAGTTAATGAATATTGATTAATTTGGTTAATGAGTTTGACCAATTAATCTCACATCATTGGAGCTTCTGATCTGCAGGTCCATTAGGTCCCACTTGTAGCTCATAAAGTAATTTGAGACAACTAAGTAATAAATGTAAATTGAAAGTGTTCAATTTACTAAGGGAAACAATATAATATATATTGATATATTATTATGAGAGAAATTAATATTTGAAGAAATTCAAATATTAATATAAATTTGCGTCACATTAAATTTATGGAAGTTTGAAAGAGTTCAAATATGAATTAATTAATTTTAAAGCCTAAAATCTATTTGGGCAAATTAATTAATTCAAGGCCGGAAATTAAATATGTGATATTTCATTAGTGGTTAATTAATTAAAGAATTCATTAGCCGGGAATTAATCAATTATGTAATAATTAATCACTTAAGGAAGTGATTAATCATTTATGGAAATGATCTAATCACTTATGGAAGTAATTAGTCATTTGTGGAAAAGATTAATCAATTATAGAATTGATTGATTTTGGATTGATTAAATAAGGAATAAGATTGAATCAATTTTGGAAAAGATTGATTTAATTGAATATTTTATTCATGACCACTCTTCTATAAATAGAACACTAGACCTAATTGGTTTAGTAACCCTCTTGCTCTTAGACTCACAAGACAAGACTCTAGAATTCTCTCTAGCCTCCCTTTTAGAGAAAGACTCCTACAAGTCTTTTGCCTCCTAGACTTAGAGACATACTGATGTAACCTCTGGGGTTATTGTGTCTTTGAAATTTCCAGCGAAGAAATCAAGAAGAAATTTCATTCGTTGGAGCATCGTTGGTGAAGAATGGTCAAGTCTACACTGAAGGTTTGTAACAGTTCTTTCCCGTTTCTTTAGAATAGTATGAAAATAAATTTAGATTTAATTTTCAAGCATGTTTATAGCAATTTCCAGAAACTTTAAAGCATGTTTAAAGTTTATTTTGTCTTTTTGTAACGGTATTTTAATGTTAATTAATATACGACGTAAGGTCCTTTCGATGTGCTTCCGTTGCGTGGGGACTTTCATTCCCTTCAAACCAGCCCTGTGCTCGCACTTCCAAACTCTGACTTACCTTTTGAAGGTGCAGTCCTATCACAAAACAACCACCCTATTGAGTTTTTTAGTGAAAACTAAGCCCCTCAAGACAACGGTGGTCAACATATGAACAAGAATTTTATGCTTTAATTGGGGCACTTAAACAATGGGAACATTATCTATTAAGTAAATAATTTATTTTGTTCACTGACCACTTCTCCCTTAAATTCTTACAAACCCAAAAGTCTATTAGTAGAATGCATGCTAGATGGCTATCTTTTTTACAACGCTTTGATTTTCTTATTAAACATACCTCGGGTTCTACTAACAAAGTGGCAAATGCCCTAAGTCGTAAAGCACACCTTCTAACAGTCCTCACGGGAGAAATTATAGCATTCAATAGCCTACCGGAAGACTACCACAGTGACAAAGATTTTGGTTCAATCTGAAAAAATTGCACTGAACATAAACCAGCTGGAGACTTCCATTTGGTCGACGGATTCCTTTTTAAAGGGGACTTATTGAGCATACCTTTTTCATCCTTAAGGGAAACTTTAATCCGAGAGGCACACGTGGGAGGATTGGCTGGACATTTGGGCAGAGATAAAACACTACATTTGTTAGAAGAAAGATATTATTGGCCACAACTTAAAAAAGATGTTCAAAACTATGTCTCAAGGTGTTATATTTGCTAAACTTGCAAAGGAACAGCCCAAAACACAGGTTTATATTCACCTTTACCTATTCCATACAATATTTGGGCAGATCTATCCATGGATTTTATACTCGGCCTCCCCCGAACACAACGAGGTTTTGACTCGGTCTTGGTGGTAGTAGATCGTTATAGCAAGATGACACATTTTCTTGGTTGTAAAAAAACTTCCGATGCAATTTACATTGCAAACCTATTCTTCAGAGAAGTTGTCCGGCTGCATGGAATTCCGAAATCCATAGTTTCGGACAGGGATGTCAAAATTTTTAGCCATTTCTGGAAAACCTTGTGGAAAAAATTTGACACTACTCTTAAATACAGTACTACTAGCCACCCACAAACTGACGGCCAAACGGAGGTGACAAATAGAACTCTCGAAAATCTCATTAGATGTTTAAGTGGTGACAAACCGAGACAATGGGATATGACTCTAGCACAAGCCGAATTTTCCTACAACCATATGAAGAACCGGACGATAGGGAAGTCACCATTTGAGCTTGTTTACACTAAACTTCCACGACTAACTCTCGATCTACTAATTCCTTCCTCTGTTGATCTTAGCCTTGAAGCAGAAGAGATGGCAACTAGGATCCGAGACTTACATCAGCAAGTACACAAACACATAGAAGAACAAACAGCAAAGTACAAAGCTGATGCGGACAAAACACGGAGACGCAAGGAGTTTGCTATAGGAGACTTGGTGATGATCCACTTACGGAAAAATAGATTTCCAGCTGGAACTTACAGCAAGCTTAAAGAAAAGAAGATTGGACCGATCCCCATTCTGGAGAAATTTGGAGACAATGCCTATCGTGTGCAACTTCCAGCCACTTACAACATTAGTCCTACATTCAACATAGCTGATATCTTTCTTTACAACCCTTCGGATGAGTTCGTTTTAGCTACATAACTCGTGGTTGAGTTCTTTTTAGGGTGGGGAAAGTTGATGTAGCTGAATATTGGCTTTAGAATCATTTGTTAAGTTTGTATCTTTTCAGCCATGTGTTTGGCATGTGCCTTCTTGATTAGTTAGTTAGTTAGGCTTAACCACTTCTTGTAAAGTCTATTTAAAGGCTCATAGCCTTAGTTTTGGAACATTGAATATATTTTTAGGTTATTCATTACTCTCGGCTCCATCAAAATGAAATAAGGATACACACCAATAGGTGGATTACAAGAAATTATTATAAGTAGCAATCAAAGAAGAAAGACTATAAGAAGCAAAAGGGTGTTGACATTTACACCAATACAACGCATAGAAAATAACCTTTTCAAAAAAAGAGTCACAGGTTGAGGATACATCCCTAAAAATTCTTCCATTTCTTTCGTTCCAAAGAAACCAAAAGAAGACTCTATTAAAAGCCAACCATAAAATCCTCTTTGTTCCTTGAAAAGGATGACCAACAAAAATAGACGCCAGAAAGCCATGAATGTTATTCGACATCGGTAAATGTCATCCAAAAGCTTCAAGCATCAAATTCCAATACTTGGTAGCAAAAGAACAAGTGACAAATAGATGGCCCGAATTCTCCATATTTGATGAGCACATAACACACCAAGATGGCGAAAGGAAAAATTGAGGCATTCTACGTTGAAGACGATCCACTGTATTGATAGTCCCAAGGCTAAGCTCCCATAGAAAGATTTTTATCTTTTTTAGATAATTATCTTTCCATATCACCGAATATAAACTATTCAAAGTAGTATCAGAACCACCCAAAAGATATCAGCCATCAAGGATTTAACAGAAAATAATTTGGATGCTTCAAGGGGCTAAGACCAAGAGTCATTTATATCCCGAAGTCGAATAGGAGACAGTAGATAGGATAAATTTGCCCATTCAATAATCTCAAACTCATTAAGGTGACGACGAGGACTCAGATTCCATGCTGATTCTGTAGAGTTCTATACTTCTGCAACCCTGGTGTTTGGATTGGTAGTTAACCGATAAAGGCGAGGGAAGAGATTTGAGAGAATCACTCCATTCAGCCATGAATCCTTCCAAAAAAAATGTGCTACGACCATTACCAATAATTCGATGAATACGACTAGTAACCTTATCGATAGTAGTACAAATAAATCGCCAAGGAGATTTGAAAGATCCCCTTTGAATGGGAATAGGCCAATGTCTAACATCCCCCGAGTCGTAATATTTAGCAATAATGAGATTACGCCAAAGAGATCCTTCTTCGTGCAAAAATCTCCAAATCCATTTAGCTAACAAGGCTGTGTTTCGAAGCTGAAAATTGCCAATACCAAGACCTCCCAGTAATTTCGGAAGCTAAGTCTTATCCCAATTAACATTATGCATACCACCCTCCCGTTGAGAACCTTCCCAGAAAAAATCTGGCACTAGCTTGTCAAGAGATTTAGCAACCTTACTTGGAAGTTTAAACAAAGACAGAAAATACGTCGGCATACTCGAAAGAGTGGCTTGGATGAGTGTATGCCTTCCTCCTTTGGATATAAAGGCATATTTCCAACTATGTAATTTATGTTGAATCTTCTCAATAATTGACTGCTAGAAAATAGAGTTTTTCGGGTTACCACCCAAAGGAAGCCCAAGATAAGTGCTAGGCCAAAAACCACGTTTACAACCAAATTTAGCAGCCATTTCTTCCAACTCTGTATCATCAATATGGATCCCTAAGATTTCACTCTTGGCAAGGTTGACATTTAGACCAGAAGCCAATTCAAATATATTGATAACTTCGAAAAGCTTGTTCAAAGCATCTGAATCAAAAGTAGAGAATAAAAGTGTATCGTTCGCAAATTGTAAATGATTCAGGCTAAAAGATGAAGCACCAACTGGACCATAATTTTACCCAAACTAGCACTGTGGGAAAGGAGTCTACTCAAACAATCTGAAACCAGAATAAATAAGAAAGGAGACAGAGGATCACCTTGATGAATGCCACGAGAAGGGATAATTTTACCTCCAGGTTTCCCGTTAATGATGATTGAATAATTCACACTAGAAATACAACCACGAATCCATTTCCTCCAAACTGAACCAAAGCCTTTTGCATGTAGGACTGCATCCAGAAAATCCCAGTCTACTTTATCAAAGGCCTTTTCCAAATCTAATTTAAGAACCACCCCTCTCTTCGAGGAAATTTGCCAATCATCTATTAATTCATTAGCAATTAAAGAAGCAACCAAAATCTATCTGTTAGCAACAAAAGCCATTTGATTATTAGCTATGGTAGACGACAATACATGCTTCAAACGATTAGATAAAACTCGAGCAATGATCTTATAAGCACATGAGATTAGGCTAATGGGACGATAATCAGCAACAAATTTGGAGTCTAACCTCTTTGGAATCAAGCAAATATAAGTTTCATTTAGAGCCACGATAATAATTCCAGTGTTATAAAAATCTTGAATCATAGACATCAGATCCTGTTTGATAATGTTCCAAGAAAATTTAAAGAATTTAGCTGTATAACCATCCAGACCTAGAGACTTACTAGAACCAAGAGAGTTCAGAGCATTAAAAACTTCTCCATAAATAGCAACTTCTAAACCTTTCGATTGAGCTTCACTAATTGGGCACCAATCAACATTGGTTGACAGAAAACGAGTATGATTATCTTTGGTGAACAAAAGCCGATAAAAATCAACAAATTCCTTTTCAATATCATTGGCTGAAACCAAACTTACCCCTCCTCGAGATAACACCTCATTAATCGAATTCTTCCTTTTACGGGCTGCTAAGATACGATGGAAGAATTTATTATTTTCATCACCCTCTTTAAGCCATTTAAGTTTACAATGTTGGTGTCATTGGATATGCTCCTGGGCGGTTAAATCTTCAATCTGTTCTCGAAGAATACAATTCCTTTTGAGACATAGTTAGACCATTGTCCTCAAGGTTATCTAATCGTTTTAACTGAGTAATCAGAAAGGGTAACTGTGATAATGCCAAACTGTGGGATCTATTTCAATTTCGAAGCTCATTTTCATCCCTTTTAATTTCATCATAAAACCATGACCCGACCAACCTTGGAGAGAATTTTGATTCCACCAATTATCCAACACCTCACGGAATGATGCAATTTGCAGCCAAGAATTTTCAAATCGAAAAGGCCCAAGACCCCGATTAATATCACCAAAAGTAAGGGAAAGAGGGTAGTGATCTGAAGTAATTTTGTCAAGCTGAAGAAGATGAGAAGTCCCGAATTTATTCAGACAATCTTTAGAAATCAAAAATATGAAGGAGAGATACGGATTGTCACCAAAACTGGACCAGGTGAAACAACCATTCTGTAATGGGATATCCAGAAGCTTGTAAGTTGCAATCCATTGATTGAAAATACGCATACTCCGAGTGATGTGACGTCCATGAGATTTCTCCCAAGACCATCGGGTAACATTAAAATATCCTCCAAGGATCCAACGATCACCTCCAAGACCCGCCAGATCATGTAATTCTTTCCAAAAGTCAGCACGAAATTCTCGTCGAGAGGGGCCATAAATATTTGTAAGCCAAAAAGAAAAACCATCCGCCATAAAAACACATGAATAGAGACAGAGAAAAGACCTTGAATTGTCTCTTTGATAGTGAAGTCTGGCTCACTCCACATAATAAGGATGCCCCCTGATGTTCCAACTGATTCGAGAGAAGACCAACCAATATGAGATGAACTCCATAAGGATTTAATAAGATGATTGTCTATATTAGACGTTTTTGTTTCCTGAAGCAAGACAAAGCTTGAATTTTGTTGTTGAATAGTCTTTTTTATCATAGCTCTTTTTTTTCCATAAACAGCCAAAATTCTTGAAGAAGAACAACATTTTCTAAAAAACAAACACCAAAATCCAATCCCACTTCCAATCCCCCTTCTCAATCTCTCTAATTTCCTCTCTAAATGTGAAAGGATGAAGATTTTAGGAAATAATTTATCAAACAAACTAACTAATAGAACCAATAATGAGCTTAAAAAATTATTGTAATGAAAAAACTGATGAACATAATAGTAGGAGGAAAAACAAGGAGGAGGAAGGGTGTTCAATTTCTGAATATTGTAGGTTTGCCGTCATTTCCTTGTATGAATGCAGAACATATTAATGACTAGTGAGTGACAAACAAATTAGAACTACCAGCTCACCAATTAAACCGAGTAGGTTGTGATGGTTAAATGTATGTTTCATTCTTACTCTAATAAATTTTCTATTATTTTTTCAATAATATACTCATTAAATTAATGAATTATGACTTTACATGATCTAAATTTATACTTCACCTATAGAAATAAGGATATGGTTTGATAATTGAGTCGCCACCTAGAATAATATGAGCCACCAGCAGCAGTATTGAATAGTACATTTTGGATTTTGATACACAAACTCTCGCCTCTTCATCCACTTGTCTTTTGCCTGCCCTTTCAGTATTTGAACTTCATCTATTTGTCTCCTAAGATTCCTTATTTTTCTTTAACTCTTTTAACTTATCCTCCATTTCTCCATATCTAAACATACAGATTCAACAACCCGAAATCAATTACAAATTGAGGCCAATGTTACAGGAATAAATGTATTGTTTCCTTTCAGTGTCGGTACAAATGGGGAAAATTATGGACTTGCTCGCTTGCTCTCACATATTCAAATTAATTAATATAACCCATTTATAGAAATTAGCAGAAAAAAAAACAAAATACCAAAAAAAATAAAATAAAATAGATGCACAGAAACAAAATTAAAGTAAAAATTAGTTCAACATCAAGATTGGGTATAAAAGCTTGACTCTGGTAGAAAGAGATCGATATTCATACAATATTTTGGTTTAAAATTATTCCCTCTCAAACTTTGAGTACTGAGAATGTTGGCTTTGATAAAATCGTTAAAGGCTTAACGATTGGACGATAATATTGTCAGCCCTTCATCAAATACTTTATCTTCAATGCAAGTCTCCAGTGAAGCAACATGCCTAGCAGCTAATTGATGCTTGCACTATAAAATAAAGAGAGAAGTAGAGATAATTAAAGATGGTTGAAGTGGAAGGAATAGGATTTTATTCAAACTTTAACTCGACTACACTACATAATAAGAAAGAAAACCATTGTAATGTTAAACTGAGATACTAACCTTGCAAATGATGAGAGGTTGGATGAGGTTTCATTATGTTTTGACTGTAGAGAGGGAAAATGCCCTAATTAGAAGAATAAAAGAGATGCAGTTGCGATTCCAAGTCTTCAAATGCTCTTCTTGAGACTCTGTGTGATATTTGATTTTGTGAGTGTGTGGGAAGAATTGAACTTTAGGAAGAAGATTTGGGAGAGTTGTGAAATCAATTTTCTGAGAGAGATAGAACGGTGAAATTTTGGAAGGAAGTGTTGAAAAAATTATAGGAAGTGTTGAAGAAATTAGCACAAAAGGGAGAGACAAACACTTGGAAGAAAGAAACTTTTATTAGGAAAGTACAAAGATGGACACTCTTAGGAAAAGACTCTCTCACTTTCTCACACTCACTTTTGATGCTCTCTCCAACTTGTTGATACTTTCTCCAAGTTGTGATTATTCCTCCAAGTTGTTACATATTGAGGACACACTCCCTATTTATAGGACTAAGATCCTTGGAGCCCAAGCAAATGGATTTTTCTAGGCTCTTCTTGAATCTAAAAAAATATCCTAGATATTTCTATCTTCATCCTTATCCAAAGGAATTCTCTAGAGTTCCTTGGAGCCTAATGAAAGACTAAGATATTTCTAGAGTCTTTCCTTTTAAGATATTTATTTACAATACTCAAGATAGATCTAGAAAGAACTAATCTATACCATTGAGCTATTTATGTAGATACTTCAAGAACCTTCTAGATAGTTAGTGTTGCTTTATTTAACACTCCCCCTCAATACTAACTATTCTAGTTTTTTCGATCATCCCGAGTTGTTGTCGAAACTCAGCATGCTTCGATGCAGATAGTCCTTTGGTGAATATATCTGCAATTTGATCTTCTGTCTTTATTGGCTTCATTTCAATTTCTTCTTGAAGTACCTTTTCTCTGATGAAGTGATAATGTACCTCCACATGTTTGGTTCTTGCATGAAATACTGGATTCTCAGCCAAGCGTACTGCAGATTAATTGTCACAATATAATGTCACTGCATAATTAACTTCTTGGTGTAAATCCTTCATTAGTTGCTTTAGCCACATATTGTCCTGTGCGGCTATGGTTGCTGCTCTATATTCCGCTTCTATGGTAGATAGTGCAACTGTTGGTTGTCTCTTGCTGCACCAAGAAACTACTCCAAAACCTAACTTGAACAAGTAACCTGTTGTTGACCGTCGTGTATCATGATCACCTGCATAATCAGCATCACAAAAACCTTCTATCTTGCAGTTATCTCCTTTCTTATATAGAACGCCATATTCAATGGTTCCTTTTAAATATCTTAAAATTCTTCGAGTTGCTTCGAGATGAGGCTTCTTAGGATTTTGCATGTATCGACTCATAACTCCAACAGAATATGAGATATCAGGTCTTGTCAGGGTAAGGTAGATCAAACTACCTATCAACTGTCGATACATTGTTGAGTCTGCAAGATCTTTACCTTCATGCCTGCAGAACTTTTTATTAACCTCCATCGGTGTAGATATTGGCTTGCAATCGCTCATTCCATATTTTTGCAGGAGATCCTTTACATACTTCTGTTGTCCAAGAAACAACCCTTTCTCCGAGCGCTCCACCTCTAGTCCGAGGAAGTGCTTCAATTCTCCAAGTTCTTTCATTTCAAAACGAACTAGGAGATTCTGCTTTATTTGTTGAATTTCTTCTGTATGATCTCCTGTTATGATTAGATCATCCACATAGACCAATATGATTGTGATCTCTGAGTCTTGGGCTTTTACAAATAAGCTGGAATCTGCCGGAGCCACTGTATAACCACTCTGAACGAGAAATTCTGCAATTTTTCCATACCAAGCTCTTGGTGCTTATTTTAGACCATACAAAGCCTTCCTTAGCTTGCAAACATAGTTGTGATGAGCTTCATCCTCGAATCCTTTTGGTTGCTCCATATATATCTCTCGATCCAGCTTTCCATTTAAGAAAGCGTTTTTAACGTCCATCTGCCACAACTTCCAATCTTTACTGGCAGCAAGTGCTAATAAGACTCGAACGGTTGTGAGCTTTGCTACTGGACTAAACGTCTCATCATAGTCCAGTCCATATTGTTGAGAGAATCCACGAGCCACTAATCGAGCTTTGTATCTCTCTATTGTCCCATCTGCTCGAGTTTTTATTTTGTAAACCCATTTGCACGATATGGGTTTAACATCTTTAGGCTTTGGCACCAAGTCCCATGTTCGATTTCTTCTTAATGCATCTACTTCTTCTTCCATGGCCTTTCTCCATTGGATACTTTGAGATGCTTCTTCATATGTTGTTGGCTCCTCAAATGTTGCTAATGCTGCATTCACATACCTGGGATTTGGCTTTCTTTGTCTGGTTGATCTTCGTAATTGTGGCTCTTGATTATGTACACCACTCTGTGTCCTTGACTGTTCTTCATCTTCGTTGTTCTCTTCAGGAAGATCTTCATCTTCTTCTATTGGAGCTTGTTGCACTTGACTCATCTCCTCTTTTAATCCTTCCTTGAAAGACCTCTCGTCCATAGGTGCCTTCTCTGATTCGGGTGCCCACCATGATGATGCTTCATCGAATATAACATTCCTTGATGTATAGCATCGTCTAGTGACAGGATCAATGCACCTCCACCATTTTCTTTGGTTGTCATAGCCAACAAAGATGCACCTGATTGCTTTCTTGTCAAACTTGCTTCTCAGATGATCTGGTACAAATACATAGCATACACAACCAAAGACTCGAAAATGTTTAACTGTTGGCTTCATGTTCAATAGTTTCTCATATGATGACTTGAACCCAAGCCTCTGTTGGGGAAGTCTGTTAATCACATGGGCTGTTGTTCTCATGCACTCAGCCCAAAATCTCCCTGGTACATTATTTGCATGTAGCATGCTACGACATACTTCTGCAAGATGTCTATTCTTTCTTTCAGCCACTCCATTTTGTTGTGGAGTGTTTCGACACGTTAATTGGCGACGTATCTTAAACTTTTGTAAATACTGGGAGAACTCATTAGACATATATTCTCCCCCGTTATCTGTACGGAGACATTGAATTTTCTTCCCCAACTCACCTTCAACTTGTTCTTTGAATTCTCTAAATTTTGTAAATGTCTCAGACTTTTCTTTCATAAAAAACACCCAAACATACCTGGAGAGGTCATCGATAAAAGTCACCATGTAGCGCATGCCACTAATTGAAGGTTGCTTGACGGGACCAAATACGTCGGAGTGCACCAGCTCCAATGGTTGTTTTGCTTTGAATTTAGACTCCTCAAATGGTAGTTGATGTGCCTTCCCATACTGGCAACCAGCACACACCATGTCTTCTCTAACATCAAGTTGAGGCAACCCCTTGAGCATAGACTTACTTATCATTATCTTCAATTTGTTGTAACTGACATGACCAAGTCTTGCATGCCACAAAGCTGCTGTTTCATTCTTTCGTGTCTTATTCACATAGGCAGCCTCTGCTGACATAACGTAGATGGAGTCCATTCTTCGTCCTTCCATTAGTGGCGTACCACTGACTTTGAGATCTTGGTACACCTTGACATCATTAGGTCCAAACACGACAAAGTTGCCTGATGATGTTAGTTGTGATACTGATACCAGATTCTTCGTCATTCCCGGTACATAAAATACATTCTCCAGCTCTACTTGCTTGGAATTGGAGCGAGGCATTATCATAGTTTTGCCAACATGAGCTATTGGCAATTTTGAGTTGTTTGCAGTCACAACAACTCGACTTCCTTTGTACTCAGATGTGCTTTGCAGCTTCCTTTTATCACCTGTCATATGGTTAGAGCAACCTGAATCGACAATCCAATCATTTTCATAACTTACCTCTTCTGCATGGAGAGCTAAGTCTTCCTTCTTCATTGCATTGGATGTCGCCTTTGAGTCAGGTTCTCCTAATGCCAAAAATGCTTCTGCATCCCACTCTTCTTCACTAATGCTCTCAACCTGGGAGGTGACTGCATTGCCTTCTGCTGATTTTTTCTTCAGACGACAATCTCTGGCATAGTGACCTATCTTGCCACAATTATAACATTCACCTTTTTTTCTATACTCATGTTTATTATTTTTGTTAGCTCCCCCTTCATGAGAGCGTTTTTGGGGTCCTTCATCTCCTTTTGATCCTACTTTCTTTCGATATTTTGGATGACCTTTTCTCTAGCCACTAAAGAGCGCTTCTTCATTATTGCTCTTTAATGTGACCCCCGACATTTGCTTACCCAATGCTTCTTGACCGGCAAGCAAATTTTCAAGGTCAATGAGAGAAGGTTGGACTGACCAACCTTGAACAGCAGCAATAAAACTTCTATATTCAGGTTTAAGACCATGAATGATAATTCTCCTCATTCTTGATTCCGAAATACTAGCAGTAGGATCTAATTCAGAGATTTCACGGCAAAGAGTTTTTACCTTGTTGAAGTACTGATTGATAGTCATCTCCCTTTGAGCAACTGACAGAAGCTCGTTCTCTAGAAACTGCAATCTTGCATCATTCCTCTTTGAGAAAAGTGAGGCAAACGTGTCCCATGCCGCTTTAGGTGTCTCTGCTCCCCTAATATACTCCAACATTTCTTCATCAACGGTAGTTTTAATAGCAAACATGGCCTTACCTGCCTTGATCTTCCATTTCTTCAAGGCTGTAGCATCTTCAGGTGGCGTGACTTCAGTGCCTCCCACGACTTCCCATAAGTCTTGGCCTTGGAGATACGACTCCATGCACGTGGACCATGTTTTGTAGTTCTGAGTGTTGAGCTTCTTGATTCCTCCAACAACTTGAAGATCTCCCATCACCTCGTAGTGATGAATGCACTACACGAGTAAGCTGTGTCCCAGACAACAAGCTTCACAGTCCCAGACTGCACGCGATCTTCAAAAGCTCCACCTCAACAAGCTATGCTTGCTTGGCTCTGATACCACTTGTTGAAGAAATTAGCACAAAAGGGGAGAGACAAACACTTGGAAGAAAGAAACTTTTATTAGGAAAGTACAAAGATGGACACTCTTAGGAAAAGACTCTCTCACTTTCTCACACTCACTTTTGATGCTCTCTCCAACTTGTTGATACTTTCTCCAAGTTGTGATTATTCCTCCAAGTTGTTACATATTGAGGACACACTCCATATTTATAGGACTAAGATCCTTAGAGCCCAAGCAAATGGATTTTTCTAGGCTCTTCTTGCATCTAAAAAAATATCCTAGATATTTCTATCTTCATCCTTATCCAAAGGAATTCTCTAGAGTTCCTTGGAGCCTAATGAAAGACTAAGATATTTCTAGAGCCTTTCCTTTTAAGATATTTATTTACAACACTCAAGATAGATCTAGAAAGAACTAATCTATACCATTGAGCTATTTATGTAGATACTTCAAGAACCTTCCAGATAGTTAGTGTTGCTTTATTTAACAGGAAGTGAAGTAATGGGTGTTTGGATCGTAAGCTTCATTTGCATAACCCGACTGAGTGGGCATTTTTTTTTTTTAATTTAGAGCCCATTTTTTCAACATCCTTCTTTTTATTTTAATAGCATGAATAGACTATTGTTATAATTGAAAGCTATGAAAACTAATATTTGTTGTAGTGGAATGCCAACCTTCCACCTCAAGTGCAGCCTGGGGACGATAATAATTCAAGAAAGAGCACTTCTGATTCAAGAAGATCCAAGAAATCTCCTTCAAATTGATTACCAAAACTTTATGGGTTGATCCAAGATTGTATGCAATGGACAATTCGAGTGAGGAAGAGGACAAATTGTACCTTGCTAGGATGGTAGACCCTCGTCAATTTGAGAGACCACAATATTTCCAACTGCAAACCATGGGAAATCAAGGCTTCTAGATGAAGATGGATCTTCCAACTTTAATGGCAAGCTAGTTTCAGAAACTTTTCTTGACTGGGTAAAGAATGTTCAAAGTTTTTTTTTAATTGTAGAGGAACTCCTAATGACAAAAAGGTGAAGTTAGTGTCGTTCAAACTTAAAGGCAGGGGGCATCTGCATGGTGGGAAAAAAATTCAAACCAATAGGAGAAGATATGGCAAGGCTCCCATCCGAATGTGGCACTCCTTGTTCAGATAAGAATTCAAACCAATAGGAGAAGATATGGCAAGGTTCCCATTTGAATGTGGCACTCCTTGTTTCGGACAAGAATTCAAACCAATAGGAGAAGATATGGCAAGGCTCCCATCCAAATGTGGCACTTCTTGTTTCAGATAAGAATTCAAACCAATAGGAGAAGATATGGCAAGGCTCCCATTTGAATGTGGCACTCCTTGTTTCGGACAAGAATTCAAACCAATAGGAGAAGATATGGCAAGGCTCCCATCCGAATGTGGCACTCCTTGTTTCAGATAAGAATTCAAACCAATAGGAGAAGATATGGCAAGGCTCCCATTTGAATGTGGCACTCCTTGTTTCGGACAAGAATTCAAACCAATAGGAGAAGATATGGCAAGGCTCCCATCCGAATGTGGCACTCATTGTTTCAGATAAGAATTCAAACCAATAGGAGAAGATATGGCAAGGCTCCCATTTGAATGTGGCACTCCTTGTTTCGGACAAGAATTCAAACCAATAGGAGAAGATATGGCAAGGCTCCCATCCGAATGTGGCACTCCTTGTTTCAGATAAGAATTCAAACCAATAGGAGAAGATATGGCAAGGCTCCCATTTGAATGTGGCACTCCTTGTTTCGGACAAGAATTCAAACCAATAGGAGAAGATATGGCAAGGCTCCCATCCGAATGTGGCACTCCTCGTTTCGGACAAGATGCATAATATAAATTAATTTGCAATCTTATCATCGTTAGTGGAAGTAGTGAGAATATCATCTCATGCAGGGTAGTTCAAGCATTTACATCTTAAATCCGATCCTAGTCCAAGTCTGTATAAGGTAAGTTGGATAACGAAAGGGGGTGAAGCTCAGACGAATGAGATTTGTATTGCTCCTTTTCCATAGGATTTAACTATAAAGATCAAATCATCTGTGACGTGCTGGAAATGGATGCTTGTCATATTTTACTAGGCAGGCCATGACAATATGACATTCAAGCACTAGATAAGAAGCAAGAAAATACCTATGAGTTTCGTTGGATGGGATGCAAAATTGTCCCTCACCATTTACTCCAGCCACAGAAAAAAGGCCAATGAAAGATGATAACCAAAGCAAGCACCATTATTCACTATTCTTGGACCAAAAGAGTTTATTACTAAAGAGAGATTTGGGCTTTAGTTAACATGGCAGATGATTCGCCGCCACAAAGAAGAAAAAAGTAAGAAAGTAGTCTGATGCTCAAATCCGAGGAGGTAAGTATTGAAGTTGCTGAAATCTTAATTACTCTGAAATTGTGAAAATTCCTGCAGCACTGCCTCCCTTAACTTATGTTCAACACCACATAGATCTCCAACTAGGTGCTATTCTCCAAAATCTTCGCCATTATCGAATGAGTGCACGTGAGTATGAGATATTACAAGAACAGGTTAATGAATTACTTCAAAAAGGACACATTTAACCATGTTTGAGCCATTGTATTGTTCCAGCACTTCTCACACCTAAGAAAGATGGCTCTTGGCGTGTGTGGATAGTCGAGCAATGAATAACATAATGGTGAAGTATCGTTTTTCGATTCCTTGATTATCTGAATTAATTGATCAATTGAGTGGTGAAGAATTCTTTTTCTAAAGTGGATCTAAGGAGTGGGTATCACCAAATTCTTATTAGACCGGGAGACAAATGGAAAATGGCCTTTAAAATGAATGCGGGACTCTTTGAATGGTTGGTAATGCCCTTTGGCCTAACTAACGCTCCCAGCACGTTCATGAGCCTTATGAATCAAGTTTTGCAACCTTTCATTAACCAATTTGTGATCATATATTTTGATGATATCTTGATTAATGTAGAACTAGGATCTAGAGATAACCAACTTTATATCCACCTGAAAAAGTGTAGTTTTTTGGTATCTAGCATTCACTTTCATGGGTTTATAATTAGAAAACAAGGAATATATGTTGACCCTTCAAAGATTAAAGCAATAAAAAAATGGCCAGCACCTAATAAAGAAAGGGATATACAATGTTTTCTAGGTTTGGCATCTTTTTAAAGGAAATTTATTTGAGATTTAGCACTATAGGCATTAACTGGTTCGCTTAAAAAGGGTCAATTTCATTGCAAAAAGGAACAAGAAGAGAGTTTTTCCTTGTTAAAAGATAACTATTTTCAACTCTTGTTTTGGCATAACCCAATTTTGACAAAGTTTTTGAAGTAGTCGTAGCTGCTTCAGGCTTAGGAATAGATGCGGTTTTATCTCAAGATAATCATCCCATTGAATACTTTAGTGAAAAGTTGAGTCTCCCAGGAAAAAATGGAGTACATGTGAACAAGAATTTTATTCACTAGTTCAATCTTTAAAACAATGGGATTACTATTTTTTGGAAAAGAATTCATCTTGTCTACTGACCATTACTCACTTAAGTTCTTGCAAACTCAAAAAAGTATTAGTAAAATGCATGCTAGATGGATTAGTTTTCTCCAAAAATTTGATTTTGTTTTCAAAAATAGGACTGGACATATGAATAAAACGGCTGATGATGCGCTTCGTAAAAAAATCTGCTAATTTTTACTTATCGGAGAAATCATTGCTTTTGAGGATTTACCCACCCTCTATGAAAATTATCCTGACTTTGGCATGGTGTGGTTGAAATGTGGACAGCATGTTATGGTTATCATATTGTGGACAAATACTTGTTTAAGGACAATGAACTTTGTATTTCCCACGCATGTCCATAATTAAGGAGTTTCATGCTAGTGGTTTGGCGGGTCACTTTGGTATTGATAAGACTTATGAGCTGCTGTCCAATCAGTTTTGTTGGCCTCAACTTAGGAAAGATATAAACAACTTTGTTAAAAAATTTATGTTTGTTGTAAGGTTTCCAAAGGACATATCCAAAAACCGTTTTGTATACTCCTCTTCATATTCCTCAATCTATTTGGGAAGATCTATCATCAATTGATTTTATTTTAGGTTTACTTAGGACACAACGTGGCTTTAATTCTATTATAATAGTGATAGACTGATCTTGGCATGTAAGAAAACTTCATATGCTACTTACGTTGCAAATCTCTTTTTAAAGAAATTGTGAGATTACATGGCATCCCTCAGACCACTGTACCTAACTGTGGTGTCAAGTTTTTGAGCTTCTTTTGGAAGACTCTTTGGAGAAAGTTTGATACAGATCTAAGGTTTAGCACTACGAGCCACCCACAAACAAATGGACAAATAGAGGTCACTAATCGAACTCTTGGTATAAGTGGTGATAAACCTAAGCAGTGGGATTTGGCTCTTGCTCAAGCTTAGGTTTGCGTACAATGTTTTTCTTCTGTTGATTTGAGTTAGGAGGCTAGTGAAATGGTTGAATGGCTTGTCGAACTCCATGAATTAAGAAGCTCAAGATCATTTGAAGATGTCTAACTTAAGTACAAGGAACCTATGGACAAGCATCAATGAAAGAAAACTTTTGAGGAAGGCAATATCGTCACGATTCATCTACGAAAGCTTTCGAGTTCCTACCCTAAGCTCCATCCTAAGGAAGTTGATCTTTTTCAAGTTCTTGAGAGTTTTGATGAAAATGTTTATAAAGTAGATCTACCTCAAGATTTCAAGATCAACCCCGCCTTTAACGTTGCTGATCTTTCCAAATATCATCCTCCAGATACTCTCTTTGGCGAACTAAAACTAGAGGACAAGTTTCTTTTGGGGGGAAGGAATTTAATGTAATCTGTTTCTTTAAGTTTTTGGAAGTTCTTTATAGAATTCTTTAGTTACTGTGTTTTAACTGTGGAGTGATTGTTGCTGTAGTTTTTTAAGTTTTGGACAGCCATTTGTTTTACTATTACATAGCCATTAGTTACTTAGTTTTTGTAACTGTTTTTTGCCCCTCTTCCCAATATAAAGAACAGAGGTTGGCTATTCAAGGTTAATGATCATTTGAAGATTTTTTACATTTGGTGTACACCACCTATATATGCCACTTGGCATGTGTTTTGTGTAACATCCCCTTCGCATCTTTTCCAATAATTTCATCAACTTTCATGAGATGATGTTTTATCTGATGTGAAGTGGGTGTTTGGGCAAGCAAATGATATTGGCTATTCTTTGTATTTCATAATTATCACTTCATCATAAAACTTGGCAAAGAAGCTAGCAAGTATAATTAGAGAATAACAAAGCTAACAAATGCATGGGAATGTGTCCGACGAAGTGGTATGCCAAATAACCTCCCCGTTGCAACATTGTTGTGTAAAAGAGAAAAGGAGAAAATTTTAGCTTAAATTAATAATTTGAGGCTGTTAATGGAGATTGACGACATACTCTTTTTCTAGATTCATGACTGTCTGGCTAGGTTACTAGCACTTTCACTAATATCATAGTATATATACTATCAAACTAATAGAAAATGGGAACTTTTACGCCCTCTAACTTAAGCCATTATGTATAGTAAGAAGTGAAGGAATGACAGGTAGATGAAACTTTTGCTTCCTCTAAGAAAATAAGGCAACAGTCAGACCTAACAGATCAACTGGTGCAATCTCATTTCCACCTCAGAAAGCTACTTCTGTTAACAGTAAGTATAAGGTGAAAAAAACAACATAGGTCGAAAAGAAACAAAGGAGCCATAAAAGATAATGACAAGAAAGGTACCCAGCACTATTTTCAAAAATAAAGAAAATTACAATATAATATACATACACATATATACCACTCAATTTCTTGGTGGACAAAGTTCTCAGTCATTGATCATTATTCTCAATGCAGTTGGTTTTGTTCCAGAACGAAACTAAGTTTACATCAAATAAGTTCCTCTCTTTTGATTCCTTGATCAAAATATATATGAACCCTAAAGAAAAGCACAAATTAAAGGTCATTCCCCCCAAGTCTCCAACAAGACCCCTCTAAACCCTAAAGATACCTTTTATTCTTTCAAGCCAAATATACCAATGTCGAGAAAATGATGTAGGGTGGTAGGCAGTATAGGTTCTTGTGTTTACTGCGTTAAATTCATTTATTTTATTGCATTTACAATTTTAGTTAATATTTTATTGTTCAAAATATTAATTTCAATTCATTTTATTTAATATAATAATACATTATTAAAATAAGTTGGTAATCCCTCTTCCTTTATCTCATCTTCGCTGGTATGGAAACTCCTTGATCGAAATGTTGCAATATCACCTACTTTGCATTTTTTAAAGAAAGACAGCGATGAAAATGGTACCACTCGTTTACATAAAAGGTGGTCTTCTTCAAGATGGATTATGGAATGTGTTGTGTGGCCAACATTAGGGGGAAGAATTTTTTTTTTTTTTTAATATAGGGGAAAGAAAGTTAATACAAGTCCCTGTTGGGAATCTCAAAAGAGGTGGCTTACCTTTTGGGATATGTTAAAAGATCTCTTCAAAACGAGTATGAGAATAGTTCCCAGAGTCCTAACAATTAGATGAAGGAGGCTCCTTCAAAGTTGTGAGAAAATAATAGAGTGACCTATGCGGATGCAGTAAAAGGAAATTAAAGTCTAAAGAGCCAACCAACAAGAGTATAGCTTCACATGTTTCTTGATGGGTATCATTGAATCCTAAAAACTCTGTACAATCAAGTGTGTCTTATTTATATTGAGGGAGAAAAGAAAATGAAGTGGTAGATTTAGATTGGAGTTCGATAATAGTAATCTCTAGACTGTATGCACACCTAAGAAGCACGGACACTTCTAAAATGACGAAGTGTCAGTGTCGGACACGTGTCCGACACCGACACGCCCCGACACGCCACGTGGTGTGTCTGATTTTTTTATTTTCGGACACGGCTTCGACACGGCTCCAACAAGATTTTTTTTCTTTTTTTTTTCCTATTTTTATCCATAGTTATGTTTTTATCCTTGTTGTTTTTTTTTTCTGTTTTTATCCTTCTCTACAGCCTTTGTGTTTTTTTTTCTATTTTTATCCATAGTTATGTTTTTATCCTTGTAGTTTTTTTCTGTTTTTATCCTTCTCTGTAGCCTTTGTGTTTTTTTTTTTTTTCTGTTTTTATCCATAGTTCTGTTTTTTACTTGTTTTAATGTTTAAATATAGAGGAAATTTACATAAAAGTATTAAATATTCATAATATGTCAAAATATGCACACATATATATGTTTTTTAAAAAAAATTAACGTGTCCCCAACGTGTCGTGTCCTACTTTTTTGAAAATTGACGTGTCGCCGTGTCTGTGTCGTGTCGTGTCCGTGTTGCGTTTCTATGTCTGTGTCTGTGCTTCTTAGATGCACACAATGATTGGAAGGACATCAAGAAGGCTTTAGAAGATCATTTTGAAGCTACCTTTTCTTTATTGACCCTTTTATGACTAATAAAGTTTACTTTGAATGGAAGATGGAAGGGTTTTAAGTGACTTGGTTCAAATATGAAATGGTTGTCGATAGGTCATGTTCATTTGAAATTTGTGAAATGGTCAAATGAAAAGCATAGCAAACTATAGGTTATGAAGGGTGGATCAACATCACGAACTTACCATTGAAAATATTGGACCCACAGTTGTTTTGAAGCCATTGGCAGACATTTTGGTGGCTTGATTAAGGTATCATCTAAAACCCTCGACACGTTGGATTATAATTCAGCATTGAGGTGAAAAGAAATTCGTGTGATTTTCTACCGGAAACAATTGAAATCAAAGATAAAGGGCAACACTTGCACCCATTTTATGCGGCTTGGGATTTGGGTCTTCGTCATAATCTAATGATTTGGAGATGATTGAATGGTCTAGTCTCTCCCATCTTCTTTCACCTATAACATTACTGTGGTGAAATGACTCCTAGTGTTGGCCTCTCGATCGTTCTACAATTACCGTTCAGTCTTTCATGTTTGATCTAGTTAAAACTATTGATTCTTCTTTCAATAACCTTTTTTTTTCAATAACCTTTATTTGGTGGTTTGGAAAGAAGCCTATCCTAAGAAAATCAAAATATTTTTATGGGAGCTTAGTCATGAACGTATTAACATGGCAAATCACTTACAACAGAGAATGTCATATTTGACACTCTCCATCATGTTGTGTGATGTGTTATTCTTCTTCAGAGCATCCTTGTCACCTATTTGTTCAATGCTGCTATGCCTCCCAATATTGATGGATTATGATGGATGCTTTTGGTTGGTCTTTGATTCTACCAAACAATATTTTTGGTATTCTAGATTCTTTTTTTGTGGGACATCCACTTCATGGTATGAAAAAAGATCTTATGGTTAGCTACAAACATAGCCTTCTTTTGGTATCTTTGGTGCGAGAGAACTAGAAGACTCTTAAACTATGTGTTCTCAACCTTCGATTATTTTTTGGATCTAATTCTTTTTCATGCTATGTATTGGTGTAAAAATAAGCATCTTTTAAAAAATTATAGTCTTTCTTCTTTGATTTCAAATTAGAGAAATGTAGAGTGATTCACCTTTGGTGTTGGGTGTTTTCTAACAACCCTTTATTTCATTTATCAATGAAATATGTTTCTCTTCCCAAAAAGGAAAACCCTTTGTTCCAATTTTCTTAAAGGAAAACTCAATTTAAATGAATATTCAAATGCCCTAGAATTATCCTCATTGCTAAAGGCTTCATTGTAGATGGAGAAAATGTATAGGGGTTGTATCTTATGTATTGACTTCTCAATCCTCATTAATGGACGCCTGGGAGGGAAGATTGTGGCCAGGCCACAAGAGGGCTTAGACAAGATAATTCCTCATAACCCTTCCTCCATCATTGTGGTTGATTGCTTTAGTAGTCTCATGAGTCAAGCCACCTCCATTAATTTGTGAAAGGGTTTTGAGTTGGGAAAGGGATCTTTGAATCTTCACCATCTTCAGCTCGCGATCGACACCATTCTTTTTCTTCTCATGAATAGTGGGCTTTAAACAATCTTTCTGAGCTTGTTAGAGATTTTGAAGATCCATAAGATCTTAACATAAATGCCCAAAAATCATAAACTAATGTTATAAATTTGGAGGCAAATTTGATTCAGGCCATTGCTAAAAGATTTGGTTGTAAGGTGAGGTTCTTGGCCAAATTCTTATCTTGGCTTACCTTTGAATGGCAATCATAGATCTCCCCCTTTTGGGCCCCAATTATCAAAAAGATTGAAAGGAGGCTTCCATCTTGGAAGAACTTGCACATCTCAAACGGAAGCCAACTCACTCTTTATACAAGCTAAGCTACCCTTACAAACCTCCCCACATACTATACTTCTCTCTTTGAGAAGCCTACGGTTGTGCATCAAATTGAAATACTCTATAGAAACTTTCTTTAAATAAAGTAAAATAATATATGGACATTCATTCCCAAATAGAAGTATGTATCATGAATGAAAAGTACCTGAAGAAAAATATATGAAACAATACCAGTAAATACATGTACATGTTATGTTTCCTATTAAAAAAAAAAAAAAGAATATCAATACAAGATTATTGGCAGAGATGAACGCTTACCTTGTTGCATCAAACCCTCCAATATAGCAGTACTTTGAGGCGCTAATTCCACCATCAGGCCCCTAGAACCAAGTAAAGATTTCTTCTTGATGAGGATGAGCAAAATTCAGCACTTAAAAGAAAGGAAGCACTGAAAGAAATAGAAACCTGAGCTCAAGTCCAAACTCAAGAAGAAGTTTACACTTTCCAGCAACAAATCGATGTCTCGCAGCATTTTTGGAAACTAACGATGCATAATTAATAAGATTTACAGAGGGAGTTTCTAGTAACGGAACTACCTGAAATAAAAATCAGTACAAATGTCAATTAATGAGAATATCTTGTTTATGCAGTTATGAAGATATTCTTGGATGAATGTAAAGAAATAAAATAGGTTCCCAAATCCAATGTTGACTATTTCATCAGAGAAAAAAATTATTGATACTTACAGCAACTGGCCCTTCAACCCTAACTAGGGGCACCTTTGGGAGAACAATCGATCCCTTTAAAATACAACTAATATGGTTGTTACTATAAATTTAAGCAATGACAATGTCAATAAAAAGGAAATTAACTGGATAAGCTAACTTGGTCTACAAAGGAAAGGAAGGTAATAAATAAAAATAAATTATTTAACCCAAGTATGTATTCTTAGTAATTTTCTTTAACTCACATCATATGTATCCACAAGAGCAAGGAAATTGGTTGGAAATGCCAAAGCATAAGATGTGAATGCAGCAAGCTCACTTTGGTTGGTCTCACCAAAAATACCAAGTAGTGAGGGCAACCACTGCAGCAAACATGAGTAGAATGGAGTATGATCACGATTTCTGAATAAGCAGAACATACAATAGAAAAAATAAAATAAGTTGAGATCATATGCATGGAAAAACATAAACATAATCATAAGCTGACACAATGTGGCAAAACCATACAAAACAAAATTCTTATACTTCATTATGCATTCGTCTTGTGGTCCAACAACTTTTTCCAGCTCACTCTTCTCCTAATTAACTGCTATCAACTTTACCACATAAATAAAAAGCTAAAAAAAATTCCTCATAATGCATCCTAGCATCTAAATCTCCAAAATAGTTACATAAAAAAATTTAAGGAAAAAAAGTTGTGAGTACAATTGCTCAACCCCTCGATTTGTAGAAGATGCCAACTAAACCTGATTGAATACCTGGATCTTGTTTAACCACATTTGAACTGCACTAAGAAATTCTTTACAGGTGAGTAAGCCATCACTACTACGAAGTCACTTATCTATGATCTCATTTGGGCTCTGCAATCACACGTTATATTACACAGCAAAGAACTCAAACTGATAAATACTTCTGACATGAAAGTGCTTGACGAGTGAAAATCCCAAAATATTTCAACTGAAGAATGATATATTAATTGGTTTTTGATGATATCTTATCAAGGTTATCTTGATCTGTTGCTTTGCCCAATGACCCACTTAATCTTCTCCATCTCTTGTGGGTCGACCCTTTAAGAAGGAAAAAAAAATCTTAATTGGCAACACTTCATCAGGGCATTTTTATGGTCTACATAGAACAAAGGGAACCATAAATTTTTTTTTTTTTTTTTTTTTTTTTTGTGAGAAAAACAGCAACCTTATGGTAGGTTCTACGACTCAATTACAGCTTAACGTAGAATAATGAGCGCTGAACAAGTGCATAAATACCTTAATGTAAATTTGCGAAAGTTACAAACAATGAACAAGTACCCATTAGCAATGGCTACCTTGATCCATGTGGCATAAACTGTATAATCTTTAACCCTGGAGCGAGTAATGACTTTTATTAAACAAAAACGCAATAGTACAAGTATGCATAAATACACATGCAAATGCAATCTTACGAATTCATAAACATGAAGGCTATTAAAAAGAAACAAAATCAAGAGAACTAATGGAAGACCTTTTTAAAATGAAAAACCAGGCCTTGATTAAGACAATAAATCAAAGATTTTCACTTACAAATATAAATCTTCTGAGTTGATCTCAGGAAATAGGTTAATATAAAATCGAAACCCCTCTGGACTGACATCTTTGCATAGCAAACCTGCATCAAGTCTCCATTGGTTAACTGAGATTCAACGATGTAAACGGTACTTCAAGCAAGTAGCATAGAAATATACCTTTGCTCTCCACTGTTAGAAGATGCTCCTCGGCCATAGCTGGGGCAATCCCAAGAGTCCTTGCAGCATCGCTAGCGCTAACACCAAATTGCAGAGCTTCAAGTTTTGTCACGAGAGTTTTTATGCACTTGTTCCATTTCTTGTTGATTGTAATTTGTTTCTTTTATGTTTTAATCGTAGGGTGATTGTTGCAGTAACTTTCTAAGTTTTGGACACCATTTGTTGCACTGTTACGTGGCCATTAGTTACTTAAATTTTGTACAACTGTTTTTTGCTCCTCCATTTAGAAGGTTAATGATCATTATTTTAAGTTTTTTGTTTCTAACATTTGGTATACACCAAATAGTGGTATAAAGCACCCACCTCCAGGGAACTATGGATAGAAAGAAAAGACAAAGATAACCAAATTTTTTCTCACTCAGTGTCAGTGCTGTTAATATTGGAAAGTTCAACGGAAAAAGTAAAGGCTAGCAATTGAGAGTTTCAATCAAGGCAAGGCAAGTTGAACAATTATCTCTTCGAATTAATACCCGAACCTTAAAATCATGTCGACAAATGTATAAAGGAATGCTACAAAAGCTAAAAGAAATTAAAAACAAAATTCAACTCATTACAAAATCATGTCAGAAAAATGACAGTGGCGGTGGACAATCGAGGTCTCCCGCAAGGTCAATCAACGGCGGCAGCGGCAGAGCAGGCATCAGTAGCCCTTGATTTCTCACTGTCGTCAATTTTTCCACTCTCTCCGCCACGTTAGCTCTCAACTCGAGCAACGACGACCGAAATCGCTTCAGTTCGTCGAGTTTCATACACTGCAACGACTCGTCCCACCAAAATCGACCGCCGCTTCTCAATCTCTCCGTCGCCTCGGCTGCTCGCGTCTTCTCAGCGTCGAACTCAGTCGCCACGTCTGCCAAATCACGATTCAACTCCGCCAGAGAGAGGTAGGACTCGGCCGGCTTGGGAGGAAAATGTCCAGTGAGAAACCGATCGAGGAGGGAATCGACGTTGGGATGGGCGAAGGTAAAGATTTTTCCGGTGGGAGAGAAGACGAGGATGGCGATCTCAGCACCGCAGAGAATGGAGAGTTCGGCCGCCTTGTTGAAAAGTCCGGCACGGCGTTTCGAAAACGTAACTTGCTGTCTGCTCTTCTTTTGGATCTTCATGATTTCAATCTTACGACGGCCTTCCGTTTTCTTCATCGCCTTTCCAAATCAATTCCCCAAAGATTGTTGTCGGCAACGTACAACGCTGAAAATACTACAGAAAAGTTTAGAAGCGCATCAGAGACTCTAATTTATTGTCTTACCGATTGAAGATATTCGAAACAAAAAAAAAAAAAAAAAAAAAAAAAAAAAAAAAAAAAAAAAATCCGAAAAGTGATTGGAAAAAGACTGAGTTCGAAGGCCTCAGAACGTAAAACTTATTACTCAACCCAGAACACTTCATTCGATAAATTCCTTTCACTTTCAACTTTAATATTCTCCAGATTGTGACCAACAGCTACATAAAACCAAACCACAACAGCAACATCTAAAAACCAAGAACTACAACAGCAACATGCATTCTCCAGATTGTGACCAACATGTACAGAAATTCTAACAAACATTTGGACTGGATCCATATACAAGCAGTTACAAAACTATATAAGCAAAAAAAAAAAGGAAAAAGAAAGCATTAAATACCATATTAAAGAAATATAAGCATGCATTGGAAACCCCACACACACACACACACACACACACATATATATAGAGAGAGAGAGAGGAGAAATCCGCATAAAACGTACAGTGTCTTTAATTGGTCAATCTTCCCAAGTTCAGGTGCAATGAACCCACTCAGTTTGTGACTTGCGAGCTTCCTGGATAATTGGGCAAAAAAGTGAGAACAAAGACATTTGAATGCACAGATGTTTCCTGCTAAAAGAACACACAGGCCAAAGGTATCATATTAAAATAAACTTTTCTTTTATAGGTCACACTGAAATAAACTTTAGCAATCAATTTGAACTGTTTAGCAATCATAGTTCAAATTTTTTGCCACTTGATTGAAAAGCATATTTTCAATGAGGCGAAGAGTGTTTGACAGTGTCACCTTACTGGAAAAAGAAATTCAGCAATGTAATAAATTCATGGTTCTTCAAACTTAATATATAAAATAATTTCGTCTACTTTAAACAAATTCACAAACAGTTAAGTTGCATGATTGTAGCCTCTGTAAGACTGCAACTAAAAATAAGTATATGTGAATATATTTATTTGGTCAATAAATTTCTCCACGTGACATCCTCATATAAAACTTTTCTGTTATTGTAAGGAACTGGAAAAGAATAGGGAATAGGCCAGAGGGAAGAGGCAACTTCCCAACCTGAACCATGACTTATAAATTGCCCTCCAGTTATGATGACCATGAAAGTTGACATTTAAAAAAAAAAAAAAAAAAAAAAAAAAATCCCAACGGTATCAGCTTGAGGTTATAATATGTAAAGTATAAAAAAAAATTTAGAAACCTTCCTATGAGAATCTTGAAAAAGCCGCTTGTTTCTTTAAAAAATACATATCCAATATTTGATAGAGAGACCCACTATCACCCACTAAGCAACAAGCGAGGGTGGTTGTTTTGTTTTGTTAGGGCAGGTTTGGATCGGTGGTAAATTCTCAAGTCGCTCCAAATTCTGGCCAGCTCTTATTCGCATCCACTCCACGTATTGACAAAAAAAACCCATCAATTTGGAGACAGGAATATGAATTTGGAGAGGGAAAATCTAGGTGGGTTTTTAGAGAGATGAACAAAGAGAGAAGAATGTAGCTCTCTCTTCGTCTCTGTAGCTGTGAAATTGAAATTCCTTATTCTTCAATGAAATTGAATTTTTTTACAGAGAACAAAAAAAAAACGAAGAAGAAAGCACAACAGAGACGAGATGGATCATGTAATCATGTGCACTCTTATTTAAAAACTTACCCGGCGGCGACTTAAACTTGCTTAAGAGTTGAGACCCTTCAGGCTATGGGTATTCGCCGAAAACCTATTTCAATCCAAGACGCCACAGGACAGCAATGGAATACACCCAAATCTGCAATTTCGAAGATGATAACGAATGGGTAAATCATAATTGAGATCGATTAAGCATGGGTTAGTGCCGAAAACCGACAGAGTCCAAACACGCCGGAATGGATGAGAGACGTCGGAATTCACAGCTAACCAAAACTAAAAGAAAAAAAAACGAGAGAGATGAAGACCTTACCGCGCGGGTTGGAGGAGGGAGAAGACTTGAAGCCGAGGGACTCGCTGCTTGCGCACGCGGACGCTCGCCGGAGGACGACGTGGCGTTGTCGTCGCCGGAGATCGAGAGAGGGAGATGAAGAGAGAGCTTGCCGGCGAAGAGAAATCAGGGGGAGACGACGCTGGCACGAGAGACGGGCTTGAAGAAGAAGACGAATGAATTTCAGATGGCGTGAAGGAGAAGCAAACAATTTTTGTAGGGCTTCTCTTTTTTTTTTTTTTTTTCCTTTTCTTTTCTTGAATTTTTTTTCAAATAAGTCTCTTAGAACTAAATTAAATCTTAATTTAAAAAAAAAAAAAACTAAATTAAATTTTTTTAAATCTATCAGGACTAAGGCCAAATTTTAAATTCTAGTTTAACACTGAAAAAATTTAGAAAAAGAGAATAAATTTAGGATTTGGATCTTTTGAAATTTAAAATATTAAACCTCCACACTTTAGAAAATTAAAGATTTAATTTAAAATTTATTTTCCCTTAAATTATAGAAATTTAATTCCACGACCCAAGACTAAGCTTAAATTATAATTTTTCAAATTAGAATAAAAACGGTTAACAAATCCCAAAATGGCTCGATTCCGAAACGCGGTGTGTTACGAATAATAATAATAATAATAAATTAACTAGTATTATTATTTTTTCTTCTAATTTGGACCACTTCGGTGTACAAGGAGCTAACGAGGACAATCGGGCAGAAATAGGCCAGGGAGATGGATCCTAGAGGCGAAACCGGGGCCAAGACCGAAGGGGTCGGGCTTTTGGCCCAACCCCTGCTCGGCCGAGGCCGAGGCCCATGCATGGCTGAGGCCGACCCTTGGCTCGCTTGCGCGGGCCGAGCTCCTTCGCCTCCGCTCGGTCCATGCTGCCTCTAGCCGCCCCAGTTCCGCTTGGTTCGTCCCGAAACGCCTCCGAATTCCTAAAACCCTAGGAGTATGAGCAGACATTTATATCCCTCTTCACCACTGAAGAATGGGATCTGAACTCTAATCCCGAGGATCTGAACTCTAATCCCGAGGATCCGAAACTCTAATCCCGAACTCTATTCTCTACTCTCTCCTCTTGCTCTTATTTTCTTGCTTCCCACCGTTCTACTTGCTGACTTAAGCATTGGAGCCGGTGTGGCTAGCACCACACCGGTGTGCAGGTTTATCGTCTTGCCGGCCACGTCTTCCCTCTCATCTACAAATTTACCGTTGGTGGCACGTGACGGACAAGTGAGTTCCTCCTGTCCAAATTTGACCATCAACACTACTAATAACATGAATATATATACTACTAAACATAACATACAGTAAATTATCTACATCTATACTAATAAAATTTTGTATTTATTTGCAAGAAACTGATTGCACTAGCTTTTTTTTTCTTTTTTTTTACATTAAAAAAATAAAAAGAAAAAAAGAAAGAAAACCACTGTTGAATGAGAAATTTTAACCAATCACAAATTGTCACGTCGTTACATGAAATTAATGACGAAATTATAATTAATTAAATTTTGGACCAATTATAAATTGACATGTGTCCCAAATTTAATTTAAGGACAAAGTTGACCAATTATAAATTTATAGAGCCAAATTTCTATTTGATCAATTAATTAAAATTAAATTATTTTGGTCAAATTAATTAATTTGACCAATTAATTAAAAAAATAATTGTTTGGATCAAATTTGGGTCTTTTAAATATTTGGGTCATATGGTTTTGGGTCAAATATGAGCCAGACCCAAGACTAAATGATTGAGCCCAAGACCAATAAAGTCCAAGCCCATGTTGTTGGCCCAAAAAGTCACTAGGGCCCATCCAGCGAGAACTCTATAAATAGAGGGGTTCTCTACCATTTTAAGGGGTCAGAATTTTGAAGCTCCAAGCCAGAGTCAGAGAATTCAGAGAAACTTCATCAAGATTGAAGACTGAAGACTAAAGACTCCTTGAAATCCATAAGTTTCAAAGTGCTGAACACTTCTTGAAGATTGAAGACTCCTTCAAGATTAGAAGACTTCAAGCTTCAAGAATCCATTGAAGCTTCAGACTCGAGATCAAGCGTTCCAGCCCTCGAGTGAAACACATCCACACACAAGAGAGAGAATCAGAGGATTAACATTAGAGATTGTACATCCACACGCATACAAATATTAATACAAATATACGTTTATTCCACGTGTCTCCATTTTCGAAGTTACGTGTGAACAAATTGGCACGCCCAGTGGGACATCTCTACCTCTCATCTCTTTCTCTTGTTAAAAGATCCAACCAACGTGATGGCATCAAAGAAAGCTCCCGCAAAGGTTACAACATCAAGCGACTCTTACACTGGTCCTATCACTCGTAGTCGTTCCCAAGGAATTGAGATCAGGGAGGATCATACTCCTCTTGCTGTTGCAAGCAGGATCTCAAAGCTGATTGAAGAATTCTCTAAGGATAAAGTTGCAGTCAAAGACAACCCGCTGTTCGAATCTGTTGTTCCAACATCTAAGCAGCCAAAGGATGCACTAAACCCTGATGTGATGTCTGTCATGATGGCTGATGTAGACCAGGATGAAAGAATGGCAGAGATGGAAAGAAAACTCAATCTCTTGATGAAGGCAGTTGATGAAAGAGATCTGGAGATTGCCTATTTGAAGAACCAGCTGCAAAACCGAGAAACGGCTGAGTCTAGTCAGACCCCTACTGCAGGAAAGAACGATAAGACCCCTACTGCAGGAAAAAATGATAAGGGGAAGGCTGTCGTGCATGAGGACCAACCGCAACACTCTGCGTCAGTTGCCTCTTTGTCTGTCCAACAGCTGCAAGACATGATCATGAATTCCATCAGGGCTCAATATGGTGGACCCACTCAAAGTTCCCTCTTGTATTCTAAACCTTATACAAAGAGGATTGACAATCTGAGACTGCCCTCTGGGTATCAGCCTCCCAAGTTCCAACAGTTTGACGGAAAGGGCAACCCAAAACAGCACATTGCCCACTTTGTTGAGACCTGTGAGAACGCTGGTACTCGGGGAGATTTGCTTGTTAAGCAATTTGTCCGAACACTGAAAGGAAACACGTTCGATTGGTACACTGACCTGGAGCCTGAGACAATTGACAGTTGGGAACAGATTGAGAGAGAGTTTCTGAATCGCTTCTACAGTACGAGGCGAACAGTTAGTATGACGGAACTCACGAGCACAAAGCAACGAAAGGGTGAGCCAGTCATCGACTACATCAACCGTTGGAGAGCCTTGAGTCTCGACTGCAAAGATAGACTCTCCGAGGTATCCTCTGTTGAAATGTGCACCCAAGGCATGCACTGGGGACTTCTTTACATCTTGCAGGGGATAAACCCCGGACCTTTGAAGAATTGGCGACTCGCGCTCATGATATGGAGTTGAGCATCGCTAGTAGGGGGAACAAAGATCCCATAGTCCCAGACATGAGGAAAGAAAAGAAGGAAGTCAAAGGCACTGAGAAAGTTACGAAGAGTGCCACAAAAGAATCCATGGTCGTCAACACGACCCCGTTGAAATTTTCCTCCAAAGGAAAAGAAAGTAAATCCGATAAGCGAATGGAGACAGGCGAGAGACGTCGCCTAACTTTAAAAGAAAGACAAGAAAAAGTGTATCCGTTTCCAGATTCCGACGTCCCAGATATGTTGGAACAATTGTTGGAGAAGCAGTTAATTGAACTCCCCGAATGCAAACGACCAGAAGAGTTAGGGAAAGTCAATGATCCTAACTACTGCAAGTATCACCGAGTCGTTAGCCATCCAGTGGAGAAATGTTTTGTTTTAAAAGAGCTAATCCTTAAGTTGGCTCGTGAAAAGAAAATTGAGCTGGACCTTGATGAGGTGGCTCAAGCGAATCATGCAACAATAATGGCGAATGTGGGGGATCAAATTCCTTTAATCTCCTCATGTGATTATGAAGAGAGGCTGATTCAATTTGGGACCCTTGATCCCGTAGTGATTCGATTCCGAAAAGAAGCCACAATGAAGGGGTCCCAAGAAAAATATAATTCCATTGAAGATGAGAACGAAGGTTGGACCCTTGTCGTTCGTCGCAAAAAGCAAAAGCCAAGTTACGCACGGAAAGAGTCCCACTTATTTCGAGACAGTAAAAGAAAGGTTAAATCTCAAAGGAAGAAGGGAAACAAGAAATCAAGGATGTCAAAGCATGTCGTGGAGGAAAGTGAAGATTTCTTTTGCCCTCCACAACCCATAACTTTGGCAGAATACTTCCCAAGGTGCTTTCTCGATGATGGTCAAGGAGAAGCACTTGAAATCATCACTTGTCACATTGTGGACGTGGTGGAAGATGATGATGTCCCTGCTAGTTCCTCGGGAACGGTGGCAGGTCCAGGAGACTTATCCTCCTTCAGCATAAAGGATTTATTGTCACTTCCTCAGGAAGCTAAAAGTGTCCTTATTAATGCATTGATAGAATCCAATGGTACAAACATCCCAACCTCCGAGGCACGCACATGTGCTTCGTGTTGCATGACTATAGGATTTTCCGATGAAGATTTGCTGCTAGGGTCAAAGCCTCACAATAGACCTTTATTCGTCTCGGGATACATCCGAGAACAGAGGGTAGGTCGGATCCTCATCGACGATGGATCAGCTGTCAATATAATGCCTAAGTCAACCATGAAGCAATTAGGCATCTCGATGGAAGAATTATCAAACAGTAAATTGGTGATTCAAGGTTTCAATCAAGGCGGACAACGAGCGATTGGCATGATACGTCTCGAGCTCATCATTGGGGATTTGAAGGCCGATACTTTGTTTCATGTGATAGATTCCAAGACCACTTATAAGCTGCTATTAGGTCGTCCTTGGATCCATGGCAATGGAGTGATAACCTCTACATTGCACCAGTGCTTCAAGTTCTATCAAAATGGCATTAAGAAAGTTGAAGCTGACACTAACCCATTTTCAGAAGCTGAATCCCATTTCGCTGATGCAAAATTTTATATGAGGAGCGACAACACAGGGGAAACTATACCTACAGAAATCCCCTTGATAAAAAAGAATGATAAACTCGACTTAGAGCCACAAGCAGATGCAAGGAAGGAAGTTGTTGAGGATGTGAAGGCATGTGACCTGAAAAAGGGTGAAACATCTACAAGCCTTGTGAAACCTAAAGTTGTAGAGGATGAGAAATGTTCACCTGTCCTACGATACGTCCCTTTATCTCGGCGTAAAAAGGGTGAATCACCTTTCACTGAATGTCCGAAAAGCATAAAGGTCGGTGACGTTGAAATTCTGAAGGAAAGTTTCACTATGCCTCTTACAAAGATCACAAAGCAGGAGGTTAAGAAACCTGAGGATGACCAGAAAAAAACGATTTTGCCTGACAAACGGACTAAAGACGGGTTCGACCCCAAGGCATACAAACTTCTAGCGAAAGCGGGTTATGACTTCACAACTCACACTGAGTTTAAAAGTCTAAGGGTTTTTGATGACAGATCTGAGCTCTCTGCAACGCAGAAGAAGCTTTTAAAGGAAGGCTATAGTCTGCCTACGACGAGAAAAGGACTTGGAGATAAATCGCCCAAACCGATTCGCATAACAAGAAAAGGGAAGGCGAAAGTGGCAGAAATAAATCATATAACAGTAGAGGAGGTTGATGACTCAAAAGAAGAAGAGAGCGTCGACCAACGAGCTTCTGTTTTTAGGCGCATCAGGCCACCAATTGCTCGTGCTTCTGTCTTTCAGAGGATAATTGTGAATGAAACAGAAGAAGAAAGTGCACAACTTACCAATAGCTCCACTCGATCTTCAGTTTTTTGAAGGTTAAGTATGCCTGTTGGTGAAGAAGAGAGTACACTTTCAACTCCGGATGTCACGCGACCTTCAGCTTTTCGAAGGTTAAATATGCCCAGTGAGGAAGAAGAGAGTACATTTTCAACTCCGAATGTCACTCGACCTTCAGCTTTTCAAAGGTTAAATGTGCCCATAGGGAAAGAAGAGAGTACATTTTCAACTCTGGATGTGACTCGACCATCAGTTTTTCAGAGGTTAAGTGTTACCACGAGAAGAGACAAAAAAGAACAGTCTGCTTCATCGATTTCTCACCGACTTCAGTATGAAGATGCGATGAAAAATGAAAAGTTCACGAAGGCTGATGGAGAAATTCATAGTGCGGTTCCTTCGCGAATGAAAAGAAAAACCTTTGTTACCGTCGATACGGATGGTTCCTTGAAGGTGAAGCGACGTGATGTTGTCATCACCAATCCTTCGAAAGAAGATAGGGACCAGGAAGAAGAACAAACCTCTTGTCTTCATATCACTATTGAAGAAGAAGCAGAGGTCGAAACGTCTGAAGTAGATGAGGACGAAGCACCTTTATCACTTGAAGACGACAACGAATCCACAGTAGATGAGCTTAAAGAGGTAAACCTGGGTACACCAGAAGAGCCGCGCCCAACTTTTATAAGCATGTCACTTACTCCCGAAGAAGAGGGTGAATATATGAGTTTACTCGCTTCGTATAGAGACATCTTCGCTTGGTCATATAAAGAGATGCCTGGGCTTGATCCAAAAGTAGCTGTCCATCATCTCGCAATTAAAGAGGGTTATCGACCAGTCAAGCAAGCTCAACGACGCTTTCGCTCGGAACTTATCCCTCAAATTGAAATAGAGGTCAATAAGTTGATAGAAGCAGGATTCATCCGTGAGGTGAAATACCCCATGTGGATAGCCAACATTGTTCCTGTTAGAAAGAAGAATGGACAGCTTCGCGTTTGCGTTGACTTTCGCGATTTGAATAACGCATGCCCAAAAGACGATTTTCCATTGCCAATCACAGAACTCATGGTGGATGCCACCACAGGACATGAAGCTTTGTCTTTTATGGATGGATCATCGGGTTATAACCAGATTCGAATGGCTCTTGCAGATGAAGAAATGACGGCCTTTCGAACTCCAAAAGGGATATACTGTTACAAAGTGATGCCCTTTGGATTGAAGAATGCTGGTGCTACTTATCAACGTGCTATGCAAAAGGTCTTCGACGATATGCTGCATAAACATGTCGAATGCTATGTCGATGATCTTGTTGTTAAGTCAAAGAGACGACAAGATCACTTGAATGATCTAAAAGTGGTCTTTGATCGTTTGAGAAAGTATCAATTGAGGATGAACCCTCTCAAATGTGCATTCGGTGTTACTTTTGGGAAATTCCTTGGATTTGTTGTTAGACATCGAGGAATCGAAATAGACCAGTCAAAGATTGACGCCATTCAAAAGATGCCAAGGCCTAAAAACTTACATGAGTTGAGAAGCTTGCAAGGTCGTCTGGCCTACATTCGAAGATTCATCTCTAACTTAGCCGGTCGATGCCAACCTTTTCAAAGGCTAATGAGGAAAGGAGAAAAATTCGAGTGGGATGAAGCATGTCAAAATGCTTTCGAAAGCATTAAGAAATATTTGCTTAACCCTCCTGTCTTAGGAGCCCTTATATCTGGAAAGCCATTGATTCTATACATCGCTGCTCAAGAAAGATCGCTCGGAGCGTTATTGGCACAAGAAGGAGAGAAAGGAAAAGAACGAGCCCTTTATTACTTAAGCAGGATTCTGAATGGTGCTGAGATAAATTACTCACCCATTGAGAAAATGTGCCTTGCTCTTTTCTTCGCTATTGACAAGTTAAGGCATTACATGCAAGCTTTAACAGTGCACTTGGTCGCGAAAGCTGATCCTATTAAGTACGTTCTATCGAGGCCGGTTATTTCTGGACGTCTAGCTAAGTGGGCCATCTTACTTCAGCAATATGACATCGTTTATGTACCTCAGAAGGCGATTAAGGGGCAGGCATTAGCCGACTTCTTGGCGGATCATCCAATCCCGTCGGATTGGAAGTTATGTGAAGACCTACTTGATGAAGAAGTCTTCTATGTTGAAATCACCGAACCTTGGACCATGTATTTTGATGGCGCAGCACGAAGAAGTGGAGCAGGGGCAGGAATCGTCTTTATTTCGCCTGAGAAACACATGCTCCCCTACAGCTTTGTGCTTGGTGAATTGTGCTCAAACAATGTTGCTGAATACCAAGCGCTGATAATCGGCCTCCAAATGGCCTTGGAGATTGGCATAACATATATAGAGGTCTATGGTGATTCAAAGTTGATCATTAGTCAACTCTTACTCCAGTATGAAGTAAAGCATAAAGACTTGAAGCCTTATTTTATCTATGCAAGACAACTGCTAGAAAGGTTTGATAGTATAGTACTGGAGCATGTTCCGAGATCAGAAAATAAAAAGGCAGATGCTCTAGCAAATTTGGCGACTGCCCTAACGATCCCGGAAGATATGTCGATGAACATCTCACTCTGTCAGAGGTGGATTGTGCCGCCAGTAGAAGATGAATGCCAAGAAGCAAATATGATTTCTGTTTTTGCAATTGAAGAAGAGGACTGGCGACAACCTATTATAAATTATCTTCAACATGGAAGACTTCCCACAGATCCCAGACGTAGGGCCGATATACGAAGAAGAGGCGCTCGATTTATCTACTACAAAGAGACCCTTTATCGTCGTTCTTACGAGGGACTCTTCCTTCGATGCCTTGGAAAGGAAGAAGCAGCAAAGGCATTAGTTGAGGCACATTCAGATGTTTGTGGCGCCCACCAGTCGGGTCCAAAACTCCAGTTTCAATTAAAAAGGATGGGTTATTATTGGCCTACAATGATTCAAGACTCAATGGAATATGCAAAGAAGTGTGAAGCCTGTCAGTTCCATGCAAACTTCATACATCAGCCACCGGAGCCTCTTCATCCGACTGTAGCTTCATGGCCTTTTGAAGCTTGGGGACTTGACCTTGTTGGTCCTATAACACCCAAGTCTTCGGCAGGACATTCTTACATTCTTGCAGGGACGGATTACTTCTCAAGATGGGCTGAAGCTGTCGCATTGAAAGAAGCCAAGAAAGAAAATGTTGTGGATTTCGTCCGAACTCATATAATTTATCGGTATGGTATCCCTCATCGCATTGTGACAGATAATGGAAAGCAATTCTCCAACGGCCTAATGGACAAGTTGTGTGAGAAGTTTAACTTCAAGCAATACAAGTCCTCTATGTACAATGCCGCGGCAAATGGGTTGGCAGAGGCATTCAATAAGACGTTGTGTAACTTATTGAAGAAAGTAGTCTCCAAGACAAAGAGAGATTGGCAAGAAAAGATCGGTGAAGTGTTGTGGGCTTACCGAACTACTCATCGCACTCCTACAGGGGTCACACCTTATTCTCTCGTCTATGGGGTAGAAGCTGTGCTCCTGTTAGAAAGAGAGATTCCCTCATTAAGGATGGTTGTCCAAGAAGGGTTGACAACGGAAGATAATGCTAGGTTGCGCCTTCAAGAGTTAGAAGCACTTGATGAAAGAAGGTTAGAAGCTCAACAAGCGTTGGAATGCTACCAAGCACGAATGTCTAAAGCCTTCGACAAGAATGTGAAGCTTCGATCATTTCAAGTGGGTGATCTTGTACTTGCTGTTCGAAGACCCATCATCACGACACGACATACAGGGAACAAATTCACACCTAAATGGGATGGACCCTACGTCGTCAAAGAAGTCTACACAAATGGAGCATACAAGATCGTGGATAAAGATGGATTAAGAATAGGCCCGATAAATGGCAAATTTCTTAAAAAATTTATGCGTGAAATGTAGTGCTCCATATCGCAAGAGCCTAAACTGCATGATACTCCTGGCCCGCATGAGTTAAAAAAGGTGAACGGCCAAAAAAAAATATAATAAAAAAATAATCAAATTTGTACCCTGAACTACGTTATGACTTGATCCCGTTTATTAATGGGTACGTAGGCAACTTAAAGGAAACTTTAAGCTCAGTCCATAAAATAAAAAAAAATCATCATTCCATACAAGTCTGATGTTGGATAAAAAATCTTACCTATTACAAAAAAATGGAGAGATCTTCGATAAAAAAATATAACAAAAAAAGTCCTACAATGATAAAAATAATGAAGTCTGATCATGGTATCCACTTGTAGTTCTTCAGCTCTTTTTGTGCATCTTCCAACATTTCACGAAGTATCGTCAGAGTTTTAGCATCAGCATCAGTAAGAACAGGGGCATCTCCAATACTACTTATAGTTCCTCGCAGTTTGGAAGCCTCGAGTTGATGTCGCTTTAAAAGATCATCCTTCTCGATAATCAACTTAGAAATCTCACATCGCTTAGCTTTCAGAGTTTCAAGTCTAGCTTCCAATTCTTCTTCTTCTCGCAATGCTTGCAGATGTTGTTGCTGAAGTGAACATTTCGCGGTGAGTAGTTCACTTTCACTGTATAGTATCTTCTCCAAGCTAAACTTAGTCTCTTCCAGTTGGCGATTCTTACTCTCCGAAGTTAATTGAGAAGAAAATGACGACTGCAGCTGGTTATACTTCTCTACCTTCTTGAAATTCGCGCTTACAATTTCTTTAAGAGAATCCAAGCCGGGTACACGAATCTCAGAAATTGTATGAAGTATTTTGACTGCCTCTTGTTTAAGACGAGGTATTTTGTCGAACCGAGTGCGTATGATCTTTTGGTGTATGCTCTCCCACAGGGCAAGGGCAGACTGTTTCCTATAGTTGGAAATAACATTGTCAGCACAGTAATCAGAGATCTCAGACGCAGCTGCATGGGTCGTTGTCTTCTTTTGTTCAGGAATTTCATCAATTACAGGAATTTCATCAATTACAGGATGACAAGATTGAATCACGACTCTATCCGTTGGCGCCTTGGAATTGCCCACACGCGCAGCTACAGAGTCAAAAACGTCTGGACTCACAAAAGAAGGAGGACTATGATGCCCTTCGACTTCTATAAGGGGATCATTTAAAGGTGACTGCAAAAAAAAAAAAAGGAAGTAACAATGATAATAATAATAGTAAAATATTATAATGAAGAGGGAATGAAAAACACTTACTAGTGGTGTAGGGAGTTCAGGAAATTGAGATGCGCTAGGAACTCCATCAAAAAATTCATCTTCACATACTAATGGTTGTTTGGACTTTTTAGATCTTTTCCAATGATGATCACCGCTACTACTCTGACTGCCATCATTATCCTTTGAGCGAAATTCACCAGGTTCAAACATGCGAATCCTTTTGCCTCCGTTGTCATTACCAACCTTTTTGGGAAATTTCAGCTTGGGAGGAAGAGGAATTGCACTAGCCACCAATTTATCTCTACCTTCTTCAAGGTAATTTCCATTTTTTGCCAACCACCAACTCCTGTAGCATTGGGTAATCTGGATGTGTGGCTTCATCGCGTGCGCAGGGAGATAAACTTGAGACAATGTTTTTGCTCAAACACATATCATCCAAAGGCGCAATACATTATCTAAGTTGGCTTCAGGAACTTCGTCACTTAGATCGTTTGGCACGTCTTGGTAAAATCCAAATTGTCGGCTAAATCGACAAGGATTACAAGATTCGATGATCATCGAGGACCCACATCGGGAAGATAAGAAGCATGATCGAATACTTATAAAGAATGAGGAATGCCAAAATGATAGTTGGTCATCATCTGTCAGAACCATGCCTTTGTTGCGGGGAGGGAGATTCGCATACCACGATACATATTTACCTTTATGAATATGTACACGAGCTTCAAAATCGTCGAAGTATTTAGCTCCACCCACTCCGGAAAACTCAACCATCATTGGGCCCCTAACTTTTTCTAGAACTGCATAATGCGTGTTAAAATAATAAGCAAGCCAAGCGTAAATATAATGCACTGGAAAACAAGCCTCTGAACGCCCTGCCGAAGGAGACGCTTTATAAATCTGGCCCAATCCATGATAGATATTAGCCAAAACCGGGACAGCAAGACTAAAAGCATAACCTTCTGCCATAAGGCTTGCAACTTTGAAGACTTCTGGACGAAGAGAAACCTGCTTGTTGGGAAACACAAATACACATAACCAACAAGAAAGAAAAGCAGCCAAATAAGTCTTTTCTATCAAATCGTCTTCTACACCCAGCTCATGAAAGAACTCGAGTTCTGTCTCAGACCAGTCAGAACATTTGATAGGAACTCCATTTGGATTATGAGTCGAACGAGGACGACTAGCTTTCTTCGCTTTTCGAGGAAGAGGCTTCTCATACTTCAAATCTCTCTTAAACCAAAAAGAAATCCATGAACTAATGGAAATCTGGAAATGATCACGGTTCTGAGAGGATATATGATAATAAGCAGCAAATAGATACTCACAACTTTTCGGGAGGCCTTCGTTGTTTTGGTCAGATGACGCTAACAATTCCTTGCAGCAAGGAATAACTTCATCATAGAACTTCCCTTTAATGGAAAGTCCCCCTAATCTCCACATGTCCCATAAGGAGATAGACAATTCTCCAGACGACGTATGAAGAGTATTTGTTGAAGGACACCACGCTTCGCAAAAGGCTCGAACTATATCGGTGTTACGATCATAAGTGTATAAGGAAGCCGTCACAGCATCAAGCAGACGAGCCTTCTTAAGTGTCGGCTCATTGCGAGCAACCACGATTTCCAACCATTCCCAATAATGGCGAGTGTAACTGAATTCTCCATGGACTTTAAACGATGAACTCCAACGAGCTTTACCCTCAATAATTTGGCGACCTAGTGTTGACTCTGGATTCTGACTTGGCGCTTTATTATGTATTGGAGATTCTAGGAACCACATTTTCAGGGATGATTCTTGATTTAAGGGTCTTCCCTCAGACCATCTAGATAGGACTCTAGAACTATCTAAGGAAGGCTGCAATGTCCTAAAGTTTCCATGTACCGCCTCTCCTACATGAAGAATGACTCCATTTTCAACAGGTTGATCTCTATTCTTTAAGATGACTAAGCAGTTTTTCTCAGGATCAGGATGCTCAGTGAAATACACCATGATGGAGATAAGTTTTTCTACACAAGAAATTTTTTTTTTTATGTCAATCTTGTCCAATAAACTATGAAAGCAAGAAAATGATGCATAAATAATCAATCATAAAAAAAGGTGACCACCCCTGCAGGAAACTACAGTCATCAAAGTGACTGGTCTAGACAAGTGGTGAAATCACTGCAAGTGAAGCTGATGAGGACCGTGGTGACCACCCCTGCAGGAAACTACAGTCATCAAAGTGACTGGTCTAGACAGGTGGTGAAATCACTGCAAGTGAAGCTGATGACGACCGTGGTGACCACCCCTGCAGGAAACTACAGTCATCAAAGTGACTGGTCTAGACAGGTGGTGAAATCACTGCAAGTGAAACTGATGACGACCGTGGTGACCACCCCTGCAGGAAACTACAGTCATCAAAGTGACTGGTCTAGACAGGTGGTGAAATCACTACAAGTGAAGCTGATGACGACCGTGGTGACCACCCCTGCAGGAAACTACAGTCATCAAAGTGACTGGTCTAGACAGGTGGTGAAATCACTGCAAGTGAAGCTGATGACGACCGTGGTGACCACCCCTGCAGGAAACTACAGTCATCAAAGTGACTGGTCTAGACAGGGGGTGAAATCACTGCAAGTGAATTTGGCGACGACTGTTGCACGATGCTTACACTTTCAAGCAAGAAAGAAACAAATTGCAATAATATATGTGAAAAAAAAAGTAGGAAACAAAAGCTCTATGGAACAGTCAAAGCAGTTCATATGTACACATCCAATAAGGACACCGATGGAATATATACATATTAAAAAAAAAAAGGGGTTTGAATATGTACACACCTTGTAGATGGTGGACCAAGATTAATGTTGTGCCCCAGGCAATCGTCGAATAAATTTGTTAGCTCCAAATCCTACGAAGAAAGAAAGGTAATTAGCAGCAAAAGTCGAAAAAAAAAGGGTTAAAAAATCTTTTCGGTGCACAATAGCACTAAAAGACAAACAAAGCTTAATTAAAACCAAAAAAAAAAAAACTAAAGTAAAAAGTAAAAAAAAAAAATAAAAAAAAAACAAAAGGTAAAAAAAAATATAAAAAAGAAAGCTGAGAGTTTAAAAAAAGAAAAAGAGAGAGAGAAGACTTGCGTAAAGTAAAGTAAAAAAAAAAAAATTTTAAAAAAAAGAAGCTTGCGGCTGGAACATCCTTTAACCTAAAGATTTCATATGTACATATGATGAGGTGGCGGCGACAAATTATTTATAAAAGAAAAAAAAGGGAAAAATCCTTCAGCTGAACTTAATTAGCACCATCTCTACCCCATTTATTTGGATCTTATATATGCTGAATCACGTATACTTCCATAAATTGATGTGAAATTGGTGGCATGTGTGTGGAGCATGTATGTTAAAAAAAGCAGCAGTTCAGAGATCATAGAGCCGGCGACAACGATGATATTATAAAAAAAATTCTAAAGCTTCGGCAGTAGCTTATAAACAAAGGAATATATATATTCAAGATTGATTTGGACTTACCAACGGTGCGACGAAGAGGCACGAAGGGAGATCTTCGCTCGAAATCAAGGCCTACACCAAGAAGAAAATACATGAGCATTTGAAGTCAAATGGAGGAAAGAAAAAGGAAATTGAAGAGAAGAGTTTTTCTCAATACCTAAACTTCTTGCTTGAGTGGCTTTGTGTCTTGACCTATGCAACCTCTCCTATTTATAAAGAAAGGGATTAGGTCAAACCTATAAGGAAAAGGTATTATGAGATTTTAAATTGAATTTTATCTCTAGTTAGATCCTTATCAAATTAGGAGTGCCAATTCAAATCGTAATGGGAAATCTGATTTAAATCAATTTTAAACAAAAATAGGTAATTAACATTGTAGCCAACCGTTGAGTTAATTAGGAAAGAAAGAATTGGAGTAAATTTGACAAAATTCTCCCAATTTGTTAGGATTTCCCCGTCGGTTTATTCAAATTGAATTTGAGACTTTGGACAAGATTTCATCCGAAATTGAATTTGAGGATCTTTGTTATTCCCACATTACTTCTCAATTTTAAATTGGATTTGAGAATCTACGTTCCAAATTTGATTTGCATCCCAAATTCAAGCTAAGGTGAATATATAGAGTTCAAATTCTATTCAAATTTTTGAATAAATTTCTAAAAATTAAAATTTGGGCATTCTCCAAATTTACCTCAAATCAAAATTGGTCACACTCCAATTCATTTTCAAGTTAAAATTGGAGTGTGATTCAAATTCAAATTTCACTCCAAATTCAAGCCAAATTTTGGTTAGAGTCTAAATTCAAATATCATTCCAAGTTCAAGTTTAAATCTTACCTCAAATTAAATTTGGGCATAATCCGAATTTGAGGAAGATTCAAATTGAAATTCTACTTCTACTTCAAATTCATATACAAAAAAAAAAAGTAGTAAGAGGCCTTCAAATATAAACTCCAAATCTTTTTCGAGATTCACTCACACATACTTGTGCATAAATCTCGAAAAGGGGGCATTTGTTGAATGAGAAATTTTAACCAATCACAAATTGCCACGTCGTTACATGAAATTAATGACGAAATTATAATTAATTAAATTTGGGACCAATTATAAATTGACATGTGTCCCAAATTTAATTTAAGGACAAAGTTGACCAATTATAAATTTATAGAGCCAAATTTCTATTTGATAAATTAATTAAAATTAAATTATTTTGGTCAAATTAATTAATTTGACCAATTAATTAAAAAAATAATTGTTTGGATCAAATTTGGGTCTTTTAAATATTTGGGTCATATGGTTTTGGGTCAAATATGAGCCAGACCTAAGACTAAATGATTGAGACCAAGACCAATAAAGTCCAAGCCCATGTTGTTGGCCCAAAAAGTCACCAGGGCCCATCCAGCGAGAACTCTATGAATAGAGGGGTTCTCTACCATTTTAAGGGGTCAGAATTTTGAAGCTCCAAGCCAGAGTCAGAGAATTCAGAGAAACTTCATCAAGATTGAAGACTGAAGACTGAAGACTCCTTGAAATCCATAAGTTTCAAAGTGCTGAACACTTCTTGAAGATTGAAGACTCCTTCAAGATTAGAAGACTTCAAGCTTCAAGAATCCATTGAAGCTTCAGACTCGAGATCAAGCGTTCCAGCCCTCGAGTGAAACACATCCACACACAAGAGAGAGAATCAGAGGATTAACATTAGAGATTGTACATCCACACGCATACAAATATTAATACAAATATACGTTTATTCCACGTGTCTCCATCTTCGAAGTTACGTGTGAACAACCACTACTACATAATTAATTTTTATTGTACTAAAAAATTGGTTTAATTTTTTAAAAATATAAAACCTTGGTTTTGAACCCTAGATATAAACTTGAAATCAAAATGGAATGGAAATTGTTTTTTTATTACAAATTATATGATACTCCTTATGTATGAATAATATTATACTACAATAGAACTAAATACATATATAAGATTATACTAGAATAGTTTATATTTACACAACCCAAATGTTACACTCTTCACACAACAATAATAATAACAAATCTTGTGTTGCGGATTTCTTTTTCATATTTGGTATCACGAGACAAAATGTCTGGTACAATAAAACTCATTATATTTTCCATTTCACAACTTTTTTTTTTTTTTTTGTATTTTTAAAAAATAATTTTTATTATTAAATGAATAAAAGATGAATATATTTTTTCTATAATTTTTTATGCAAATTTCAAGGAGTTCGAATCCTCCACCATTAATGTATCTAATATACTGAATGAATGTCACTTTTTTTTTTTAAAAAATAATGAATGTCACTTTTTTTACCAAAAAGAGATGTGAATTAATTGCACCCTAATCTGTGCAAATATGTTGGCAAAAACTATGTAATCCAATGATAAAATATGTGGATGGCGAATTATTCAAAACAAGGTCCCTACCATGGAAAATATTCTAAAAAGAGGAATAATCACTAATCCTAGCTGTTTGTTTTGCATGGCCTATGAGGAATCGGCCACCCATGTGTTCTGAAAATGCAAAATAGCAAAAAAGGTATGGACTCATATTTTACCCTCAACTAAAAGTCTATTTTCCCTTAACAGAGCAAGCTGGAAAACGAAGCATCATTGGCAATGGATTGAGGACAACATGGACAATGAAGATTTGGAAAAAGCTATATTCATCCTTTGGAGCATATGGCAACACAAAAATGCAATTCTCCATAATGCAGCTATCCCGGACTCTAATGAAATCTTCAGGATCTACGAAAGTGCATGTAGATCTAGAAGGGATAATGGAGAAGCTTACCAGGAGAATGTGACTATGAAGGCCCCTGCTCGATCGAAGAGCCTCGCGAGTCATGTCGAGTGGATCCCCCTGGAAGACGGATGCTGGAAACTCAATGTTGATGCTTCAAAAGCCGAAAAGTCTGGCTGTGGAGGCATTGGATGGATTCTTCATGACTCCTCAGGATCGATCAGCTTAGGGTTCAAGAAGATTAATAGAGCCTGGTCAGTGAAAACGCTTGAACTAAAAGCAATTTAGGAAGGTCTCTTAAGCTTACCTTCTCTGAAAGCGGAGCATCCCAACTTGCCCATTCCCCCATTGTGGTAGAGTCGGATGTGATTGGAGTGATTGATCTTCTCAACAAAGAAAGTGTGGACCTCACGGAAAACTCCTTTCTAGCAGAGGAAATCATCCATCTGTGTGAGGAATGGGGAGACATTTCAATTTCTTTTTGTCCCAGATCGAGGAACGGAGCTACCCACGTTTTGGCGCACGCTGCGATTTTCCCTCCCCCTGATTTTTGTTGTTCTGATTCTTTTGGAACTTCTTCTGGGTTTTTTGGAAAAGTAGGAAAAAAATTTAAAAAAAATTAGAGAAAAGAGGATGTTCTGAAAGTATTTAGAGATCGAAGGTGTCGCGTAGGTTCTACCTACGCGACATGAAAGGTCGCGTCTGTCTAAGAGACGCGACCTTGGAAGCAGTCAGTCGAAGGAGACGGCGACCAGACGAACTAGACGGCGACCGGACGAACGAAAAAAAAAATGGAAAGTGACCGACTGAACGAACGAAAAAAAAGGGAAAGTGACCGACCGGATGAACGAAAAAAAAATGGAAAGTGACGAAGAAACCCTGAGTTGGACGGATTCTGCTCTCCCAAACAGACCTCGCCACCACGTTCCTCCTCGCCGCCGCCCTCCGCCGACTGAAATCCATGGTCGCCGTTGCCGCCCAACGGAACCCAAAAAAAAAACAATCTCAAACTCTAAAAATAGCGGTCAAAGCAAATTTGAGAAAGAAGAAGAAAGAGCAAAATCCCACTTCTTGTGAGGAAGGACCACCAAGCTTTGGAGCAGAGCAACAATGGCGGACAGAAGAAAAATTGGGTAAAGAAGAAGAGAGTTTTTTTGTTTCTGATGCCAAATGGGAAATTTGGGAAAACGAAAATGGGAAAGTGGGAAGTTGAAGAGTTCTGGAATTTGGTTTTGATTTTTTTTTTCTTTTTCCTTGGGAATCTGAAGGGGATGTGATGGGAAATTTGGGCAAACGAAAAATGGGAAAGTGGGAAGGATTTTGAATGTTATTAATTTATTATTATATTAAATAGGATTTTTTAAAAAAAATTTTTTTTGAGGTTTTCAATCAGCGTTTAAAAAAAAAGAAAGTCATCTTATCGCGTCTCTACAAGAGACGCGACCTAACCACACAGAGGTGAGACGCGACACCTTATATCTCTAAATAATTTCAAAACACCCTCTTTTCTCTAATTTTTTTAAATTTTTTTCCTACTTTTCCAAAAAATCCACTTCTTCTACTTCAGAAGAAGTCTTTTTTCATTGGACTGGCCCCCCTTCATGGGTTGTTGGGCTTTTTAAAAGATGTTTGTAATTATCAGTGTTTCTGGTTTGAATGAAGTCTTTTATTTCACAAAAAAGGAAAAAAAAAAGAGACACACTCACCTATTCCCTTAAACTATCACCGCCCACTGCTTTTCAACTATTTTTTTTTCTTTTCCTTTATAAATAATCAACCAACCAACCTATCTTTTTCTCATTTTCATACTTTCATTTCCTTTCAAATTCACACACCGGAATGTTCATAGGCGGGGCAGGGTCAGGGAAGCCTTCCCCGTCCCCGCCCCCTAAATCATTCTCCATCCCCGCAAAACTCCCCATTTAATTTTGTGGGGATTGGGGTGAGGATTCCCCGCAGAAAATTTGCAGGGATCGGGTTTCCCGCGATGAATTTTTACCTGTTTCTTTTTTTTTTTTAATTTTTTTTTATTAAATGTCAATCAATTGCAATTCTTTTTTAAAAAATCTATGAAATATCCTAATGAAAAGAACAATAATATTTTATGATAGAGTTTAAAATATTCAAACTTCATTTCTGAAAGTTTAAATTTCAATATTACAATATGGTTTTCAACCAAAATAAATCACAAAGTTGAAATTTCAATATTACAATATGGTTTTCTCAAAAAAAAAAAAAAATCACAATTACAACATAGTCTCAAATATATAAAAAAAAATTAAAAATTAAAACAATAACAACAATAAAATAACAAGTCTAAAATTAAAAATTACAACAAGAACAACAAAGTTAGAGTTTTACTTTTTATACTTACAAATTACACCATAATATTATAATAATATGTGGGGACAATACTCTTCACTCTTGAAAGCAGATTAAGACAAGTATAGTAACGTGGCCAGGTTGCAGGGGAATGTCAGGGCCATCTGATATCGAATCCGGATGCCAAATCTTGGTTCGAATCCTGGGAATCCTGGGCCTACATGTTACAGAGACATTATTTTACTTTGCATTCTTCTCCAGATGAAAAAGAGCTTAATAATCTTCTAAATTGATGGAACGACGAATCTCTCAATATTTCTACAATAGTATATGATATTGTCTACTTTTGACTTAAACCTGCATGATCATAAACTTTGATCGCTTCTTTTAACCAATGTGGAGACTCACATGTTTGCATCCCAGCGACGTGTTTTTGGCTTGTAAAAGCCTAAGCAAATAAGTATCCTATAAATAATTCTTTAAAGTCGGTAGAAATATATATATTCTCGAGCCTTGACAAAAATTTTTAAGCCATTGCATTTTTCCCACCTTTTTTTTCTTTGTTTTGATTTTAAACGATGAAGTGAATATTGATTTTTATTTCTTTTTTCACTTAACTTTCTAGAAAAAAGATCAAATCTTTCTCTTCAAAATTAGATGTGAAGTTGTGGGTTAGGATTTTCCATACCTTTTTTTTTTTTTGAAGAAAAGGATTTTCCATAACTTGATGTGATTGGATTGTGTCATTTGGGTCGGTCACATAGCAATTAGGAAGTGTCTAAATTAATTGTGTAGTTAAGCTTTTTTGGGCTCTTCAATTTAGAAGTTGTTGTCCAGCTTGCATCGGGAGATCAATTAAGATCTATTGCTTTCATTGGATGGTGTCTAATTTTGGACTAAAGGTCTACTATAGTTATAACTTATTGTTATAGGTAATTTTGGACCACTCCGGTGTACAAGGAGCTAACGAGGACAACTGGGCAGAAATAAGCCAAAGAGATGGATCCTAGAGGCAAAACCAGCAAGTAAGACGGGCCAAGACCGAAGGGGTCGAGCTTTTGGCCCGACCCCCCATGGCCGAGGCCGAGCCCCTTCGGCTCCGCTCGGTCTATGCTGCCTCTAGCCGCCCCGGTTCCGCCTAGTTTGACCCGAAACGCCTCCGAATTCCTAGAAACCCTAGGAGGATGAACAGGTATTTATACCCCTCTTTGCCACTGAAGAAGGGGACCCGAACTCTTAACCCTAAACACTATTCCCTATTCTCTACTCTCTCCTCTTGCTCTTACTTTCCTGCTTCCCATCGTTCTGCTTGCTGACTTAAGCATCGGAGCCGGTGTGGCTAGCACCACACCGGTGTGCAGGTTTATCATCTTGCAGGCCACATCTTCATCTACAAATTTATCGTTGGTGGCACGTGACGGACGGGTGAGTTCCTCCTGACCAGATTTTTCCATCAACAGTTGGCGCCGTCTGTGGGGAAGAAAGCTTGCCAAATCTGCGCACCGGTCATTCCACGAGTAAGGGGATGGATAAGAGAAACCAGGACATGAACGCAGAGCATTCGGATGGTGACCGCCACCAGCGGAGGTCACGAGAAGAAGGCCGAGATCGACCTCGGACTGAATCTCCTCATCCTCGGTCTCCACTGCCCTCATCTCGAGAGAAGTAAGTTGATCTCAAAATTGCTGCTCTCGAAAACAAAGTAAGTGCGATGGATCATAATTTGTCCAGGATACTTCGTATTTTGGATAAACCTGACCCTAGCACTAAAACCCATGATGAGAGGTCGGTTAGGGATCCGAGAAAGGGGAAGGAACCGATGGAGTACACCGCGGAGTCAGATACGCGATCGAAGGAAAAGAAGACAGATAGCATGACTAGTAAGTTCAGGGGGCTCAAACATACTAATTGCAAAATTCTGAGGAGCCCAGAATCAAGCACACTTAAGGGACGTGGCCACACAGTTTCAACACCAAGCTACAGTCACACCAAGACAGACCAGAGGAATCTAATCGAGGAAAAAAGCAGAAGTGCCATAACTGCCGAGTCCGAGGCCAGAGCCGCCGAAGCTGAAGCCAGGGCTGCCGAGGCCGAGGCTAAGAAGGATAGTCTCCCTTGGAAGACTGAGCTCCTGAACACCCTAAAGGAACTTAGAAATCCACAGGGAGACCTGCAGAAGTCAAAAGACCCTAGAGACCAAGACTTGGAAGAACTTATCGACCAAGTTGACCCACCTTTCACGGAAGAAGTCATGAAGGCCGAGGTGCCTCAGAAATTCAAGGTACCTACATTCACACCGTATGATGGCAAGAAAGACCCTGTGCAACATCTAAACGCCTACAAAAGTTGGATGGACTTCCACGGCGTCTTAGATGCAATCAGGTGCCGAGCATTCTTTTTCACTCTAACAGGATCAGCCAAGCACTGGTTTGAAAGGCTAAAAAGGAGATCCATCAGTTCGTTCAAGGAATTAGCCCGAGCGTTCCTTGCACAGTTCATGGGAGCAAGGGAACAACGCAAGCCTCACATCAACCTCTTAACAATCAAGCAACAGCCAGGTGAGAGCTTGCGTGATTATATAACGCGTTTTAATGACGGAGCACTGCAAGTTGAGGGATACAGTGAGGGAGCAGCCCTAGTAGCCATAACAGCCGGACTGGAAGACGAAAGATTGCTCAACTCAATAGGTAAGAGTCAACCTCGAACCTATGCAGAGTTTGTCTCTCGGGCACAGAAATACATGAGCGCAGAGGAGCTGCTCAAGTCAAAGAAGTTAGAACGAGAACACAAAAGGTATTCTTCATCTGACAACGACAATAAGAGGGACAAGAGGCAGCGAACAGACGAAAGAAGCCGAGGCCGACCAGACAATGGCCGATGCCGACCAGACCAAGGAGACTATTTGAAGAAGTTTGAAAAGTACACCCCTACTTCAATCCCATAGGAGCAGATTTTGATGGAGATACGAAATACAAACCTGCTCAATACGCCTAGAAAGCTGAAGTCAAATCCTGACAACAGAGACAAAAGCCAGTATTGTCTCTTCCATCGAGATCACGGACATTCGACTAGGAATTGCATTCAGCTAAAGGATGAGATTGAAGCGTTGATCTGGAACGGATACCGAAGGAGTTCACCACAAAGGCCGAGGCTGACCAGAGATGGCCAAGGCCGACCAGAGATGACCCAGGCAAAGATGGTGGTGGACCTCTTCTGGAAATCCATTGAGGACCAAGACAGACTCTCCTATGGCCGAGGCCGAGGCTGAGCTCCACCATACTTCATGTCAGGGTTAGGGACAACATCCTGGAGGACACACTAAGCCTTAGTTTAGGGAATTCTGGTTTTCTTTTAATTATTGCACATTTATCATATAATCAGAGCATTGTCGCTCATTTTACTCTTGGTAGGTAAGAGTAGACCTTTCCCTTTTGCTTTACCATTAAATGTAAACATTACCGTTAATGTTAGGACCTAGACGTTCCCTTGTCAAGGCTTAGAGTGTTCTTCAAGGAATGTACGAAGACGTCAAGCGAGCCTAAGCTTTTCAGCTTAGTGCCCACGCCTACATGCGAGCCCATAGTGCCCACGCTTCATGCGAGCCTATGGTGCCCACGCCTACATGCGAGCCCATAGTGCCCACGCCTACATGCGAGCCCATAGTGCCCACGCTTCATGCGAGCCTATGGTGCCCACGCCTACATGTGAGCCCATAGTGCCCACGCTTCTGCGAGCCTATGGTGACCATGCCTACATGCAGCCTATAGTGCCCACGCTTCATGCGAGCCTATAGTGCCCACGCCTACATGCGAGCCCATAGTGTCCACGCTTCTGCGAGCCTATGATGCCCACGCCTACATGCGAGCCCATAGTGCCCACGCTTCTGCGAGCCTATGGTGCCCACGCCTACATGCGAGCCCATAGTGCCCACGCTTCTGCGAGCCTATGGTGCCCACGCCTACTTGCGAGCCTATAATGCCCACGCTTCATGCGAGCCTATAATGCCCACGCCTACATGCGAGCCCATAGTGCCCACGCTTCTGCGAGCCTATGGTGCCCACGCCTACATGCGAGCCTATAGTGCCCACGCTTCATGCGAGCCTATGGTGCCCACGCTTCATGCGAGCCTATGGTGCCCACGCCTACATGCGAGCCCATAGTGCCCACGCTTCTGCGAGCCTATGGTGCCCACGCCTACATGCGAGCTTATAGTGCCCACGCTTCATGCGAGCCTATAGTGCCCACGCCTACATGCGAGCCTAAGCTTTTCAGCTTTGTGCCCACGCCTACCTTGCGAGCCTAAGTCCACAAGCTTAGAGCCCACGCTAATGCACACGAGCCTAGACTACCAAGTCTACCTCCTCTCAAAGCTCAAACACTTCATGTAAGCCAAGCTCACCCGGCAGAGGCCGAGGCCGAGCATAAAGTTTAAAGGTATTCTCCTCTTAACTCAACTATGCTTTATGTCGTAGTGAACATTTACTTGAGATTGGGGACTACAAAGGGGATATGCACTCCCTATTAAACAAAAAGTAAGCAACAGGGGATATGCACTCCCCTATTAAACAAAAGGCACCTTGGCTAAGTATGCATTACTAAAAACTACATACTCTAGCCAATTCTCTCATTATTTTCCTACAAGGACTAACATACGAATGCAGGGAGCTGGATTTTGAGCTAACAGGGGTCCGAGGCTGAGGCTGACCCTAGCCTCTTCCCTCATTCTTCTTTTGCAGAAATTAACATTTTGATGCAAGATTGTTAAATCTTCTGCTTCTCCTATTTTTTACTTGTGGATAAGCCCTGGATCTGGAATGATGCACTTCGACTGACTCAGCACGTGGGTCTTCGAAAAATGCTCGGCCTCATCCCAAGGCCGAGGCCGAGGCTTGGCCAACGGGTCCTCCAACAACTTTCGTAATCTCTCACCTTTCTCATTTTTATTTCACCTAACCCCTATTCAGGGAGTTTTGCTTTGTCCAATTTGATCTTCCTTGCAGGATGGCAATAAAGCTACACATAGGTCAGCACAAGGCAAAGTTCAGTACTCTTAAATCGGGCTTAAGGAGCTCTACCTATAGTAGTAAGTCGCACCTGAATCCCAATTCAAGAGTGGGGGCTTAATGTTATAGGTAATTTTGGACCACTCCGGTGTACAAGGAGCTAACGAGGACAACTGGGCAGAAATAAGCCAAAGAGATGGATCCTAGAGGCAAAACCAGCAAGTAAGACGAGCCAAGACCGAAGGGGTCGGGCCCTAGGCCGATGCCGAGGCCCATGGTCGGCCTCGACCATGGACCGAGGCCAACCCTCGGCCCCCGCAAGCCGCCCCGGTTCTGCCTAGTTCGACCCGAAACGCCTCCGAATTCCTAGAAACCCTAGGAGGATGAACAAGTATTTATACCCCTCTTCGCCACTGAAGAAGGGGACCCGAACTCTTAACCCTAAACACTATTCCCTATTCTCTACTCTCTCCTCTTGCTCTTACTTTCCGGCTTCCCGCCGTTCTGCTTGCTGACTTAAGCATCGGAGCCGGTGTGGCTAGCACCACACCGGTGTGCAGGTTTATCGTCTTGCAGGCCACGTCTTCCCCCTCATCTACAAATTTACCGTTGATGGCACGTGACGGACGGGTGAGTTCCTCCTGGCCAGATTTTGCCATCAACACTTATAATAGAGATTCAAACCTAGTATGGTTTAACACGTAAAATGAACCTATTTTCGCAGTTGTTATCGTCTTTTACAAGAGAAATTAGTAGGTGCTCCCGGTGCAATGAGGTGGATAGTTTTGCACCGTTGGATGCAAGAGAGAGAAATTGTAAAAGTATCTTGATTTTGCATCCAATAGTTATTAGGGACAAACAAAATTATTATTCAATATTGCATTGCACCCAAAACACCTAATAATTTTTCCTTTTATAAGGGAGCTTTAACGGGAACATGCAAACTATGAAATATTAGAGAGGTAATAATATCCATCTTATTAATCAAGGGAAAACCTCTCAGCTTAAATACATCACAATAGTTAGTCGGTTGTACAATAAACAAACTAACCGAAGCTAACTGAATAACAGAAATACAAACAAAAATATTAAGCTGATAGTATTCTGTAATACACCCCCCTCAAGATGGACCATGAATGTTCATGATTCCCATCTTGATCATGAAGGAATGAAGGGTGGAAGGGGTCAAAGCTTTGGTAAACATATCAGCAAGCTGCAAGTGTGATCGAATGGGAAAAAGCTTCAGTAATCCCTTGTCAATCTTGTCACGAACAAAGTGACAATCAATCTTGATATGTTTCGTTCTCTCGTAGAATGTAGGGTTGCTGGCCATGGATATAGCTGCACGATTATCACAGTAGACAATAACAGGAGTTGGAGCGTTGATATGAAGATCAATCAATAGATGAGTTAGCCAAGTTATCTCACTGGACACAGTGGCTAGCGCACGGTATTCAGCTTCAGCAGATGAGCGTGATACAGTAGCCTGCTTTTTTGTCTTCCAAGAAATAATGGACTCGCCCAAAAAGACACAGAAGCCTGTGACAGATTTGCGTGTATCGAGGCATGACCCCCAGTTAGAGTCTACAAAGGCCTTGAGCTGAAAATTCTAAGAAGCACGAAGAAGAATTCCTTGCCCAACAGTACCCTTGAGATACCGTAAAAGATGATTAACTGCAACTAAATGTTGAGAAAAAGGCTTAGCAATATATTGGCTAAGCTTATGGACAGCAAAACATATATCAGGACACGAAATTTGTAAGTACAAGAGGCGTCCAACGAGCCGTCTGTAGTGAGTAGAATCTTCATCAGACAATGGAATACCAGAAGATGCAGAAATTCGTAGGTTTGGAACCATTGGGTGAACAGATGGTTTAAAGGCAAGTGAACCACAGTCCTCTAAAATTTGGAGACAGTACTTGCGTTGGGAAAGATATATCCCAGCAGATGATCTAGACAACTCCAAGCCAAGAAAGTATTTGACGTTACCAAGATCCTTGAGCATGAAGTGAGACTGTAAAAGTTGCTTGACAGTAAAGATATTAGATGGAGATGGCCCTGTAATGAGGATATCGTCAACGTATACAAGTAAAGCAATGAAAGAGGAGCTGGTACCCTTTGTAAAAAGGGAGCAGTCAGCTTTGGATTGACTGAAACCATTGGCAAGTAAAACAGAGGAAAATTTGAAAAACCACTGCCTTGATGCCTGTCGTAAGCCGTATATTGATCTGTTTAACTTGCAAGCTAATGGAACATTAGAAGCGGATTTTTGGGCTGCATAATATCCCAAAGGCAAGCTCATATAAACTTCCTCAAAAAGGTCTCCATTAAGGAATGCATTATTAATATCCATTTTGGCAAGGGACCATCCATAAGAAGCAGTGAGGGAAAGCAAGAGTTTGACTGTGGCGAACTTTGCAACAGGAGAAAATGTATCAGTGAAGTCAACACCCTCTTGTTGGTTGTATCCTTTTGCAACCAACCAGGCTTTGTAGCGATCTACGGTGCCATCAACCTTATATTTTACCTTGTATATCCATTTGCAACCAACTGTATGCTTGCCAGGTGGTAAGGGAACGATACTCCAAGTAGAAGTGCGCTCTATAGCCTCTATCTCAGCATCCATTGCTTTCCTCCACGGTTCAAGCTTCACTGCCTGATGGAAATATGAAGGCTCATATACGGCAGATACATTAAGTGTAAAATGCTTGTGAGATGGAGCCAGATTGTCATAAGACAAGTAGTTCTCAATAGGATAGAGAATACTAGGTGTGGAATGCTGAACAGATCCACAATGATAGTCTTGAAGGAAACCTGGCCGAGCATGCGTGTGTGTGGAACGTCTGAGAGATGTTATAGGTGGCTGATCAACAACTGGTTGTGTGTGCCGAGTATTATCAGTTGTCTGATCATGAATTGATTCAGGAGGCAACATATCAGAAGGTTGATTGTTAATAAACAATTCGGAAGCTATCTGAGACACAGATGAAGGAGCTGTTTGATCACTAGATAACTGCTCAGCATCTGAAGTGACTGGAGTGTTCGGTGTGAGAGTTGGTTGCTCATCATTGATGTGTGGTTGTTCAGCAACAGAGGTAAATTCTGAAAGTAATGGCTCTAAAACAAGACATGGTAAAATGTGGTTAGGAAAAGGATCAGGGACATCATCATCAACGAGTCCTTGATCATGAAAAGGAAACAGATCCTCAAAGAAGACCACATCTCTCGAAATAAAAATTTGCGCTTGACAACATCATATAACCTGTAGCCCTTGACCCCAGGAGGGTAACCAAGGAACACACACAAGAAGAGCCAAAAAAATCAATTGACAGATTCTTATCATGCAGCAAACAACTCACCGATATCAAGTTATAGGCAAATCTTGGAACAAACAGAACATCCTTTAGCAATAACTGATCTGAAAGTTGAATATCTCTAACATGTTCAACAGTAACACGAAAACCAGTTGGTAGAATGACAGAAGCTCCATGCACTCGACGCCAATTATGAAAGAATTCATGGTGATGACAAATGTGCCTAGATGCTCCAGAATCTAGTATCCACGGATTTGATTTAGACACATTCGATGAAGAAAACGATGAACAAATACCTGCAGTATGCGTGAGGGTTGAAGCTGCAGTGATCGGTTCCGTTTTGGCGGCTTGGATATGAGTGCTGAGTAATTCCATCAACTGAGTGTACTGGCTTGAACTCAGACTAGAGAAGAAGTTAGTTTGAGGCTGAGACACAGCGTTCGCCTCAGCAGGCTTAGTTCCAAATTTCTCGTTGGAAGGAGAATTATTGTTTCGAAACTTATAGCCCGACGGATAACCGTGAATCTTGTAGCACTTATCAACCACTTGTCCTTTGATGCCACAATGGGTGCATATGGGACGTTGATTTTCCTTTCTTCGAAATCGATCATTGCCCTGTTTCCTCGATGCTTCTGGAGTAGCAGCAAGAGCAATGCTATCAGAGGGATTAGGGCTAGGGATGCTACCCGCGGTCCGCTGGTGTTCTTCTTGAATGATCAGTGCAAAAACTTTCGTGATGTCTGGAATTTGACTCATTATAAGGATTTGGGCACAAACGGCTTCATAAGAGTCTCCGAGTCCCATCAGGAAAATCATTACAAATTCCGATTCCATATGTTCGACGACTGGCTTGATTCCTCCACATGTACAATTGCAAGTTGGTCGGTAATCTGATACCATATGAAATATTAGAGAGGTAATAATATCCATCTTATTAATCAAGGGAAAACCTCTCAGCTTAAATACATCACAATAGTTAGTTGGTTGAACAATAAACAAACTAACCGAAGCTAATTGAATAACAGAAATACAAACAGAAATATTAAGCTGATAGTATTCTGTAATACAAACTTTTTTTATTTACATGTTATAAAATGGATATTATTCAATATTTTGGGATAGATGACCTAAATCTTATAAATTCTTAATTAAAAGTTTCCAAGGGCATTGAAAACAAAAAATTACCAATGCCCCTAGAAGATTAGTTTTTTTTTTTTTTTTTTTTTTTTTTTTTTTGGTATTTAACCTCTTGACTCTACTATATGTATTACTAATCCAAATGGTATAATGAATATTTGAAATGATGTTAATCTAACAACACTGAATCATATTCTGTAAGAATCTAACCTATTTTAAAGTATTTTATTAAAAAAAAGGTTGGCGACTTTAATTTTATAGACTTGGATTAATTTTTACCTGAGATGTCTAAAAAATTGAATAAATTGACCTTATCAAATAAATTGTGGTGGTTAAATTACTCCTAATTAATTTTTTCTAGGATTTTTCTGTATGGAGAAGAATTTCATGCTAATTCTATAGTATAAAATTCTTCCCTTCAAAGCATCAATGTTTGATAATAATGTTGGTTGGGTTCCCTTTCTTTTTAAATTTAAAATTTTTGTTTATTTATTGCTTTTGGAACAAATGTATTTCTTGTATTTTTTTTCTCATGTTTTAGGATCATTTTCAAAATTATATATAAATTTTACGCGAAAAAATTGTTCCCAATTTTTTATGCCAACTTTGCAAAATAAATTGCCAAAGCGAGCTTAGCTCAACGGTAATTGACATGTACCCTTGACCATGAGGTCAGAGGTTCGATTCTCCCCACCCTGAATGTTGATGTACTAAAAAAAAAAACTTTGCAAAATAAATGAAGTGATTATTTTATAGATTATAAAAGGGGCTAAGAGGGGAGAATCTTTGTCTTCCTATTTTGCCCCTACATTTTTATAAATTCATGTTTTGTCCTTCCCGTCGAATAGTTGCAATTGTTAGAAAGTGTCCATTGGGAGAGTTTCATCCATTGGAATTGGTTACACAATGAAACAATGTATTCTTTCGCATTTGGACATGATCTGGACTATAAACGTGAAACATCACGATCTAATGGTGGGCTATGGAGAATCTTTGTCTTCCTATTTTGCCCCTACATTTTTTATAAATTCCTGTTTTGTCCTTCCGGTCGAATAGTTGCAATTGTTAGAGGTGTCCCTTGAGAGAGTTTAATCCATTGGATTTGGTTACACAATGAAACAATGTATTCTTTCGCATATGGACATGATCTAAACCATAAACGTGAACCATCACAATCTAATGGTGGGCTATGTTGAAGAAATTTGCCTTCCAATTTTACCCTTAAAATGTTTATAAAATCTTTTTTTTTTCATTCTTTTGGAATAGCTGTAACTGTTCGTTGTTCCTTGAGAGAATTTAATCCAATGGAAGTGGTTATACAACAAAGTAGTGTACCCAATCATTTCATGTATGGTTGTGGTCTAGACTATGGATGTGAAACATCGTGGGTCTAATGGTGGGCTATGAAGGAGAATATTTGCCTTATTGTGTTGCCCTTCAAATTTTTATAAAATCATTTTTTTCTTCTATGATAATAGTTGTAACTATTTGTGCTGAGGTGTTCGTTGGGAGATTTTAGTCCAATGGAGTGGTTACACAACAAGACAGAGTATTATTTCTTGTATAGTTGTGATTTAGACGATATATGTATAACATCACAAAAAATATGAAATCATTAAAATGAAAATTGTTTTCCATATATGTTTTACAATATCAAAATATTAACCTATCATTTAATAAAAGGAAAAATACACTTTTAGTCCCTGAGGTTTGGATTAGGTTTCATTTTGGTCCCTGAGTTTTCAAACTCAACAATTTAGTCCTTGAGGTTTGGTTTTACTTTCAATTTGGTCCCTCCATCCAATTTTCCATTAATAGTTAATGGATTGCTGACGTGGCAAAATTTTTTTATTAAAAAATTACTTTTTAAGTTTTTAAAATATAAATATAATAAAATAATAATTATTTTATAAGTTTCTTATTTATTTTTTCCCTCTCTCTCCTTCTTCCTTTCACCCAATCCCTTCTTCATCTTTCTCCCACAACTATTTCTTCTCCGGCTGCTGTAAACACCGGCCTGTGCCGGCGGCTGCTAGCGACGATGATCGCTAGCGGCCAGCCGCCACCGAATTTTTTTTTTCTCTTTTTTTCTTTATTGCTTCTCTTTCTTTCTTCTCTTCTCTTTTCAAATCTATTTTTTAAAAAAAAAAGCCGGAGAAGAGGAGGAGGAATTTGTTTTTTTTTTCTTTTAAGAAAATAGTTTTGAAAAGAAAAGAGAAGAAAGAAAAAAAAATTGTCGGTGGTGGCGGCGGCCGCCGGCCGGTGTTTACAGCAGCCAGAGAAGAAAGAGTTGTGGGAGAAAGATGAAGAAGTGGTTGGGTGGGAGGAAGAAGAAGAAGAAGGAGAGAGAGTGAAGAAATAAATAAAAAAACTTATAAAATAATAATATAATAATAATATAAAATAATTATTATTTTATTATATTTATATTTTAAAAAACTTAAAAAATAATTTTTTTAATAAAAAAATTTGCCACGTCAGCAATCTGTTAACTATTAACGGAAAATTGGATGGAGGGACCAAATTGAAACTAAAACCAAACCTCAGGGACTAAATTGTTGAGTTTGAAAACTGAGAGACTAAAATGAAACCTAACCCAAATCTCAGGGACTAAAAGTGTATTTTTCCCTTTAATAAATTAATTATTTGCAAAAAATTTCGCTTTGTACCACATATATATATATATATATATATATATATATATATATAAGAATTTTCATGGAAAAGTGATAATATGAAAACATTAAAAAAATTATTGCAATGTGTAACTTTTAAAAATTCACTAAAACCAGCTAAAAGTGAGCCTAGTTCAGCGGTAATTGGCATGTATCCTCACCCAAGAGGTCAGAGGTTCTCACGTGCAAATGCACGTGTTTCACGACTAGTTTGAATAAAAGCATCAAAATATAACATTTCAGAATATTATATCACAATAATTTACTTTGACTCATAACTATTTTAATCAAAATAGTCCGCATAAAAATTTACTTCATCCTTGCTATTATATTTTCAACTGCCATTTAATAGATTATTATTATTATTATTATTTTGAGAAAAGGAATTGGATTTCATTAAGAAGAGATATATCCCCGAGGGGTTACAAATATTTGTCGCTCGTGGAGCGACAAGTTAACCATCCACTCCAGATAGTTTCCTAGGCAACAAAACGACATTGAAGATAAACCTAATCTTGCCAGCTTATGGGTGAATACATTATATTTCCGACAAATAAATTTAAAATCCACCTTCCCGAAAGACTGACTTATTTCTTTAATATCCCACAGAGTCGCTGAAATACTAGAGTCACCGTGGATCTCCCATTCGATCGCTTTGATTAGTATCATTGAAACCGACAAAACCGTAACACTATCAATGTCCAGTGATTTCACCAATCGCAATCCTTGTAAAATAGCTACTACTTCCACTTCCAATGGCGAGGAACAAACAGCCGAAACCAACGTCTGCACCGTTTGGAGATTACCTTCTTTATCCCGCACCACCGACCCAATTCCACTATTTCGCATTGATCCTTGAAAGGCCGCATCCGTACGCAAAATACAATCTTCCCCTTGTGATATAATTCTAGAAACATCTTCCACAGATTGACTATGAGCTACTCCCTTTGGGTTCGCCTTCTGAAATTCATCCAAATAATTGTGAATCTATTCGCTTCTTAAACTAACCGTAGGAATTGGCCGATTATGAATGAAATTATTTCTATCATTCCATATTGCCCATGCCCCCACACAGAGACGTTCCATATCTGAATCCTTATTACTTCCCAACCATAACCATCTATCTTGAATGTCAATAGGGGATGTCAGAATTGTAACCAAATTAGGAAGAAGGATCTCCCAAATCTCACGGGCTCTCACACACTGGAATAGCGCATGGTCCGAAGTCTTGAATTCCTTTTGACATACTGGGCAATTTCCCGTACAGGAACATGATGATTCCACAGATTAACCATAGTTGGGATTGAATTGTGAAATGATCGCCAAACAAATAATTTAACCTTACTCGGCACGCATAATTTCCAAAGTTTATTCCACCATTTTGTCCCACTCCCTTTATCTGACAATGAAACATCACTAACATTCCTCATATTGAGTTTATAGCCACTCTTCACCGAGTATTCACCCCTCCTATCATAATGTCAAATCCATTTATCAGGGGCGTTTCTGCTTATCGGAAGATTTCGAATCACATCAACATCTTGCTGAATTACACACTGATATAGTTTCTCCAAATCCAATTATAAAGACGGTGTTATAAACTACGCTACCATCGCATTTTCCATTGAAGATATAGGAGATGAGATAACCTTAAAGGTTGTGGGCTTGGGAAGCCAGGGATCCTTAAGAATATGAATCGTCTGCCCATTCCCCAAATTCTTCCTAATACCTCTTTTTAGCAACTCCAAACCCCACACAAATCCCTTCCAAAAGAAAGAAAAAGACGAACTAACCGAAACATCTAACAAATTCGAGTTCGGGAAGTATCGCCCACGCAGAACATTGGATATTGTAAGATTCGGATTGCACAACACCCTCCATGCCTGTTTCGCAATCATCGCTTGGTTAAAACAAACTAAATCCCGGAAATTCAAGCCACCATCCTCCTTAAGCTTATAGAGCACCTCCCATCGCTTCCAATGCATCTGCCTCTTATCCATTCGAGATCCCCACCAAAATCGGGCACACAGAGACGATATTCTTGTTAAGATTCCTTTAGGTATCCTAAAACACCCCATGGCATATGTAGGAATTGCTTGGATAATACTTTTAATTAACACCTCCTTTCCTCCTTGGGAGAAAAATTGGATCTTCCATCCCTGAAACAAGCCCCATACTTTATCCACCAAAAACTGGAAATCTCTAGTCTTGCCACAAGTGAACTTCAAAGGTAAACCAAGGTAAACACACAGTGAAACTGACATCGTCATCAAAAGAATGTTGCTTAAGTAGCTCATGGTATCGTGGGGTACATTTTTAGAAAAAAATACCACAGATTTTTTAACATTAACACTCTGACCTGACACTTTTTCATAATCCTTCAATATAGATTTAAAAAACCCAAATTCTTTTGTCGCAGCTTTAAGAAACACTAAACTATCATCTGCAAAGAATAGATGAGAAATTTTTGGACAAGACCTCGCAATTGAGATGCCAACCATATTTCGCCTTCTTGCCGAGTCCAATAGCCCGGATAGACCTTCAGTGCAGATTAAAAATAAATACGGCGATAGCGGATCACCTTGTCTAATTCCACGAGATGGCTTAATCATACCAAAAGCTTCCCCATTAAGAAGGATAGAAAAAGTAGGCGTCGTTATACACTTCATAATCAGATTAATCCAAGTAGCATTAAATCCTAGTTTGGCCATAATCTGGCTGAGGTACGACCACTCCACCCGGTCATAGGCTTTACTCATATCAATCTTTAAAGCTACATAGCCTATTTTACCCGTTTTCTTATTGTTTAAGAAATGCAACATTTCATGGCCCAAAATCATATTATCTGTAATCGATTGACTAGGAATAAAAGCAGACTGACACTCATCTATTATGTCCTTCAGAACAACCTTAAGCCGGTTAGCTATGACCTTAGTAATAATTTTATAAGAAACATTGCATAAACTAATTGGTCTATAATCAGAGACTAACCTTGGCTGTCGTGACTTCGGGATTAGCACCAAATTTGTATGATTCCATGCCTGCACTGATGCATCCGTGTTCAAAATTGACAGACAGTTTGAGATTGTGGGCCCTAAGACAATCTCCTTGATTTTGTCTCGAACCTCATTAATATCATTTTTCAACCTTTTGTTCTGACAAGATCCCCAACCTCGTTATTCAGAAGCACACTTCTTTAAAACAACATGCAAAGGTCGTGCCTGATTACGGTCACATTCCCACGACCCATATCGAGAAATAATATTTTCACAATCCTCATGTCGAGTCCACCATTCCTCAAATTTAAACGGCCTTAACCGCCTTGTTATGTGCCTCCCCTAGTCACACCCCTCCAGACTAAGCTGAATTGGTCGATCCAAGTTGGTTACATGGAGGTCCTCGAATAAAGATGAGAAATTAGCATTAGTAAGAAAACAATCTAGTCTCAAATGCACCTGAGCTCCCATGTGCCTTCTATTGCACCAAGTAAATCTACCCCCAGAGAATCCAAGATCCTTCAAATTGCAATCGTCCAAAACTTCACGGAAATTCGATATTTGCCTATTGTCTCTTTCTGGACCTCCCATCTTTTCATCCTGCCATAGAATTTCATTCAAATCCCCACCAATCATCCAAGCAGACTCATTGTGATCATAAAGACGACGAAGTAAATTCCAAGAATGGACACGTAAATTTGGTTAAGGATTTCCATACAAACCAGTAAATCGCCATTGTTTTTCATCCCAAACAATATCTGCATCAATATGGTGAATAGAGAAATTTCGAATAGATACAACAACATCATCTTTCCACAACAAACACAAACCTCCACTAAGACCAATACGATTGACCACAAAACAACTAAAATAATTCAAACGTACTTTCAATTTATTCAAAACAATCGACAAACATTTAGTCTCGGACAGGAAACATAAATGAGGATTTAAACGATGTAAATCATCGCATACACTACGGAATGCCCATGGGCTCCCCAACCCACAGACATTCCAACAAATAGTTTTCATAGCTCTTGACGGGGCTCCTCAACAGGCCCCGCCTTATTACAATCAAGTTCCATTTTAGTATGTTTAATGTTAACAAGAGACAACAAAAAAGGTCCATCCTTCCTCTTTTGGGATTCCTCCAAAGCATCAACTGACTTACCCAGCGGCACAAAACCCGCACGTGCTCTCTTCTTCCAAGCTCGCCCACGTCCTGCATACGAAGAACTCTTGTTTGGACTCAACTGCCTTTGCCCAGCATGCCCCACCAACCCGAATGTACCCTCCTCCATCACATTCGCAGGCTTGCCACTCTACATTGACATCCAAGTGACCTTTTAGGTCTGATTGGCCCAACGGCCCTTCAGCGCCTTTCTCCATATGCAACCCGCCAAAGCCCAACTCTTCTTCATCTTCAATTGGTTCTGGGTCACTTTCAATCTTCACCCCATTGTCCACAAAATCTCCTCAGTTCGGCCCACCGATTGGAATATGGACATTAATGTCTTCGATAAATGCCTGTTACAAATCTGCATCGGATCGTCATAATTGAGTGGCCTCTTTTCAACGTCCCTGTTCACCGAGAGTAATGGATCAGGCCCAATAAGAGCATTAATCTCCAACGACTGCGTTACAACAGGCCCATTAAAAGCATTAATCTCCAACGACTGCGTTACAACAGGCCCATTAAAAGCATTCAAAGGTTTTGATGTAGCAATTAAATTGTCTCCAACCGTTACAGATCCACGATCCTCCGCCATTTGCAACCCACCCTCCCTGAGCTTGCTCCGTCGAGAGAGCACTCCGGCCGCCACTGAGACTTCGCAGCCGTCTCAACAACCTTCTCCTTTCCTTTAAGACCTACCGTCAAAGCACCTCCAACCAAAGAATACAGCACTGGCATCAATTTCTCATGATGCAATCTTGAATTTTCTTTCGATGGTTCCACTATCCTAATACCACGTTGAACTGGTCTAGGTCTCTCCTCCACTGGAACAGAGATCGGAGATACGACTAAATCCAGACGTTGGCTTCTAGGAGTAGCTCGAACCGCCTCCCTTCCCAAGTCATGTTCTGCACCACATGACAAAATCAGCCCTTTCCCTGAGAATTTAAGCCATTCCTCGTATTGCATCGGAGAATTCATCCCCTGCTCCGAAGTCCGAACGAATTAGTCGGTCACAGTCTCGGGAAGCAAGACCTATTATCCCACAAAAACCACAAAGCTCCGACAAGCGTTCATAACGGAACGAAACCCACAAACCGCTAAGAGGACCATCCGAATATATGTGAATTCCCCTCCTAATTGGACGAGAGAGGTCAATACGAACACGGATTCGGAGACTAGCTCCCCAAAAGAGAAAGCCATTGCGAGAATCCACCTCTTCAAAAACTCCCACCGCATTCCCTATTCCTTCTGCCATGGTTTGATTAAACCAATCAAGAGGCAAATTGAAGACATGAATCCAGAAAGCCACGAAAGAGAACAGATGATCAGTAGGCTTCAATCCCCTGATTGGAAGCTCCAATACAAGAAGAAATTTCTCAAAACTCCAGGGATCCTACCGCAGAACATGAAACCTATCCGCATCATGGACAAAACGGAAAATAAAAAGATTTTTCCGCAACCGATCTACCTGCAACCCTTGATCAAGCTTCCATGCCACCGTGAAATTCCGCCTCATCACCTCTGCTTCCAGAGGTCGGTGACAGAGAAGTTTGCCCAGAAGATAGAATCCAAGAAATTGCCCTGAACGATCAATAGCCTCTCTGTCCGCAACCACCGACGACTCTTCCTCCTCCGACGTCAAGCTCAAACGAGCCCACTCCTCAACCAGACCAGAAGGATCCATACAGCTAAATAAAGGAGAAACGAAAATTAAAAACCAGAGAAAAGGGTTTAGAGTTACCACTAAAACCGATGGAGCTCCTCAACGCCCCCAATTCCTCTGATATAGCAGCCCCATGGCTGAAGTTTCGCAGGAGAAATCCCCCAGATATGCTAACGAATGAAACAGGACACAAATACTGCGCTTCCATCCGTAAGAAGCTAAATATCCGCCAAAAAACGATCTACCGAGAATATGCCATTAAGACGGCCTTCTGACATCAACACCGGCATTATCGCCGAGATTCGATCTCAATCTTCACTGGAAATCGCCTCTCTCGGTATTCATTCATTTGATAAAGCCTATTAGATTATTATTATTATTATTATTATTATTATTATTATTATTATTATTATTATTATTATTATTATTATTTGTGAAAAGGGATTAATAGAAATTTCATACTTTACACATTTTTGTTTTAAATCACATATGTAAGAGATCTAAAATGCTGAAATTTATGTTAGTGCAACGTAAAAAATTTAAAATAAAAGTAAAACTGACTTTCAAAATAGAATCTGAATAAAACATTTTTTAAATGGATTTTTTTAGTTCGAATAAATGTACAGGTAGAGCTCCAATCTTTCAATCTTACAAAAGTTAAGAAATGACTTATTCATTGAGTGTCATAATGATCTAATTTTTTAAAAAAAAATAAAATGGTTAAATGTACTAGTCTATAATCTTTTAAGAGTTATTCTCTATTTAGTTATAAATGATTTAAAATCCTTAATGTATTTAAAATGGCCAATTATATCCTTCCAAACTTATGCATAATTAAATTGTGATCCAAATGTTATGAAACAAAAGAAGGCTGAAACTTTTTTTTTTAGAATAAAAATGGCTCAAACTTGAGCATTCACAAAATAATGTACAGCTGTGTATTAGTATGTTATTGAAATAATACTTTTAACAACACATAAAAGATTGATTGGATGTATTTAGTGAAAAAGAAAATAGAGAATTTAACTAAAGAAAAGGAATAAAATAAATAAAGAAAAAGGATTAGCGGTTAAGATATTGCTGCGGTGCAGGTGTGGCAGTGTAATGGATAAAGGAAGATGAGAGTTTGCGTTGCAAGTTGAAGACAGACAGCCGGCTTGCGTCACTGATAACACACATGTATGTGCGTTATTTAGCCTTAAAAGCTTAGGCAATTGTTTGGAAAGAAAGGACTTTATGTCTAAAATCTTATCATTCTAAGTCATTTTAACAAAAGTGGTAGAAACATGTAGGAAATCTTAGAATTATAGAATTTAAGCCTAATTTGTACAAAAAGAGATTATTTTGTAAAGAATTTATCCAAGTAATGTCTTTGTGCAGGAGTCTTTGCGAGGATAATGTGCCCGCAAGAGGAGATAAAGGTTGGCGGAGAAAAAAAGTTAAAAGCTGCAAGATTGCACTTGCATCTGGACCTGAGGATGTGGTGAATGCGATCAAGTTGCGCCCGCAAAGCCATATAAGGAAAGAAGCCCCATGCTGAAGACAGAATTTTCAAAGCGAAACACAGAGTAAATTACGCCTGAGTTGCGGCCGCAACTGGGATTTCCGTCAGAATACTGAGATTTGTGGGATTTGCACAAAATCATTCGGAAATTCCCCAATTCGACATCAAATCTTCAAGGATCATGGATTCTTACCTTCCAATGCCTTCTCACTTTGATCTCGGCAGCCAACCTTACCTTCCATGGTCTATAAAAGAGGACCAAGGTGCAAGAAGCAAGAGGAGCTCGGTGCTTGAAGTTTTCGTTCTTAGGATTTATTTTAGTTCTCTCTTCTCACCTTGTAACCACTGCGAGTTTCAGATCCCTCAGTCTCTATCGGCTCTTTTATTCGAAAGAAGAAGAAGAGAAAGGCTTGTCTCTCCTTGAAAAATGGCAAGAGCTAGCTAGATAGAGAGAGAGATCCTTAGTTGAGTCTTGTTGTTATTTTATGCTTTGTACTCTTCAATTTCCAACATTTTGTATTTGTTTTCATTTACTTTTGGTTGTAAGTTAATCTTTTGTACTCATCCCATTCTTTAATAGTAATTCATTATTTTTCTCTTCATGTCGAGTTTGTTTTTCATTATGTTTTGCAATTCTTTTCAATCATGAGCTAAGCTTCTATTTAGGGGTTCAAATATGTGGATTCCTTGAATAGAAGAAAGCCTCGCCTATGCAAAAGCAGCCTTGCTTCCTCTAGCATTGTTTGTCTTTGTTAAAATTAAGGTTTAAATGTTAGCTTTAACTGATCACTTAGGTTAGCATAGTTTGCATTTAACTGATGGTCGAAAGGTTGGAGTTAAAGGCGTGGGTTCGCAAAGCAATAGTGGAAAATATCCTAGAAATAGGACTTTGACTAATTGCATCCTAAAAATAGGACTGGAACCACTAGGGTTTTAAAAGTCGTGAGTATTATTTATCTAAGTTTCAGCTAGCCCTAGAAATAGATCTCTAGCTGGCTTAGTCTTTTGACGGAGTTGGACTTAACTCACAATTTGGTTGTTAGAGAATTGCGGGCACAAATTGGGATATGCTATCTGCACCATGTCTATGTGGGCAGCATAGATAGTGTGTCTCAGCCCTCTACAATGCCTGAGTAAATTGCGGGGACATAGGTGGAAGTGATCTCTAACGCTCAAGGTTGAAACTGTTTGAATTTCCCTACTTATCTCATTGATATTTTTATCTGTTTTTACTTCTTGTCTCTTTGTTTTTGTCTTAAAACCAAAACCCCAATCAACTATTTTTATTTGGTTACCAAGCGTGGTCGCAAATTTAGAGGAGGTTCATATTTTATAGAATCGTGTGTTAACTTAGCTAGTCACCATCTCCTTTGGGTACGATATCCGAAATACTTTCCACTTTATTACTTGATAGTGTATACTTGCACTTAAGCAGGCTGTTGCGCATTATCAGCGACACCCCACGACCAAGTTTTTTTGCTTCGTTTCTGGGGAGATTTCAGTAAAACGGTTGATTAATACAAGTTTTTGTTTTTGTAAAGTAGGAATTGCGATCAGTTTGCGATTCAAAAATCCTTTCTCACACGTCACTAAATCTTTTTGTAGGGATTTCTTTGTCGATTGAATTGTTGTATCCTCAAAAGACCTGAATATAATTTTGACCCTGAGATAGAGAAGACTTTCAGATAGTTGAAGGAACTACGAGAAGCTCAACAATAAGAAACCCCAGAAGGAATTTTTCTGCAAGAAATTGCGATGGAATAACCTGTTGGAGACCCTCTCGGTGCGCAACAAAGAGAAGCACAACCTAATAATGTGAAAAATCAAGATGTGGCAACAAATAATCTCATACTTATTGCAGATGAAAGGAATAGAGCCATAAAGGATTATGTGGCCGCAACTTTCTACAACCTCAATACAGGAATTGTTGAGCCAGTCATTGGTGCTAATCATTTTGAGCTCAAGCCAATTATGTTCCAAATAGGCCAATTTGTTGGACGTCCTAGTGAAGATCCCCACAAGCACATGAAGCAATTTTTGAGGATATGCAACTCATTTACGCTCAATGGAGTATCCAACGAGACCTTGCATTTGAATTTTTTTTTTCCATTTTCTTTATAGGGTAATGCAGAAGCATGGTAGATTATTTTCCACCGGATAACATCACCATATGGGTTGATCTTGCTGAAAAATTTCTCTTGAAATATTTTCCGCCCACAAAGAATACTCAAATCCGAGGAGAAATCATCACTTTTCAACAAGGACCACAAGAAGGGGTAGACACAACATAGGAACGTTTCAAGAAGCTAATAAGGAAATGTCCACACCATGGCTTGCCTGCATGTCTTCTTGTAGAGCATTTTTAAATGGACTGACTCTAGCTTCTAAGGCAGTAGTCAACGCATCAACTAACGGTTCTTTTCTTAAAAAGACCTTAAATGAGGCTAATGAAATTCTAGAAACTATTGTTGCAAACCACAGCCAATGGGGAGAGGAAGAAACACCTTCAAGGAGTATGTTACGATCCAAGAAGCCAATCATATAAAGACACTCTCAGAATGGATGCTGACTATGAATGATATTGATAGGACCTAAAATTTTCTATTTTACTGCCCTAATCTAGACTTGTTAGGATTATTTTATGCTTTACTTGTTCTATTTGCAGGTTAATTGAGTATAGGTCGTGTTGGGAGCCGATCACACTAATTGGTGTTAATTCTAGCCAACTAAGGAGTTTTTGGAGCCATCTCGATGTCTTGGACGACGAGGCGGTGAAAAGACCCTATTATGTTGAAGAGGGCCTGAATCGTGACACCAAAAAGCTAAAGATTGAGCCCCGAACCGAGTTGAACCGAGAAAGAAGGCAGAATGTTGATTCCAGGGATGGCGTCAAGACGCTGCCCTTGGCATCTCGACACCAGTGCAAAAATTTCTGAATTGTAATTTCCGTGGCGTCGAGACGCTGCCTTATGGCGTCGAGACGCCAACACATTTTCAATATGTAGCCTCGGTTTAGTCCACCGTTAGGTTAGAATATTGGTCCCTTTTATGATTTCTTTGTAACTTTTACTTTTCAGCATGTTTGTAGACCATTGTTGGTCATTTACTATGGTTTCTTCAATGTTATCTATCGTCTTTACTTCATCTATGCGTAGCTAAACTTCTTTAGATCGTTGGATTGGATTAATGCTTTGATTTCTAACATTATTGGCTGAGTTTTCTGGTTTGTTCTTGGTGTTCTTGCTGTATTTTCATTTAGTTTTGCATGCAATCCCGTTTAAACCAATACACGACTGTTAGTTGAATAGGATTGATGCCCTATGCGATTATAGCTTGTGTATTCAATCAGTTGTTTATGATAGCCAATAGGTTGAAGCAAGCCACTCTCTACGCGAGACGACCCTTGATAGGCCTAGGATGCATGTTAAAGGTTATAGGATTTAGATTTAATTTGAATCTAGTTCTTATGCTTCCGGACCCACGATCCCAAAGCGGCTAGTTTTAATAGGTGGTTGTAAAATTACTTGTTAATAATCTAGTTAGATATAAGTAGTAATCGTTGCAGAGGTCTCGGACGGTTACTACATTATGCATAAGGGGTGGCGAGCGATAGAGCCCATATTAATTAATCTTGTTAATTGTCGAATTTACGATTAGCAAGTTAATTAGCACAGGTTAGTGTAGGGGGTCCTCCGAGTAACCCAAAAGCCGACCGAACTAATGAAATCGGTTAGAACAATCATTAGAGAAAACTAGGAAGCCAATGAATTAGAATCAAGCATAACAATCCAAATCCAACGATCTCCTTTTTATGTTATTTTTTTTTGTCTAATTTCTCTTTCGCATGCTTACTTTTCTGTCATTTAATATTAGTAGTATTTAGTTTTATTCTGTTTTATTTTATGTTTCCTCGTCTGTCACCATCTTTCGAAAAAACCCTTGTTTATTTGAGCACAAAATTCTATAACTACTAGATCCCCCTTCCCTGTGTTTGACCCCAGCCGCTATTGCTACAAATTTAGTAGTAGTGCCGTGGATTATAAATTTTATTTGGCGCGACCCTCGACAAGTTGCCCAGTCAGATATGCTCATGAATCTAACTATGGGAAATCAAGTTCAAGTTGCAGCCGTAAACCAAGTTTTAACCCCCATATGTACAACTTGCAATGAAGAACACTCATTTGAAGATTGTCCGCAAAATCCAACTTTAGTTTGTTTGGTAGTAGCGTAAAATAGAATAAATCCTTATTTTAACACATACAATTCTAGATGGAGACAACACCCTAATTTGTCCTGGGGAGGGCAAAATGCGAGCACATCAAATGCAACCCCATTTGTCAAGTATGGAGGACCAACCGGATTTAGTGGCCAGATGCAAATGAAGTTTGCACAACCTTTGCAACCGCAAATGCAGCAGTCAATGCAAGTGCAACCCCAATCCACAACTAACTTGGAGAATCTAATGACTAGGAATGATGCCGCAGTGCAAAGTCAAACAGTTTCCTTAAAGAGTCTTGAATCTCAGAATGGGCAGCTGGCTAAAGAAATGAGGAACAAACCAGTGCGAACCTGGTGCAGTGTTGGGCTGAATATGGATTTAGATGTTAGAAAAGATGGTAAATAAAGATTAAGAATAATTCAGCCAACCTAGTGCAAGTATACACTATCGCATGTAGTAATAAAAACCTTAGAAGTATTCCAAGGGTATCGATCCCACAAGGACTAAATTGGAAACACAGATTTGAAGAAGAAACTGTTTAAAGATTGCTTAGATAAGGTATCCAAAGAAATAGTTGATGATGATTTTTGAAAAATAAACAAAATAAAAAAGTAAAGAAAAACAATGATAAATAAGCGAGGTGCTCAATATAGTTTCAACCCTAAGATAAAATAACTCTAATCATTGCTTATTAACCGTAAGTCTATTCATGCATTGGGTCAGATTTAACTTCTATTTGGCCTTGCTCCCATGAACCGTTAAAAGGCTAAACGAGTACCGTTGTGCACATTTCTGTGACTCGACTCCGACATAGATAGTTCATGCATGCAATCTATAACCCTATAGTTGTTATAGGGTGCCTTAAGCAGCCTCGCTCTATAACACCGAATACACTCTTTCGAGCCATTTCTCCTATATTCACCTTTATGAAAATCGGTATTGTTGTCCCTTTCGAGATCAAACTTGCATAGCATGCAAAGTCTAAGTGATCAATTCAAACTCAACAAGATTCAGAATGATATTCAATAAAGAGCAACATGCAATGAATAGAACTTAAGCAAATAAACACTTTCAAGCTATTTTAACCATAAGGGAATTCACTATATTGAACCTCTCAATGGAACTTAGCTACGCATGATGAAATAAGATGCAAAAGAATAACTTTTCATTGACATAATGAATGTAAGAATACAAAAATAATGAAAAGAACAATTGCTGAAAATAAGGTGCAGTAGCTAAAACTAGGGTTTTTTTCTTTTATCCAATCCTTCTAAAGTTTGCTGGACTCTTTACTCTCATTTACAAGTGAGAATATGGTGAAAATGTCTACAAACACTCGGGTTTGATGTCTAACTAAAGGTTAGAATTCAGTCATCTAGGAAGGACCACGGGCATCCCTACTCATGGGCGTCTACTAGGGTTCTGTCACCACCCTCTTCTTCCCGGTGAGTTCTGCTTGGATTTCTCTTCGAATCAAGGCCTTATATATTGTAGGGAGTAGTTGAGAAGCCACAAAAAAGGTGCTGGTAGGTAGCCCAGTCAGTTTCGGAGTCAAAACAGCCGGTTAGGTGTGCAAAACACTCGTTCAAAACGACCCGCGACGGACTCGGAACTGCCTCTGTCTGTCCAGAAATGCGGTCGCATTTCTTGGTTTTTCCAGATATCTTCTGTTTTTCTGGAAAACACCAAACTAAGTCGAATTCATATCAAATGGGTCCTTTTAAGCACAAATAAGCATAATTTGACATATATGACTCTCAACTCCCTAATTCCTCAACTTTAACACTTTTGGAGCTCGAGAATAGTAAATTTGATCTAAAACATGCAACTTTGACAAGATAATGAGCAAAATATAAGGGTAAAATAGATATATTTTTTTACCCTTACCAGAACCCTACCAAGCAACACGGAAAATCCTAAGAGAGAAGGTCTAAGTAAGAATAAGGCCTCCATTGATCAAAAGTAATTCAAAAGTGAAAATTGTGTAAGATATGTATGTATGATAGTTTTGTTTTTGATTTGGTATCTATTTCGTGCTTTATTTTATTTTTCCTTTTTCTTAAAGCCAAAACATTTCAAAAAGATGGAACAAAAATGTTTAGAGTAGCGAAAAAACAAGAAAATCAAGTCTTGTGAACCAAGACTTGCATTTTCCAGATTTGCCAAAAATCTATAGTAAAATCTTCATTTAAGTCATGTGATTCTTCTTCAAAACTTTGTGTGCTTATCCCATGTGAGCATTCTAATCATTTTGAATAAGTGTGCAAAAGATAAATTAATTCAGGGAAAAGGAAATTGGAGGAAAGGCAGAATTTGCAACGTGAATGCAGTCGCAAAGCAACCCTGAGAATTTGATAGATCGTTGTATCTCCCCTGCGCGACATGTGGATGCGTCAGGTGCTACACGCAATATACCTGCCCACAGATGGATTAATTTCCAAACGGTAAAAATATTCAATTCTTAAACAATCCCTTTAAAATCTGACGAAATATTTTGATTCAAACCAAAGATTGCGAAAACAATTTGATCAGCAAAGATTTTTCTCTAGAAATCTTTTATTCGAAAATTCAAATTCAAGCCGTTAAAAATCAAATCAAATCAAATATTCTTTTTACCTATGACGAATAAATCATACAAAATACACTAATACAACCTAAAAATTATTAGAAATAAAATAAATATTAATTTAACAAAAGATAAAATCAAATCAACCAATTTAAATTAATCTTATAAAATCTAATTGCATCGAAAATAAAATCACACGAAAAATAAATCAGCGAAACTAAAATTCAAAATAATCAAATCTGAATAAAATCAAATGAAATAAAGCTAAAATAAAAAATTCGCAAAATCTAACCAAATAAAATCGAACAAAATACTGGGAGCTTAAAAATATTGTAATATGAATTGCTACACAAAAACCTTGCTCTCCTAATCTTCAACCAATGTTAGGGAATGATATTTCAAACGAAACTACTCACCCCAATAATGTTTTACACGCTGGCCGTTAACTTTAAACACTCTCCCATCTTGTTCATCTCTCAAAGTAATTGCTCCATGTGGAAAAACTTCCATAACAGTAAACGATTCAGACCATTTAGATTTTAATTTTCCAGGAAACAATTTTAATCTGGAATTATACAGCAAAACTCTCTGACCCTTAACAAATTCTTTAGGTTTTATCTTTTTATCATGCCAACATTTTGTCTTTTCTTTATACATTTTAGCATTTTCATACGAGAATTGACGAAACTCTTCTAACTCATCAAGCTGCAACAATCTGATTGCACTTGCACGACTCAAATCAAAATTTCGTTTCTTCAAAGCCCAAAATGTCTTATGCTCTAGTTCTAATGGTAAATGACAAGTCTTTCCATAAACTAGCCTATAGGAAGACATGCCTAGAGGAGTCTTATAAGTTGTCCTATAGGCCCACAAAGCCTCATCTAATTGAAAATACCAGTCTTTCCTAGATGAGTGAACTATTTTTTTTATAATAGATTTTATTTCCCTAATACTGACTTCGGCTTGACCATTTGCCTGAGGGTGATAAGGTGTAGATATTCTATGCTTAACACCATATTTATCTAAAAGCTTAGCTAGAACATTATTTACAAAGTATGTACCCTCATCACTTACAAGAGCTCTAGGTGTCCCAAACCGCGCAAAAGATGTTCGATTGGAGAAACCTCGACACTGTCTTAGCATCATTCTGATGACATGCTATGACCTCAACCCATTTGGACACGTAGTCTACTGCTAACAAAATGAAAACCTTGTTGTTAGGAGGAAATGGCCCCATAAAGCCAATACCCCATACGTCGAATAATTCTTCTAAGACATAAGTAAGAGGCATTTCGTCTCTAGGTCCTAGATTTCTTCTCCTTTGACCAGCATCACATTGCTTATAAAACCAATGCGCATCCTTGAATAAAGAAGGCCAGAAAAATCTGCATTGTAAAATCTTGCCACATGCTTATTGTATTTCATATATTTAACATAACCATTATATTAAATTACTCATGAAATTCATCCATCATGCATTAATAGCATACATTATAGCATTTATAATATATTAAAATGCATGTTCATGCTTAACCTAAGGTGGGATTTAATCTAAATGACATCCACAAAACATTTAAATAGAAAATGAATCGATAATTTGACCCCTAGGATAAAATAAAGCAATAAATTACATTAATTTAGCATAATCTTATCCTAATAAGTCTTCTGTCGCTCCAGAACTAGACCAAAACGACCTGAACCATCTCGAACCGGCCTCCAAAAACTCGAACCAAGCCATCTGAGCATAAACTGGAACCAACCCCTTAAACCGGACCGAACCGAACCATCTACACCACTGGAAATCGACGTAGCGTCGAGACGCTGCGAAGCCAGCATCAAGACGCCTTTGCATTTCACGTGTTGCTGGGATTTTAAGACAGCATCTCGATGCTGATGAACCAGCGTCTCGACGCTGTTGCGTCTGGGGAGTAGAAATCTGGAGAGCTCCACGGCTTTTCTTTATCTTATTCATATCTAATTTTAATAAATAATTAATTAATTCCATAATTATTAATTATCTAATTAAATATCATATATTTAATCTTAGGGATTTTATTAAATTATTTATATTAATATGAATCCAATTCATATTAATTATTTGAACTCTTTCAAATATTTTCTCTTAAGAATTAATTTTGAAATTAATTCAAAATTATATTATAAAGTTTCATAAACTTTATATTATAATGTATCAATATACACTATATGATTCCCCTAAATAAATTGAACACTTTCAATTTACAATTTATACTTAATAGCCTCAAGTCTCTTTACAAGCTATCAGTGGGACCCAATGGACCTGCTGATGCGTGTGTGGCCGAATGATGGATGTATGAAAAGATGGTAAATAAAGATTAAGGTAAATTCAGCCAACTTAGTGCAAGTATACACTATCACATTCAGTAATAAAAACCTTAGAAGTATTCCAAGGGTATCGATCCCACGAGGACTAAATTGGAAACACAGATTTGAAGAAAAAACTGCTCAAAGATTGCTTAGAGTTACTTTTCATTTATTTGTATTCTTTATTCTTTATATCAATGAAAAGTTGTTCATTTGTATTATATCCCATCATGCGTAGCTAAATTTCATTGAGGGGTTCAATGTAGTTAATTCCCTTATGGTTGAAATAGCTTGAAAGTGTTTATTTAATTAAGTTTTATTCATTGCATGTCACTCTTTATTGAATATCATTCTGAATCTTGCCGACTTTAAATTGATCACTTAGACTTTGCATGCTATGTGAGTTTGATCTCGAAAGGGACAAACAATACTGGTTTTCATAAAGGTGATATAGGAGAAATGGCTCGAAAGTGTGTATTCGGTGCTATAGGGCGAGGTTGTCTAAGGCATTTGGATTCATCCTTCCCAGAAATGCGGTCGCATTTCTAGAGAATTCCAACTTTCCTCTGTTTTCTGCAAAACACCAATTTAAGTCAAATCCACATAAAAATAGGTCTTTTTAAGCACAATTGAGCATAAAATTGACATACATGACTCTCAACTCCCTAATTCATCAACTTTAACACTTTTAGAGCTTGGGAATAGTAAATTTGATATAAACATGTAACTTTTGACAAGAAAATGAGCTAAATATAAGGGTAAAATAGGTATATTTTTTACCCTTATCATACCCCCAAACTTAACTCATTGCTTGTCCTCAAGCAATAGCCAATCAGAATGTGAGAGATCAATTTTTCATTGCCAATCAGAATGTGAGAGCTTAACAATAATTATAGATTGCATGCATGAATTATCTATGTTGGAGTCGATTCACAGACATATGCATAACAGTACTCGCTTGGTCTTCTAACGGTTCTTGGGAGCAAGGCCAAATAGAAGTTATATCTGACCCAATGCATGAATAGACTTAGGTTTAAATAAGAAATTATTAGAGTTATTTTACCTTAGGGCCAATTTATCCTTGTTTTACTTTACTTGTTTTTTTTTTTTTTCCAAAAATCATCATCAATTATTTCTTTGATGGATCATATGTAATTGCCAATCATGGTACTAGCACATATCTTAATTGCAAATCAAAATGTCATGAATAAACCATATGGAATCAAGTAAACATGTTTCTCAAGATTGTTTTCTAAAAAGTTTCCTTTAAGGAGAGGTTTCTACTCTAGTACCAGTCACAACTTCTAAGTTTGCTAGGCATGAAGATTTCTACTTTTCTTTTTCAAAGCAAGAGTCTCCCTAGTCCATCCTAACCAATGTGTTTAAACTACCTAACTACTATTCATTGAGCCTAGTGTAGTTCTTTTAGTTAAGAAAAATAAGACTTGAGGTTCCTTGAGCATACATGAGTTACTAGACTTTTTCTATCTCCCCGAAACTTATTTGACTGTTGGTGCTCTTTTTATTCAACTTTTTTTTTTCAAGAGAATTCTTGTTGTCATCTTTACCTTCGTTCTAGTTTACCGACACTTTGTGGTGAAGATATCTAGCTACAAGCAAAGCTCACACACTTGGATTAATACTCATTTTCCTAAATAAACCTTTCATGCAGTGACAAACCATAGGTGTCATGAATGCCCCTAGTTACTCAGTAAACTCTAGGAAAGAGGAGTACCTCTCAGTTTTTCTTTTTCTTCTTTTTTCTTTTATTTTTTTGGATGATATATACTGAGCACATATTTTCTTTTCCAGCAGTACAAACTTACACAAAACATATATTTACAAAGTAAAGCATCCCCCCAAGCTTAAGATCGGCAATGTCCTCATTGACTTTGTTTTTGAGGCATGGGCTTAACATGAAGCTTTTGTTTTTCAAAACATCAAGGTTAAACTCTCCTAGTGTGTTAGAAAGGTTAAACATGAGCAAATTTAGACTTAATAAAATTTTGTAAAGAAAAAGACTAATGGAAAGCCTATGACTAGAAAACAAATAGGTTGTGACGGTGGCACTTTATGAGATAGAAATAAGCTCTAGTTATTATCATTAAAGGATTCAAAGAAAACTCAAATGAAAACATGTTTTTTCAAAACATTTTTTTAAGCAAATATTTTCCATCAAGTTGATTTTTTTTCAAAAAGTTTCATAGATTAGGCACAAAAAACAACAAGCAGATTTTTCAGAAAAAGCTTAACACCCCAAGTTTATCTAAACTAATTTAACAAGCTAACCTAAAAACTAACCTATGAACATAATTAACAAATAACTAAGCATTTAAAGCAATAAAATCAGAAACTAAACAAGCAAAAACAGAAATTAAACATGCTAAAAACTAAAAACAGCAACTATTTATACATAAAAACAGATTAAATATTCACAGAACAGTAGATAAAGGGGACCAGAAAACTCCCCTATTCCTCATTCGGGGAACTCTCTTCATCTTTTTCATCTTCATCTTCATCTTTATATTCATCTTCAGATTCTTTCTCTTCTTGAGACAGCAGTGATAAAGGGAAGTCAGGGAACACAAGGGCGATGTTGGGGGTGTGATAAGGGTAAAAAATATACCTATTTTACGCTTATATTTAGGTCATTATCTTGTCAAAAGTTGCATGTTTAGGTCAATTTTACTGTTCCCGAGCTCAAAATATGTTGAAGTTGATAAGTTAGGGTGTTGAGAGTCACATTTGTCAAATTATGCTTATTTGTGCTTAAAAAGACTCTATTTGATGGGGATTTGACTAAGTTTGTTGTTGTGCAGAAAAAGCAGAGGAAGCTGGAATTTGCCCAAAAATGCGACCGCATTTCTAGGAAGGCCAATATGAAATGCGACCGCATTTCTGGAAAAACAGAGGCAGTTCCGAGTCTACCTCGGGTCGTTTTGAACGAGACTTCTTTGCACCTAATTGACTATTTTGACCCCGAAACTGACTGGGCTACCTACCAGCACCTATTTCGCAGCTCCTTAACCATTTCCAATACTATATAAGCTCGTGATTCAAAGTTAAATTCAAGTAGAACTCATTTGGAAGAAGAAGGTGGTGATAGAACCCTAGTTGACACCTATGAGTAGGGATGCCCGAGGTTCTTCTTAGGTGACCAAATTTTAACCTTAGTTAGATATCAAACCTTAGGGTTTGTAGGGATTTTCACCCATTCCCACTTTGTAAAAGCGAGAGAGTGAAGTGTCAAGTGAACTCTAAAAGGATTGGATAAAATAGAAAAATCCATAGTATTTAGCTATTGTCTTTATTTCCAGCTTGTGTTACTTTTCATTTATCTGTATTCTTTACATCTTATTTTCAATGAAAAGGTATTCATTTGCACTTTATCTCACCATGAGTAGCTAAATTTCGTTGAGGGGTTCAGTATGGTGAATTCCATTATGGTTCAATAGCTTGAAAGTGTTTTATTTGCTTAAGTGTTGTTCAATGCATGTCATTCTTTATTGATTATCATTCTAATAAATTGATCACTTAGACTTTGCATGCTATGTGAGTTTGATCTTGAACGGGACAGACGATATTGGTTCTCATAAAGGTGATATAGCAGAAAAAGCTCGAAAGAGATTGTTCGGTGGTATAGGGCAAGTTGCCTAAGGCACCCTATATCAACTATAGGGTTAAAGATTTCATTCGTGAATTATCTATGTCGGAGTCGAGTCACATAAATGTGCATAACAATACTTCCAACGGTTCTTGGGAGCAAGGCCAAATAGAAGTTAAATCTGACCCAATGCATTGAATAGGCTTAAGTTGAATAATCCATTATTAAGGTTATTGTCTTAGGGCTGAATCCATATTGAATACCTCATTTTATTTTATTGTTATTCTTTATTCATTAGCTTGTGTTATTTATTTTTCTAAAAATCAATCATCAATCATTTCTTTGGTTACCTATTTTAAGCAATCATTTGAGCAGTTTCTTATTCAAATCTGAATTTCCAACTTAGTTCTCGTGTGATCAATATCCTTGGAATACTTCTAAGGTTTTTATTACTACGTGCGATAGTGTATACTTGCACTAAGGTTGGCTGAATTTATCTTTATTATTATTTATCATCTTAACTCACATCCATCATTCGGCCCCTACTGCACCAGGGCGATATGAAGGTAGAACTCTCTAATAACTTCATCTCTCTCCTTAGCATAGACCTAGTAAGTTTTCAACTTATTTTCGATCCGGTCTAGCTGTCGAAAGGCAAATGAAAGGGCCTCTGATGATGGTGTAGGCCCTGAGACAGGAGTGTGTTGAGGAGGTGAAGCAGTATTCAGCCCTGGAGGTGAAGTAGCTTGGGAAGTGGAAGCTTTGTCCTTTCTCTTTGCATTGTTTTGTTGAAGCTTCCCTAACAAAGGCAATTCGATAGTGGGCCTGAAAAACTGACGCTCCTCATCTTTTCTAGGAACAATTTTAACCCTCTGACAAAGTTGGGTTATAAGGGACCCAAAGAACAGCTTCCTCGCTCTCTTTTTTCCACATGAAAGGATCTCTTCTCTAATGATGCTCCCTATATTTATCTCCAACCCCTTCATGATGTTGTAGAGAAGCATAACCCTCTCTACTGAAATGGTACTGTCGTGGGTTGTGGACATCAGCCTGTTCTTGATGAAGTGAAGCCACACTGCCGATTTTGGCTTGAGATCACTTGGCACTAGTGTCTTCACCTTTGTTTGAGACTCCTTCCATTGAACTCCCTTGTTGGCCACCATTTTCAATGTTTATTTCATCTGCTTGGTCGAGGGTTCTTAATCGCATCATTCCCTCTTGGATGCAAGAGTGCCTTGATTCGGTACACCATGTTGATGTCAACTGAAGAGAAACTGACCATCTTACCTCTAACCATCATCATGCTCATGCTCTCTTCCCTCAAACCAGCATAGAACTCTCGAACTAGAGGCACCAGGCCTCCTGAGGGTGAGCACAGAACTCCTGTCATTTGTACTGTGAGATGACCTTGGTTACAAAGCTGGCAAAGTCCTTGCTCTGTTTGAGAATCCCTTCTCGTTCAGGAAGTCCTTAAGTCGAAGACAATAAGGATTAAAGAAAGGGAAGAAGCAGAAGCGTGTAAAGTGGAGGTAAAATATGTTAGAAGAATAATAAGAGATGAAGTTGAATCATGCAGACAAGTTGCATTTGCAAATGTACAGCAACCTGAGGATCTGTCTAAGGGACGACTTGGAAATGCGACCACAACCACTGCCCAGACAGATGAGGATGTGCCAGTCTCTGAGGCAGTTTCTAAGAAGGATGGACCTGCATCTGGGGTGCAAAGATACGTTCAGGCTTCAACCTCAGCCACAGATCCATCCAAGCTGAAAAGGCAAAGATCAACACGATGGGGTTTGATGTTGCAGTAGTAGGAGTAGAGAAAAGTAGTAGCTGATGCTCTATGGTTTGCAAAAGCCATGGCCTGCCAGATTAGAGACGAGCAACTAGCTGAGGAAAGAAAAAAGAAAGAAGCGAAAAGGGAGGCTAAGAGGAAGAAAATCAAAGAAGAAGAGCAAGCTGCTCTAGACTTCACCGTCTCTTGCCTGAAGGACTTAGTGGATACCACTGAGAGAGAAGAAGAAAAGTATGCACCCGCTTTTGAGGGCCATTCAAGAGATTTTGTAGAGAATTTTGCGTGCGCAACCATGGCGAAAACAAAGCCAAAAACAGAGTCTGTACTAGATCCTGAGGTGCAGTCTAAAGTGTAAGTCCACCACCACCATAAGAGGATGAAAATATGCTCGAGGACCTGTTCGAGCACTAGAAGAAAGCAATGTTCGAGGACTTGATCTAACATGATTAAGAACACATTGTAGATGAATGGAGAACTAAGAAGAGAAAAAGAAAAGACAGTTCCCTGAGGAAGCATAGCACCGGGGGAGCGACTTCTGAGCATCCCCAAGCAAAGACACCACCATCACCACCGCCTGTGAGGAGAGAACAAGTTGTTCCTCAGCCAAAGAAGACTCCAACAAAGAGACTGAGAGTAGAAATTCAAGTGGAAGCTCACCCAGATGCTCAGACCCGTCTAGCTATCATGAAGAAACGATTTCTGACGTGTGAAAGCTTTTTCCATGAAGACAGGTCCTCTCCCAACATTTATCGAGGATATTTTGCATAGGTATGATTGGAAGCGGCTATGTAAAGAGTTTGAAGGATGCATCTATCCCATTGGTTAGAGAGTTTTAAGCACAGATAGGGGAAGAGATGCAGACGACCATGCTTCTACGTGATAGGGTGGTGGGTTTACACCGAGCATGTTTGAATTTCAACCATTAGAAAACCGATACGTTGGGCAAAACAGAAATAATTTCCATAAAATACAGATTAAGCATGCATAAAATTTATCTAAACAATTTAGGATTGAATAAGACTTACGAGAATGGAAGCAAAACAACACTATGCTCCTTTACGATCAAGATCCCTGTACTGTATTGATAACTCTCCAAAAGGGAGTTATTTGTACCTTATTCTATGAAGATTTATATGTTATTTGTGTCATATGAGTGTGTTATTAGGTGAGTATAATGTGTTTTAATCTAATTATAAAAATTGATGATTTGGAGTTCTTTTGCAGAGAAATAAATGCTGATCAGATTGAGAGCAAAATCCGTTGATCCAACAAAGTTGCGAGCAAAACTGGCCACGTGATTCATTAAATGAGGTGGCGTTTCCAACTCTGATCTCAGATTTAGGAGGTTGGAGAGAGCTCCATGTGTCATGTTTGACCTAATTAGGTTGGACTTCACCCTATATAAGAGAGTAGCCATCTAAAGTCAAAACAATTCATCTTTTGGAGGTCGAATAGAGTCAATATCGATTGGAGACCTTAGAAGACCATTTCTATGGATTCCTTCGAGGAGGATAGTTCTTTCTTGTAGAGTTTGTAGTTATGGATGCCCTTAATCAGATTGTAATGTGTGTTGTTTCTATTTCCATGAACTAATTTACTTTAGGCATTGGTTAAGAATTATGTAATTGTCATTTCTTATTAATCTAGTAATTCTTATTGATCTTGGAGCATCTTGATTACTTGTTGTTCTTAATTCTATTGTATGCCCTCCTGGGCAGCCGATATGGATAACTTCTCTTAGTTTCAGGGATGATTTAAGAGTTGTGTGGCTTGTAATCACAGTAGACCTTTGTAGTTGGTGGACATCAGCAGTTGAGCTAGGGATAGCCAATTGTCTAATGCTTGATCAGTAGAACTTCATTGGAGTTGAAACACATTCCAAAAAATCCAGAGTTCCGGGAGGATCCAGCTGATAAAACTATGAGAGATTTCCTGATTAATAGAATTGCTAGATCATCTTTTTAACAATTACAGAAGTCTTAACTAGTGCCTGTTTCCAATATGTTTCCTTTATTCGTTTACATTTATGGTTTATCATTTCTTTTGTTCCTGCATTTTAAAAACTCAGTCAATTTACCAACCTTGAAATCACTAAAGAACTAAAACAAAATAAGTAGAGTGAGACTATTCAAGATCTCGTGGATACGATAAAATACTTTTTACTTGCTGCAGATTGTGTGCACTTGCACAGTGCTTTGGAGTTAATTTATCTCATATTTTTAACCACTCCAGAAGGCAACATGTTCTCAAGGACACCACCAATCGTGAACACCCGTTATCCTCTTGAGCTATGAGATTAGGATTGTGGGATCCTAAGTCTTGGAAAAGGAAAAAAAATTGCAGCAAGCAATGACTGTCTTTGTTGGGAGAGAATTTGAGAGAGAAAACACTTTTTCACAATAACCTTCTGCGTGAGAATGAATGAGAGAGAGAAGATGGTAACCTCCCTGTATAGAATGATACGTGGGGAAGGGAAATTATCTTCCCTAACATATCTCGACCTTTGATCATAATTAATAAAGATTTGGACTGTTAATTATTATCGTATAATAATTAATAATCCAATTAATTATAAAATAATTTAGGGAAAAATACAATTTTGGTCCCTGAGGTTTGGTTTAGGTTTCGTTTTGGTCCCTGAGGTTTCAAACTCAACATTTTAGTCCCTGAGGTTTGCATTTAGTAGCATTTTGGTCCCTCCATCCATATTTCCATTAAAAACTAACGGTTTGCTGACGTGGCACCTATTTTTTGGAAAGTTGAGATTGTTCGTCTTTTCTTCAGGCTTCTTTGTCTCTCTATTCTTTTCGAATGTAGGCGAAGAAGGGAATTGTGGGTTGGAACTCAGGACTGTCCCACTCCTTAACGTGGTTGCACACACTTCTTCTCTCCTTCGGATCTCAGGATGAACAGGCAGTTTGTTGATTTTGGTCTCTAACTTTCTAGCAGTGTCAACCAATTGAGAAACTTGGGCTCCCAATAGCTGCATCTCAGCTCTGGTCTCCTCTTGGAACTTGAGTTGACCTTCCTACAAAACTCGAATGCTATCAGCTAAATTTTTAATCAAAATTTCTAAAATACCTGAACTTGATCCATGATGCATATTTAGGCTTCGATCGTTCTGGAAGTAGTATTTTGGGTGGTCTCTCCAATAAAGATAAGGATTGTTCCCAAACTGGTATGGTGTTTGTTGGCTCTGCAATGCTGGAAATCTCTCAAAGGTATTCCATTCAGATGGGGATTCCTGCTCTGTAGCCAACTGACTAAGGAGAGTTTTAAGCTCAGACAATTCAGATTTGAACTTTCTTACCTCGTTGTCTGCACTTGTCCTCTCAGCCATAGCAAGAAAGAAAAATTATAATCCACGATCACTAAACTACTTGCAGTAATGGCGCCAGTTTTGACGAGGCCAGTTTGACAGGGCTCGGACTTGTCGAAGGTGTTGGGTTTTATGCCCTAAAACTCGTAGATAGTAAATGTACGTTTGACCGAACATTAATAAAAGTGATGTATTATTCATTTAATCTATGTTTGTACTATATCTTGTCTTATTAACCCTAATCCAATAAACTAAACATCCAAGGCTAATAGAATGAGGCTTGAACTAGTATGTAGGGACATATGAGGATCAATGTTCAAGTTTTAGCCTAAAGGGTCTTTAGTATAGGGATAAGGTTGGGTACCTTATCCTGGTGACACTATGGATACGGCCCGCTTTGTATATTGATACAAACGTAATGATCCAACGTGTTCATGTAGTTGACATGCGAGTGGGGGTATCCTGTGCAATGAGTTTGCACAAAGACCGGACCGCGAAATAGTTAACCACTGACTATAACACCGTTAGTTAGCTCAGTTTCTATTTCACTAGGATGACCTAGGCAACTTGGTCTTAATCCTGAGTGGATTATGAACTCTTGTCCATGAGGGATTGTCCTTTGATTTGTACGGGTGAGAGTGGCCTGTTCGCCGACTCAATAAGCCTACCATTTTGAGGACAAGACCGAGTGGGGAGCTGGGAACATAGTCTTACAAGATGGAATTCACTCCTTCCCAATATTAGGGTAAGTAGAGGTGTGTTCCCTTAAGTGGTGTCTCCGGGTCTTGAACAATGGGCCCTACCCTCTCTATGGCACGAGAGGGACTTCTGTTTGTTGGTTGGACCTCAAACAAGTTGTTCATTAGAGGAGCACTGGTACTTAAGGATAAAGAGGTAGCCCAGGGGTAAAATGATAATTTGACCTAGCTGGGGTACGAACACACGTCTGCTAACTTGCTGTTGATGGTCGATATCCGTGGACACATAAATATATCTGCAATGAGAAGAGTGCAGTTGTGGTTCTATAGTGGAGTGAACCACAGTTAACGAATATTGATTAACTTGGTAAATGAGTTTAGCCAATTAATCTCATATCGTTGAAGCTTCTGATCTGTAGGTCCATTAGGTCCCACTGGTAGCTCACTAGGAGCGTTGAAGTAAAATTCAAAAGGGGGAATGGAACATTCGAAGGTGTTCGAATGTTAAGTTTAAAATATGAATTGGATTCATATTAAAAACTATAGGTTATAATTAATGCACATTTGATGTACATTAAAACTATAGTTTATGTGAGAGAAATATAATTAAGTATATGATATTTAATTATAATATTAATTAATTGATGAATTAATTAATATCTTAGTTTTAATTTAATTGAATTAAATTTGATTTAATTACATTACATTAAAACTATAGGCTATGTGGGGTGTTTACATAAATGTGATTTTTGTAAATTCTATTAAGATTAATTAGTAATCTTAATTATTATTTGTTTAATTATAAATAAATGTTATTTAATAATTAAATAATATTCTTATCAGTTATTTGTAACTAATAAGAATTATTCTACCCACTATCTTAGGGAGTTGCACGTATGGGAGGAGAAATAGGAGGGAGTTGGCGTTTTTCTTATAACGCTTATCTTGAATTAGGTTTTGCTCTCGCTCTGGAAAATCTCTCAGACCCTCACGCCTCCCTCTCTCTCCTAAGAAGGTCTCTCTGCATTTTCTTTCTCAAGCAAAAAAACAAAGAACAAAAACTTCCCAAATTCCCCAATATTTTGCCTTGCTCCCACAAGCAAACAACCAATAATTCCCTGTGAGAATACCGGTGAAGATCTTGTGGTTGGGTTCACAAAATTCAGCAATAAGGTTCTTAAAAGGTTGCTGTATTTTCTGCACTCCATTGGTGAATTTGGCGAAACAATAAAGAAATTCTTCAAAAGTAAGTGGTTCTTGACCTTGGATCAATAGGATCCATTCTAGATTAGATCTAGGGAATTTTAATTATGAAATAAGCATGTTTTATAATAGATTTACAGCATGTTTGATTTTATTTTACTACTGTGATTTATTTTTCAACGTATTGATATTTTAGTTCAAATTAAAATCTGAGTTAAGGTCTTGATCGTTTCCGCTGGGCAAGGGCTTTTATCTCTGCAGAAGGTTCGTGTCAAAGCAAATTTATAATCCATGATCACTAAACTACTTGCAGTAGTAGTGGCCAAGGTCGATCACAGGGAGTGGCGGTTTGCTATTTATTTCCTATTTACTTTGAGTTATAAAAGCGGTAAAGGGGGGGATTGGAATACTAGGGAGATAAACATGCAAGGAATTAAAATGCAGGAAATTTAAATGACAGGAAATTAAAAAGACAAGAAATTAAATTGCAAGAAATATAAATAAGCGAGAAAATTAATTAAATTAGGCGACACCGATTGGGGAGATTCTTAGGGTTGAATGATTTATTTTGATTTGTCTTCCTACTTATTTAAGGCTAACTTGAATTGCTTAATTGCCCAATCGATCTAATCTGAACTTAGAAAAGACCCTAAGCCCACCTAAGCCATCTAACCCAATCATACACCGTCCATCGAATTAGGCTCTAATTGCTTAACCAATCCGATTGAACCATCAAATCAAACAATCAACCAATTGCCTTAAGTCTAGTGGATTGATCAGGACATTAGAAATAATTAGGTCTGTATTACTTCTAACGCTATTTTGGATCCTAGACCTAGCGTGTCAAACAACAAAGTCAGTTTTGATGAGGCCAGTTTTGACGAGGCCAGTTTGACGGTGTCCAGACTTGTCGAAGGTGTTGGGTTTTATGTCCCAAAACTCGTGGATAGAAAATGCAACAAAATTAATCAATAAAACATTATTTAGGTTATTCAATAAGTAATTAATGAATGGTTGTTTAATTATGCATTAATTAACCCAAATCCACTAAACTAAGATCCCTGTCTATTGTGTGTATACTAGAGCTTTATGTGGAAACATAATAATTGGATCAAGGTCAAGAAAATAGCCTAAACGGTTTATAGTATAGGGATTAGGTTGGGTACCTTATCTTGGGGACACTATGTGACGCGACCCACTTTGTCATAAGGACAAACGATGTGATCCTAAATCGTTCATGTAAAGACATACGAGTGGGGGTGTTCTATGCAATGAGTTTGCATAAGACCAAGACGGAGAAACAGGTCACTCTCACTTTACAACATCGTTTACTGTTGAAATTGACTATTTCATGCGATGATCTAGGTAACTCGATTTTAATCCTGAGCTAACTATGAACTCATGTTTATTTGGAATTATCCTTAGATCTGCATGGGTGAGAGTGGCTCAACATCGCCAACTCAATAAACCCCCCATTTCAGTGATAGGAACGGGTAGATAACTGGGGACATAGTCCTGCAAGATGAAATTCACTCCTACTCGCTATAAGGATAGTAGAGAGGTTGTTTCCTTAAGTACTGACGTCGGAACTTGAACAAGGGGCCCCACCCTCACATTGGCCAGAGAGGGACTCGGTTTGGTGGTAGAACCACAAACCAATTGTTCATTAGAGGATCAGTGGAACTTAAGGAACTAGAAGTAACTTCAAGGGTAAAACAGACTTTTGACCCGTTGTAGTTACGAACAACTTGTGAATGGTCGACTTACTAATCATAGTTGTATCGGGTGGACAAAAATATATCTACAGTGAGGGGAGTGAAACTATCGGGCTGTAGTGGAGTGTCCTGGTAGTTAACGAATGTTGGTTAACTAGGTTAATGAGATTAGCCGGTTAATCTCAAGATCGTTGGAGCCCATGATCTATAGGTTCATTAGGTCCCCCTACTAGCTCACACAGAATATACCTTAGAACATAGTGATAGGAAAGTTTGAATCGTTCAAATTCGGTTTAGGAAATTAGTGTCGATTATATACAATATTATCAGCACAATAGTTTAATTATGGATTAAACTATTAAATGAGAGAGTAAAGTATTGGAATATGATTTAAATACAATATATATGAATGAGGATTCATATTAGGTGCATAGTATTAATTTGATATATGATATTAAATTAATATTACATAATTGATTAAATTGTTTAATTAATTATTGTTTTAATTTAAAAATGATTATGAAATATTTTTTAATTAAAATTGAGATAGAAAATGCAATCTTGGATTTTATGAAAATTCAAGATTAGTGGATTGGTTTAGGTCATATGAATTAACTTGATTAATGTCATGAAATTGATTGAAATTGTTCAAATCAATTGACAAATTAAAATACAATTGGGAATTGCAATTTAATTTAAAATCCAAGAAAGGTAATTCACTCTTGCAACGAGATAGTGGAAATTCCCATAAATCCACTCTTGCATGGATTAGGATAGTGGAAAGACACCCCACTCATACAACTATGCATGTAATCTCCATGGAACACCTTGAATCCACTAGCTCAATTATCATCTCCATGTGTCTTACATGAGTGAATCTAAGATGCATAAAAATTCCCTATAAATAGAGGATTAGAAGATGGAGAATTATGAGATTTTTTCATACTGTTATGCTGCCAAAATTTTGTGTCAAACTCACTCTCTCAAACTCTCCAATAGCTTGAAGTGCTCAAGCATATCCCTTCCAATCCCTATCACCATAGACTCCCACAAGTCGTTCTAAGGCCGGAGGATAGCGAGGAAGACACTAGAGGTGGTCCACACACCGTTCGTGATCAAAGGAATCAAAAGGAGTTGCTCAATCGGTCTCCAAGAGGTTGGTACTAAAACAACTCTGTTTTTCGATTCAAAAGACAACATGTTTTCATTTTCTAAAATTGCTTCTGCCTGTGTTATATGAACAACTTCAGAAGGTCCGTGTCAGAGCAAATTATTTATAATCCACGATCACTAAACTACTTGCAGTAGTAGTGGTCGGGGTCAATCACAGGGAGTGGCAGTTGGCTATTTATTTCCTTTTTATTTTGAGTTATAAAAACGGTAAATGGGGGGATTGGAATACTAGGGAGATAAACATGCAAGGAAATAAAATGCAGGAAATTTAAATGACAAGAAATTAAAAAGACAGGAAATTAAATTGCAAGAAACATAAATAAGCGAGAAAATAAATTAAATTAGGCGATGCCGATTGGAGAGATTCTTGGGGTTGAATGATTTACTTTGATCACTGTCTTCCTACCTATTTAAGGCTAACTTGAATTGCTTAATTGCCGAATCGATCTAATCTGAACCCAGAAAAGACCCTAAGCCCACCTAAGCCATCTAACCCAATCATACATCGTCCATCGAGTTAGGCTCTAATTGATTAACCAATTAATCTGATTGAACCATCAAATCAATCAATCAACTAATTGCCTTAAGTCTAGTGGATTGATTAGGACATTAGAAATAATTAGGCATGTATTACTTCTAAGGCTATTTTGGATCCTAGACCTATCGTGTCAAACAACGAAGTTAGAGTCTTCTCTTGGGACCCGTGCCCATGAATCAATATGTGTGCTAACAATTGAACCAATTATCCATTAGCTACTTGGAAACTAATTCTTTAGCATAATATTAACATATGAGCTGCGAGTTAGGGCGTCGATCTAACCTACTATGCATGCTAATTTTACATACTGAATCCAAAATACAATAGCAATATGAAATTAAAGAAACAATCAGATCATGAAACTCACAAAGAAACAATCATCCAATCGGCGTCAACGGGTTTAGACGGCGATTAAGCTGCTAAAACCCGCGACCCTATGCTACAATAGTGAAGAAATACAAGGGAAATCAATAAGAAAACATACGCTTAAGAGTTCTGGACGTGAAAGACAGAGGAAAACCGAGAGAATAAGCAAAAATTACAACCTAAATCTCTCTCTAAACGACGGAACAAAAGAGGGTTTTTATAGAAATTTAATCGCGGCATCTCGACGTCGTGTCATTTGGGCCTAGGGTTCGGAAACGAGCCAGCGTCTCGATGCCTGGCCTTCTTTCAGCGTGCTTCATTCTTTAATTCTTCTTTGTTGCTCGCTCGACTCAGGTCTCGAACCTTTGACTCCTTGGAACCATCCTTCGTGCATGCTTGTCACAATCCTCACAATCTTCTCACCTTCTAAAGATCCATGGCCCTCAAGTCAGCTCGAAAACCCTCTAAATCGCTCGAATTAGCTCCAATTTGTGTAGTTCGTCCCTACTGCCCTAAATGCACAAATAATGTACAAAATAAACAAATAAAACGTAAAGTGCACTCTAACAGGCTTAGATTAACAACAAATAAATAGGACTAATTTGGTCCTATCAGTTATCTAGGTCATTCTATTGAAATAGAAACCTAAACTAGTTAACGGTGTTACATCTAGTGGCCATCGGAGTTAAAGAAGAAGGAGATGGAGAAGAGAAAGAATTAAAAAATAATGGGGAAAAATACACTTTTGGTCCATGAGGTTTGGGTTAAGTGACACTTTGGTCCCTGAGTTTTCAAACTCAACAAAAATACCCCTGAGGTTTGAGATAAGGAGCACTTTGGTCCCTGCCGTCAATTTTTCTGTTAACTTTTAACGGTTGCTGACGTGGCACTATTATTTTAATATAAAAAATTATTTATTTTATTTTTTAAATAAAAATATTTAAAAAATATAAAATATTAATATTTTATTATTTTTTTTATTCTTTCTCCCTTTCTCTCTCATCATCTTCTTCTTCTTTTCCATCTTCCCCACCTTCTCCCTCCTCCTTCTTCTTCTTCCTATGTCCGGCGACCGGCAACCGGCAACCACCGCTCGCCGCCGCCGCCGGCGACTGATTTTTTTTTCTTCTTTTTCTCTTCTTTCTTCTTCTCTACATTTTCTTCACTGATTTTTTTTAAAAAAAATAAAAAAAAAAAAAAAAAAAGAAAAGGGAGGGAGGGAGGTCCTTCCTCCCTCCCTCGTTTCCGGCACCGAAGACAGAGGAGGGACCTCCCTCCCCTTTTCTTTTTTTTAATTTTTTTTTTAAAAATCAATGAAGAAAATGTAGAGAAGAAGAAAGAAGAAAAAAAGAAAAAAAAAATCAGTCGCCGGCGGCCGGCGGTGGCGGCGAGCGGTGGCCGCCGGTCGCCGGACATAGGAAGAAGAAGAAGGAGGAGGGAGAAGGTGGGGAAGATGGAAAAGAAGAAGAAGATGATGAGAGAGAAAGGGAGAAAAGAATAAAAAAAATAATAAAATATTAATATTTTATATTTTTTAAATATTTTTTATTTAAAAAATAAAATAAATAATTTTTTATATTAAAATAATAGTGCCAGGTCAGCAACCGTTAAAAGTTAACAGAAAAATTGACAGCAGGGACCAAAGTGCTCCTTATCTCAAACCTCAGGTGTATTTTTGTTGAGTTTGAAAACTCAGGGACCAAAGTGTCACTTAACCCAAACCTCAGGGACCAAAAGTGTATTTTTCCCAATATAATAATATAACAATAATATTTTTATTATTTTAATATATGTTTATTTAGAAAAATTTAAAAATAATTTTTTATTAAAATAATAGTGTCATGTCAGTAAACTGTTAGAATTTAATAGAAAATTGGACGGAGGGACAAAAAAAGTAACGAAATCTAAACCTCAGGGGTAATTTTGTTGAGTTTGAAAACTCAAGGACCAAAGTGTAACTTAACCCAAACCTCAGGGACTAAAAGTGTATATTTCCCTACAATAAACTAGGGCATTCACAATACAGATTACATTTCTCCCACTTGCCCTAGATTATTCTATGTACATATCTCGCAGACCTAGACTCTCTAGATGACCCTCGAACACTTTAGCCGTGAGAGCCTTCGTAAATGGATCAGAAATGTTGTGCTCCGAAGCTATCTTCGTGACGATCACGTCCCCTCGTTGCACGATCTCTCTGATGAGATGATATTTCAGCTCTATGTGCTTGCCTCCTTTGTGGCTGCGAGGTTCTTTAGAATTTGCAACTGTACCACTATTATCACAATAAAGGGTCATTGGCAAGTTCATATTTGGAACAACTTCCAAATCTATTAAGAACTTCCTATGTTATACAGCCTCCTTAGCTGCTTCACAAGAAGCGACATATTCGGTCTCCATAATGGAGTCTGCAATACATCCTTGTTTAATGCTACGCCAGACTATAGCTCCTCCGTTGAGGGTAAACACTGACCCTGATGTTGATTTCCTAGAATCCTTATTAGTCTAAAAATCAAAGTATGTGTATCCTGTAAGGATCAAATCCTTAGCGCCATACACAAGCTGATAGTCCCTCGTTCTCCAAAGATACTTGAGGATTTTTTTTCTTCAAATGGTACTATATGTTATTTTCAATTTATTTATTGTTGGGTAAGGGTAAGTGGGTAACAGATTATATCTCAAAAAAAAAAAGTGGGTATCAGAGTATATTTTCTATTTAAAATTTTTCCTTCAATGTCTCTAGTTTTTGTTTACTTTTCTAAGTATTTCCCATTTACTTTTAATTTAGTCAAGTTTACTATTAAATTTCTTATTTGAACTTCTCTAGTTTTTCTGTTTTTTGACATTAAATTATAAATTATTTCCCATTCACTTAATTGAATAGGATCCTTTAATTCTTTTTTGTGGGATAAAAATTTAAATTATTGTTAGAAGAAGTTTTTCTAAAAAATAAATGCTCTTAATGGTCTTTGGAAAGGAACAAAAAAAACCTAAAAGAAATGCTCTTAATGGCTGGTTGGCATATGGCTTATAAATATGAATAAAGTCCATTTATTCTTCATTGATGTTATTAATTTTGTTAATAAACTAAAGAAACGTTCCTTTATTTTTATTTTATTTTTATTTATATATTTATTTTTAGTTTAGAAAAAGATTCAAACTTGCTAGAAGTAGAACTCAAATTTGATTGCTTCTCTCTCAATTTTGTTGACAACTCATATATTTTCACAAACTATCATAAAGGTTTTTTTTTTTTTTTTGGGAAAAATACACTTTTAGTCCCTGAGGTTTGAGTTAAGTTTCATTTTGGTCCCTGAGATTTCAAACTCAACAATTTAGTCCCTGAGATTTGGATTTCGTTACAGTCTTGGTCCTTCAGTTAATTTTTCCGTTAAACACTAACAGACGGCTGACGTGGCATTAATTTTTTATTTAAAAATATATTTTTTAATTTTTAAAAATAAAATAATACATTAAACTCTTTTTTATTATTTTTTCTTTTTCTTTTTTCTTTTCTTTTTTCTCCCATCTTCTTCATCTTCTTCTCCACCCCTCTCAAACCCTAAATATCCCAACACACCTCCAGCAGCCACCACCGTCGCCGGCAACTGTCGGACGCCGCCACCGCCGCCCCCTTTTTTTCATCTCTTTTTTCTCCTCTTTTCTTCTTTTTCCCTCTCATCTTCTCCCATTTTTCTTCTTCTTCTTCCCTTTCTTCATTTACTGTAAAAAAAAAAATCGAAGCTTGAACCACCACGAACAGCCGCAAACGTCAGGAACCACTGCTGAACATCGACCACAAACGTCAAGGACCACAAACGCCGGAGAAGACGCCCGCGAACGTCGACCACGAACCACGGTTGCTCGGGCTCATTCCAGATCTGGGTTTCGGGTCCTTCACGCGAGTAGATTTGAGCTTCTCGCACACGGAACCCACGACGTGCGATGGCAGCGAGTGAAACTCCCAGATCTGAGCTTCTCTGGTGAGCACGGAGAGACCGATGACAACGAGTGAAACTCCTAGATTTGGGTTTCTTTCGGCTGCCGGAGAACGAAAAAAAAAAACAGAAGAAAGAAAAGAAAGGAGAAGGGGGAAGAAGAAGAAGAAAAGAGGAAGAAAAAAAATATTCCGGCGGCGGCCGGCCACCGGAGTTGATGAAGAAGAAGATGGAGGAAGAAGGAAGAAGGAAGAAGGGGATCGGGAAGAGAAAGAAGAAAGAGAAGAGAGAGGAAGGGAAAGAATTAAAATAATAATAAAAAGAGGAAGAAGAAGAAGAGAAAAAGAAGAGAGAAAAAAAACCGCAGCGAGCGGTGGTCGTCGGTCACCGGCCGCCGACGACCAGTGTGGTGAAGAAGAAGAAGAAGAAGAAGGTGGAGAGAGAAAGAAAGAATAAATAAATTAAAAAAAATATTTTTATTACTTTAATATAATTTTATTTTTAAAAATTAAAAAAAATAATTTTTTAATAAAAAAAATAATTCCACGTCAGCAATCCGTTAAATACTAACGGAAAATTGGATGGAGGGACCAAATTGCAACTAAAATCAAACCTCAGGGACTAAATTGTTGAGTTTGAAACCTCAGGGACCAAAATGAAACCTAACTCAAACCTTAGGGACTAAAAGTGTATTTTTTCCTTTTTTTTATAATTTTTTTTTTATAAAATAAAAGTTATCAAATGATTGTACAACAATGAAGATAGTCAAAGATTTAAATGAAGGATGGTTGTTGTCTTTTATAGAACACTTTTTTTTTTTTTTAAACATTTTATAGAACACTTTTAAGTTGCCCCATTGGCACTATTAGCCAAAGATCTTTTTCATCTTTGATTACAAAGCGGATTGCATTTTCTTCTCATGTACAAAGAAAAAATGATATAGTTTTTTTTTTTTTTTTGAAATAAAGAAGATGCATTAGATAGAATAAAAGTAAGATGCACCAACCTCATTTAAGAGGCATTTAGGCTTCGTTTGGGATTGCAATACCTTTTAAAATAATTTCTGGTAACTTTGCTTTTAGAAAAATCAGCTTTGAAATGGAGTAAAATAGTGTTTGGTAAATTTCAATTTTAAATTAGAAAAAAATTAGTTTTAGTGTTTGGTAAATTAATACTAAATTGTTGGGATTTAATTATAAAGATCATAGTAGGCTTATTATTTCAAAAATTTTTATTAATACTTAATTTATAATTTATTATAAGATAATTATTTAAAAGTTTGTATGATTTAAATGGCATCTAATTAATCTAAAATATTTGATAAAAATGTAAGAAAAATAATTATTATAAAAATTGAATTAATCAAAATTTTATTCATACAAAAGAGAGCATAGGTAAAAATATATATAAGAATGATAAATTTGAAATTTAAAAACAGTTAGAAAATGTGATAGATTTTTAGAAAAGCTAAATCTAAAAGTTGGTATCTGAGAGCTGTTGCACGGTAGAGTAAATTGAGAAGTGATTCTCGATAGATTAGTTAATAATCTGTTTTACCAAACAGTCTAGGCGGTTAAGATTCTCCCATAATCGCTTTTTAAGCAGGCAAACGCAACCCCAAACAGAGCCTTAATCCAAAAAGGGAGGCCCAAACCAAAAACCCACACCCGAATTCACTGTGGGGGAGATATCCAAACTAGGAATCAGGGAAGGGGAAGGGATCGCTAAACGCACCAAAAAATTTGCTGCAACGTTATGCTCCCTCGGGACGTTGACGAAAATAATCTCAGCAAAACGATTCTTTATGCTGCTAATTTCTTCAACGAGGAAGGAGATCTCTGTTTCGTCTTCTTCTTCTCCGTTGAGAATTTTGGACACACTAACCGCATCCGATTCAACCAGAATGGTTTGCGATGAAGCACGATAACTGTCGTTAGCTTCCATGAGAGTAACGCTCTTTAAGCCCTCTAAAATTGCTTTCATTTCCATGATTTTAATAGGCCATTTTGAATTGATCTCTTGATATCCCATACAGATTGAAGACCCTGAGGAGTCACGGAGAATCCAATAGAAATTTGTTCAATTTTTACTCAACTCAAAATAGAAAACAAACCAAAGGTTATGACGACACATCTAAAATTATTAGTAAACTAGCATTTGGTTTTTAACAACAGAAAATCCTATAAGAAAAATTGCTACCAAATCACATCCATGTTTCAATTTTTCTTTTTCAGTTTCTTTTTTATATAATATCAAATTTATCAATTTGTCTTACAAATTTGATCAATTTTCAAACTAAACAAAATATTCAAATTTTTGTTATTAAATTGAACCCTAAAATAATACAACAAGATATAAAACATTTATTTTAAAAATAAATACATACTTAAATTCTTAGTTCAAGACAAAAGTAGGAAGTTTCATATCCATCTTAACAAATTGGATTACAATGGAAAATGGTTATCATATAAGTTTTTTTTTTCTAACATTGTCTATTTTTCAGATTCCTTGCTATTTTTAATATTAAATATTGATGGATAATATTCCAATACAAGGTGGTTTTTGTACTTAAAAATTCCACCAATCACTAAGCCATGTGGCCAATTGCAATTGGCTTTTAACTTTTTAGTTAAGAAAGTTGACCACTAAACTATGCTTGTCATTTTCTCCCAATTAATCAAATTATTTTATTCTTATCCAAAATTTGCTTTGACTCCTAAAACTTGTTTGCAATTTAATCCTTCTCACAACCTTAAAGTCGCAAATACCATAAATTATTTTTTTTTTACAACAAATACCATAAATTATTTAATATTGCTAATGCAACTTGATTGCCACGTCTATACAGTTGCGTACACAAGGGAGGGATTAAAAAGGATTAGTACCCTTTTCAAAAAAATAAAAAATTAAAAATTAAAAAAATTAAAAATGTTGTAAAATTGAGCAGCACAACGGTACACAACTCGGGAATACAACAATAGATAAAATATAATATAATAATAATAATAATAATAATAATAATATAAATAAATATAAATAAATAAATAAATAAAAGCATAAAATTAAAAACACATTAAATAAAATAAAAAAAATTGCAAAGTGGGAAATTATGAAATTGGGAGAGAATTCACCAATTGAGATGTGATTTTAATACCACCAAAAGCCACTATTTATAGGCAATTTGGCAAGTAGGATGTGGCTAGCAATGGGCACTAAGCATCAATCTATACTAGGCACATGGACAATTTCGATATTGACACATGGCTTAGGCCACTAAGCATTTGGGCATCTATATCTTAATATTTATAATACTCCCCCATAGATGCCCATATATGAAATATGTCTCGTTAAAAACCTTTACTAGGAAAAAATCCAATGGGAAAAAAAATCCTAGTGAAGGAAAAGAGTACATATTTCATATAATTTAATAATCCTCAGAGAATACAATATATTTTTCTCCCCCTCATAGAAACATCATTTAAGATCTCTGAGTCTCCGCATTCCAATGTTGTTTATTAATTTCTCGAAGGTTGCGGTAGGTAATGACTTTGTAAATAAGTCTGCCAGGTTATCCTTCGAACAAATTTGTTGTACCGTAATGTCACCATTTTCTTCAAGATCATGAGTGTAGAAGAGCTTAGGTGAAATATGCTTCGTTCTATCTCCTTTAATATATCATCCTTTGATTTGGGCTATACATGTTGTATTGTCTTCATATAACGTTGTCGGACCATTTTTGTTAAAGGACAATCCGCATGTTTCACAAATGTGTTGAATCATTGATCTTAGCCATACACATTCTCGACTTGCCTCATGAATCGCCAGGATTTCAACACGGTTTGAGGAAGTAGCTGTTATTGTTTGCTTCATAGACCGCCATGATATAGCAGTTCCTCCATATGTAAATAAATAACTTGTTTGAGATCTAGCTTTATGCGGGTCAGATAAATAGCCTGCGTCTGCATAACCAACTAGATCAAATTTGGATTTATTAGAATAGAACAAACTCATATCAATTGTCCCTGGAGATAACGGAGGATATGCTTAACTCCATTCCAATGTCTTTTTGTTGGAGAAGAACTATATCTAGCTAATAAATTTACTGAAAATGTAATATCAGGTCGTGTATTATTGGCAAGATACATAAGTGCACCAATGACACTAAGATATGGTACTTCAGGACCAAGTAGTTCTTCATTATCATCTCGAGGTCGAAATATATCTTTCTTCACATCCAATGAACAAACTTCCATTGGAATGTTTAATGGATGTGCTTTGTCCATATAAAATCTTTTTAAAATTTTTCCTGTATAAGTTGACTGATGAACAAATATCCCATCTGCTAAATGTTCAATTTGCAAGCCAAGACAAAATTTTGTTTTCCCAATATCTTTCATCTCAAATTCTTTCTTGAGATAATCTATTGTCTTTGAAAGCTCTTCAGGAGTTCCAATTATATTTAAGTCGCCAACATATATAGTTATAATAGCAAATCCTGACTGTGATTTCTTTATAAAAACACATGGACATATTGGATTGTTTTGATATTCTTCTTTCAACAAATATCCACTCAGGCGATTGTACCACATTCGTCCTGATTGTTTCAATCCATATAATGATCTCTGTAACTTTATTGAACATAATTCTCGGGAATTTGATATATATATTTCAAGTACCTTAAATTCTTCTGGGATTTTCATATAAATATCATTATCAAGAGATCCATATAAATATGTTGTGACAACATCCATAAGATGCATGTCCAGACTTTCATACACAGTCAGACCAATTATAAATCTTAGTGTAATTACATCCACCACCGGAGAATACGTCTCCTCATAATCAATGTCAGGTCTTTGTGAAAAACCTTGTGCAACTAATCTTGCTTTATATCTTGTGATCTCATTATTCTCATTTCTTTTCCTAAAAAATACCCATTTGTATCCCACAGGTTTGACACCTTCTGGTGTTTGGACTACTGGTCCAAAAACCTGACGTTTTGAAAGTGAGTTTAATTCTGCATCGATTGCTTCTTTCCACTGAAGCCAATCTTTTCTATATCGACATTCTTCAACAGATTTTGGTTCAGGATCCTCATTCTCATATATAATATCAAGAGCAACATTATATGCAAAAATATTGTCAATAACTTCATTAGTTCGGTTCCATGTTTTTCCTGTCATGACATAGTATATGGAAATCTCATTATTATCTTCAGGGATTTCACCTTCCTCACTATTCATGTCATGAACTTCTTCATGGGTATTTACATCCTCAACCAAGTCTTTTTGACTGTTAATTACTTTTTGTTTTCGAGGATTTTTATCTTTGGAACCCACTGGTCTACCACGCTTCTGGCGTGTTCCAGATTCATTAATGACAACATGTTGCGTTGGGATATCAATTTTTTATGGGACATTTGTAGCTGGTATATGTGACTTAGTCACTTTCTTTGCATCTATAAATGCATCTGGTAATTGATTTGCAATATTTTGCAAATGAATTATTTTCTGAACTTCAAGTTCACATTGATCTGTATGGGGATCTAAATGAGACAATAATGATGCATTCCATGTAATTTCTTTTTCCAACTTCGTAATTCCTCCCCCTAATGTTGGAAAATTTGTCTCATTAAAATGACAATCAGCAAATCGTGCAGTAAATACATCACCCGTCAGGGGTTCAAGATATTTAATAATTGATGGGGAATCATATCCAACATATATTCCTAACCTCCTTTGAGGACCCATCTTAGTACGTTGTGGTGGTGCAATTGGAACACATACTGCACATCCAAAAATTCTTAGATGGGATATATTTGGCTGCTAGCCATAAGCTAATTGTATTGGAGAGTATTTATGATAGGCTGCTGGCCTAATACGTATAAGCGATGCAGCATGTAAAATTGCATGACCCCATACAGATATTGGAAGTCTTGCTCTCATAAGCATCGGTCTGGCAATTAATTGCAGACGTTTTATAAATGATTCAGCTAGACCATTTTGTGTATGAACATGAGCTACAGGATGTTCAACACTTATCCCAATTGACATACAATAATTATTAAAAGCTTGGGATGTAAATTCACCAGCATTATCAAGACGAATAGTCTTAATCGTATAATCAGGAAATTGTGCTCTTAACTTAATTATTTGAGCAAGTAATCTTGCAAATGCAAGATTTCGACTTGATAATAAGCACACATGTGACCATCTGCTGGATGCGTCTATTAATACCTTAAAATATCTAAATGGTCCACTTGGTGGGTTAATAGGACCACATATATCACCATGGATTCTATCCAAAAATGCAGGTGATTCAGTTCCCACTTTAACTGGTGATGGCCTAATTATCAATTTGCCTTGAGAGCAAGCATCACATGATAATTCATTTGATTGAAGAATCTTCCGGTTCTTCAATGGATGTCCATCTGAATTCTCAATAATTCTTCTCATCATTATAGACCCTGGATGACCCAATCAGTCATGCCAAATTGTAAATATGTCTGGATTCATGAACTTCAGGTTCATCGTTGCATATGTCTCAATTACTCGTATATGAGTATAATATAATCCAGAAGATAAAGCAAACAGCTTTTCTAATATACGTTTTTCATTTGAGATAGTGGAGATAATATATAGATATTCCACATTATTCTTACTATCAGTCTCAATATGATAACCATTGCAACGTATATCTTTAAAACTTAGAAGATTTCTCTTTGATTGACTAGAGAACAATGCATTGTCAATCGTAAATTTTGTTCCTCTAGGCAAAATAATATTTGCTTTTCCAAATCCTTCAATCAGATTTGCAGAACCTGATATCATATTGACTTTTGCTTCCAACATTGTCAATTTGGAAAAATATTTTCTACTCGTAAGTATTGTGTGCGTAGTTGCACTGTCCGCTAGACATAAATCTTCTTTGCTCATTTTCGAATCACCCAACATATGAAAAGATTCCATGTTTCTTCATTAAAAGAGAATAATTAAAATAAGAAAATAACACTTGAAATATACAAAAGTTAACATTTACTAAAAAACATGAAGATAAAAACAACAACATTAGATATTTTCAAAATCAAAAGAAGCACTCGATGTTCCACCGATTGTGCCGATTTTCTCTTCAGGAGATTCAAAGAAATCAGCCACATCCAAATTTTTCATATTGGATGGGTCAAATATATCATCATCCTGGTATGCAAAATTTGCTTCCATATCTTTTCCTTTTTCCTTCAGGGAGGCTTGATAGAGATCAACTAAATGTTTTGACGTACGACAGGTACGTGATCAATGCCCAGTCATTCCGCATCGGAAACATTTATTTTCAACACTTTTTGAACTCTTTTCTGGTGGAGCTTTTCCTCTATGATCATCATTTTGGGTGGTTCTTTTAAAACTAGAACGACCACCATAAAAATAATAATTATTTCTTCCTCTGCCACGACCACGACCACGACCACAATTATTATTAAAATTCACTGCATTCACTTTAGGGAATGGTGTTGTTCCAGTTGGTCGAGATTCGTGGTTTTTCATTAATAACTCGTTATTTTGTTCGGCCACGAGAAGACATGAAATCAGTTCAGAATATTGTTTAAAACCTTTCTCTCGATATTGTTGCTGCAGGAGCATATTCGAGACATGAAAGGTAGAAAATGTCTTCTCTAACATATCAACATCAGTAATTTTCTCTCCGCATAACAACAATTTTGAACTGATTTTAAATAATGCGGAATTGTAATCACTTACTGATTTAAAATCTTGTAGCCTCAAATGCATCCATTCATAACGAGCTTTAGGAAGAATGACTGTTTTCTGATGATCATACCTTTCTTTCAAATTTTTCCACAAGATACGGAGATCTTTTATTGTAAGATACTCCATTTTTAATCCCTCGTGGAGATGATGACGAAGGAAAATCATAGCTTTTGCTTTCTCTTGACTAGATGTCGTATTTCCTTCTTTAATCATTTCTCCAAGGTTCATAGCATCCAGGTGGATTTCGGCATCGAGTACCCATGACAAATAGTTATTGTCATTAATGTCAAGGGCTGAGAATTCTAATTTCGTAAGATTTGTCATGGTAACACTATAACAAAATATTATTTTATATTATAAATTTAATACCTACTAAATATGCGATATAATATTTAATTTAAAAACGACCTACCTTTAGGACCTACCTTCAGTGAAGGAAGCAACAAGAGCTCGTGCTGATAACGTGTTGTAAAATTGAGCAGCACAACGGTACACAACTCGGGAATACAACAATAGATAAAATATAATATAATAATAATAATAATAATAATAATATAATTAAATATAAATAAATAAATAAAAGCATAAAATTAAAAACACATTAAATAAAATAACAAAATTGCAAAGTGGGAAATTATGAAATTGGGAGAGAATTCACCAATTGAGGTGTGATTTTAATAATACCACCAAAAGACACTATTTATAGGCAATTTGGCAAGTAGGATGTGGCTAGCAATGGGCACTAAGCATCAATCTATACTAGGCACATGGACAATTTGGATATTGACACATGACTTAGGCCACTAAGCATTTGGGCATCTATATCTTAATATTTATAATAAAAAAGGATTTGTACAAATGTAACTTATTGGTCTTAAAAAGATTTAAATCTTATTTTTATCCTGAGAATTTTAACATATTTTAATTGGAAGGTCTCATATTTTTTTTTTTTCCATTTACACAAGTTATATGCTATCGAACTCTAAGAGAAAAAAGAAAAAGTTTATTTTCATTGCGAACTTTTATACATTTATTTTATTTTAGTATACAAAAGTTTAAATATTCCATTTTAATCATTGAAATTTATGTAAAATAGTATTTTGTTAATTTTTCATTTATGATTAACCTATTGATATTAAGACATGTGAGAAAAAAGCAAAGTGACTTTGACAAAAGTCAAATCTCACAATGGACACATATGTATACAAATATTAAATTCCATAAAATTTTCTTACAACCAAATTGTGAAGTAGTCCATGGTGAATAGGGCGAAAACTTGAACTACGCACATATGCTTTGATCTTGATAACTTGGAAAAAAAGCCAAAAAAAAAAAGAAAAAAATCTCATATCAAATGAAGATAACTATCCTCGCTTATATACCGTGGATTTGTCCATTTCTTAATTAATGTGAGACTTTGTTTGCACTTCTGACACAAATGTCTAAAGCCACCAAAAGATAAACCAAATGTCATAGGGTTATTTAGACTGGTCACGATGCACCTAAAATTTTTTTTGATATCTGTGAGTGTTCGATCCAGCTTATGGGCACATCGACTAACCTCACGAGACAACCGTCTTGATCCTACTACATTTGGTTGCCAAGAAAACTCGTAGGATATTAAATCCTAGATAGGTGGTCACCATGGATTGAACTCATTCCCTCTAAAGAAACAAAATAGAATAGGAATGAATATTTATGGGTTATATGATGCAAGTGTAAACTTTATTTTTTTTACGTATTGGATTTTTCTCATTCACACTTCTTACCTTTAAAATGTTTTAAATGTTTGTTTAAGAGAATTTCAAATGTTTGTTACCAAACAGGTTATGTGTGAGAATTTCTAATAAACAAGCTTTTTGACCATATATTAGGTGGCAATATGGGAGTGATATAGTCGCATTAGATGGCTATATTGAATTAGTGTCTCCATAAATAGATTTAAAAAAATAATAAAACAAATAAATTTTGACATTTTTATAGATATGTTAATTTTATATATTTTCTTTCGTCGATCGTGTGTATCTCTCGCTATACGATGTTTCAAAAAATAATCGTGTTTGAAAATGTATCCATCAAAACAAGAAAATAGAGACAAATAAACTTAAGTTTTTATGATTAAAATAACAAATAAATACACTTAATTTTCAAATAAGACGAAGATTACTTTTATAATCAAACTATATTTAGATTGATAAATTTTGCGTGGTAAATATACACTTTTGGTCCCTCATATTTGGGTTAGGTTTCATTTTGGTCCATGAGTTTTCAAACTCGACATTTTAGTCCTTGAAGTTTGGATTTCGTTACATTCGTGGTACCTCATTCAATTTTATCGTTAAACACTAACAGATTGGTGACGTGACAATATTTTTTATTTAAAAAATATATTTTTAAAATTTTTTAAAATAAAGTAATATATTAAATACTTTTTTATTTTTTCTCTTTTCTTTTTTCTTTTTTCTGCATCCATCCATCTTCTTCTCCACCACTCATAAACCCTAATTCAATAAACTTGGCAACCACCACCACGTCCAGCCGTTGTCGCCGGAGTTTTTTTTTTTAATCTTTTTTCTTCCTCTTTCTTTCTTCTTCTCCTTTCCCATGTTTTCTTTTTCTTACTCTTCCCCTCTCTCTCTCTTTCCCTTTCTATCTCTCCCCTGTGTAAGTACTCATCTTCGACCGTCGCCGCCATTGCATGCTTTTCGTCCACCATTTGTTCCGCCTAATCGTCCTCACGCTACCGCTCATGCGTTCGCAACTCTGTCCTCCCGTTGTCGCTGGATTCAAAGGGAAAATCGATCTGAAACGAAGAGGGATTTCCCCTTCATTTTAGGTTGGAATCGAAGGCAAAGATCTGAGCAGCGAAGAGAGAGATCAAGAGTAAGGGAGAGAAAAAGAGAGAGATCGAGTGACGAAGGGACGAGAAAAATGATGGAAAAGAGGACTAAGCGATGAGGGTTTCGAGCGACGGCTTCGTGTTTCAAATCTGAATGGAAAAATGGGTTTCAGGCGGCGAGCACATTCTAGATTTGACGAAAAACGAAGGTTTCGGGCGACGACGACTGGGTAGGAGGGGCTGAGTACGCACGGGGAGAGAGAGATTTGAATGGTGTTGGTTTTTGAGATAGTAAATAGAAAACAAAGGAAATGAGAAGGAAAGAGAAGAAGGAGGAAGAGAAAGAAAGAGATTTTTAAAAAAATTTGTCGTCGTTGGCAGCGGTGGCTGGCGGATGGCAACTGGTGGTTGGAGAAGAGGACGACTGATGGTTGAAGAAGAAGAAGAAAGAAAGGAAGGGAGAGGAGAAGAGAAAGGAAGAATAAGAAATAATATATTTTAAATTAATTTAAATTATTTTATTTTAAAAATTAAAAAACATATATATTTTTAAATAAAAAAATAGAAAAATACTCGTCATGTCAGCATTCTGTTAAAATTTAATGGAAAAATGGATGGAGGGACTAAAATGAAATTAAAACCAAATCTCAAGGTGAAATTGTTGAGTTTGAAGACTAGATCAAAATGAAACCTAACTCAAACTTTAGGAATTAAAAGTGTATTTTTCTCATTTTATATTATAATGTGAAACCCAAAAGAATGATTTGTAATTAAAGAATTACAAAATTCCAAATTCTCAAATACTACCACATATAAAAACCAATTTAGCTTAGACGAAAAGTTGATATCAGTGTATAGCAAATAACACAACCTTGAAAATATAGTAAAATTTGATTAGTTGATTGATTTATTTATTTATTTTGATATCGATCAGTTGATTAAGTTAAAATAACTAAGTTCACAATAATCTCCTTGTGAAATGACTTGAAGTTTCTTTTTTAATCTTTTATCTTTCATCCTTTTTATTTTATTTTATTTTTTTATATTATATATATAAGTTATCATTGTTAGTGAGGTTTTTTTTAACCTTTTTTTCAGTTACAAAGAAATTTAATAAAATGTAATGAAGATTCCTTTTACTCATATACATAGTTAAGTTGGTAAATTTCAAGCAAAACTTTCAACCCTAAAATTAGATACATGGTGAATTAAACATAGCATCAAAACTATACTTAAAAAAATAAATAACAAAAAAAGTCAACCAAATTCGCCAAAGCGAGCATAGTTCAGCGGTACTTGGCATGTACCCTCGACTCTAATGTCAGAGGTTCGAATCCCCCACCCTTAAATGTTGATGTACTAAAAAAAAAAAAATATTCAAATATATATGGTTTCAACTTATTTCCAGCAGTTTTTCTCCATCGATGTCGGATAAAATCTTAAATTAAACTTAAGACAGTAAATTTGACAAAACTTAGCTTAAATCATCATAAATAATTGTCAAAAAAAAAAAAAGAAAAAAAACGTTAGAAATACCTTTTTTTTTCAATTAATAAATAACAGACAAGCAAATTGCTCAAAACCTTTCACGTCACACCCAACAAGAAGAAAGTAATATTTGTGGAGAGAAAGCAAAATATCCTTTAAAAAGAAAAAGGAAAGAGAAAATAAGCAAAAGCAAAACAAAATCAATCAATTAATTTCTTTCAAAAAAGAATCTAGATATTTCTTCCTCCATCCATCATATATTTCGAGTGCCCAAAAAATATGTAGTACAAATATTTAGAGGACTTTCATTTTAGCAATGTGACTAAAAAAAAGTTAGAACATAGTGTTAGAAATAATATATAAGTATATATATATGAGTGTGAATTGAAATAAACCGATAAAGCTGTGTCGTGGAAAACCACTGTCCTGAAAGCGAAATTCCGGCTCGACCATGGTGCAACCGAGATTCAACCGTTCGCTTCCGAAGGTTAACACAACGACTCCAAAAACACACGTGCACTCGTGGTTAGGAGCTGGAACAGACACTACAATTACCCAAGAACAATAGGAGGAGAGGAAAGATCTCTGCTCCAAACAGAACCAAAAGCTTCCCTATTTATACAGAAGCAAGACTTTATTTTTGGTGGTTCTATAATTAGCAAAGCCAAATTTAGTGCCCTCTAAATTTAAAAAGCACTAAATTTAGCAAGTAGTTTTTTCCTTTGACTTTGAATTAGTCATTCCCAACAATCCCCCACGAATGACTAATACATTTTTTGGGTAAAGGAAGGAATTTTGGTACTTAAGCATTAATATCTTTCGATTTGAATTAATGCGTAGTGAAATGAGGTAACAACTTAACTAGTGAAAGTGAAATAATTCTTGAACTTCCAAAAGCTTAGGTTGAGACCCCCATGACACGTACTAATTCCTTAATGTATGCTATTCCGCGATAAAATTTCTTCAAAGCACTATTATATAGACCATTATAGATCATTATACTCACAAACCTTGAGTTCTTATGAGTGCTCTAGAAAGAAAAATCTCGAACGTCATCCACCTTCACACTCATTTAGTGCTTCATCAAGTCTATCATAGATAAATCACTCAAAACTGAGCTATGAAGACTTTACACAATATCCATCAAGTCCATACAGACTACCCAAATAAAGGGCTATGGATTCACAAAATACATAACACCATCCATCAAGTCCATAAATGGACCACCCAAAATGAGGGCTATGGATTCACAAAATACATCACACCATCCATCAAGTCCATAAATGGACCACCCAAAATGAGGGCTATGGAGTACTGAGACATATTAGACTCAGATTTCATCAAAATCATCCATCAAGTCCTTTTTAAGACCACCAAAATACAGGGCTATGGATTTAATGCTTCAACATATGGTTTCGTTTGACCACTTAATAATGGTTTCCACCATAGTTCTCAATCCAAGAGTTTAATTTCACATCCCCTGATATATTTCTCTTGCCATTATACACATAATTTTTGGAACTCTAATAGCATCCCAATGACCCCCACAATGGAATGTCACCTGATAGGTTTTTCAACCATTTCGCTTCTTGACATGCTAGTTCAAAGCTATGAATGGTAGAGCAAGCAATACACATCTGTTTAAAAGATTTTAGCAATCCACCTCTCATAAGATTTCTATAGTTTCCACCAATTTAATTCGTCTAATTAGTCAATCAAATTGTTCTTGCATATACATGGCATGCAAAAACTCAATCAACGCCCATCAATAGAAACATATGTTTCTTTACGTTGCAATATTGACTTTCAAAATATTCCCCCCACATTTTGAGATATTTCGTATAACATATATACTTTAATCTCTTAAAACATTATCGCAAGTATAAATCATGAAAAAAAAATGTTGCAACAATTTTATACAATGTGATAATAAAAATTGTAAGACATGGGGGAAATTTATTTTCCTTTCAAGATTATAGACATGCTCAATAAAATATTCATATAGAATAATTTTATATATATTTTTCAATATATACAAATACAACCAACAAAACCTTAAGCCACCATTGTTTCAACAATGCATTTCATACAGGTAGCTATGAAAATCTTAAACCATTCAAAACCATTTTTTAATGTGCAACATATATAATTGAGATATTATAGGTGAAGCTAAATTAATAACTACAATAATATTTAGCTTAATAAAAAATTCATGGCCAAATAAAATACTCAATAAACATTGGAATATAATGCATGCACTTAAATTGCTAATTTGAGATACCACAGTACCTCATTTTCTTCTAATCAAGAAGCATTTTCTTCTAATCAAGTTATCCTTGTCATGTGCCTTTGTCCCTCTCTCGAATTATTGCAGGGAGAAGCCTTTGTTCATCTCTCGACTTATTGGACCTTTTGCAGTCACTAATTTCAAGAGCTCCAAGAGCTCTCTCTAGAGAACTAGCAATTCTAAAATAGAGAAAATAGAGAGATTAGAAAAGCAAAGAAAAATCTCAACCACAATGGAATGATTCCATCCATGCTAACAAAGACACATTGAGCAGCAGTGACACATCAATTAAGGTATAATCTTCTTTCCTTCAACTGAATTTCTATAATTCACACAAAAACTTGCACAACCGTTAATGGGTGAATAAATTAAAACACTACATAAATCAAATTTAAGAAAAGAACATGTACTGCTTGCCCATTTCAAAAAATTCAATTCACACTAATTTCGCTTTCAGATTGTTAGAAATAATATATAAGTATATATATATGAGTGTGAATTGAAATAAACCGATAAAGCTGTGTCGCGGAAAACCACTGTCCTGAAAGCGAAATTCCGGCTCGACCGTGGTGCAACCGAGATTCAACCGTTCGCTCCCGAAGGTTAACACAGCGACTCCAAAAACACACGTGCACTCGTGGTTAGGAGCTGGAACAGACACTACAATTACCCAAGAACAATAGGGGGAGAGGAAAGATCTCTGCTCCAAACAAAACCAAAAACCTCCCTATTTATACAGAAGCAAGACTTTATTTTTGGTGGTTCTATAATTAGCAAAGCCAAATTTAGTGCCCTCTAAATTTAAGAAGCACTAAATTTAGCAAGTAGTTTTTTCCTTTGACTTTGAATTAGTCATTCCCAACACATAGAACTTATATATATTTAAAAAAATGTCACTAATTTCTTAATCAAAATCCTCCCCATATATGATATAATATTGCGAACTTTAGACCCAAGTGTTTATGATATAGTTTCATTCAAAAGACTTAAACTATATATCAATCATCTTTTGTTTTTTAGTCGATATAAGACTTTAGTCGCATTTTCAATATAATCACGGTCTTTACCAATACATAAAATTAAAATTTTTAATGGAAATTAGACAAATTCAGATTCATTAACTTCGTGAATCAAACATCTCTTTAGATTTTTTTCCTATCTCGGAGCTATGTCCACCTGTTGACATGGCTCTGACATGGTGACACATTGAGGAAGAAAGAAGGAAAAAATTTGTAGCGGTGTCGGGCGATTCCTCCACGTCATCATCCTCACGCCCAGGAATCATCGCCACCAGGTGGGTCCCGCCCGCCACATTTCCATTTTCTCATACACCTGGCTGCCTCTCTTCAATTTTTCTCTCCTTCTCAGTCCACCGGTAAGAAAAACTAAAACCAAACCAAAATAAATAAATAAATAAAAATAAGTTTTTTTAAAAAACATCGAAATGACGATAATACCCTCTTCATCTCCTATATATCCCAACCCAACAAAGCTAGCGCCGAGCTTCTGATATTTCTACCTTCTTCACCAATTCCATAAGGATCGGACTTTTTTTATTTTATTTTATTTTCCTTTTTGATTCAGTTGGTGTTTTGAAGTAGCCATGTTGGGAGTATTCAGCAGCTCGATCATGTCGCCGCCGGACAAGTTGGTCGCCGCCGGCAGCCGTACGCCGTCGCCCAAGACCACATCGGCGGCTCTCGTCAACCGCTTCGTCGACACCAACTCCTCTGCCGTCTCGCTGCAGATCGGGGACCACGTCCAACTCGCCTACACTCACGAAAGTGAATCCGCCTTAACCCCAAGGTAGTTTTAATTTCATATAATCCGCTCTACGACATCGTTTTAAATCCCATCGCCGCCGTATCAGAAGTTTTTTTTTTTTTCTTTTTTTAAAAACTTTTCCAAATTATTACGAGCGCGATAATTTCAGTAAATTAAGTCGATCGAAAATCGGACGGTCCAGGACGACGGGAGCTTCTGGTTCTTTGAATCTCAGCCGCAGGATTTCTGGCTGTTTGGTTGCTGAGAAAACTAGAAAGAAACCGACGGAGAAATGTTTCGGAATGGTCGAAACTCTCCGTCGGGGTTCTGTAAGCTGAAATAATTTTTATTAAATTTACAAAAATAAAATTTTGTTTTTGGTGAAAAATATTTAGTGAGAATATTGAATGGCTGCGATTCGCCAATCGCGTGGATAGCGTGCCTGGCACGTGAGATTAAGGACACTGAATACTTTACTGACTAGATTTGTCTGAAACTATCCACTGACACAGTGCCACGTGTGTCCTAGTTTTTGTCTTCATCTGTAAGATTATCCATTGAACCAATAGCATAAAGTAAATATATATATTTTTTAATTGCGCATCTATGAGTTAGATTAGATGACAATAAATATCCATTTAAAATTTTTTTCTTTTTTTTTCTTTTTTGTTTTTTTTTTTTAACAATTTTTTTTCTTTTCTTTTTTTTTTTTTTTTTTTTGAGAAAATTTTTCCTTCTTCTTTAGTTGGTTGTTAATCCTTGACTTTTCTCAAAGGGGATCATCATACACTTAGGAAGATTGGATTTTAATTTTAAAAAATAATAATAAAGAAGGTCATTTTAGCTGCTCTTGAAGGCAGACTTTTTAAGTCAAGAGGTTTTATAAGGCCTTTTTTCTTTTTTTTTTTTTTTTTATTATTATCTAATGGATGGACAACTTTGATATACTAAAATTTTTATTACAAATATAGATATAAAGATTCAGAGACGTGGAGGTGAGAAATTAAATTGACACTAATAAAAAAATTTGTTATAATTGAGCTTCGTTGAAGTTAGCATTTTAATGAGAAAAATGTATTGTGTACTATAAAATATTAATTTTTTTTTCTAGGTTTTGATGCAAAAGCGTCTGCAAATTTTGAAAATTTCATAGTAAAAATAATCTTAAAGAAATAAGAGATCACGTAACTTACAATTAATAATGCTTTTTATTGGATTCAAATTCAATCAATCACTTAAAGTAACTAGGTTTTTACCACGTGCGTTGCACGTGTAATAATTTGACTAAATTATTATGAAGTAAATTTAATTTAAAACTAATTAAAATTCCCTATACATTCTTATATTAGTTTTGTTGTTTTCTAATATGACTACTTTAAATATAATATAATATATATGTGATTTATCATAGCAAATGGAGTAACAATAATTATGCTAGATAATAATAAAAATACATTTTTAAAGAAATCGGTTTATATAGTCAAAACTTCTTTATATACAACATTTTTGGTCAAATTGCCGCTTGATTTGATCAATACGTTTGTCGTTGCCATAGAAATCCCTCTTGAAAGTACTACATATAGTTGTCCATGCCGGAAAACATGTTGAGGAAGATAAACTCCAACATTATGTAATGTCTGTCCTTGAGCTTTGTTAATAGTCATGGCAAAGCAAAGTCGTACGGGAAATTGCTTTCTTTTGAATTTAAATGGATATCCTTCATCATTTGTTGGGCTCATTGGTATGCGTGGAAGAAAAACTTTCTTTATTGCATGTTGTCCCGTTGTGATTTATGCATAAATGACATTTTTGTGAAATTCATGACAAACCATTCGAGTTCCGTTACATAGACCGTTTGGTGGGTCTAAGTTTCTCAATAACATGACTGGACAATGTTTTTTCAATATCAATTTGTGAGGAGGGACATCATTGGGCAATAATGAATTGAGGAATTCTTCTTGGTAGTAATTATGTGTGTCGTCAATCGCCTCATCAAAACTCATGAATTCTTCTATTTTTCCAGGAAATAGATGAATCATTTTCTCATTCATTTGATCAACATATTCATTTGTGGTTGACAGAATTGCCCTACTTGTAATATACTCTATCAAAGTAGCATTTTTTTCAAGATCAGGATAAACAATATTCAATAATTTTAATACTGTATCATCTTCGCTTTCACCTGTAAGGACAACATCATTTGGGAGGCAAATATAGTCTTCTTCTACAAATGGTTATGTTCCATTACCAATCCTTAATAGATATTCTGCAAAATGTATGTCATTTTGGGCTCTCATATTTTTGGTTAGTTGTAGTTTTTCCATTTGTTCCCAAACAACAATCAATTTCATAATTCCTAAATGTGTAATACCTTTTTGTCAACAACAATCAATTTCATAATTCTTAAAGGATCTCCTTTTCTACTTTTGAATTGTTGGATTGGAAATTTTCAGAGAACAAAGACTTTAATCTTCCAACCTTTATCAAAAGATTTGAGTTCTTCAATTAACATATCTGCCATCTGAATTAAAAAAAATATAAGAAATTTTTGGGAGAAAATAGTACACACAAAATATAATATTTGAATTTTCATGACATTAAGAAAGTAAAATAAAAATGAAATTTATGTATTAAGTTATATTCACAATAATTATAACATAGATAAACAATCGAAAGAGATGACTACTTTTTAAACCTAAAAACCAATTAGAAAACATGGACGATTTATGGAGAGAATTTAGATTCAAATTCTAATTTGATTAGATTTTGGATAGATTGTATATAGATCATAAGATAAATAAAAATATAGACAATCTATTTATGGATTTTATAGTAAATGTTATATTTGTAATAATACATGTAAAATTGTAAACAAAATCGACAAAGGGTTAACAAATATGACAATCTATTGTTTATAAAATACATTATTTTGAAGAAAATTTAGCTCCATAAAATATAAATTGTAGCAAAAATAATCGAAAAATTAAATTAAATTGTTTAATTACTATTCATGTGTCAATTTTCTTGAAATAAAAAAAGCTGTAAATGAAGTGGACAAAATTCAGATTAAGACATTAAAAGTGGATATTAAGACATTGAATGCATAAATGACATAAAATAAATAATTATCTTCTTATTTAAAAAAAAAAATTAATTATCTTAAAATATATATATATATTTTTTGACAATATGGGGTGGGGGATTTGAACCACAGATCTCGTGGTCATTAATAATTATTTTAAAATATTTGTCGTTTTATTTTTGCCAAATAATTTTTGCTTGTGTATCACTAAAATCAAGTTTGTAAAGAATGATATGGTTCAAATCAAAGAATTGATAAATCAATTTAAGAAATAATTGAAAACAACACCGGAACATGGAATTAACCGTAAAAAAATATTTGTACTAAAAAAACCGTAAAAAAAATTGAATTCATTCAATCAATTCTATCCTTTTTTTTTTAAATTAATATTTTTTATTTTGGATTGCATCCTATAGAGAATTGATATGTTAGCGGAAGGAAAAAAATTCAAAATTTACAATTTTTTTTAAATAAAACACATAAAAATGGCAGAAATTGACAAATTCTATGCAAATCCCAACCAATCAATTATTTTTTAATTTTTTTAATCAAGAATTTCATTAAAAAAAAAAAAAAAAGAGGAACAATAATTTTTTGAACTTATATTTTAAAAAATGATCTTTTTTTTTTTGAAATATTTAAAAAATGATCTAACACATATGAAAATAATAATAATAATAATTCATTCAAGGCAAAATATCACTAAAATCAAGTTTGTAAAGAATGATGGTTCAAATCAAAGAATTGATAAATCAATTTAAGAAATAATTGAAAACAACACCGGAACATGGAATTAACCCATTTGTACTAAAAAAAACCGTAAAAAAAATTGAAGGGTAAAATACCTTTTTGGTCCCTCATGTTTCGAGTCAGTTTCTAATAGGTCCCTACGTTTCAAAATCGGGCAATCAAGTCCCTACTGTTTCGGAAATGTTTCTATTGAGTCCCTCTAGGGCTGACGTGGCAGTTTAAAATAATAAAATATTGATTTTTAATTAAAATAATAATATAATACTAATAAAATAATAAAATAATAATTATAATTATTAATAATAATAATAAAATGAAAAAAAAATCATTATTATTATTAAAAAAAAGCTTCTCTCCCTCCTCTTTCCCCATATTCCCTCCCTTCTTCTCCCCGCCGCCCCTACTTTCTCCCTCTTCTTCTCCCGGCCGCCGGAACTTCTCCCGTCCCCGTCGTTGTCGCCGGAGCTACTCCAAAAAAAAAACTTAAGGGCCATGGCCGATTTTTCACCTCCCAAGTTGGGGTTCATTGCCCCCACCACTCCCACCTCTTTCAAAAGAAAAAGGAAAGAAAGAAAATCACAGTAGAGAGAGAATCTAGAGAGAGAAAGAGAGAAGGAAAGGGCAACAAGAAAACAAAAGAGAAAGGGAAAAGGGAAATGGATAAACAAAATTAAAATTAAAAGTATGAGTCTACAAGCTTTCAGAACCGGACTCCATAGCCACTACACCAAAAACCTCCGTCCATTCCTCCCATTCAAATTAAAACTCCTCCCTTCTCCGTCCTTCATCATTGCCCCAATATACCCACCGCCACCGCCGCTCCCGTACAACCCCTCACACAAATCCCCGATCTCCGTCGGCGTCGTCGGATCCTCGCCGGCGTACCAAGCATTCACCAGCGGATTCGACGACAGCTCCGCCAACTCATGTCCGACCACGCTTATCATCCCATCCACACCCACATCCCCGTTCGGCGGCGACAGCGCCGCTGGACCTCCGCCGCCCATGTAGCTGGGGACGGCGAACGGATACGCACAGACCTCCGGGCACTGCTAGCCGGAGTTTCCAACCCAGGCGTACGGCAGCGTGTAGCCGACCATCGATGGGAAGGTGAAGTAATGGAATCCACAGACGGCTCTGCAGAAATCTTGAACGATCACGTCGCCGGAAGTTAGGATTAGGTAGATTCCCCTGCGATGGTCGACGGGGAGCGGCGCCTATCGGACGGCGGAGGCGATGACTTGCGGAGAGAGGGAAGATGGGGAAAGAGAGAGAGGGAAGATGGGGAAAGAGGAGAGAGAAACTTTTTTTTTTAATAATAATAATATTAATTTATTATTTTATTATTATTATTATTATATTTATAATAATAATTATATTATTTTATTATTATTATTATATTTTAATAATAATTTTTATTATTTTATTATTTTTTTAATTAAAAATCAATATTTTATTATTTTAAAACTGCCACGTCAGTCCTAGAGGGACTCAATAGAAACATTTCCGGAACAGTAGGGACTTGATTGTTCGATTTTGAAACGTAGGGACCTATTAGAAATTGACTCGAAATATGAGGGACCAAAAAGGTATTTTACCCAAAATTGAATCCATTCAATCAATTCTATTCTTTTTTTTAAATTAATATTTTTAATTTTGGATTGCATCCTACAGGGAATTGATATGTTAGCTTGGGAAACAAATTCAAAATTTACATTTTTTTTTAAAATAAAACACATAAAAATGGCAGAAATCGACAAATTCTATGCAAATCCCAACCAATCAATTATTTTTTAATTTTTTTAATCAAGAATTTCATTAAAAAAAAAAAAAAAAAGAAGAGGAACAATAATTTTTTGAACTTATATTTTAAAAAATGATCTTTTTTTTTTTGAAATATTTAAAAAATGATCTAACACATATGAAAATAATAATAATAATAATAAAAATAATTCATTCAAGGCAAAATATCACTAAAATCAAGTTTGTAAAGAATGATGGTTCAAATCAAAGAATTGATAAATCAATTTAAGAAATAATTGAAAACAACACCGGAACATGTAATTAACCGTAAAAAAACATTTGTACTAAAAAAACCGTAAAAAAAATTGAATCCATTCAATCAATTCTATCCTTTTTTAAATTAATATTTTTAATTTTGGATTGCATCCCATAGGGAATTGATATGTTAGCGGAAGGAAACAAATTCAGAATTTACAATTTTTTTTATAAATAAAACACATAAAAATGGCAGAAATTTACAAATTCTATGCAAATCCCAACCAATCAATTATTTTTTTAATTTTTTTTAATCAAGAATTTCATTAAAACTAAAAAAAAACATATCCAAATTACAAATAACACAAAATTTTCGAGATAAAGAAAGAAGACGCTATTGATTCAACAAATCCAAACTAAAACATTCTAAAAAACAAATCCAAACTAAAACAGAATCCAACCGAAACACAACAGAACCATAAAATATATAATTATTTCTTAAATTGATGAAACTTTAATAATAAATTAATCAAAGCCATAAAATATATAATTTATCTCTAACCTAAACCTTTCTAATTCAAACACATCAATTAAAAGGCCAAACTAAAAAAAATACTTCAAATATAAACGAACAATTGGAAGAAATTGGAAAATACCTGAAATATAAATGAACAATTGGAAGAAATTGGAAGAGATAAGTAATTCTACACCTGAAAAAAAAAAGTTTGAGGGAAAAAAGAAATTAAAGTCAGTCAGTCATAACAAAAATATTATAATTATAATTAAGAGATGTACCTAAAACCAACCATAGAGGGGACGAATAGTTTTGATGTGAAAACTAATGGGAGAAGGTGAACAATTTATAGAGAGAATTTAGATTCAAATTTTAATTTGATTAGATTTTAGATAGAGTGTATATAGATCATATGATAATTTGATTAGATTTTAGATAGAGTGTATATTTAATTAAAATAATTATCTTAAGATTTGTTTTTTTTTTCAAATTTTCATATTAATATTCTCACGTAATGGTTCTTTTTTCCTTTTCTTTTTTTTTTACTTCTTAATTAAAATAATTATATTTAATTAAAATAATTATCTTAAGATTTGTTTTTTTTTTCAAAATTTCAAATTAATATTCTCACTTAATGGTTTTTTTTTCTTTTTCTTTTTTTTTTACTTTTTAATTAAAATAATTATCTTAAGATTTTTTTTTTCAAAATTTCATATTTTAATTCTCACGTAATTGTTTTTTTTTTCTTTTTCTTTCTTTTTTTTTTAACTTTTTAATTAAAATAATTATATTTAATTAAAATAATTATCTTAAGATTTTGTTTTTCAAAATTTCATATTTTAAATCTCACGTAATGGTTTCTTTTTCTTTTTTTTTTTTTCTACTTTTTAATTAAAATAATTATATTTAATTAAAATAATTATCTTAAGATTTTGTTTTTCAAAATTTCATATTTTAAATCTCACGTAATGGTTTCTTTTTCTTTTTTTTTCTACTTTTTAATTAAAATAATTATCTTAAGTTTTTTTTTTCAAAATTTCATATTTTAATATATTATATTTTGATTTTTATTAAATTACGAAATTTGATTATGGAATTTGAAAACTAATTATGTAATTATCTTAAATTTACAGGGGTATTTTAGTCTAAAAATGTTTTTCACGGATCCTTGCTTTTTAATATATTATAGATTATTCTATTAAAAAAAAAACACCTAAAGTAAAATTCCGCTCATTTGCCAATCAAAATTCGAAGCCTGAGAGCACGACACGTGGAAGGCAGTGATGTCAGATCCCACACAAACAAGTAAGAAAGGGAATAAAATAACAAATTAATAAATTAATTAATTACGTGACGACAAATCGTTCGCGGTGAAAGACGACATCTTCTGTTTATTCGAGGGAGTTCTGGACAATTTGGGGAGTCTGAGGCAACAATACGGCTTGGCCAAATCGGCGAACGAGGTGATTCTGGTGATCGAAGCTTACAAGGCCCTCCGTGACCGGGCTCCGTACCCGCCGAGCCACGTCGTCGGCCATCTCAGCGGCAATTTCGCCTTCATCGTCTTCGACAAGTCCACCTCCACTCTCTTCGTCGCTTCTGTAAGTCTCTATCATTCCAACATTCCTTTTATTGATTTTTCAATCGGTTTCTTCGACAGATAATTAGGGTTTTGTTTTCTGATTTCTGATAGGATCAGAATGGCAATGTTCCGTTGTATTGGGGAATCACCGCAGATGGATATGTGGCTTTCTCTGATGACGTCGATCTGCTCAAGGGCTCTTGCGGGAAGTCGCTTGCTTCTTTCCCTCAAGGTAGAATCCTCATCAACCTTTCAAAGCCTGAATTTATCCATTGGCTTGTTCTACAACGATAATGGAGGGTTTTGTTCTTGTTTTTGTTTCTGTAGGGTGTTTCTTATCAACAACAGTTGGTGAACTGAGATGCTATCAGAATCCTAAGAACAAGATCACTGTTGTTCCTGCTGATGAGGAAGAGATATGGGGTGCAACATTCAAAGTAATTTCGAGACTGTCTCTGTTTTTGGAAGAGTTTCACAACAAACAATCATCACAAAATTCCATGTCTAAGATTTGTTTTCTGTGGTTGGTGTTCTTTTTCAGGTGGAGGGGACTGCGGCTATGGCGGCCATGCGGTGAAGAGATTTTCTCATGGCGGTGGAGATTTTAATATATTTGTGTTTGATTTGTGGTTGAGAATGCAAATCAGAGAGGGGGTGGGGATAGACCTAACAGACAAAGATGATGTGTTTGTGTCTGACCAGAGAGAAAGTTGGGTGTGATTTTCTTTGTTTTCCTCTTGCTTTTACTCTGATGATGTAAAGCCCTTTTGCTTTTTGTGTAATAAAAGTCTTGTAGAATTCTCCTTTGTAATCCAACAAGCAAATCCTGCAAAAAGAAATAAGAGTTGAATTTTCAACCACTTATGTTTTGGCCATTTTGGACCACCTATTCATATCAAATGAGTGTGGGTTTCATTGACAATTGAACCACAACATGATGCAAAGCCGTGTGTAGTGCTGAAATGTATAAACAAGAACCTCAAGTTATGGTATATATTGCAAGGGCCAACAGAGCAAAAGAACAGCAAATTTTGTCTATGGTGATAGCCTAAAATCCATAGATTGTGTCCCTACCCCTTCGTCTGTTCCTACTACATGACACAATCAATTCGATAAGACATTCACCGACTAATTCATTCGACAAGACACTTGCCATCCAAATTATTCGCAAGTTTGAATCCTATTAGAGAATGCAGAAACTGATGGTCAATTTTGCAGTATAGACAAACATTGTACAGGCACAACCAATCATGTCACAAGTATCTTCAGCACAGTTGCAAGACCAGCAGATTCGATTATTGAGCTGGAGAAATGTCCTCCAGACTGCGAAAGGAATGAACCAATATTCGAAGCTGATTTAGTTTTTATATTGAAATAATCTCTATTCTTAAAGCTGACAGTACCTTCTCCACAAGAACTCGATGATATCAGTAGTAAGGGTTGATCTTTTCTTGTTCTCGAATGCAAGTGATGCAGCCCTTCTAAGTAAAGCAGATCCAGCAACACACCATAACACTGTTGGATTCTTTGGGCTACATGTGAAAAGGGTTTCATGAAAGACATCATAGGGAATCAGTATTGGTCAAATGAGATCAAAAGACCAGATGATGGTTAACTTTTGGAACTTGCCTGGTAGCCAAATTCCCATCTATGACTAAACCTTGCCGGCGAGCCCAAGATACAAAAACTACAACACTGGACCACAGGAGGAAAGAAAAGACGTTGTGACCTTATTGTAAAGACATTCATGAACTTTCGATTTCTTGGCTCTTGGATTATGAAATAAGGTACAAATATAGTATGGCAGTTGCCTTCCTAGAAGGGTCAGAGCTTGCAAAATCAATACGCATTCGCCTAATCTGGGTGGAAATGGATTCCATTATAGTATGGCAGTTGTTTCAGGAAATCGAAACATATGAAAACGAAACCTAAAACATTATCGAAGACATTCAACATTATCGAAATACAGGGGAGATGGAATGGCTTTTACTAACCTGTAGATCGTCAAACCAAGTAGCCAATGCCCTAGCAGTCCACGCTCAAAGCAATCGCGCTGATAGAGTTTGGATGGAATAAATTCGTCCTTTGGCGATTCCTGCTAGCAATAGCAACGGTAAAAAGGGAGGAAGACGGTTGATGAAGCCCTTTCTTGAGCGCGTTCTTTTCTCCAAGCTTTTTTGTTTTTTGTTTTTTTGTTTTTTTTTCCGTTATTTCTTCTAAAAAAATGTGTTCAAAGAATCAAAGATATCTTTTAAAAGACATAAAGGGCATCTATGTGAAATTTGTGAGTTTTCGGAAAATTATTCGACGGTCAATTTTGTGTTTTAAGACTAGGTGTAATTGCTCTTAGAATGTTTTCAGCATCAGCCTCAATAGAAGCCCCACTCATGGCTTTGACTTGTTGCCGTCTATTAGAATATTTTAAGAAAAATCGTATTTTATCAATCATGTCAACCAAAGTTTGAAAGTTTGGAAGTAAGGATGAAATTTTAAAACTTCCAAGGACAAAATTGAAATCAAGTGTATATTTCAAGAAGGAACTATGTAATTGGGCCAAAAAGCAATAACAATCACCAGAAGAAATGGATCCCTTCCAAGGCCTGGACCAATGACAAGACAATCAAATCTTTCCAGCCACTTGTCAACCTCAGCAAGAACCCTCTCTGCGATTAACTTCTTTTCCTCATCTCTAAAACATCAGAATGCACCAGAGAAATATCAAAATTTCTGTTGAACTTTTTTTACTCAGACCAAAATATAGAAAGCAGAAGCACCTGACACTGTACGATTCTTCCAAAATAGGATGCACAATTAACTCTGGACTATAGCTCTTTATGACAGGAGCAACATCTTTTGTGCAAAAAACATGAGATAAATCTGCACCCTAGAAGGAAAAACTAATAGGTTGTTATTCACCTATTCAAGTAAAAAGAGGAAAATGAAATATTTGAATCGAAAACATAGAATAAAACTCTCTACCCAGACAACCAAGAAAAAGAGTCTGAACTAACAATTTTCAATGCTGATATAGCAGCGAAGTAGGGAGCACCTGTGTACTCACGACATCCACCAATAACAGCTACCTTCCCTGACATATAGATATAGATTGTTAATTAGAGGACTTCTGAGAACCAAACCAATGGACGACACTGGATAGAGCACAAAGTACCACAAATTACAATTGGAAGACAAATGGAAACTAGCATCAAAGAGCAATATTCAAATTGAGTTAGCAAAATCTACCAAGAAGCCAAAACCACTATTTTGAATTTTTGACTTACCATAAAGTTATTGCAAACTAATTCATGACAACAAAAAACTTGATTAGTTCTCAACCAATTGTGCATTGCAAATAGAATATAAAAGAAAATCTAGAGAAGTACACAGTATCTTTAGAGCTTACCCACCTGGCCTTTGTATCTGTTGGGATCAAGACTAGGTGTAATTGCCCTTAGAATGTTTTCAGCATCAGCCTCAATAGAAGCCCCACTCATGGCTTTGACTTGTTGCCGCCTATTCTGATGAGTACAGTCACCGAAACCTCCAAGAGACCTTATCAAGAACTGTTGTCGTCTAAACACAGCCGAGGAAGCCAACATTCAATAACTTTGGACTATCGACTCACGTCAATTGATTAGCTCTGGCCATGATGAAATCCGAAATTAGCAACTTCATCCTGTGGAAAAATCTATACCTTCTACCATTGCATCAGAAATGAGACTCAAATAATTCCGTAATTCAAACTCGTAGCCATTTCATTTCATAGTACTCCATTTGAAATGAGAGAAATAAAAAGTTAATTAGCATCAGAACCACCAATCGTGTAACTGAAAATCATGGCAATTATAAGAAAATCTGCAACCCAAATCAGCTCCAAGGAGAAGAATCGCTCCACCAAAGAAAATCAGAAGCTAAATTAATGCAAACACAAAAATGAGAGTCGGAATTCAAATAAGGATATGGTGAAAATTTCTCAGCGTACCTTTTCGTTTTTCGCCTTTCAATGGAAGAAGAAGAAGAAGAGAGAAAGAAAGAAGAAAGAAAGAGCGATTACACGAGGAAGGTGATGTGGCAAAAGTCAACTACTCCACGTAGCGAGAGGTTCTGACTCAGCTAGGTCGACATGTAGTTTTGCGCTTTCTGGAAATATCGACATGTCGTTCAACTCACTCACACTTTTAAGTAGAATAATAGAATAGAATCGAGTCATTAGATACAAGCAACGATGAGGGGAACGACGAAGTTGAATGCGGCGAGGTCCGGTTGTGTGGTGATCGAAGCTCTGGCCTTCGGATACCTGAGCCTACAGCTCGTGTTCAAGCCCTACCTCGAGAAAGCTCAAAGCTCTCTTCAACATCTCGATTCTGAGCCCTCTACAGCTCCCAAAGACGCAATTTCAAAGCTTGATGATTAAGCTCCATCTTCGTTTTTCTGCATCGGTATGTATAAATTTAGCATACTGAGAATAACGCATTAGAGATTAATTCGAAATTTCTCAGAGTTTCAATAGATTTTGAGAGACGGAAGAAGGATCTTTTGCTATTCGTTGAAGAAGATGACAGATGCAAATAAACACCTGAATTTCTTTCTCTCTTTGATCAAGGGGAAATCGTTTCAGTTCCCGTCGTATGTGATCTGAATTCTGAAAATTAACATTCCCAGATTCACTGTGAACATTGGCCGGGTAGAACATTTTCTGACTTACAATGTAGTATGAAAATTTGCTCTTTCTTTTTCGTAGTTTGATGTTGTTGAGTTACAAATTTCAACGATATGCATACAAGAACTTTGTTATCTCATAAACCGCGTGTTTGTTTAGGGTTTTCTTGGGAAGAATGAAAGTTGAAATTATACTTGGGGCTATGTTATTTCACTATTCCTTTTTCCGTTTGTTTAATGATGTTGATATAAATGGTTTATCAAATGATGATATCAAATATATTCTCCATGGTCATTACTAATTTGAAAGAAAAATTAGCTTTCTTCATGGAAGTGTTCTTATCAGGATTGGCCTGCCACCACCAGCAGTTTCTGATTTTCTTTCTAATTCATTTTTCCACTGTGGATATGGTGTCTACATCTCAACCATAGTTGACTGATCATCAAACCAGCAGGCCGATCATCTAGGAAGATCAACAAGCCAACAAGCCGATTCAAGAGATCATCAAGCCAACAGGCCGATCCAAGAGATCATCAAGCTAGCAGATCGTTCATCCAGGAAGATCAACAAGCCAACAAACCGATCCTAGAGATCATCAACCTAGTAGGTCGGCCATCCAAGAAGCTCAACAAATTGGTCCAAGAAAATCAACAAGTTAGAGACCAAAGTTTATATATTTGTGAGAGAGAATCAGAGGATTAACATTAGAGATTGTACACCCACACGCATACATATATAAATAAAAATATATTGTTTATTCCACGTGTCTCCATCTCCGAAGTTACGTGTGAACAGTCGCGTCTCCCCAGAGATTAGCGGGACAACCAGGTACCTTGTTTAACTAAAAGAAGAGAAAATATTTGTTGCAGCATACCAGTCGTATCAGTTCTAGTCTATTAGTATAGGAGTAACATTTCTAGTTGTCTCTTTGCTTCACTTGTTGGCAATGTAGAGAATCTATGTCCTTTTATTGCTTATAACTATAACTATATCTCGGGCCGAAAAGCAAGCAGTATTTGTTAGATAGCTTAAAAAACCACCAGGTCAACATAGAGGATTCAATGGCTGTTGAGATTGTTTGAGAGGGAAGATTGACTGTAGTTCTGAGTTTTACCTTTCCTCATTCTCATGCTTGAGAGTATGATGAACTTGACAGAGGAAAAGAGAGATGGATGTTTAAGGGCTCAAGAGGATAAAGTACGGATGGGAGATAGTTGCAGATGAGAAAGAGGATTAGTTTTCTGAAGAGTTGATGATTTGGAGATTGATTAGAGTCACCATGTTATTCATAGTCACAACTGGAAAATTTTTAGCACCCACACCACCCCCATTCATTCTTCTTCATAAGAGCAACATTTAAGGATAAGGTGAGGCTATAATATTATCATTTGACGTTACTTGAACAGGATTTGTTTGATTTATTTTGTTTGTACTAAAAATAAGTTAATATATCATTTGATGTGTCAAATTTTAAATGGAAGGAATAAGCATAACCGTAGTGTAACGCCCCAGGATTTTAATAAGTATCCTAGCGACATTACCAACACTTAAACCCAAAACTAACCATGTGCATCGAAAATTTCGGCAGCAAAACGGCATACATAGGACTAACCCAAAATAAAGCAAGCAACTGGAACCTCAGGAGACCACGAGACATTGCCTGAGAAGGTGGTACTAAGGTCAATAAACAGATAGCAACTAGGATTTAAGCTCTAACCTAAGTTTAGGCAGCAGCCAAATCCTACTATCATACGATAAAAATGCAATCAAAGCAAACTATCTAACCACCTAAAGGGAGCATCCTAAGCCTAACTACTACAAGGTAAAAACAGCATTGAAAAGTTAACATGCTCAACAAGACAAACAAGACAAATAAAGCAAGCAAGCAATAATTATGCAAGACAATCAAGTTATGAGCAATAACCACACAAGCAACCCAGGGTGAAACAAATATCATGCAAGCAAATAAGATAAAACATAAAGGCAACATGCTAATATCCTAACCAGACCAACGTACCTGGCGATGGAGAGGAGAGCGAGGAAGACCATTACCCTAACTCTCAAACAACCTAGATTTCCTAGGCCAGTCTACAGAAACAACTCGACTCTGATACCAACTGTAACGCCCCAGGATTTTAATAAGTATCCTAGCGACATTACCAACACTTAAACCCAAAACTAACCGTGTGCATCGAAAATTTCGGCAACATAACAGCATACATAGGACTAACCCAAAATTTTTCTTTAACCTGCAGTGCATAGAACACTTCTATATAGCATTATTAAACAACTCCACCAAACTACAACCCAGCAGAACATTCACAGAACCAATCAGCCAGCCAGGCCTCGCATAAGCAACAACTAACTAAACCAAAACACAACTTAGCAAAAACCTAAAACGTCGATTCATTCAAAACAACTTAACTATCAAAAACTAAATGAATAGATAGGGTACTTCCAAACAAGGCACGACTAGTCCTAGAGTTAAACAAGGATAATTCGAAACTAAACGATTAGGACAAACACTGTCCAATCAATGAAATCATTACTATCCTATCCAGGTCAACCTACAAGCTAACTGACAGGGAAGTAAAATGAAAAACAACGTAGACGAGCTACGATCTTTCCTCTTACGCCTCCTCAGCACCGCCACGATCCACGCGGTCCTCATAACTTGCAAAATCTGGAAGTTGGGGGCAGAGAGAAGGGAGGGGGTCAGTACACTAAGGTACTGGTAAGTAGCCCCTACCCGAGAAGCCATCAAGCAGCAAACAAACAAACAACATGCTCTTCATGCGCAAACAACATGCTTTTTAAAGTGATAAACACAACAACATGCTCAAAACTAGAAAAAAAGCGAATGACTCTCCTAAGCCATAACTCATGCATCTCTCTATGCAACTCGCTAACCACTCATGCTCCACGAGCTCACTTAACGCTCATATTTAGCCCTCACATGGCTCTTCACACGCGATTTCCGTGTCAGCTCCGCAAAACTCTCCAAGACTGACCCTTCGAGTTGCACCAACCCCTGACCATTTATACCCAGGGCCTCGACACTTCTCTATAGAGCTCGGCGTTCGACCCTTGACCATTTGTACCCAAGGCCTCGAACTGTGCATCGATCCTTGACCATTTACACCCAAGGCCTCGATGACTAAGCAACGTATTAACCCTTTACCATTTATACCCAAGGCCTCAATACTTGCCTCAAGACTCATCACACCGACCCTTGACCATTTATACCCAAGGCCTCGATGCTCATCTTATCTAACATTAGCATGTTGACCCTCGACCATTTATACCCGAGGCATCGACATTCAACAGTGATATATCAGTCCCCGACCATTTATACCCGAGGCCCTGATAACCACTTTACTTTCCTCAAAACAATATCAGTCCTCGACCATTTATACCCGAGGCCCTGGTATCTCAATCACAATGCTAGTCCTCTTTAAACCCATTGTGACATGTCACCCCTCGACCATTTGTACCCGAGGTGCACTGACATTCACCATCTTACACTTGTTCACATTTTAGGTCCCTGACCTCTATCTCACACATATCTAGAATGCATATGCCCTGCAACACTTCTAGACTCACGTACTGTGCCCACCAAGCATATACGTATGACCACATGCTCAACTCATGCTTAACGCACTAATGCAACAAACCAACATGCTTACACCCAATCAACGCGCAACAACAGTCATGATTTCCAACGAATTCATATATATTTATACATATACTCAGAGAAACAATAATCATGAGAATAGTTTTAAAGCGAGTAAACATTCAGCATGCATCACACAGTCAAACAGACTCCATCAAGTAAGAACTACTTACTGAACTTCCTAAAGCGCTCCTAAACCACACTAAAGCTTCCTGAAACCAATTCTTAAGGCTCAACTCGAATGCTTTAATACCAACTCAACCTTTACGGGATTGGGTGTTGATCGAAAGTGTTCGAATGAGTCGTTCAGCGTCCGAATGGCCCTGAACACGTCCTGTCCAGTAACCTAAGTGATTTGAAATCACTTATCTAGAGTCCTTCGGTAGCGGGTGCTCGGGTGTAAGGTCAACCAAGAAATGGGTCACAAGATTGGAGCAATTTCGAGTCTAAGACGGCACTACACAGCGCTAGTAAATCAAGAGATCAACAAAAAAGCTCAATTCCAAAGTCGAACAAGCATGGGTAACCTGAATTCAAGTTCGAACAACATGGGTAAATGCTGAAAGCTTACTGAAAGAGCCCAAATGCCTCGTAATGCACCTTAAACTAGCCTAATCACGCCCAAAACTCGAGCGGGAGAGGAGATCAGACTTCTACCTCACGGACCCTTATCGTTCGAGGGGTTTGTTGGTCGACACATGAGAGGAAGGAACACGAACACAGCAGCGCACGACAAGAAGAACTGGCACCACGGGCCTGCTATTTGCAGATTGACGACACGAGGAAGAGACCGAGAGAGACAACAGCGTGGGTTCTTGCCAACGAAGAGAAACGCGAGGAAGAAGGGATGACTCGTGACTACTCGTGCGAAGAAGAAGATTGATTGAGATAGGGCAATATAAATTGAAGAGCATAGTACTAGTTTGAAATGATTGAAAAATTTTCCTACAATTTAAAAAACGTTTCTTAAAATTGAAAAATTGAAAATATGGCCATATATCCTCGTTTAAATAAAGGAAAGACGGAATTGGAAATCAAAATCATGTTATGGAGTATCTTAAAAGCGTTAAAAGAAAATAAAGTTAATCATAAATGTTACAAAAAAAATAGTTTTTTTTTTTTTTACAACATCTGGAGTGAGGATTTGAATCATATGGACGGGTTAGGTTTAGTTTAAACTAAAAATTGAAGACAAGAATATTAAAAGGAAACTATTTACCTCAATAATTATTGCAACTTTAGCTTCTAATAAATTTTTGTTTAATAAATGGCACCTGAAACATGAGATCCAAGTCGTATGAAGTTGCAAAAAAGTTCAAAAGCTTTGGACGAAATGGCATCCATCAGATAAGTGATCTAACTATGTTCTATATTCATACCTAAGAAGTACGGACACTTTAGTTTGACTAGCAATCTAGCATGTTCGTGTCCGACACTTGGACACTCCAACATTTGTTGGACACGTATCGGATACTTGTTAGCATAATTGATATGTGACAAACACTAGTTGTAGATTCATTTCAAACATTTGTTACGTATACCAAAAAAAAACTCAATGCTTAAATGACAAAAATAATAAATTTTAAGTGTAAAATACATTGAATTCGATTTTTCAAGCATATAAATGCATAAACTTATTGATTTTGAATTCACTTCTTGTATAAAAAGGATATATAATTTAGAAAATGTATATTTTTCTAAACGTATCTGTATCCTAAATTAAAAAAAAAATGACGTGTCCCCGTGTCCGTTGTTAGCTTTACGAGCTTCAATCATACTATATGTTTTGATGATAACAAACTTTAATCTACTAATGATTTTAGTGTTCTAAAGTATTCATAATGTAGAGCTCGAAAAGACAATTCCAACGCAACTTGAATCGCTCAAATCGGAGTTCAAACGAGAAAGTTACAAGCAAAAGAAGATTGGAAGAAAAAACCTACAGTGGTAGTGACGTGGTGCTTACGTGGCATCCAACGTGACAGCTGATGTGAATGATCAATTTCCTCCATTTTTCTCTTAATTTTAATCCTAATTTTAATTCTCATTATCTCTTAAATTCAATCCTTTCACATCTCTCTTTAATTCAAATTTCTCCTAAATCTTCACCAAAATTCCTCCCAATTCAATTTTATTCTTTCCAAAATTCCTCCCAAATTCAAATTTTATTCTTTCCAAAATTTATCACAAAAATCCTTGATTTATTCTCATTATCTCCAAATTTCCATATCTTCAAAATTCACTTTTAATTTCAAAATCCTTTCATTTTCCATTTTAAATTCAATCTCCACCATCCATCTTTAATTTAATCCAATGGCCAAAATTCAATTTCTCCATCTATAAATTGAGTCATTTTCTTCTCCTCCAATATACACAAAAAGACATCAAAGTCTTAAGCTCTCAAGTCTCCCTACTCTCAAATTTTTGTCCTCCCTGCTCCTAAATTGGCTTAGTATTATTTTTGTGAGGTTTTTATTAGAGTGCTCTTATTTGTGTAATTTTGCCTTTGAGAGGTACATCTTGTTGTGAGATTTTTGTATTCTTTTCTTTATTGGGAACTTGTAATAAAGTGTGGGTGCACCTTGGGAATTGAGTGAGTGGTTTAATCTTAAACCTGAAAAAAGATTTGTAGTGGTTTGATCCTGAACCCGGTTAAAAGGATCATAGTGGTTTTGATCTTGAACCCGGTTAAAAAGATCGGTATAGGTTAGGTCCTGAACCTGTAAAAGGATCGATAAAGGTTTACTCTTGAACCTGGAAAAAGAGTCGGTTTGGTTCTCACTCGTAAGAGAGTCGTTGCAGTAAAATACCCAAGAAGGAGTCTTGGGGAGTGGAGTAGGGATTTCCGAACCACTATAAAATTTTCCGGTGTTATCTCTCTCTACTCTTTTAATTTCCGTCATTTCATTTTTATGAGTAGATTGCATGCCTAGGAAAATTGTCAAATATTTCTAGCATACTTTATGCTTTATAGTGCTTATTAAATTTATTTAGTTTAAATCGATTCATTTTAATTTAACAAAAAGTTTTAAATTTTATTAAGCAACTCTATTCACCCCCCCTCTAGTGTTGCCATATGATCCTACATCCGTATCCGTGCCTCTTAGATTCATACCGGATCAACTCCATTTATCTTGTAGGGCATGTGAAATCTTAATCATGGAGGGAATGCAGGTGTTCTCAAATGATTCTTTGGGCGACCTGGAATGATAGAAGTTCCGACAAAATCTCAAAAGAAGTTCCTATTCCTGAAGCTCTCAACTACATGGAAGAATTCAAGAAATCAATCATCATGGAGATTCAAGCCACAACCACCAGAGTGCAGAAATGTCTAAAATCTCACTACCACCATCATATTTCAGCAATACAGGAAGCGCTATAGATCAAAGGGAAATTTGGAAAGCTCCGAATAAGAATACTTACAAGGTCAATATCGATGCTTATGTCAAAGATGGTGTGTTCGGTAGAGGAATAATTATCCGAAGCAAATTTGGTGAGGTTATGACAGCAGCTCAGTTCGTTGATCCATTTCTGGAAGTTATAGAAACGGCTGAAGCTATAGCCTTCCTAGAAGGGTTAGAGCTTGCAAAATTAATACGCATTCGCCTAATCTGGGTGGAAATGGATTCCATTATAGTATGGCAGTTGTTTCGGGAAATCGAAACATATGAAAACGAAACCTAAAACATTATCGAAGACATTCAACATTATCGAAATACAGGGAAGATGGAAGGGCTTTTACTAACCTGTAGATCGTCAAACCAAGCAGCCAATGCCCTAGCAGCCCACGCTCGAAGCAATCGCGCTGATGGAGTTTGGATGGAAGAAATTCGTCCTTCGTCGATTCCTGCTAGCAATAGCAACGGTAAAGAGGGAGGAAGACGGTTGATGAAGCCCTTTCTTGAGCGCGTTCTTTTCTCCGGGCTTTTTTGTTTTTTGTTTTTGTTTTTTTTTTCCGTTATTTCTTCTAAAAAAATGTGTTCAAAGAATCAAAGATATCTTTTAAAAGACATAAAGGGCATCTATGTGAAATTTGTGAGTTTTCGGAAAATTATTAGACGGTCACTTTTGTGTTTTAAGACTAGGTGTAATTGCTCTTAGAATGTTTTCAGCATCAGCCTCAATAGAAGCCCCACTCATGACTTTGACTTGTTGCCGCCTATTCTGATGAGTACAGTCACCGAAACCTCCAAGAGACCTTATCAAGAACTATTGTCGTCTAAACACAGCCGAGGAAGCCAACATTCAATAACTTTGGACTATCGACTCACGTCAATTGATTAGCTCTGGCCATGATGAAATCCGAAATTAACAACTTCATCCTGTGGAAAAATCTATATCTTCTACCATTGCATCAGAAATGAGACTCAAATAATTCCGTAATTCAAACTCGTAGCCATTTCATTTCATAGTACTCCATTTGAAATGAGAGAAATAAAAACTTAATTAGCAACAAAACCACAAATCGCGTAACTGAAAATCATGGCAATTATAAGAAAATCTGCAACCCAAATCAGCTCCAAGGAGAAGAATAGCTCCACCAAAGAAAATCAGAAGCTAAATTAATGCAAACACAAAAATGAGAGTCGGAATTCAAATAAGGATATGGTGAAAATTTCTCAGCGTACCTTTTCGTATTTCGCCTTTCAATGGAAGAAGAAGAAGAAGAGAGAAAGAAAGAAGAAAGAAAGAGCGATTACACGAGGAAGGTGATGTGGCAAAAGTCAACTACTCCACGTAGCGAGAGGTTCTGACTCAGCTAGGTCGACATGTAGTCTTGCACTTTCTGGAAATATCGACATGTCGTTCAACTCACTCACACTTTTAAGTAAAATAATAGAATAGAATCGAGTCATTAGATACAAGCAACGATGAGGGGAACAGCGAAGTTGAATGCGGCGAGGTCCGACTTGGTGGTGATCGGAGCTCTGGCCTTCGGATACCTGAGCCTACAGCTCGTGTTCAAGCCCTACCTCGAGAAAGCTCAAAGCTCTCTTCAACATCTCGATTCTGAGCCCTCTACAGCTCCCAAAGACGCAATTTCAAAGCTTGATGATTAAGCTCCATCTTCGTTTTTCTGCATCGGTATGTATAAATTTAGCATACTGAGAATAACGCATTAGAGATTAATTCGAAATTTCTCAGAGTTTCAATAGATTTTGAGAGACGGAAGAAGGATCTTTTGCTATTCATTGAAGAAGATGACAGATGCAAATAAACACCTGAATTTCTTTCTCTCTTTGATCAAGGGGAAATCCTTTCAGTTCTTGTCGTATGTGATCTGAATTCTGAAAATTAACATTCCCAAATTCACTGTGAACATTGGCCGAGTAGAACATTTTCTGACTTACAATGTAGTATGAAAATTTGCTCTTTCTTTTTCGTAGTTTGATGTTGTTAAGTTACAAATTTCAACGATATGCATACAAAAACTTTGTTATCTCATAAACCGCGTGTTTGTTTAGGGTTTTCTTGGCCATGATGAAAAGTGGAAATTATTATTTTCTTGAGAAGAATGAAAGTTGAAATTATACTTGGGGCTGTGTTATTTCACTATTCCTTTTTCCGTTTGTTTAATGATGTTGATATAAATGGTTTATCAAATGATGATATCAAATATATTCTCCATGGTCATTACTAATTTGAAAGAAAAATTATTTGCATCATTAAACAAACGGCAAAAGAACAGCAAATTTTGTCTATGGTGATATCCTAAAATCCATAGATTGTCCCTACCCCTTTGTCTGTTCCTACTACATGACACAATCAATTCGATAAGATATTCACCGAATAATTCATTCGACAAGACACTTGCCATCTAAATTATTCGCAAGTTTGAATCCTATTAGAGAATGCAGAAACTGATGGTCAATTTTGTAGTATAGCCAAACATTGTACAGGCACAACCAATCATGTCACAAGTATCTTCAGCACAGTTGCAAGACCAGCAGATTCGATTATTGGGCTGGAGAAATATCCTCCAGACTGCGAAAGGAATGAACCAATATTAGAAGCTGATTTAGTTTTTATATTGAAATAATCTCCATTCTTAAAGCTGACAGTACCTTCTCCACAAGAACTCGATGATATCAGTAGTAAGGGTTGATCTTTTCTTGTTCTCGAATGCAAGTGATGCAGCCCTTCTAAGTATAGCAGATCCAGCAACACACCCTAACACTGTTGGATTCTTTGGGCTACATGTGAAAAGGGTTTCATGAAAGACATCATAGGGAATCAGTATTGGTCAAATGAGATCAAAAGACCAGATGATGGTTAACTTTTGGAACTTGCCTGGTAGCCAAATTCCCATCTGTGACTAAACCTTGCCGACGAGCCCAAGATACAAAAACTGCAATACTGGACCACAGGAGGAAAGAAAAGACTTGTGACCTTATTGTAAAGACATTCATGAACTTTCGATTTCTTGGCTCTTGGATTATGAAATAAGGTACATATATATATATTCATATATATATTAAAAAAAGTTATATATATATATATATATTTAGTTTAAGAGAGAGAACCATATTCACCAAGAATAATGAAAACGCATGGCAATACTTGCCTTCCTAAAAGTATATCACCTTGGCCACCACAACGGCGAGGAGAACCATAAATGCTCACAGATTTGACTGCATCAGGTGTCACATGATTTCAGTTAATGGAAGAAACAAGTATAATCTAGCAATAGCAACAGAGAACACCATATTAATATTTACAACACTTAGAAATCCGAATTCCTAAATTTTCATGGACATTATGACAGATCCAAACCAGAAATCCTGTGAAAATTTCAGAAATTCGAAAGAACATTTTAATCCATATTCAATTTGGCTCACTTCCTCCATGGCGGCAGGATAACAGCTTAGCCATACATAACAGAGAATTGTATAGTTTTTGTTTTCCTAATCTGACCAAAAGGTAAGCTACAGCGGAACTTAAGGGTTGGTGGTGGTGACACAACGACTTAGAAATCATTGAAAAGGAACATTGAATTTGTAGCACTTTTATAACATTAAAATGGTTAATACTTTGTAGTTGTGATCAGTACCTGTCTCACCGTCACTAATGAGGTCAGCTCTCCCTTTCCTGAGGATAGTTAGGCCACCAATCCTGATCATGTCCAAAAGTTTAGTGAGCCAAAGAATGGAAAAATGAATGAAATAACACTTAATGATATTTGTTAGAAATTATAAAATAGGATGAAGCATAAATCCACATAAGAAAAGCTATCTCCATCTAAACTGAGCAATAAGATATCTGCGGCATGATTATTTATAGCTAGCCAACACAACAATTCCTTCTATAAGATAAAGTTACAGCTTTCATCCTAATGTTATGACCTTCATACTTCAGAAACAAATATGTCAAAAAAGTTGTATGCAATGAATCAAAAGAGTGATTAGACTATTCGATTGGGCACACAACCAAAATATTCCCGTTCCTGACATTGTGAACCATTTGGATAGAGACTTCAGAATGTGCCAATAGAGTTATGAGCCCTGAATAGGTAGTAACATCTACTCTGAATTCTGATCAGATGAGGTCAACCTCTCATCTGCCAACTTTTGCAAATACATGTACCTTAATAACTAATAAGCAACTTCTTAATTATGCAATCACTAATATGCTGATTTCAGGGTCGTGGTAAGTAGCATCTCCATACAAGATTCACTTGAGTAATAAGCATGTCACCATTGCATAATCATGACATATGGAAACTCTATTCAAATGAAAAACATGAAGGCTTTACCGTTTGGCAAGAGACAGCAATTGGTTAGGAGCATCTTGTTCATCAACTTCAACAAGCAACACCTTTTTCACAAGACGTTTATACTCATTTACATTTGGAGTCAGGACTGCCAGGGGGTAATTGCTTACAAGGTGAAGATTGTCAGTAATAAGAAAGAGACCATCCTAAAAAAGCGACAAACACAATCAGCAGTAAGCAGCCACTTATTAGACCTGTTGAAAATGGCATGGATAACAATAATATAAACAAGGCAATTTCTTTCAAGTTAGGTTACCCCGTCTATGACCATTGTTATATTGGTCTGCCTTGCATGCTTTATGATTTCACTGACACAATCCTGGAACAGTTTCAACCATTAGAAAATTTTATGGCATAGGCAAGAGAAAGAAACATGCATAAAATTTGACGCCCGATTGAAACATGTAAGACAAATGGGAAGGAAATTATGAAAGCCTAAAGCAAGGAGAAGGTAGTTAGATCTGAAATATCACTTTCAACCTTGAGAGAAGCTGTATAATTCATGTTTGACAACTTGTTGAAACAATACATAGGCATAGGCTAACAGCCAAAGCAACTACAAAAAATATCAGATCAACGTAGATAAAGCAATAACTGATGAATTAACTTCATCTCACCATTTTAGTTGACTGCAGAGGCAAAAAAGAGACTCAGAAATCAAATTTCTTCCGTTTTTTGTTAAGAGACTCAGAATCAAATCTTTAAAACAACTGATTCACGTGCTTAACAAAATGAGGCTTGATTTGGCAAGTGAACTAGCCTTCTTTCACTCAGCAGTTAGCACGAAGAAAGAAAAAAGGACAAGGTATTTTCTATATTCCACTTGCCAAATCTATAGAAAAATCGTATTTTATCAATCATGTCAACCAAAGTTTGAAAGTTTGGAAGTAAGGATGAAATTTTAAAACTTCCAAGGACAAAATTGAAATCAAGTGTATATTTCAAGAAGGAACTATGTAATTGGGCCAAAAAGCAATAACAATCACCAAAAGAAATGGATCCCTTCCAAGGCCTGGACCAATGACAAGACAATCAAATCTTTCCAGCCACTTGTCAACCTCAGCAAGAACCCTCTCTGCGATTAACTTCTTTTCCTCATCTCTAAAACATCAGAACGCACCAGAGAAATATCAAAATTTCTGTTGAACTTTTTTTACTCAGACCAAAATATAGAAAGCAGAAGCACCTGACACTGTACGATTCTTCCAAAATAGGATGCACAATTAACTCTGGACTATAGCTCTTTATGACAGGAGCAGCATCTTTTGTGCAAAAAACATGAGATAAATCTGCACCCTGGAAGGAAAAACTAATAGGCTGTTATTCACCTATTCAAGTAAAAAGAGGAAAATGAAATATTTGAATCGAAAACATAGAATAAAACTCTCTACCCAGACAACCAAGAAAAAGAGTCTGAACTAACAATTTTCAATGCTGATATAGCAGCGAAGTAGGGAGCACCTGTGTACTCACGACATCCACCAATAACAGCTATCTTCCCTGACATATAGATATAGGTTGTTAATTAGAGGACTTCTGAGAACCAAACCAATGGACGACACTGGATAGAGCACAAAGTACCACAAATTACAATTGGAAGACAAATGGAAACTAGCATCAAAGAGCAATATTCAAATTGAGTTAGCAAAATCTACCAAGAAGCCAAAACCACTATTTTGAATTTTTGACTTACCATAAAGTTATTGCAATCTAATTCATGACAACAAAAAACTTGATTAGTTCTCAACCAATTGTGCATTGCAAATAGAATATAAAAGAAAATCCAGAGAAGTACACAGTATCTTTAGAGCTTACCCGCCTGGCCTTTGTATCTGTTGGGATCAAGACTAGGTGTAATTGCTCTTAGAATGTTTTCAGCATCAGCCTCAATAGAAGCCCCACTCATGGCTTTGACTTGTTGCCGCCTATTCTGATGAGTACAGTCACCGAAACCTCCAAGAGACCTTATCAAGAACTGTTGTCGTCTAAACACAGCCGAGGAAGCCAACATTCAATAACTTTGGACTATCGACTCACGTCAATTGATTAGCTCTGGCCATGATGAAATCCGAAATTAGCAACTTCATCCTGTGGAAAAATCTATACCTTCTACCATTGCATCAGAAATGAGACTCAAATAATTCCGTAATTCAAACTCGTAGCCATTTCATTTCATAGTACTCCATTTGAAATGAGAGAAATAAAAAGTTAATTAGCATCAAACCCACCAATCGCGTAACTGAAAATCATGGCAATTATAAGAAAATCTGCAACCCAAATCAACTCCAAGGAGAAGAATAGCTCCACCAAAGAAAATCAGAAGCTAAATTAATGCAAACACAAAAATGAGAGTCGAAATTCAAATAAGGATATGGTGAAAATTTCTCAGCGTACCTTTTCGTTTTTCGCCTTTCAATGGAAGAAGAAGAAGAAGAGAGAAAGAAAGAAGAAAGAAAGAGCGATTACACGAGGAAGGTGATGTGGCAAAAGTCAACTACTCCACGTAGCGAGAGGTTCTGACTCAGCTAGGTCGACATGTAGTCTTGCGCTTTCTGGAAATATCGACATGTCGTTCAACTCACTCACACTTTTAAGTAGAATAATAGAATAGAATCGAGTCATTAGATACAAGCAACGATGAGGAGAACGGCGAAGTTGAATGCGGCGAGGTCCGACTTGGTGGTGATCGGAGCTCTGGCCTTCGGATACCTGAGCCAACAGCTCGTGTTCAAGCCCTACCTCGAGAAAGCTCAAAGCTCTCTTCAACATCTCGATTCTGAGCCCTCTACAGCTCCCAAAGACGCCATTTCAAAGCTTGATGATTAAGCTCCATCTTCGTTTTTCTTCATCGGTATGTATAAATTTAGCATAGTGAGAATAACGCATTAGAGATTAATTCGAAATTTCTCAGAGTTTCAATAGATTTTGAGAGACGGAAGAAGGATCTTTTGCTATTCGTTGAAGAAGATGACAGATGCAAATAAACACCTGAATTTCTTTCTCTCTTTGATCAAGGGGAAATCCTTTCAGTTCCTGTCGTATGTGATCTGAATTCTGAAAATTAACATTCCCAGATTCACTGTAAACATTGGCCAGGTAGAACATTTTCTGACTTACAATGTAGTATGAAAATTTGCTCTTTCTTTTTCGTAGTTTGATGTTGTTAAGTTACAAATTTCAACGATATGCATACAAGAACTTTGTTATCTCATAAACCGCGTGTTTGTTTAGGGTTTTCTTGGGAAGAATGAAAGTTGAAATTATACTTGGGGCTATGTTATTTCACTATTCCTTTTTCCGTTTGTTTAATGATGTTGATATAAATGGTTTATCAAATGATGATATCAAATATATTCTCCATGGTCATTACTAATTTGAAAGAAAAATTAGCTTTCTTCATGGAAGTGTTCTTATCAGGATTGGCCTGCCACCACCAGCAGTTTCTGATTTTCTTTCTAATTCATTTTTCCACTGCGGATATGGTGTCTACATCTCAACCATAGTTGACTGATCGTCAAACCAGAAGGCCGATCATCTAGGAAGATCAACAAGCCAACAAGCCGATCCAAGAGATCATCAAGTCAACAGGCCGATCCAAGAGATCATCAAGCTAGCAGGTCGTTCATCCAGGAAGATCAACAAGCGAACAAACCGATCCTAGAGATCATCAACCTAGTAGGTCGGCCATCCAAGAAGCTCAACAAATTGGTCCAAGAAAATCAACAAGTTAGACACCAAAGTTTATATATTTGTGAGAGAGAATCAGAGGATTAACATTAGAGATTGTACACCCACACGCATACATATATAAATAAAACTATATTGTTTATTCCACGTGTCTCCATCTCCGAAGTTACATGTGAACAGTCGCGTCTCCCCAGAGATTAGCGGGGTAGCCAGGTACCTTGTTTAACTAAAAGAAGATAAAATATTTGTTGCAGCATACCAGTCGTATCAGTTCCAGTCTATTAGTATAGGAGTAACATTTCTAGTTGTCTCTTTGCTTCACTTGCTGGCAATGTAGAGAATCTATGTCCTTTTATTGCTTATAACTATAACTATATCTCGGGCCGAAAAGCAAGCAGTATTCGTTAGATAGCTTAAGAAACCACCAGGTCAACATAGAGGATTCAATGGCTGTTGAGATTGTTTGAGAGGGAAGATTGACTGTAGTTCTGAGTTTTACCTATTCCTCATTCTCATGCTTGAGAGTATGATGAACTTGACAGAGGAAAAGAGAGATGGATGTTTAAGAGCTCAAGAGGATAAAGTACGAATGGGAGATAGTTGCAGATGAGAAAGATGATTAGTTTTCTAAAGAGTTGATGATTTGGAGATTGATTAGAGCCACCATGTTATTCATAGTCACAACTGGAAAATTTTTAGCACCCACACCACCCCCATTCATTCTTCATCATAAGAGCAACATTTAAGGATAAGGTGAGGCTATAATATTATCATTTGACGTTACTTGAACAGGATTTGTTTAATTTATTTTGTTTGTACTAAAAATAAGTTAATATATCATTTGATATGTCAAATTGTAAATGGAAGGAATAAGCATAACCGTAGTGTAACGCCCCAGGATTTTAATAAGTATCCTAGCGACATTACCAACACTTAAACCCAAAACTAACCGTGTGCATCAAAAATTTCAGCAGCAAAACGGCATACATAGGACTAACCCAAAATAAAGCAAGCAACTGGAACCTCAGGATCATGACCACGACACATTGCCTGAGAAGGTGGTACTAAGGTCAATAAACAGATAGCAACTAGGATTTAAGCTCTAACCTAAGTTTAGGCAGCAGCCTAATCCTACTATCATACGATAAAATGCAATCAAAGCAAACTATCTAACCACCAAAAGGGAGCATCCTAAGCCTAACTACTACAAGGTAAAAACAGCATTGAAAAGTTAACATGCTCAACAAGACAAATAAAGCAAGCAAGCAGTAATTATGCAAGGCAATCAAGTTATGAGCAATAACCACACAAGCAACCCAGGGTGAAACAAATATCATGCAAGCAAATAAGATAAAACATAAAGGCAGCATGATAATATCCTAACCAGACCAACGTACCTGGCGAGAGGAGAGCGAGGAAGACCATTACCCTAACTCTCAAACAACCTAGATTTCCTAGGCCAGTCTACAGGAACAACTCCGCTCTGATACCAACTGTAACGCCCCAGGATTTTAATAAGTATCCTAGCGACATTACCAACACTTAAACCCAAAACTAACCGTGTGCATCGAAAATTTCGACAGCATAACAGCATACATAGGACTAACCCAAAATTTTTCTTTAACCTGCAGTGCATAGAACACTTTTATATAGCATTATTAAACAACTCCACCAAACTACAACCCAGCATAACATTCACAGAACCAATCAGCCAACCAGGCCTCGCATACAGTGTTTTAAAAATCGCTCAAGGCGTAAGCCTTGAGGCGAGGCGACATTTCTATGCCTCAAGGCTTACCCCTTGAATGTATAAAATGAGGCTTACGCCTCTATTAAGAGAGGCGTAAGCCTTTCCTTACGCCTTTGAGGCTTTGAGGCGTAAGCTTCATGAGATTGTTGGTGGGCCATGGGCCAAACGGTGGATCATCAAATGGTTAATAATTATATTCCACCTGTGCATGTCTATTTAGTAAAACAATACAAAATGTAATTAAATTAGCAAAGCTGCATGTCTTGGTGGTGGGCCAATGCACCGAAAACCGAAGGAAGTTCAAAAGGTTTCCAGAAAAACAAAAGATAGCTGGAAGTTATTTCTCTGGTGCATGTCTTATTTTAATATAGTCATTATGAGTGGGCATTAGCTAAAGAAGAAAAAAATTGCAAGGTGGCTCTTTGATAGCAACCCAACACAGGAGGTGAGTTTTATGTTTCTTCCATTATATTCTTTATTCTATTTTTGTTTTCTTTTTTTATTTTATTTGTTTACACCCTACAAAGTTTTATTAATTGTTTCTACTACAATTATTTTCATTTTTTTAATTTGTTCAACTTCCTTTTTCTTTTTTGTTTTCTTTTCAGTTTCGATTATTATTTTTCTTTTCATTTTGTTTTTTATTTGTTCAACACTATATAGATTTGGTGTTTTATGATTTAAATATATTTTCTTAATTTAAAATGAGGCTTACGCCTCATACCGCCTTGAGGCTTACGCCTCGCCTCTCCATGAGAAAACGCCTCGAGGCCGCCTTAAGCCTTTTAAAACATTGCTCGCATAAGCAACAACTAACTAAACCAGAACACAACTTAGCAAAATCCTAAAACGTCGATTCATTCAAAACAACTTAACTATCAAAAACTAAATGAATAGATCGGGTACTTCCAAACAAGGCACGACTAGTCCTAGAGTTAAACAAGGATAATTCGAAACAGGACAAACACTGTCCAATAAAAGAAATCATTACTATCCCATCCAGGTCAACCTACAAGCTAACTGACAGGGAAGTAAAATGAAAAACAAAGTAGACTAGCTACGACCCTTCCTCTTACGCCTCCTCAGCACCGCCACGGTCCACGCGGTCCTCATAACTTGCAAAATCTAGAAGTTGGGGGGAGAGAGAAGGGAGGGGGTCAGTACACTAAGGTACTAGTAAGCAGCCCCTACCCGAGAAGCCACCAAGCAGCAAACAAACAAACAACATGCTCTTCATGCGCAGACAACATGCTTTTTAAAGCGATAAACACAACAACATGCTCAAAACTAGAAAAAAAAAAACGAATGACTCTCCTAAGTCATGACTCATGCATCTCTCTATGCAACTCGCTAACCACTCATGCTCCACGAGCTCACTCAACGCTCATATTTAGCCCTCACATGGCTCTTCACACGGGATTTCCGCGTCACGCTCTGCAAAACTCTCCAAGACTAACCCTTTGAGTTGCACCGACCCCTGACCATTTATACCCAGGGCCTCGACACTTCTCTATAGAGCTCGGCGTTTGACCCTTGACCATTTGTACCCAAGGCCTCGAACTGTGCATCGACCCTTGACCATTTACACCCAAGGCCTCGATGACTAAGCAACGTATTAACCCTTGACCATTTATACCCAAGGCCTCAATACTTGCCTCAAGACTCATCACACCGACCCTTGACCATTTATACCCAAGGCCTCGATGCTCATCTTATCTAACATTAGCATGTTGACCCTCGACCATTTATACCCGAGGCATCAACATTCAACAGTGATATATCAGTCCCCGATCATTTATACCCGAGGCCCTGATAACCACTTTACTTTCCTCAAAACAATATCAGTCCTCGACCATTTATACCCGAGGCCCTGATATCCCAATCACAATGTTAGTCCTCTTTAAACCCATGGTGACATGTCACCCCTCGACCATTTGTACCCGAGGTGCACTGACATTCACCATCTTACACTTGTTCACATTTTAGGTCTCTGACCTCTATCTCACACATATCTAGAATGCATATGCCCTGCAACGCTTCTAGACTCACGTACTGTGCCCACCAAACATATATGTATGACCACATGCTCTCAACTCATGCTTAACGCACTAATGCAACAAACCAACATGCTTACACCCAATCAACGCGCAACAACAGTCATGATTTCCAACGAATTCATATATATTTGTACATATACTTAGAGAAACAATAATCATGAGAATAGTTTTAAAGCGAGTAAACATTCAACATGCATCACACAGTCAAACAGACTACATCAAGTAAGAACTACTTACCGAACTTCCTAAAGCGCTCCTAAACCACACTAAAGCTTCCTGAAACCAATTCTTAAGTCTCAACTCGAATGCTTTAATACCAACTCAACCTTTACGGGATTGGGTGTTGATCGAAAGTGTTCGAATGAGTCGTTCAGCTTCCGAATGGCCCTGAACACGTGCTGTCCAGTAACCTAAGTGATTTGAAATCACTTATCTAGAGTCCTTCGGTAGCAGGTGCTCGGGTGTAAGGTCAACCAAGGAATGGGTCACAAGATTGGAGCAATTTCGAGTCCAAGGGTAAATCAAGAGATCAACAAAAAAGCTCAATTCCAAAGTCGAACAAGCATGGGTAACCTGAATTCAAGTTCGAACAACATGGGTAAATGCTGAAAGCTTACCGAAAGAGCCCAAATGCCTCGTAATGCACCTTAAACTAGCCTAATCACGCCCAAAACTCGAGCGGGAGAGGAGATCAGACTTCTACCTCACGGACCCTTATCGTTCGAGGGGTTTGCTGGTCAACACATGAGAGGAAGGAACACGAACACAGCAGCGCACGACAAGAAGAACTGGCACCACGGGCCTGCTATTTGCAGATTGACGACACGAGGAAGAGACCGAGAGAGACGACAGCGTGGGTTCTTGCCAACGAAGAGAAACGCGAGGAAGAAGGGATGACTCGTGACTACTCGTGCGAAGAAGAAGTTTGCAAATCTGTTGCTCAGTTCGAACAAGACAGGAGACGGCGCACGAAAGATGTGGAGCTGGAACTGCCGTGGGTCGACACCTTCCAACGTGGGTCTGTCGTCGAAGATCACGAGAACACGAGGGAGGGCTGGCGACGCTACACGCGAGGGAAGAAGACAACTTCAGATGGAGCTGGCGGCAACTTCATGGGTGTTAGCCGACGGGAAGAAGAAGAATTCGGGGGGGGGGGGGGGGGGCTGGCGGCTAGAGAAGGAAGGAAGAGAGAGAGGAGATAGTTTTAGGTTTCTTTTTTTTTTTTTTCTTCTTTTTCTTCTCTTTTAATAACCCTTGATCAAAAGAAAACCCAATTTAAAAAGGAATTAGATTTTTTCTAGGATTTTATCTAAAATCTCAAACTTAACTCCTAAATAATTTTGGAAAAAATAATCCAATTAATTTAGGATTTGGGTATTTAGATATTTAAAATAAATATCGAATAATAAACTTCCAAACTTTAAGAAATTTAATTTAATGACCTGAAACTAAGTTTAAATTCCAATTTTCCAATTTAAAATAAAAACACCCAATAATACCAGAACGGCTCGATTTCGAAACGCGGGACGTTACACGTAGTACTTAACATCTCGTGTCAGGTGGCAGTTGAGAAAACATAATATTCTTAATATTTCTAAGATCCATTTTAGAGTTTTGTTTTTCTTCTTCTTTCTTGAAATATTGTGAAAATGTCTTAGAGGCGATGAGTTCAAACTATTTTAACTAGCTATCTAAAATCTAATGAGTTTCTTCGACAATTAAGTATAGTAGAGTCATGTGGTTGTTCTCGAAGGTTTATTGGGGTGCATACAAGTTTGTTCGAATACTAAGAAACACAAATGTTAGGGAGTTGGGACGTGTCAATGCAACGACGAAAATATAAAAAAGGAAAAAAGGGAAAAGGTGAGAGATGTTGACAAATTTGTATCTGTGTGAGTTTTGGATTTTTATTGACATTAACCGTTAATTATTTATTTGAGAATCTAAAAGTAAAGATATTGGGCGATTGAATTCATTGAATGATCAAAGATATTTTCCCAAAAGAAAAAAAAAAGATTGATTGAGATAGGGCAATATAAATTGAAGAGCATAGTACTAGTTTGAAATGATTGAAAAATTTTCCTACAATTTAAAAAACGTTTCTTAAAATTGAAAAATTGAAAATATGGCCATATATCCTCGTTTAAATAAAGGAATGACAGAATTGGAAATCAAAATCATGTTATGGAGTATCTTAAAAGCGGTAAAAGAAAATAAAGTTAATCATAAATGTTACAAAAAAAAAAATAGTTTCTTTTTTTTGACAACCTGTGGAGTGAGGATTTGAATCATATGGACGGGTTAGGTTTAGTTTAAACTAAAAATTGAAGACAAGAATATTAAAAGGAAACTATTTACCTCAATAATTATTGCAACTTTAGCTTCTAATAAATTTTTGTTTAATAAATGGCACCTGAAACATGAGATCCAAGTCGTATGAAGTTGCAAAAAAGTTCAAAAGCTTTGGATGAAATGGCATCCATCAGATAAGTGATCTAACTATGTTCTATATTCATACCTAAGAAGTACGGACACTTTAGTTTGACTAGCAATCTAGTATGTCTGTGTCCGACACTTGGACACTCCGACATTTGTTGGACACGTATCGGATACTTGTTAGCACAATTGATATGTGAACAACACTAGTTGTAGATTCATTTCAAACATTTGTTACGTATACCAAAAAAACCCAATGCTTAAATGACAAAAATAATAAATTTTAAGTGTAAAATACGTTGAATTCAATTTTTCAATTATATAAATGCATAAACTTATTGATTTTGAATTCACTTCTTGTATAAAAAGGATATATAATTTAAAAAATTTATATTTTTCTAAACGTATCTGTATCCTAAATTAAAAAAAAAAATGACGTGTCCCCGTGTCCGTTGTTAGCTTTACGAGCTTCAATCATACTATATGTTTTGATGATAACAAACTTTAATCTACTAATGATTTTAGTGTTCTAAAGTTTTCATAATGTAGAGCTCGAAAAGACAATTCCAACGCAACTTGAATCGCTCAAATCGGAGTTCAAACAAGAAAGTTACAAGCAAAAGAAGATTGGAAGAAAAAGCCTACCGTGGCAGTGACGTGGTGCTTACGTGGCATCCAACGTGGCAGCTGATGTGAATGATCAATTTCCTCCATTTTTCTCTTAATTTTAATCCTAATTTTAATTCTCATTATCTCTTAAATTCAATCCTTTCACATCTCTTTTTAATTCAAATTTCTCCTAAATCTTCACCAAAATTCCTCCCAATTCAATTTTATTCTTTCCAAAATTCCTCCCAAATTCAAATTTTATTCTTTCCAAAATTTATCACAAAAATCCTTGATTTATTCTCACTATCTCCAAATTTCCATATCTTCAAAATTCACTTTTAATTTCAAAATCCTTTCCTTTTCCATTTTAAATTCAATCTCCACCATCCATCTTTAATTTAATCCAATGGCCAAAATTCAATTTCTCCATCTATAAATTGAGTCATTTTCTTCTCCTCCAATATAGACATCAAAGTCTTAAGCTCTCAAGTCTCCCTACTCTCAAATTTTTGTCCTCCCTGCTCCTAAATTGGCTTAGTATTATTTTTGTGAGGTTTTTATTAGAGTGCTCTTATTTGTGTAATTTTACCTTTGAGAGGTACATCTTGTTGTGAGATTTTTGTATTCTTTTCTTTATTGGGAACTTGTAATAAAGTGTGGGTGCATCTTGGGAATTGAGTGAGTGGTTTAATCCTAAACCTGAAAAAAGATTTGTAGTGGTTTGATCCTGAACCCGGTTAAAAGGATCATAGTGGTTTTGATCTTGAACCCGGTTAAAAAGATCGGTATAGGTTAGGTCCTGAACCTGTAAAAGGATCGATAAAGGTTTACTCTTGAACCTGGAAAAAGAGTCGGTTTGGTTCTCACTCGTAAGAGAGTCGTTGCAGTAAAATACCCAAGAAGAAGTCTTGGGGAGTGGAGTAGGGATTTCCGAACCACTATAAAATTTTCCGGTGTTATCTCTCTCTCTACTCTTTTAATTTCCATCATTTCATTTTTATGAGTAGATTGCATGCCTAGGAAAATTGTCAAATATTTCTAACATACTTTATGCTTTATAGTGCTTATTAAATTTATTTAGTTTAAATCAATTCATTTTAATTTAACAAAAAGTTTTAAATCTTATTAAACAACTCTATTCACCCCCCTCTAGTGTTGTCATACGATCCTACAATTGGTATCAGAGTGGATAGCTCGATTTTTTTTTTTTAATTTTAAAGTGTTGTGTTTAGAAGAAAATTTTCAAAAATTATCTCTTAAATTCATTTTGAAAATTATTCTTCTAGAAAGCTTAATTGCTAAGAGCTATGACAACTATAGATTTTCTTGAAGGTCATTGTATTGATAAACCTCCATTCTTTGATGGTAGAAAATTTGACGTTTGGAGCCATAGAATGAAAACTTTCTTGTTATATATAGATTTTGATATTTTGTATGTATGTGAAAATAATTTGTCTAAATTAAATTTGAATGATGAAATGCTCTCTTTTAATGATCAAGCAAAAAATATCATATGTTGTGCTTTAGATAAAAATATGTAACAACCCAAGATTTAACTATTTACTAACCTAACGACGTTACTAACATTCAAAATAATTTAGCCGTCTACTCCGAAAATTTCGGCAGCATAACAACATAAGACGGACGAAACCAAAAATTTTCTTTAACCTGTTAAAGATAAAACACTTCTAAATAGCATTACTCAACGATTCCACCATACTACCACAAGGCAGAGAACTCCACAAAACCAAAACAAGGCATGCAAAAGTTATAAATCTCAACCAAAACCAAACTTTAATTCGGGATCCCAAATTTTAAGAAAAACAAAATCCTTCAGACAGAACTCAAAGAAAACAACCCAGTTCTCAACTAATTCTCAAAACAACACAAGCGTCAAACAGAATATAAAGATACGTCCTTTGAGCGGAATGTAATTTAAACAAGATTCATCCTCTACTGACTCCCATGACTATCCAACAAACTCTGTCAATCGCCCTGAATGCCTTTGCCTTTACCTGAAAAAAAAACATTTGTTTGAAAGAATGAGTATTTAAAATACTCAGTAAGTAACCTCCTTACTAAGGTCGGAATATGTAAACTCATAAATCATAGATCATGTTTCTCTAGGTAATTATAAGTCATACGATTCTAGTGGGACTTATCACATTTCTTCTTAATAATTTCCTCTATGGCCACGCATGGACAATTACTCAATTTCCTCTGTTCCTCTATCCTCTACCAACTAAAAGGTAAAATAGGCATCCTCTAGAGACTGCGCCCAGCTAATGGTTAGTTGGCACCCAGTTAGCAGGGGTTGAGCCTCGCCTACGAATACCTTGGGTTCCTCTAGATGTACATCGATTTTCCTCTAAAGATAATTGTCATGTAAGCCTTTAAATTTATAAAAATAGCATACATATGCGTGAGGTCCCACTACAATTCATCATATATCATGAATGCATCATAATTTTATCATGAGTCATTTTCCTTTCATGCAAATCATTTTCATTCATGTAAAAACATCTTAGGGGCATATATATATACCGCTCACTCAATTCACACACTCTCAAGTGTAACAATGTCTCAAGTACATAGAACACATACGTAGAAGAGTTCACACAAGAAAAAAAAAGCTTATGTTATCAGCACACAGTTCCCAAACGAGTATAAGCTTTTCAGTAGAAAGGTCACTTACCTGAAGTAGCAACCAAAAGAACCAAACAACCAAGCACTCAAACAAAAATCTCTTTTCGAACCTACAAGACGCCATGACTCATAAAGTCAATTACCACCCAAGTCTGGAAATTTGAAAGCAAGCTTAAACGATCGACTTACCTAACTTAAGCGAGAATAACTTGCTAAGCCTTCCCTTTATGTCCTCTCCCTGCCTTTAGCCAAAAATAAAGCACACTCCACCTAAAATTCCAAAACTTTAGGAATTTAAACTCCAGACCTCAATTCACATAATAAGGCAAATCAAAGATAACCTTATCCAAACTCAACCTTTAGCTTGCTGTCCACCGATCCAATAATGCCCCAAGCTGACGACTAAATCCCCACGATCTAAAAGAACCTTGCAATCACCTGCCAAAAATCAATGGGTACTCCTTTAACACAATCAAATCATCCAAGAAGTTGACTTAGTTCACTTACCCAAAGCTGAGATTGCTCAAACACGCTGAGACTCGAAGGCCCGCTGCTTGAATCGCCGAAATTGAAGGGAAAATGCTGAACGGGAGAAAAAGTGAATGGGCATTAGATTGAACTCATTAACCAACCAAGAAACGATCTCTACGTGCTTACCCACTGCAAGAGACGTCAGAAAAACAGAGGAGACGACCCCCGCACACTGCTGTCCGCGCGCCCGAACCACACAGTCTCCGAAGCTTGCCAAAAACGACGCTATTCACGCCCACCCACGCTACTACAACACAAAACAGAGAATGGAGGGGCTGGGAGTGAGAGGTCGGCGAGGGAAAGGGAGGCCTCGCGCGAGAATAACACCAATCGTAGCAGAAGAAAAAGACGAGAGGACTCACCTGCTGGACGAAGAGACGACGCCGCTGCCGTCGTGGTTGCGCGTCACCGGGAAGGCCGTCCTCAACGCCGGCGCCAAGGCGCGCCGCTGGCCGTCGGAGAGAGTGAGTAGGGTCCTGGCTAGCTGGCTACTCACGACAATAAGGGAAAAAAAACACACGGCTGCTCGAACAAAACAAAGAAGAAAGGAGAGCTGGAGAGGGGCGGCTACTGAAAATCTTGAGGAAAGGGAACGTGGAGGCTGAGAGAGAAAAAAATAAAATAAAATATATTTAAATTGCTTAGGGTTAGGTCTTGACCACAACTCCCCTTATTTACGAAACTGCCCTCTAAGACCTTATTCGAAAATGAGAGTCTTTTCATCCTCCATTAAAAATAAAAGTCATAACTAATTTAAAAAGTTACCTTAGGGAAATCGGCGTTACAAAATATATGTGATAAAATTTCACATTTTACCTATGCATATGATATTTGGAATTTTCTTGATAATATGTATAATGTTGAAAATTCTCCTTGTACTACTAATGATTTATTTGATGCGAAGGAGAATTATAATTCTCAAAATCAAGAAAAATTCCATGGAGTAGAAAAAGAAAAGTGTGATGCATCATACTTATGCTTGATGGCTCATTCGAACGATGGGACCGATCTCGAATGCGATGAAGATGAGGTAACTCATAAATCTCCAACTTATGATGAATTATATGATGCATTTGAGAGTATGCAAAATGATTTAGAAAAAGTTAGCTCTAAATATGTGAAACTATCAAAGAAGTATAAAACATTATCCATAGAAAATAAATCTTTGATAGATGAAAATACTTGCTTGAAAAATAGAGTTGCTAATGATGTTTTGCTTGATGATTGTTGTGATGAAAAAAATACTCTGATTGATAGAATTAATTTTCTTGAAAAAGAAAATGAAGATCTCAAATCTTTATCTTGTGAATTGAAAATTGAATTGAATGATTTGAGAAACAAGAATGAGAAAATTGAATCTTTTTCATTAGAATTGAAAGATGAAATTGTTAGCTTGAAAAATAAAATTATTGATTTGGATACTAGCAATACTTCTATAGAGAATGATAAACTTGCCTTGATTGACAAGATTAAATTCATTAAATGTGATAGTCATGAGAAAAATGATCTTTTGCATGTGCTTAAAGAAAAAGAATTGTTAGCTAATAAAGAACTTGAAATTGCAAAAGAGTCCATTAAGAAATTGACGTGCACAAAAATTAGATAAAATTATTGACATGGGTAAACCGTTAAATGACAAAAGAGGTCTTGGTTATGTTGATGAGAATGTTACTCCATCAAATTCCAAAACTATTTTTGTTAAAGCATCTTCTAATATGCCTAGTGACGTTTTGCTGAATGTTTTGCCAAAATGTGATATGCATAAGCATGATGTACTAAAATTTGTTCACAAGCATGGTGTAGCAAAATGTATGTCAAATCATTCTCATTTTAAGTCTAATTTAGTTCATAATGCTAGATTTGTGCATAATGCAAAATTTGTGCCTATATGTCATTATTGTGGCATTAAATGCCATATTAGGCCAAATTGCCATAAATTGAAAAATGCTCTTGATCGTTATGGAAAGAAAAATGTTTCTTATAAAGCAAAATTTCAAAATACTTATAAAATGAACACTTATGTGAAAAAGAACAAGCATAGACATTATATGAATGAAAAGTTTATGCATGATGTTACTTGTTATTCATGTGGCAAAATTGGTCATAAATTTAATAGTTGTTATTTGCCAAAAATGAATGCTAGTAATGTTGGAACTAAAAAGAAATGGGTTCCAAAAGTTAAGACTAACCTACATGGACCCAAACAAGTATGGGTACCAAAAACTACTTGCTAAATTGTTTTGTAGGTGTGCTCCAATATTCAAATTTGAAGATTGAATGAGCTTCAAAAGGAAATTATTCAAATTTCAAATCTAAGCTTATAACTCTCTTTGGTGCTTCAAAAGGAAAAACCTTTCTTTGGTAACTTTATCTCTTAAAAGAATTGTGAGATATAATGATATTTTCCTTTAAATTTGAATTTGAATTTGAATTCGAAATTCTTGGATTGTTTAAATTGATGTTTTTATATATTTTGTAGAAATGAAACATATCTATGATTCTCTTATTAATGCTCTTTTGAAATAATTAGAGATATTTTATGATATTACCTTTGAATTTGAATATTAGTTTTTTGAATTGTTTGAATTGAATTTTTTTAATGTGATATTATGTTTAAAATTGAAACTATGATTTTCTTATCAATATATTTATTGATGGCTAAATATATTCCTTGAGATATGCATATTGAGTTTGAATCTTATTTTCTTGAATTATCAGTAAGGTAAACTATTATTTTTGTTGAATGATTGAAATGTTGATTTATTTTTAATTTTTTTTAACTTTGGTGTTGTTGAAATGTGAATTACCTACTATATTGGTATAAGAAAAAAATGTCTTTAAATTGATTATTGAATTTCATGGATTATTAGATTAATTGTTCCTGAGATAATTCAGAATGCTTCTTCATGACATTCACTTTTATTGCTTGTTTATTTATTGAACACATGATTATGTGCTCTTAGAAATTAAAATTAATTAATTTCAAATTGCTTTATATTTATATTCTCTTTCGCTTATTTTATTCATTGAATTAATTACATATGCCATGAAAATTTGTTGAGAATGTATTTTGATATATTATTGATTCTTTTGAATTCGAACTTTATGAAATATACTTGATATCTTATTTGTTTGAAATATTGGATTTTGATAGTGTCTTTAAATTTGACTATTGAATATTTGATGATTGAAATTGTTTTTGGAATCTTTTGTGGATTAATTATTGCATGATTATTAAAATCTGATTAGATTTAATTCTTGTTATTAATTTGTCAAAGAAGTTTAGAAATATTTTTTAACTATCTCTCTTTACTTTATTGTTTGAGTTCCACTCTTACAATTGGTATTAAGGGTTGTTAGTTTGAAAATATTTTGAATTATTTAAATGCTTTATGAGCTTGAATGTATATTCTTCAATTAAAGCATTATGTTTTGATGATCTAATTCTTAAAAGTTATTATATGTGTTATAAAAAGAGTTGTTAAATTCCTTTAATAGGGAGAGTGGTTAAAAAAAAAAAAAATTGTTCCGTATTGGTTGTGTGTTTGAATTTATTTTATCTCTAAATGAAATTTGCTTTGATTATTGACATATTTCATTTATGGATAAATCTTTCCTTTTATGGATAAAATTGCATTGAGTATGGTTGTTATTGATGTATATATCTCATACTAGTATCTTGTCAACTTTTGTATAATTCCTTTTGCATAAAATCAATATATCTTTGCTTTAAATAAAATTGATATTATGTCTAAATTATTTTATGAATTCAATTTTATAAATATTGATTTGATCCTATAATATGAATTAGATTCTATCAATTGGTATATGGTGTGAAATTTTTAGTGTTAAATGTTTAAATATTTTATATATCTTGTTTTTTTAATTGGTATCTCATGTTGCCTAAATGCTTGATTGTTATGAGATGGTGTGAGTAAGTACTTTGAATTGAATTCCATGTTTGGTATGTTCTAAAGTGATTTACTCTATTTGGAATATTTTTATTAATGCCCTTTTCATTATGGTTAATTGAGCCATTGAAAAGGTGATTAGAATTTAAATTATTCTTTATGTTGATTTATGAAACTCCATGAAATCCTCTTAATATCTTTATTGGAGTTTGCTTATTTTTGGGGAGCAAAAGTTTTTTTTTTGAGATATTTATTGTGTGCTTAATTGTAGACTAATTATTTGTGATATTTTTGAGTAATTATGAATTATCCTTTTGTAACATTTATTTAGTATGAGAAATTCAAGTGATGATTAAATTGATTAACGTTTGTTTGTTCCTAATTTGCAATATTTACTATGTCTCATATATTTAGGGGGAGTTCTTAATATTTATATGATTCACTTGTTTAGGGGGAGCTACATATATTTTGTTGAAAATATTATGTTGCTTATTTTTATAGTGTGATATACATTGATTTATTAAAATCAATCATTACTCTTACATTTAAATTTAAAAGTGATATTATATGTTTTGATTAGTCATTATATTTCCTGATATTATTTTTGCTCAAATTGATTGACTTCATTTATTAGAGATGCTTGAATGAACTTGTTATTATTTGCCTAAATATTATTTTAAGGGGGAGCTTTAACTTTCAATTATTATTTTGAGAAGAAGTCTTATCTTATTATTCCTATGATTATTCTTTTTAGGGGGAGCTTATTCTTTAAATTGTTATCTTTTGATGATAACAAAAGGGGGAGAATTTAGAAAAATATATTTGATGTTAAATTAATAAATACAATGTTTACTGATTGAATTCCTTCGATATCATTATTCACTTTCTACTTTGAGAATATTTTTCTTAAATAGTTTGTCATCATCAAAAAGGGGGAGATTGTTAGCTTTACGAGCTTCAATCATACTATATGTTTTGATGATAACAAACTTTAATCTACTAATGATTTTAGTGTTCTAAAGTTTTCATAATGTAGAGCTCGAAAAGACAATTCCAACGCAACTTGAATCGCTCAATTCAGAGTTCAAACGAGAAAGTTACAAGCAAAAGAAGATTGGAAGAAAAAGCCTACCGTGGCAGTGACGTGGTGCTTACGTGGCATCCAACGTGGCAGCTGATGTGAATGATCAATTTCCTCCATTTTTCTCTTAATTTTAATCCTAATTTTAATTCTCATTATCTCTTAAATTCAATCATTTCACATCTCTTTTTAATTCAAATTTCTCCTAAATCTTCACCAAAATTCCTCCCAATTCAATTTTATTCTTTCCAAAATTTATCAAAAAAATCCTTGATTTATTCTCGTTATCTCCAAATTTCCATATCTTCAAAATTCACTTTTAATTTCAAAATCCTTTCCTTTTCCATTTTAAATTCAATCTCCACCATCCATCTTTAATTTAATCCAATGACCAAAATTCAATTTTTCTATCTATAAATTGAGTCATTTTCTTCTCCTCCAATATACACAAAAATACATCAAAGTCTTAAGCTCTCAAGTCTCCCTACTCTCAAATTTTTGTCCTCCCTGCTCCTAAATTGGCTTAGTATTATTTTTGTGAGGTTTTTATTAGAGTGCTCTTATTTGTGTAATTTTGCCTTTGAGAGGTACATCTTGTTGTGAGATTTTTGTATTCTTTTCTTTATTGGGAACTTGTAATAAGGTGTGGGTGCACCTTGGGAATTGAGTGAGTGGTTTAATCCTAAACCTGAAAAAACATTTGTAGTGGTTTGATCCTGAACCCGGTTAAAAGGATCATAGTGGTTTTGATCTTGAACCCGGTTAAAAAGATCGGTATAGGGTGGGTCCTGAACCTGTAAAAGGATCGATAAAGGTTTACTCTTGAACCTGGAAAAAGAGTCGGTTTGGTTCTCACTCGTAAGAGAGTCGTTGCAGTAAAATACCCAAGAAGGAGTCTTGGGGAGTGGAGTAGGGATTTCCGAACCACTATAAAATTTTCCGGTGTTATCTCTCTCTCTACTCTTTTAATTTTCGTCATTTCATTTTTATGAGAGTAGATTGCATGCCTAGGAAAATTGTCAAATATTTCTAGCATACTTTATGCTTTATAGTGCTTATTAAATTTATTTAGTTTAAATCAATTCATTTTAATTTAACAAAAAGTTTTAAATTTTATTAAGCAACTCTATTCACCCCCCTCTAGTGTTGCCATACGATCCTACATCCGTATCTGTGCTTCTTAGATTCATACCGGATCTACTCCATTTATCTTGTAGGGCATGTGAAATCTTAATCATGGAGGAAATGCAGGTGTTCTCAAATGATTCTTTGGGCGACCTGGAATGATAGGAGTTCCGACAAAATCTCAAAAGAAGTTCCTATTCCTGTAGCTCTTAACTACATGGAAGAATTCAAGAAATCAATCATCATGGAGATTCAAGCCACAACCACCAGAGTGTAGAAAAGTCTAAAATCTCACTACCACCATCATATTTCAGCAATACAGGAAGCGCTATAGATCAAAGGGAAATTTGGAAAGCTCCGAATAAGAATACTTACAAGGTCAATATCGATGCTTATGTCAAAAATGGTGTGTTCGGTAGAGGAATAATTATCCGAAGCAAATTTGGTGAGGTTATGACAGCCGCTCAGTTCGTTGATCCATTTCTGGAAGCTATAGAAACGACTGAAGCTATAGCCTTCCTAGAAGGGTTAGAGCTTGCAAAATTAATACGCATTCGCCTAATCTGGGTGGAAATGGATTCCATTATAGTATGGCAGTTGTTTCAGGAAATCGAAACATATGAAAATGAAACCTAAAACATTATTGAAGACATTCAACATTATCGAAATACAGGGAAGATGGAAGGGCTTTTACTAACCTGTAGATCGTCAAACCAAGCAGCCAATGCCCTAGCAGTCCACGCTCGAAGCAATCGCGCTGATGGAGTTTGGATGGAAGAAATTCGTCCTTCGTCGATTCCTGCTAGCAATAGCAACGGTAAAGATGGAGGAAGACGGTTGATGAAGCCCTTTCTTGAGCGCGTTCTTTTCTCCGAGCTTTTTTGTTTTTTGTTTTTTGTTTATTTTTTGTTTTTTTTCCGTTACTTCTTCTAAAAAAATGTGTTCAAAGAATGAAAGATATCTTTTAAAAGACATAAAGGGCATCTATGTGAAATTTGTGAGTTTTCGGAAAATTATTCGACAGTCAATTTTGTGTTTTAAGACTAGGTGTAATTGCTCTTAGAATGTTTTCAGCATCAGCCTCAATAGAAGCCCCACTCATGGCTTTGACTTGTTGCCGCCTATTCTGATGAGTACAGTCACCGAAACCTCCAAAATACCTTATCAAGAACTGTTGTCGTCTAAACACAGCCGAGGAAGCCAACATTCAATAACTTTGGACTATCGACTCACGTCAATTGATTAGCTCTGGCCATGATGAAATCCGAAATTAGCAACTTCATCCTGTGGAAAAATCTATACCTTCTACCATTGCATCAGAAATGAGACTCAAATAATTCCGTAATTCAAACTCGTAGCCATTTCATTTCATAGTACTCCATTTGGAATGAGAGAAATAAAAACTTAATTAGCATCAGAACCACCAATCGCGTAACTGAAAATCATGGAAATTATAAGAAAATCTGCAACCCAAATCAGCTCCAAGGAGAAGAATCGCTCCACCAAAGAAAATCAGAAGCTAAATTAATGCAAACACAAAAATGAGAGTCGGAATTCAAATAAGGATATGGTGAAAATTTCTTAGCGTACCTTTTCGTTTTTCGCCTTTCAATGGAAGAAGAAGAAGAAGAGAGAAAGAAAGAAGAAAGAAAGAAGAAAGAAAGAGCGATTACACGAGGAAGGTGATGTGGCAAAAGTCAACTACTCCACGTAGCGAGAGGTTCTGACTCAGCTAGGTCGACATGTAGTCTTGCGCTTTCTAGAAATATCGACATGTCGTTCAACTCACTCACACTTTTAAGTAGAATAATAGAATAGAATCGAGTCATTAGATACAAGCAACGATGAGGGGAACGACGAAGTTTAATGCGGCGAGGTCCGGCTTGGTGGTGATCGGAGCTCTGGCCTTCGGATACCTAAGCCTACAGCTCGTGTTCAAGCCCTACCTCGAGAAAGCTCAAAGCTCTCTTCAACATCTTGATTCTGAGCCCTATACAGCTCCCAAAATACGCCATTTCAAAGCTTGATGATTAAGCTCCATCTTCGTTTTTCTGCATCGGTATGTATAAATTTAGCATAGTGAGAATAACACATTAGAGATTAATTCGAAATTTCTCAGAGTTTCAATAGATTTTGAGAGACGGAAGAAGGATCTTTTGCTATTCGTTGAAGAAGATGACAGATGCAAATAAACACCTGAATTTCTTTCTCTTTGATCAAGGGGAAATCCTTTCAGTTCTCGTCGTATGTGATCTGAATTCTGAAAATTAACATTCCCAGATTCACTATGAACATTGGCTGAGTAGAACATTTTCTGACTTACAATGTAGTATGAAAATTTGCTCTTTCTTTTTTGTAGTTTGATGTTGTTAAGTTACAAATTTCAACGATATGCATACAAGAACTTTGTTATCTCATAAACCGCGTGTTTGTTTAGGGTTTTCTTGGCCATGATGAAAAGTAGAAATTATTATTTTCTTGAGAAGAATGAAAGTTGAAATTATACTTGGGGCTATGTTATTTCACTATTCCTTTTTCCGTTTGTTTAATGATGTTGATATAAATGGTTTATCAAATGATGATATCAAATATATTCTCCATGGTCATTACTAATTTGAAAGAAAAATTAGCTTTCTTCATGGAAATGTTCTTATCAGGATTGACCTGCCACCACCACCAGTTTCTGATTTTCATTCTAATTCATTTTTCCACTGCGGATATGGTGTCTACATCTCAACCACAGTTGACTGATCATCAAACCAGCAGGCCGATCATCTAGGAAGATCAACAAGCCAACAGGCCGATCCAAGAGATCATCAAGCTAGCAGGCCGATCATCCAGGAAGATCAACAAGCCAACAAACCGATCCTAGAGATCATCAACCTAGTAGACCGGCCATCCAAGAAGCTCAACAAACCAGTCCAAGAAAATCAACAAGTTAGAGACCAAAGTTTATATATTTGTGAGAGAGAATCAGAGGATTAACATTAGAGATTGTACACCCACACGCATACATATATAAATAAAAATATATTGTTTATTCTGCATGTCTTCATCTCGAAGTTACGTGTGAACAGTCGCGTCTCACCAGAGATTAGCGGGGCAGCCAGGTACCTTGTTTAACTAAAAGAAGAGAAAATATTTGTTGCAGCATACCAGTCGTATCAGTTCCAGTCTATTAGTATAGGAGTAACATTTCTAGTTGTCTCTTTGCTTCACTTGCTGGCAATGTAGAGAATCTATGTCCTTTTATTGCTTATAACTATAACTATATCTCGGGCCGAAAAGCAAGCAGTATTCGTTAGATAGCTTAAGAAACCACCAGGTCAACATAGAGGATTCAATTGCTGTTGAGATTGTTTGAGAGGGAAGATTGAATGTAGTTCTGAGTTTTACCTATTCCTCATTCTCATGCTTGAGAGTATGATGAACTTGACAGAGGAAAAGAGAGATGGATGTTTAAGAGCTCAAGAGGATAAAGTACGGATGGGAGATAGTTGCAGATGAGAAAGAGGATTAGTTTTCTGAAGAGTTGATGATTTTGAGATTGATTAGAGCCGCCATGTTATTCATAGTCACAACTGGAAATTTTTTAGCACCCACACCACCCCCATTCATTCTTCATCATAAGAGCAACATTTAAGGATAAGGTGAGGCTATAATATTATCATTTGACGTTACTTGAACATGATTTGTTTGATTTATTTTGTTTGTACTAAAAATAACTTAATATATCATTTGATGTGTCAAATTGTAAATGGAAGGAATAAGCATAACCGTAGTGTAACGCCCCAGGATTTTAAAAAGTATCCTAGCGACATTACCAACACTTAAACCCAAAACTAACCGTGTGCATCGAAAATTTCGGCAGAATAACGGCATACATAGGACTAACCCAAAATAAAGCAAGCAACTGGAACCTCAGGATCATGACCACGAGACATTGCCTGAGAAGGTGGTACTAAGGTCAATAAACAGATAGCAACTAGGATTTAAGCTCTAACCTAAGTTTAGGCAGCAACCTAATCCTACTATCATACGATAAAAATGCAATCAGAGCAAACTATCTAACCATCTAAAGGGAGCATCCTAAGCCTAACTACTACAAGGTAAAAGCAGCATTGAAAAGTTAACATGCTCAACAAGACAAACAAGACAAATAAAGGAAGCAAGCAGTAATTATGCAAGGCAATCTAGTTATGAGCAATAACCACACAAGCAACCCAGGGTGAAACAAATATCATGCAAGCAAATAAGATAAAACATAAAGGCAGCATGATAATATCCTAACTAGACCAACGTACCTGGCGATGGAGAGGAGAGCGAGGAAGACCATTACCCTAACTCCCAAACAACCTAGATTTCCTAGGCCAGTCTACAGGAACAACTCCGCTCTGATACCAACTGTAACGCCCCAGGATTTTAATAAGTATCCTAGCGACATTACCAATACTTAAACCCAAAACTAACCGTGTGCATCAAAAATTTCGGCAGCATAACGACATACATAGGACTAACCCAAAATTTTTCATTAACCTGCGGTGCATAGAACACTTCTATATAGCATTATTAAACAACTCCGCCAAACTACAACCCAGCATAACATTCACATAACCAATCAGCCAGCCAGGCCTCGCATAAGCAACAACTAACAAAATCAGAACACAACTTAGCAAAATCCTAAAACGTCGATTCATTCAAAACAACTTAACTATCAAAAACTAAATGAATAGATCGGGTACTTCCAAACAAGGCACGACGAGTCCTAGAGTTAAAGAAGGATAATTCGAAACTAAATGATTAGGACAAACACTGTCCAATCAATGAAATCATTAGTATCCTATCCAGGTCAACCTACAAGCTAACTGACAGGGAAGTAAAATGAAAAACAACGTAGACTAGCTACGACCCTTCCTCGTACGCCTCCTCAGCACCGCCACGATCCACGCGGTCCTCATAACCTGCAAAATCTAGAAATTGGGGGGAGAGAGAAGGGAGGGGGTCAGTACACTAAGGTACTGGTAAGCGCCCCTACCCGAGAAGCCATCAAGCAGCAAACAAACAAACAACATGCTCTTCATGTGCAAACAACATGCTTTTTAAAGCGATAAACACAACAACATGCTCAAAACTAGAAAAAAAACGAATGACTCTCCTAAGCCATGACTCATGCATCTCTCTATGCAACTCGCTAACCACTCATGCTCCACGAGCTCACTCAACGCTCATATTTAGCCCTCACATGGCTCTTCACACGTGATTTCCGTGTCACGCTCCGCAAAACTCTCCAAGACTGACCCTTCGAGTTGCACCGACCCCTGACCATTTATACCCAGGGCCTCGACACTTCTTTATAGCTCGGCGTTCGACCCTTGACCATTTGTACCCAAGGCCTCGAACTGTGCATCGACCCTTGACCATTTACACCCAAGGCCTCGATGACTAAGCAACGTATTAACCCTTGACCATTTATACCCAAGGCCTCAATACTTGCCTCAAGACTCATCACACCGACCCTTGACCATTTATACCCAAGGCCTCGATGCTCATCTTATCTAACATTAGCATGTTGACCCTCGACCATTTATACCCGAGGCATCGACATTCAACAGTGATATATCAGTCCCCGACCATTTATACCCGAGGCCCAGATAACCACTTTACTTTCGTCGAAACAATATCAGTCCTCGACCATTTATACCCGAGGCCCTGATATCTCAATCACAATGCTAGTCCTCTTTAAACCCATTGTGACATGTCACCCCTCGACCATTTGTACCCGAGGTGCACTGACATTCACCATCTTACACTTGTTCACATTTTAGGTCACTACCTCTATCTCACACATATCTAGAATGCATATGCCCTGCAATGCTTCTAGACTCACGTACTGTGCCCACCAAGCTTATACGTATGACCACATGCTCTCAACTCATGCTTAACGCACTAATGCAACAAACCAACATGCTTAAACCCAATCAACGTGTAAACCCGAGACCTTCCTTGGAACATTTACTCTTGTTATCTATTGTGGTTTCATGGTTGAATTTAAGTTGTTGGGACTTGCTAAGTAAAAGAAGGAAGAAAAGAAAAGGAAAGGAAAAGGAAATGGAAAAAAAAGGGAACAAATCAGCCAAAGGAAAATGAAAAAAAAAGAAAAAAAAATGGGAAAAGGCAGCAAGCGGTGGTTTAAAACCCCCACCGACAGCCTTCTTTACCAGCCCATTACCATTCATTTTTCCATCATTTTCCATCCAAATTTTCAGAGCACTTGAGGGAGAGAGTGAAGGAAGAAGAAGAAGAAGAATTTCGTGGTTTTGAGGTTGAAGAAGATAGGAAAAGCTCATGCAAGGCCAGCCATAGTAGAATCTGAGTTCAACCTGTTAACCTCTGGTTTTTTATTCGGTTTGAGCTACACAGAAGGAACTAAGAAGTGAGGTTTTATTTTCTTGAAATTTAGTTCATTTCTAACAAATTTCATGAAGGAAGCTTGAGCTAAATCGTATGAGAAGTTAATGGTTTTTGGAATGAAAAACGGAGCACAGGATTTTCGAGCAAAGTAGGAGGATCTCTGATTTTCTCTTGTTTTTCGAGCATTCTGGGGTGTAAAAGTTGAATCAGAAGCTCTATTTGATATGGTTGGAAAGCTTATTCAATTTCCTACAACTTTCATGAAGAATTCGTGAGCCAAAAATGACTTAAAGTAGGTTTATTTTCAGGAGAAAGATAAAGGGCAGCAGAAAACCTCGAATCTGTGTTGTCTGTGTTTGGGGCGTTTCTCGGAAAATTGGTTGTGAATCTCGTTTTCCTTTCTTCAGGTAAGTTGTAGAGTGTTCGAAAATAAAGAGTTTGATGTATATTACATTAATTTTGTTTAAGTATTGAGGAAGTTATGAGTGTTGGAAGTTAGGGTATAGAATCTGGAAAATCTGGAAAGTAGAATGTGAATGTGATTCTTTATTCAAGTGTTTAGAATTTATGACCATGGAAAGACAAAGCTATCTATGGTTCTAATGCTCGGTTTTAGGTTGTTTGACAGGCCAAGAAGAAATAGGTCGAGTCTACAAACCAGGAACTAGCTAAGATTGTGAGTGACAAAATGAATTTCGAAATTCGTTTCCAACGGTTACTCATTTCTAGATGTTTTACATGCTTTTCTATGAATGATACATGATTTCTATGAACGGTTTTAAGCATAAGTTTTGAGCTTAGATTTTCTAATGAGGTTTATATACGAGCACGTGGCTAATGACTTCATGAAAAGTAGCTGAAACGATATCTTTTAAAGCAAAGTATGGATTGGCAAGTACTTTTAAATGATTTTCAGTTTTTCACGAGCAAGCTGAGTAAGCTTAAGTTTTACGAAAGATAACGATAAGCAGACATGTTTTAATATTTTCATGTGATTTTCTGAGATTGCTATTGACTACATGACTGAGATATTGAGCCCGAGGCTATATGGTATCGTGTGCACATAGGTTATATTTCGTTGTTGACGTTGAGTGTACTCCGTGACAACGATGCTGTCGTGAGTGCTGGGCGGGCCCCACTACGACAAAGACGATGTGAGTGCTGGGCGGACCCCACTACATCGTAGAACTAGTAAACGTTGGTTGTACTGGGCGTGCCCTACACAACGTAGATCGGTCATGTTAGTCAAAACGTTTGATGTACTTGATATGCCTTGCTAGATTTTTAATGACGAACCTGCGATGTTTTAAGAAAGCCTTTATCATTGAACGTTTATGTTTAACGCCTTGGTTGAGCTGCTTTATGCGTTTTAAGTTTTATCATGTGTTATGATTTTTGAATCTACAGTTTTAAAGTTAGTCACTCACTGGGCTTCGTAGCTCATTCTTTCATAATGTTTTTCCACTTTTCAGGTAGAGATCAAGTTCCCGGTACCTGATACACTGCCAACGTTTTCTGAAAGTTCCAGATCAAGCTCCAGTACGTGGGTGGAGTTGTATATTGAGTCTGTCTATATTGTAAATGTTTTGTAAGGATTGGACAATTTAGTCCTAGAGGTCGTGGTCGTATAAACCCCATGTGTATATGTTTTTTGTTGTGAAATCTATATCAGGTTATTTTCCAAGTCGAGTTATGTCAGGGCTGCACCTCATGTATGTTAAAAGGTTTTTCAAGGATTCCGTTGTGCTGTGTTTCATGTGGAATGTTTATATCTAAGATTAGCATGTTTATCAGGTTCTACGTTTCAGCAGGGTCAACGGGTATCGTTAGAGGAGGACGATGTTCGTTGGCTTCACGCCATTTTCCTGACTGAGTTAGCAGGTGGTCCGGGAGGGGGTGTGACACAACGCGCAACAACAGTCATGATTTCCAACGAATTCATATATGTTTATACATATACTCAGAGAAACAATAATCATGAGAATAGTTTTAAAGCGAGTAAACATTCAGTATGCATCACACAGTCAAACAGACTACATCAAGTAAGAACTACTTACCGAACTTCCTAAAGCGCTCCTAAACCACACTAAAGCTACCCGAAACCAATTCTTAAGGCTCAACTCGAATGCTTTAATACCAACTCAACCTTTACGGGATTGGGTGTTGATCGAAAGTGTTCGAATGAGTCGTTCAGCGTCCGAATGGCCCTGAACACGTGTTGTCCAGTAACCTAAGTGATTTGAAATCACTTATCTAGAGTCCTTCGGTAGCGGGTGCTCGGGTATAAGGTCAACCAAGGAATGGGTCACAAGACCAGAGCAATTTCGAGTCCAAGACAGCACTGCACAACGCTGGTAAATCAAGAGATCAACAAAAAAGCTCAATTCCAAAGTCGAACAAGCATGGGTAACCTGAATTCCAGTTCGAACAACATGGGTAAATGCTGAAAGCTTACCGAAAGAGCCCAAATGCCTCGTAATGCACCTTAAACTAGCCTAATCACGCCTAAAACTCGAGCGGGAGAGGAGATCAGACTTCTACCTCACGGACCCTTATCGTTCGAGGGGTTAGCTGGTCGACATATGAGAGGAAGGAACACGAACACAACAGCGCACGATAAGAAGAACTGGCACCACGGGTCTGCTATTTGCGGATTGACGACACGAGGAAGAGACCGAGAGAGAAGACAGCGTGGGTTCTTGCCAACGAAGAGAAACGCGAGGAAGAAGGGATGATTCGTGACTACTCGTGCGAAGAAGAAGATGTTTGCAAATCTGTTGCTCAGTTCGAACAAGACAGGAGACGGCGCACGAAAGATGTGGAGCTGGAGCTGCCGTGGGTCGACACCTTCCAACGTGGGTCTGTCGTCGAAGATCACGAGAACACGAGGGAGGGCTGGCGGCGCTACACGCGAGGGAAGAAGACAACTTCAGATGGAGCTGGCGGCAGCTTCATGGGTGTTAGCCAACGGGAAGGAGAAGAATTCAGGCGGGCTGCCGGCTAGAGAAGGAAGGAAAAGAGAGAGAGAAGAGATAGTTTTAGGGTTTCCTCTTTTTCCCAATTTAAAAAGGAATTAGATTTTGTCTAGGATTTTATCTAAAATCTTAAACTTAACTCCTAAATAATGTTGGAAGAAATAATCCAATTAATTTAGGATTTGGGTCTTTAGATATTTAAAATAAATACCGAATACTAAACTTCCAAACTTTAGGAAATTTAATTTAACGACCCGAGACTAAGCTTAAATTCAAAATTTCCAAATTAGAATAAAAACGCCCAATAATACCAGAACAGCTCGATGTCGAAACGCGGGGCATTACTATCTCCCCACCTTAAAAACTTTCGTCCTCGAAAGTTGCTCGCCTAACCACTTGGATGCTTGGCCTTGATTCGAAATCTAACTCCTCAAGGCACTTAACACCAGTGGCTTTTTACTCAACAAACTACTTTCCTTCAAGATCCCAAAGTTAAAACTAAGGTACAAGGAGAACCATTCATGCATAATCATAACAACAACTCCCGAGACAAGTGTTGAACATGTTGGGTTTTATGCCCTAAAACTCGTAGATAGTAAATGAAACAAATTAATCGATCTCAATAAAGTGTTATTTGAGTAATTTAGTAATTTAGTTATTGAATAATCGAGTTTGCATTAATAAACCCTAAATCCAATAAACTAAGATCCAAGGTTGTTTAAATGAAACTTGGACTAGTATGTGGGGACATACGGGGATCAGTGTCCAAGTAACAACCTAAATGGTCTATAGTATAGGGATAAGGCTGGGTACCTTATCCTGGTGACACTATGTGATACGACCCACCTTGTATTCGATACAGATGCAATGATCCAAAGCATCCATATAGGAGACATGCGAGTGGGGGTATCCTATGCAATGAGTTTGCATAAGACCGGACCGCGAAATAGTAACCACTAGATGTAACGCCGTTAACTAGTTTAGGTTTCTATTTCAAAAGGATGACCTAGGTAACTCAATCTCAATCCTGAGTCTGTTATGAACCCCTTTCAGGAGGGACTGTTCTTAGATTTGTATGGGTGAGAGTGGCCAGTTCGCCGACTCAATAAGCCTACCATTTCAGGGGCAAGACCGAATGGGGGCTGGGAACATAACAGTACAAGATGGAATTCACTCATTCCCCTATTGGGGTAAGTAGATGTGTGTTCCCTTAAGGGCTGATTCTAGGGCTTGAACAAAGACGCGTCGTCCTCTCTTAGCCTGATAGGAACTCCTGTTTAGTGGTTGGACCTTAAACAACTTGTTCATTAGATGAATCAGTGGTACTTAAGGAACCAGAGGTAACCCAGGGGTAAAACGGTAATTTGACCCAGCTGATGTTACGAACACACGTGAAGGATTGACTTACTGCTTGGTCGATATCCGTGGACACAGAAATATTCTATAGTGAGAAGAGTGCAGTTGTGGGTCTTTAGTGGAGTGACCCACAGTTAACGAATGTTGACTAAACTTGGTCAATGAGTTTGGCAAATTAGTCTCGTATCGTTGGAGCTTCTGATCTGTAGGTCCATTAGGTCCCATTGGTAGCTCGTAAAGAGACTTGAGGCAATTTAAGTATAAATTGTAAATTGAAAGTGTTCAATTTATTTGGGGAATCGTATAATGTATATTGATGCATTATAATATAAAGTTTATGAAACTTTATTTTTGAATTAATTTAAAAAAAAAAATTATTCTTGAGAGAAAGTATTTGAAAGAGTTCAAATAAATTTAATATGAATTGGATTCATATTAATTTTAATTTTAATAAAATCCCTAAGATTAAATATATGATATTTAATTGAGAAATTAATTAATTATGGAATTAATTAATTATTTATTAAAATTAGAAACTTTTTCCTATTAGGAAAAGGTCTCCCTTTTCCTATTAGGAAAAAGGTCTTGGCCTTTACTATATATAGGACCCCTGGGGTGGGGTGAAAGGCATCCCATTCATTCTCCTACTCTCAGAGAATTCTCCCAAAGGCTTCCACAAGTCTCCTGCCTCTAGAAGTCTCAGAGTCATACCGGTGTAGCCATAATGGTGGTGTTCGCACTAGTTCGTGATTAATTCACAAGCAGTTGGTGATTTTAATCTGAGTCGTCAACGAGAGTAAGTAATTTGTTACTTTATAAATTAGATTTAGATCTAATATTTTTGTATGCTTAGCCTTAATATATATTTAGAATAGTTCTAATATTATTGCCAATGTATTGGTATTTTAGATTAAACAAAATTAATTACGAATCGGTCCCAATCACGCTTCCGCTTTACGGAATTACGGAATTCCATTCCTTCAATTGGTATCAGAGCCGATCGTACATCTAATTTTGTTTCTCTAAAATTTGCAATGGCTATTGGTGGGATTGATTAATACATAATGTATGTATGATTTGCATTGAACTGTTTAGGTTAATTTTATGGCCATAGATTTTACTGTTTTTATGTGATTTGATCATGTAAGGGCCCGATGTTTCGGGTATTTTATGTAAAATCGAGTCCTATGTAAGTCCGGGTCTAGAATAGGTTTTTATGAGATAAAAATCAGAGAAATTGCGACGCTGTCACGATTACAGCACTCGCTAGAAATTCACAACAAGACGGTTCAAGGCTGTTGGGCGGTCCGATTCACTCGGTCTGGTTGGGCTGGGAACGATTTGGTCCGGTTCAGCTGGAATTTAGCTCGATTCGTGGATTTCATAGCTGGTTCGAAGTGGTTCGGGTCGGTTCGGGCGGTCTAGACCAGTATTTGGAGCTACAGAAGGACTTTAAGGATAGAATATAGCTATAATTATTGTAATTTATGCTTTATTTTATCCTAGGGGCCAAAATTAACCAGTTCATTTGCTATTTATTTGCTTTATGGATGTCATATAGCTTAAATTCCCACCATAGGTTAAGCATGTTTCATGCATATTTATGTTATAAATGTTATAATATATGATAATTATGCATGAATTTATATTTCATGAGTTATTTAGAATAATTGTTATATTAAATATATGAAATTGGAAAAGCATGATGCATGACATTAATTAGATAAATATAATTGTTATATTTTATTAATGTAGCATGCATGCTTAGCATTATTTTCATGAGAATTAATATAATTAGTTATATTATGAATGAAAATAATAAATATAAATCAATGCTTGTTTTCATGTATGATTTAATATAAAATGTTATATTAATTAAATAAAAATGGAATAGCATTGAGCATGACATTAATTAGATTAATATAAGAGTTATATTATATTAATGTCAAATTTCATGTAATTTAATTTCATGGATGTTTAATTAATATAATCGATATTAATTAAATGAAATTAAAATTGCATGAAGCATGACACCACCTTAGATTAATATAATCGTTATATTATCGTTATCGGCGTCATAATAATATGGTGTTTAATAATTAGAATATGATTGTTATTTTTCCAACACCATAGAAGCATGTTATATGGCTAATCATTAAATTTTTATAATAAGTTATAAAATTGATTAGAAACCGTCAACCTATAACAAAGAGTTGCATGCAAACATAGGACCTTAGGTTAAAATGAATTAATTTTAAAATGTTTAAAATTAATTAGACCTAAGCTCATTATAATTCTAATAGGATTAGAATTATTTTCTTACTTAGAATTAAAAATAGTTTTAATTGACTAAGTAGGAAAAACATTACTATGATTATAAGGGAACTCCACCGGTTAAGTTCTGTCTAAGGTTGGGGGTACTTAAGATGACGGTTTACTGAACACCTCCTACCTGGGAACTAACCCGGAATACCGGAGTTGAATTAATCATAGTTAAATGTTAGCATGCAATGTCACTAGGTTTATAAAAAGAGTTTAATTCACCTAGATCTTTAGAGTAAAGAGTTTACATTACTATGGTTATAAGGGAACTCTCCCGATAAAGTTCTGTCTAAGGCTAGAGGTACTTAAGATGACGGTTTACGGAACACCTGCTACCTGGGAACTGACTCGGAACTTGAGTTGAATTAACCATAGTTATGTTAGCATGCAATATCACTAGGTCAATTAAAAGAGTTTAATTCACCTAGATCTTTAGAGTAAAGATTTATCATAACTATTGGTTATAAGGGAACTCTACCGGTAAAGTTCTGTCTAAGGCTGGAGGTACTTAAGATGACGGTTTACGGAACACCTGCTACCTGGGAACTGAGCCGGAACTTGAGTTGAATTAACCATAGTTATATTAGCATGCAATGTCTCTAGGTAATTAAAAGTGTTTAATCCACCTAGACATTAGAGAAAATACCTATATATATAAAAGTTATATACAGGCATAGACTTAGATAGATTCACTTAGCCGGAATTTACCTAAGTAATAGACCCTATAATTATAAAAATACTTAGTGGGAGGAAATATATCAAAACAAGATTTTCATAAATCAAGTTTTGCTCTCACGTCCTCAAAAGTTCACAACGTGAGGTTCATGCTTGGCCTCGAGTCACCCTGGGAGTGACCCCCTACGGATGGTGTTTGCATGGATCAATATCAAGGTGAATGAGGGAGTATTTTATAGTAAGTGGGAGTAGGAACGTGTCAACGTATCCTACGGTCTCCTCCATTAGGTTGCACCGTGAGATCCCAATGATCTGCCTGCGAGTCGCCCTGGGAGCGATCACCCTACGGAGGGCTTGATCATGGGAGTCGGAACAACGCAAACTCCAAAAATGGATAGAGTTTCTTAGGTCCATTTCCAACTTTGACTTTCCCTACGGTAGCATTGTTGGGGCCGACCTCTGAAATCTGAAAAATGGAGGGTCACACTTACGAGAAATTGTTAAGGTGTTAATAATTTCCTGATCGAAAAAACGGTAACTAAGAACTATTGGAATATGAGTTATTCCGGGAATAGGGATTAGCTGAGATTGTCTCAATTCAGAGGAGGAGTAGCTGACTACCCTACGGTAGCTGTTGTTCTAAACCTCTGAAGTATCGTTGCAAAATGAATGTTTATTCTATGGGTTGATCATTACTTTTGCTAAATTGATTGGATTAAAATAATATTTATATTTTGTGTAATTGGTTAATGCAACAATACTTATTAAGTTAATTTGTTTGTTCTCAGCAATGAAACGTTCTTTGTATGCCTCGAATAACGCCAACTACAAAACTGGAATTGCTAATACAACTAAAAAAATGAACTTAAACACTAAATGCGTGGAATTGGTCTTAACTGAGGATGGTCCTCAAGCCCATATGTCTAATTTATTCGAAATTGTTCATGATGAATATGACATAGACTGCTTAGCACATCTCAATGAAAATAAATTTGATTTATTGATCATTGAAACGTGTATAGTGGAAAATGATGACACAGCCTGGATCCTTGATTCAGGTGCCACTCATCACGAATGCTCTTCCTTTGAGGGAATGAGCTCCTGGCAACAGTTGGATGCTGGGGAAATGACTCTCAGAGTTGGGACTGGAGAGCTCATTTCAGCTAAAGCAGTGGGAGATATTAAAATGTTCTTCTCCAGGGAACGCTATATGTTATTAGATAACGTATATATAGTTCCCAGAATAAAAAGAAATTTGATTTCTATTTCTTGTTTGCTAGAACAAGGGTATTTAGTGTCATTTTCTGTGAATGAAGCTTTCATTGCTAAAAGGGGTGCTGATATATGTTCTGCAAAAAATGGAGAACAATTTGTATGTCTTAAGACCAATAGAGTCTAGGGCTATTTTGAACAATGAAATGTTTAAAACAGCTGAGACTCAACCAAAAAGGCAAAAAGTTTCTCAAAGTACCTATCTTTGGCACTTGAGACTTGGCCACATAAATCTCAATAGGATTGGGAGATTGGTTAAGAACGGACTTCTAAGCCAGTTAGAAGATGGTACTTTACCTCCATGTGAGTCATGTCTCGAAGGTAAGATGACCAAACGACCTTTTACTGGAAAAGGTTATCGTGCCAAGGAGCCCTTAGAACTCGTACATACGAATCTCTGTGGTCCAATGAATGTAAGAGCTCGAGGAGGGTATGAATATTTCATCTCTTTTATAGATGATTATTCAAGGTATGGTTATTCATACCTAATGAGTCATAAGTCTGAAGCTCTTGAAAAGTTCAAGGAGTACAGGACTGAAGTTGAGAACTTGTTAGGTAAGACCATTAAAACACTTCGATCTGATCGAGGTGGAGAGTATTTGGACTTAAAATTCCAAAACTATTTGATAGAACATGGAATATCGTCCCAACTCTCAACACCAGGTACACCTCAGCAGAATGGTGTATCTGAAAGGAGAAACAGAACCTTGTTAGACATGGTTCGATCTATGATGAGCTATGCTCAGTTGCCTAGTTCTTTTTGGGGTTATGCAGTAGAGACTGCAGTTTATATTTTGAATGTTGTTCCCTCAAAGAGTGTTTCTGAAACACCATTTGAGCTTTGGAAAGGGCGTAAAGCTAGTTTACGTCATTTCAGAATTTGGGGCTGCCCTGCACATGTGTTAGTAGCAAACTCAAAGAAATTGGATTCACGTTCAAAATTATGCCTATTCGTAGGCTACCCAAAAGAAACAAGAGGTGGATACTTCTTTGATCCAAAAGAAAATAAAGTGTTTGTATCGACAAATGCTACTTTCTTGGAAGAAGACCACGTTAAAGAACACATACCATGCAGTAAAATTGTGTTAAGTGAACTTTCTGGTAAAGCTACAAATGAATCAACAAGAGTTGTTGATGAGGCTGGACCTTCAACAAGAGTTGTTGATGAGCCCAGTTTAGAGGCTGAACCTTCAACAAGAGTTATTGATGAGCCCAGTACATCTGGTCAAGCCCATCCTTCTCAAGAGTTGAGAATGCCTCGACGTAGTGGGAGGGTTGTTATTCAACCTGAACGCTATCTGGGTTTAGCAGAAACTCCAACTGTCATACCTGATGATGGGGTTGAGGATCCATTGACCTTTAGACAGGCAAAGAATGATGTGGACCATGACCAGTGGGTCAAAGCTATGGACCTAGAGATGGAGTCTATGTACTTCAATCAAGTCTGGGATCTTGTAGACCTACCTGAAGGGGTTAAACCCATAGGGTGCAAATGGATCTACAAGAGAAAACGAGACGCAGCTGGGAAAGTGCAGACTTTCAAAGCTCGACTTTTGGCAAAGGGTTATACCCAAAAGGAGGGGGTGGACTATGAGGAAACCTTCTCCACAGTTGCCATGTTAAAGTCGATAAGAATTCTCTTGTCCATTCCCACCTTTTATGATTATGAGATTTGGCAAATGGACGTCAAAACTGCCTTTCTGAATGGCAATCTTGATGAGAACATCTTTATGTCTCAACCAGAGGGGTTCGTTACTCAAGGTCAGGAGCAAAAAGTTTGCAAGCTTAGACGATCCATTTATGGGTTGAAGCAAGCTTCCAGATCTTGGAATATAAAGTTTGACACTTCTGTCAAATCTTATGGTTTTGACCAGAACGTTGATGAGCCTTGTGTTTACAGAAGGATTATCAACAATTCAGTAGCTTTTCTGGTGTTGTATGTAGATGATATTCTTCTCATTGGAAATGATGTAGAATATCTAGCTGACATTAAAAAATGGCTATCGACTGAGTTCCAAATGAAAGATTTGGGTGAAGCTCAGTATGTTCTAGGGATTCAAATTATCAGGAATCGTAAGAACAGAACGTTAGCCCTGTCTCAAGCATCATATATAGACAAGATGTTGTCTAGATATAAGATGCAGAATTCCAAGAGGGGTTTACTACCCTTTAGGCATGGAGTTCATTTGTCTAAGGAACAGTGTCCTAAGACACCTCAAGAAATTGAGGATATGAGACACATCCCTTATGCTTCAGCTGTGGGCAGTCTTATGTACGCCATGTTGTGTACTAGGCCTGACATTTGCTATGCAGTTGGGATAGTCAGCAGGTACCAGTCAAATCCAGGGTTAGACCACTGGACTGCAGTTAAAAACATCCTCAAGTATCTTCGGAGAACGAGGGGCTATCAGCTTGTGTATGGCTCTAAGGATTTGATCCTTACAGGATACACAGACTCTGACTTACAGACTGATAAGGATTCTAGGAAATCCACATCAGGGTCAGTATTTGCCCTCAATGGGGGAGCTGTAGTCTGGCGTAGCATCAAGCAAGGATGCATTGCAGACTCCACCATGGAGGCCGAATATGTCGCTGCTTGTGAAGCAGCTAAGGAGGCTGTATGGCTACGGAAGTTCTTGATGGATTTGGAAGTTGTTCCAAATATGAACTTGCCAATCACCATTTACTGTGATAATAGTGGTGCAGTGGCAAATTCTAAAGAACCTCGCAATCATAAAAGAGGCAAGCACATAGAGCGCAAATATTATCTCATCAGAGAGATCGTGCAACGAGGGGACGTGATCGTCACGAAGGTAGCCTCTGAGCACAATATTGCTGATCCATTTACGAAGGCTCTCACGGCTAAAGTGTTCGAGGGTCATCTAGAGGGTCTAGGTCTGCGAGATATGTACATAGAATAATCTAGGGCAAGTGGGATAAGTGTAATGGGTATTGTGAATGCCCTAGTTTATTGTATTTATCTGTATTTGTACTTTTCATGTATTATACAGTATTAATACAAACTACTATTCCTACTTCAATGATTATTCATTCAATTTTGATTGTTGATGTACATTGCCCACTAGAGTTTTAGTTCAAGTGGGAGTTGTTCGGTTTTATGCCCTAAAACTCGTAGATAGTAAATGAAATAAATTAATCGATCTCAATAAAGTGTTATTTGAGTAATTCAGTAATTTGGTTATTGAATAATCGAGTTTGCATTAATAAACCCTAAATCCAATAAACTAAGATCTAAGGTTGTTTAAATGAAACTTGGACTAGTATGTGGGGACATACGGGGATCAGTGTCCAAGTAACAACCTAAAAGGTCTATAGTATAGGATAAGGCTGGGTACCTTATCCTGGTGACACTATGTGATACGGCCCACCTTGTATTGGATACTGATGCAATGATCCAAAGCATCCATGTAGGAGACATGCGGGTGGGGGTATCCTATGCAATGAGTTTGCATAAGACCGGACCGCGAAATAGTAACCACTAGATGTAACGCCGTTAACTAGTTTAGGTTTCTATTTCAATAGGATGACCTAGGTAACTCAATCTCAATCATGAGTCTGTTATGAACCCCTTTCAGGAGGGACTGTCCTTAGATTTGTATGGGTGAGAGTGGCCAGTTCGCCGACTCAATAAGCCTACCATTTCAGGGGCAAGACCGAATGGGGGCTGGGAACATAACAGTACAAGATGGAATTCACTCCTTCCCCTATTGGGGTAAGTAAATGTGTGTTCCCTTAAGGGCTGATTCTAGGGCTTGAACAAAGGCGCGCCGTCCTCTCCTAGCCTGAGAGGAACTCCTGTTTAGTGGTTGGACCCTAAACAACTTGTTCATTTGAGGAATCAGTGGTACTTAAGGAACCAGAGGTAACCTAGGGGTAAAACGGTAATTTGACCCAGCTGGTGTTACGAACACACGTGAATGATTGACTTACTGCTTGGTCGATATCCGTGGATACAGAAATATTCTATAGTGAGAAGAGTGCAGCTGTGGGTCTTTAGTGGAGTGACCCACAGTTAACGAATGTTGACTAAACTTGGTCAATGAGTTTGGCCAATTAGTCTCGTATCGTTGGAGCTTCTGATCTGTAGGTCCATTAGGTCCCACTGGTAGCTCGTAAAGAGACTTGAGGCAATTAAGTATAAATTGTAAATTGAAAGTGTTCAATTTATATGGGGAATCGTATAATGTATATTGATGCATTATAATATAAAGTTTATGAAACTTTATTTTTGAATTAATTTAAAAAAAAATTAATTCTTGAGAGAAAGTATTTGAAAGAGTTCAAATAAATTTAATATGAATTGGATTCATATTAATTTTAATTTTAATAAAATCCCTAAGATTAAATATATGATATTTAATTGGGTAAATTAATTAATTATGGAATTAATTAATTATTTATTAAAATTAGAGACCTTTTCCTATTAGGAAAAAAAATATTTGAAAGAGTTCAAATAAATTTAATATGAATTAGATTCATATTAATTTTAATAAAATCCCTAAGATTAAATATATGATATTTAATTGGGAAATTAATTAATTATGGAATTAATTAATTATTTATTAAAATTAGAGACTTTTTCCTATTAGGAAAAGGTCTCCTTTTTCCTATTAGGAAAAAGGTCTTGGCCTTTACTATATATAGGACCCCTGGGGTGGGGTGAAAGGCAACCCATTCATTCTCCTACTCTCAGAGAATTCTCCCAAAGGCTCCCACAAGTCTCCTGTCTCTAGAAGTCTCAAAGTCATACCGGTGTAGCCATAGTGGTGGTGTTCGCACTAGTTCGTGATTAATTCACAAGCAGTTGGCGAATTTAATCTGAGTTGTCAACGAGAGTAAGTAATTTGTTACTTTATAAATTAGATTTAGATATAATATTTTTGTATGCTTAGCCTTAATATATATTTAGAATAGTTCTAATATTATTGCCAATGTATTGGTATTTTAGATTAAACAAAATTAATTATGAATCGGTCCCAATCACGCTTCCGCTTTACGGAATTACGAAATTCCAATCCTTCAATTGGTATCAGAGACGATCGTAGATCTAATTTTGTTTCTCTAAAATTTGCATTGGCTATTGGTGGGATTGATTAATACATAGTGTATGTATGATTTGCATTGAACTGTTTAGGTTAATTTTATGGCCATAGATTTTACTGTTTTTATGTGATTTGATCATGTAAGGGCCCGGTGTTTCGGGTATTTTATGTAAAATCGAGTCCTATGTAAGTCCGGGTCTAGAATAGGTTTTTATGAGATAAAAATCGGAGAAATTGCGACGCTGTCACGATTACAGCAAGCGCTAGAAATTCGCAACAGGATGGTTCAAGGCTGTTGGGCGGTCCGATTCACGCGGTCTGGCTGGGCTGGGACCAATTTGTTCCGGTTCAGCTGGAATTTAGCTCGGTTCGTGATTTTCGTAGCTGGTTCGAAGTGGTTCGGGTTGGTTCGGGCGGTCTAGACCAGTATTTGGAGCTGCAAAAGGATTTTAAGGATAGAATATAGCTATAATTATTGTAATTTATGCTTTATTTTATCCTAGGGGCCAAAATTAACCAGTTCAATTGCTATTTATTTGCTTTATGGATGTCATATAGCTTAGATTCCCACCATAGGTTAAGCATGTTTCATGCATATTTATGTTATAAATGTTATAATATATGATAATTATGCATGAATTAATATTTCATGAGTCATTTAGTATAATTGTTATATTAAATATATGAAATTGGAAAAGCATGATGCATGACATTAATTAGATAAATATAATTGTTATATTTTATTAATGTAGCATGCATGCTTATCATTATTTTCATGAGTATTAATATAATTAGTTATATTATGAATGAAAATAATAAATATAAATCAATGTTTGTTTTCATGTATGATTTAATATAAAATGTTATATTAATTAAATGAAAATGGAATAGCATTGAGCATGACATTAATTAGATTAATATAAGAGTTATATTATATTAATGTCAAATTTCATGTAATTTAATTTCATGGATGTTTAATTAATATAATCGATATTAATTAAATGAAATTAAAATTGCATGAAGCATGACACCACCTTAGATTAATATAATCGTTATATTATCGTTATCGGCGTCATAATAATATGGTGTTTAATAATTAGAATATGATTGTTATTTTTCCAACACCATAGAAGCATGTTATATGGCTAATCATTAAATTTTTATAATAAGTTATAAAATTGATTAGAAACCGTCAACCTATAACAAAGAGTTGCATGCAAACATAGGACCTTAGGTTAAAATGAATTAATTTTAAAATGTTTAAAATTAATTAGACCTAAGCTCATTATAATTCTAATAGGATTAGAATTATTTTCTTACTTAGAATTAAAAATAGTTTTAATTGACTAAGTAGGAAAAACATTACTATGATTATAAGGGAACTCCACCGGTTAAGTTCTGTCTAAGGCTGGGGGTACTTAAGATGACGGTTTACGGAACACCTCCTACCTGGGAACTAACCCGGAATACCGGAGTTGAATTAATCATAGTTAAATGTTAGCATGCAATGTCACTAGGTTTATTAAAAGAGTTTAATTCACCTAGATCTTTAGAGTAAAGAGTTTACATTACTATGGTTATAAGGGAACTCTCCCGATAAAGTTCTGTCTAAGGCTGGAGGTACTTAAGATGACGGTTTACGGAACACCTGCTACCTGGGAACTGACTCGGAACTTGAGTTGAATTAACCATAGTTATGTTAGCATGCAATATCACTAGGTCAATTAAAAGAGTTTAATTCACCTAGATCTTTAGAGTAAAGATTTATCATAACTATTTGTTATAAGGGAACTCTACCGGTAAAGTTCTGTCTAAGGCTGGAGGTACTTAAGATGACGGTTTACGGAACACCTGCTACCTGGGAACTGAGCCGGAACTTGAGTTGAATTAACCATAGTTATATTAGTATGCAATGTCTCTAGGTAATTAAAAGTGTTTAATCCACCTAGATATTAGAGAAAAACCTATATATATAAAAGTTATATACAGGCATAGACTTAGATAGATTCACTTAGCCGAAATTTACCTAAGTAATAGACCCTATAATTATAAAAATACTTAGTGGGAGGAAATATATCAAAACAAGATTTTCATAAATCAAGTTTTGCTCTCACGTCCTCAAAAGTTCACAACGTGAGGTTCATGCTTGGCCTCGAGTCACCCTGGGAGTGACCCCCTACGGATGGTGTTTGCATGGATCAATATCAAGGTGAATGAGGGAGTATTTTATAGTAAGTGGGAGTAGGAACGTGTCAACGTATCCTACGGTCTCCTCCATTAGGTTGCACCGTGAGATCCCAATGATCTGCCTGCGAGTCGCCCTGGGAGCGATCACCCTACGGAGGGCTTGATCATGGGAGTCGGAACAACGCAAACTCCAGAAATGGATAGAGTTTCTTAGGTCCATTTCCAACTTTGACTTTCCCTACGGTAGCATTGTTGGGGCCGACCTCTGAAATCTGAAAAATGGAGGGTCACACTTACGAGAAATTGTTAAGGTGTTAATAATTTCCTGATCGAAAAAACGGTAACTAAGAACTATTGGAATATGAGTTATTCCGGGAATAGGGATTAGCTGAGATTGTCTCAATTCAGAGGAGGAGTAGCTGACTACCCTACGGTAGCTGTTGTTCTAAACCTCTGAAGTATCGTTGCAAAATGAATGTTTATTCTATGGGTTGATCATTACTTTTGCTAAATTGATTGGATTAAAATAATATTTATATTTTGTGTAATTGGTTAATGCAACAATACTTATTAAGTTAATTTGTTTGTTCTCAGCAATGAAACGTTCTTTGTATGCCTCGAATAACGCCAACTACAAAACTGGAATTGCTAATACAACTAAAAAAATGAACTTAAACACTAAATGCGTGGAATTGGTCTTAACTGAGGATGGTCCTCAAGCCCATATGTCTAATTTATCCGAAATTGTTCATGATGAATATGACATAGACTGCTTAGCACATCTCAATGAAAATAAATTTGATTTATTGATCATTGAAACGTGTATAGTGGAAAATGATGACACAGCCTGGATCCTTGATTCAGGTGCCACTCATCACGAATGCTCTTCCTTTGAGGGAATGAGCTCCTGGCAACAGTTGGATGCTGGGGAAATGACTCTCAGAGTTGGGACTGGAGAGCTCATTTCAGCTAAAGCAGTGGGAGATATTAAAATGTTCTTCTCCAGGGAACGCTATATGTTATTAGATAACGTATATATAGTTCCCAGAATAAAAAGAAATTTGATTTCTATTTCTTGTTTGCTAGAACAAGGGTATTTAGTGTCATTTTCTGTGAATGAAGCTTTCATTGCTAAAAGGGGTGCTGATATATGTTCTGCAAAAAATGGAGAACAATTTGTATGTCTTAAGACCAATAGAGTCTAGGGCTATTTTGAACAATGAAATGTTTAAAACAGCTGAGACTCAACCAAAAAGGCAAAAAGTTTCTCAAAGTACCTATCTTTGGCACTTGAGACTTGGCCACATAAATCTCAATAGGATTGGGAGATTGGTTAAGAACGGACTTCTAAGCCAGTTAGAAGATGGTACTTTACCTCCATGTGAGTCATGTCTCGAAGGTAAGATGACCAAACGACCTTTTACTGGAAAAGGTTATCGTGCCAAGGAGCCCTTAGAACTCGTACATACGAATCTCTGTGGTCCAATGAATGTAAGAGCTCGAGGAGGGTATGAATATTTCATCTCTTTTATAGATGATTATTCAAGGTATGGTTATTCATACCTAATGAGTCATAAGTCTGAAGCCCTTGAAAAGTTCAAGGAGTACAGGACTGAAGTTGAGAACTTGTTAGGTAAGACCATTAAAACACTTCGATCTGATCGAGGTGGAGAGTATTTGGACTTAAAATTCCAAAACTATTTGATAGAACATGGAATATCGTCCCAACTCTCAACACCAGGTACACCTCAGCAGAATGGTGTATCTGAAAGGAGAAACAGAACCTTGTTAGACATGGTTCGATCTATGATGAGCTATGCTCAGTTGCCTAGTTCTTTTTGGGGTTATGCAGTAGAGACTGCAGTTTATATTTTGAATGTTGTTCCCTCAAAGAGTGTTTCTGAAACACCATTTGAGCTTTGGAAAGAGCGTAAAACTAGTTTACGTCATTTCAGAATTTGGGGCTGCCCTGCACATGTGTTAGTAGCAAACCCAAAGAAATTGGATTCACGTTCAAAATTATGCCTATTCGTAGGCTACCCAAAAGAAACAAGAGGTGGATACTTCTTTGATCCAAAAGAAAATAAAGTGTTTGTATCGACAACGTGTTGCCAACTTGGATGAATATATTGGAAATCACTAATCCTGGTACACAGATTATGTGGAGGTTGTTGGAGGTTGAGGGAGACACTAACAAAGTTATATTCCATAGTGTATTCTCGGCATTCATCCCCGTTATTCAGGGGTTCAAACACTGCAGACCCTTACTCCAAATCGATGGAACTCATTTGTATGGAAAGTATACGAGAAAACTGTTGATTGCTACACTAGTCGATGCATATGGACATATTTTCCCTGTTGCATATGCAATTGTGCCATAAGAGAGCGCCAATACATGGGGTTGGTTTTTACGCACTTTACGTAAAAGGGTGGTCGGGGAGAGGGACGAAATGTGTCAACAAGGAGTGAATGAGATTCTTTGCTTCCTCGGATCCTACACAATGGACACAGTCACATGATGGTCGACATCGTTATTGATGTTTAACCACCAACGTGGCTGAATGTATAAATGGTGTATTGAAAGGAGCCTAGAAGTTACCTATAACCGTGTTGGTTCAAGCCACCTTCTATCGTACTGTACATTACTTTTCCGAAAGAAGACATCAAATACAAACTGCTATTGGCACTGGGCAACGCTTCACAAGGTAAAATGTTGTTGTACTCCTAATGTATATTTCATAATGATGCACGAGTCCCAATAATAATTTGTTTACAAATGCTAGGTATGTCGTTAAGAAATTGATTCGTTGGGAAGGACGAGCCAATGGCCACACAGTCAATACATTCGATCGCGCCATGGGGATATGTGACGTAACGACTTTAATTGACCCAATATCAATGAGGGGTGGAACTCGACATCGAGTGAAGTTATGTGAGGGGACTTGTACGTGCAATAAGTGGCAAGCATATGGGATCCCATGTTCTCATGCCATTGCTGCTTGCAAACGTAGTAGTATAGACTACTTGCAATTCGTGAAGGATTATTACAAGCTCCCAACTTATTTGAAGTGTTATGAACCGCAGTTCGAACCAATTCTTGATCGAAGTTGTTGGCCTGATCCAAATTTCCCAACAGTTCTTCCGAACGAGTCTCTAATGAGAGGTATTGGTCGTCCATGTGTACTTCTCGTATACGCAACAAGATGGATTGGAGGGAGCCTGCAGTCAAATTACGTTGCGGCGTTTGTAGACAAGAAGGAAATAATCGGAGAAATTGTCCTCATCGAGCTTCACGACATTTGCATTAGATTTGTTTTTTAATCCACTTTTACTTCCTATGTAATGCAAATTTTCTGATTTATGTAAAGCAAACTTTCCTATCTAATGTGAATGTTAACCTAGTTATTGAATAAAACAATTTCTTGCAACTCTTTAATATTCATAATACTAACATTTACTTTTATTTATTTAAATGGAATTAGATGGAGGACGATATTACTACTGGTCCCTATGATCCATCTGTTCTGCACCTTCAGGCTAGTCATAAGTCTGATATGGTTTGGGAGGATGTCTATTTTAATATTATGCACTATAGGCGCCGGGAAGCTATTCTTAAGAGATTATCACGACCAGACCCTCGAATTGAACCATATTTGCGTGCATCTGGATTCTATGGTGTATCATGTATCAAATTCATTCAGTTGGATTGGCAATTGGTAACCGCCATGGTTGAGCGTTGGCGACAGGAAACACACACGTTTCACCTGCCACATGGAGAGTGCACTATTACATTGCAGGATGTCGCTATTCAGTTTGGTCTACCTATACATGGCAGATCATTGACAGGTAACCTCAACCGTAATTGGACCAATGTTTGTCGTGATCTACTTCGAGTGGCGACGAATGACGAGGTTTGAAGGGTTAAAATCCCTTACGCAGCGGAAACATTCAGAGATCCAAACTCAATTAAATTTATGATTCGAATACTAATACGAAGGCAAAAATTCAACAACAATTATCTAATTAAAACATGTTGTACATGGCTATAAAACATGCTAATTTTTAATAAGAAATCCTAGATCTAATCTAGATTAATTTAAGGTATTCAAAGGAATAAAGAATACTTACTTCCGTTGACGATCTTGATCGAAATTACCAACTTTCTTGAAGATTTTCTAGTGAATCTTTGTGAACACCACCACGAGAATGACACTGGTATTCTCTAAGGATAGAAAAGAGACTTGCTCGTGGGAGCAACAATTTCTCTGGAGGGAATTTTTGGGAGAGAAAACACACTGAGATACCTAGAAGGAATAATGAAAAACGTAGTCCAAAGGAAGAGTCAATCAACCTCTCTCTTAACTCCTGGAGTAAATGAAGGAGACTTAATCGTGTAACCACCCACAATCAAGCATCCGTAAAACTGATCAAATAAATTAAATTAATTATAACTAATTAAAATCTCATTTAATTAGTTAATTCATTTAAATTATTATTTAAATGAATATCCTTCATTTACCTTATAGTTTTAATTAAATCAAATTTAATAAAACTAAAATAATTAATTAATCATCAAATTGAAAATCACATATTCAATTATTTTTCTCTCACATATACTATAGTATTAATGTGTATCCAATGCGGGTTACCTCTACATCCTTAAGTCCTAGTGCTCCTCTAATGAACAACATGTTTGAGGTCCAACCTACAAACATAAATCCCTCTCGTGCCATAGGGAGGGCAGGGCCCTTTGTTCAAGTCCCGAAGACACCACTTAAGGGAACACACCTCTACTTACCCTAATATCGGGAAGGAGTGAATTCCATCTTGTGTGATTATGTTCCCAGCTCCTCACTCGGTCTTGTCCCCAAAATGATAGGCTTATTGAGTCGACGTGCAGGCCACTCTCACCCATACAAATCAAAAGACAATCTCTCGTGAACAGAAGTCCATAACCCACTCAGAATTGAGACTAAGTTGCCTAGGTCATCCTAGTGAAATAGAAACCTATCTAGTCAACGGTATTATAGCTAGTGGTTAACTATTTCGCGGTCCGGTCTTATGCAAACTCATTGCACAGGATACCCCCACCAGCATGTTCTCTACACGAACGCGTTGGATCATTGCATTTGTATCATAATACAAAGTGGGTTGTATCCATAGTGTTGTCAGGATAAGGTACCCAGCCTTATCCCTATACTATAGACCCTTTAGGCTGTAACTTGAACAGCGATCCCCGTATGTCCCCACGTACTAGTTCAAGTCTCATACTAACAGCCTAGGATGTTCAGTTTATTGGATTAGGGTTATTTAGGCAAGATACAATACAAACAATAATGAATAATATATGAAATATTATTTTATTAATGTTCGGTCAAATGTTTACATTTACTATCCACGAGTTTTAGGACATAAAACCAAACAGAGGTTCTATTATGAGGTCGCCTTTGTTGGGTTTTATGCCCTAAAACTCGTAGATAGTAAATGTACATTTGACCGAACATTAATAAAAGTGATGTATTATTCAATGTTTGTATTATATCTTGTCTTATTAACCCTAATCCAATAAACTAAACATCCAAGGCTAATAGAATGAGGCTTGAACTAGTATGTAGGGACATACGGGGATCAATGTTCAAGTTTTAGCCTAAAGGGTCTGTAGTATAGGGATAAGGCTGGGTACCTTATCCTGGTGACACTATGGATACGGCCCGCTTTGTATATTGATACAAACGTAATGATCCAACGCGTTCATGTAGTTGACATGCGAGTGGGGGTATCCTGTGCAATGAGTTTGCACAAAGACCGGACCGCGAAATAGTTAACCACTAACTGTAACACCGTTAGTTAGCTCGGTTTCTATTTCACTAGGATGACCTAGGCAACTTGGCCTTAATCCTGAGTGGATTATGGACTCCTGTCCATGAGGGATTGTCCTTTGATTTGTACGGGTGAGAGTGGCCTATTCGCCGACTCAATAAGCCTACCATTTTGGGGACGAGACCGAGTGGGGAGCTAGGAACATAGTCTTACAAGAAGAAATTCACTCCTTCCCTACTTTAGGGTAAGTAGAGGTGTGTTCCCTTAAGTGGTGTCTCCGGGTCTTGAATAGTGGGCCCTACCCTCTCTATGGCACGAGAGGGACTTCTGTTTGCTGGTTGGACCTCAAACAGGTTGTTCATTAGAGGAGCACTGGTACTTAAGGACAAAGAGGTAGCCCAGGGGTAAAACGGTAATTTGACCCAGCTGGGGTACGAACACACGTGAAGGGCTAACTTGCTGTTGATGGTCGATATCTGTGGACACAGAAATATATCTGCAGTGAGAAGAGTGCAGCTGTGGTTCTTTAGTGGAGTGAACCACAGTTAACGAATATTGATTAAATTGGTTAATGAGTTTAGTCAATTAATCTCATATCGTTGGAGCTTCTGATCTGTAGGTCCATTAGGTCCCACCGGTAGCTCCATTGGGGCGTTGAGGTAAATTTCTAAGGGGAGTTATATATTTGAAGGGGTTCAAATATTTTATTAAAGTATGAATATGATTTATAATAAAAACTATAGGTTATAATTAATGCTCATATGATGAATATTAATTCTATAGTTTATTTGAGAGAAACATGATTAAATATATGATATTTAATTGAAATATTAATTAATTGGTGAGTTAATTAATATTGATGTTTTAATTTAATATTAATTAAATTATGATTTAATTAAGTTATATTAAAACTTTAGGTTATGTGGGATGTGTGCATGAAAGTGTTCATGTGTCAATAATTAAATTAAATACTTTTGATCATTTATTTAATTTAATTAACTGGTCAGTTAAAGAACTGACCAGTCAACCACTTCCCTAACCCTATACACGTGAATAGGAGGGTTTTAAGGGAGTGGGAAGTTATTCTTCAGGTATCTCACACTAATCTCTTTCCTTCTCTCACGCATTCTCTCATACTCTCTGGAAAAAAAAAAAAAAAGATCTTTCTCTGGTTTTTGGTGAGTTCACAGAGACTCAAGATTCTCCCAAAAGGCTTAGAAATTTTGGTTCCCACAAGCCTCTCAACACATAATCCTGGGAGGATACCGGTGTATCTCTTTTGGTGGAGCTCACAACAATTTTGCAGCAAGATCAAGGTCTTTTTGGTTGCTGGATTTTTCTGCAAACATCAAGGGAAAAGGCGAAACACATCAAGAACGTCATACAAAGTAAGTGTTCTTGATCCAGGATCGATAGGGTCCAATTCTAGATTAGATCTAGAATTTTTTCATCCTTGTACAGCATGTTTTATATATATATATTTCAGCATGTTTAAATTAGTTTAAATTGCTGTATATTAATTGTTTGCAAATTGTATCGGTATTTTAATCTAAAGAAAATACAGTGTGGTTTTGTGATCGTTTCCGCTGCCAAGGGTTTTTAATCCCTTACAGCCTTAGCCTACCGTGGCTAGCCCAACAGTTCAATAATTTTGTGCATCTTCTAGAGGATGTAGATGAAGAGGACCTCCGATGTTATGCTCGAGCGTACATTCTATATCCCTTATAATACATTTTATCCCTTATAGGAGGCATGGTATTTCCAGACAAATCGAACAGTAGAGCGCAACTTATGTACCTTTCGTTGCTCGAAGATTTTGACGAGGCGGGGACATACATTTGGGGGGCAAGATGTCTTGCCTGGCTCTACAGGAACCTTTGTAGAGGTTCTGTTATTGACTCAAAAGATTTGGGTGGCTCTCTTATATTGTTGCAATTGTGGACATGGGATCGGTTCCCATTCTGGCTCCTCGAAGACTTCACCGGTATGAATTTAATGAATGCAATTGTACTCATATATTTCAATTGTGTTATAACTAATTTTTGAATATGTTAATTTTAGGTGGAATGACAAATTTTCAGTGACCAAAGTCCCTACCCACGTTCTAGTCCAATATAGATATATGTTGGACACAATTAAGTCAAATCAGGTATAACTAAGTTTATTTAAACATTATCTCTATTTTCAACATCTTTATAAGATTTCATAATAAATCTTATGTTCAAATAATCTTGTAGATTAACTAGCAGCCTTACGATCATCTGCTCCATTCATTGCCGGCCTACTGTCTCATGGTACAAGATATATGGACAACTAGAAGTCCACTCATATGTTTTTTTTTGTAGTAGAGTGGCATTTTCCAGAACGTGTGATGAGACAGTTTGGATGGATGCAACATGTGCCTATATCATGCAACACAGACATGGTGCTACATTCTTACAACTTACGGGGCAGACATGAAAGAGACTGGGTAAATTACTTGGCTCCATCAATAGAAATTTGGGAGGGTAGGCAAAATACTGTGATTCGAGGTGAACCTATCAATGAGGATGCTGATGTGAACCCTAGATATTATCAATGGTACGCACCATCAGTCGACGATATCTCACAAAGGCAGGAGCATCGTTCCATTACTTGGTAAGAATTTGTTCATTATGTCGGAGATATTACATAATTTGGACGTAAAACCCTCATGCTGTAATTTCATTTTTCCTTACAGAATTGCTGATTTTCAGAGTTCAACAGTAATTTAAACACCTCACTTTATTAATTGATAATGAAAGTATTTATACAAGAGGTGAGCCAAGCTACTGAACAGAGCTTATGTGGCAAATAATAATAAAGAAAATACAAAACAAATACAAGAATTCACATATATCCCCTATATGCCGCCTCAAACGAATGACGAGGAAGCCATGAGTTTGGACCGAAGAAAAACCAGACGATCAGCAGTTAAAGCCTTGGTAAATAAATCTGCAGGTTGAATCTCAGTAGGAAGAAACTGCAGCTGAAGAGTTTTGGAGACAACACGCTCCCGAACAAAATGAAGCGCAGATTTGTTATCACAATAAAGGGTATGAGCAGAACAGACAGAAACAAAAAGCTCAGGCAGAAGCTGTTGAAGCCACGAAATTTCAGCAGTTGTAGCAGCCATGGCACGGTATTCAGCCTCTTTTGAGCTGCATGAGACAGTTGTCTGCTTCTTGGCAATCCAAGAGATAGGAGTTGGCCCCAGAAAAATAACAAACCCTGTTGTTGAGCGACGATCAACCGATTCACATATATCCTATAAGAATAACGTAACCACAATGACTAGAACTGCTAGAAGGGCTGTAGAGCATCTAACTGCCATCTATCAAGTTGTTCACTTGGACGGACGTGGTCCAGTTGAAAATGAAGAAAATACAGTCGAACAACAAGAGGATCCAGTTGAACAACATCATGAACCCCCTAAGCAGCACGTTGATCTAGTTGAACAACATGATGATACACCTGAGCAACAATATCATCCAGCTTAGTATGGTTTTGCAGATGTAGTTCCACCACCCCCATTCGAGCCATTCTTCACGGAGCCATTTTCTCATGATTTCATGATGTCAACACCTACAATGTTTGAATCATTTCCGACAACATCTACTTCTGACCATTCGAGAATCATAACCATGGAAAAAGGTCAATCCTCTCACACACATAATGGCCCTCATGATCAGTATGTGACGTATCGAGATCCTAATCATGGCATATTCATTCGAGATGAGGGTGAGAGGTCAAATACGAGAGGTCGAGGTGAGCGGGGACAGTATGTGGCTCGTACAACTCAAACCAGACATCGTAGGGGATCATCCTCTAGACAAGAATCATAATAGTTTGTTTGTACTTGTTTTTTCAAAACAATCTTTATGTAATTTGATATGCTTTGATTAAACTAATGCGTGAAGATCCTTGTTCACACAATATTACTTTCACACATATACATACAAACATGCATGCTTTTAACGGATTTTAAAAACAAAAAACAAAGGTCATAATGATCGTTAATAAGTCATGTCTTTAGGGACAAGTTAGATTAAAGAAAGCTTTAATTAAAATGTAACTTTACCAAAAAAAAAAAAAATCCTAATGATAGTAATAGATAAGTTTGAAAATTCATAAACATAATGTATATATGTATGTGTTTACATATTTTTTTTCTTATTAATTTCTACATTGGTTTTTTGTTTGTAAGATATATATATATATATATATATATATATATTAGTTCCAATTATTTTTATGGTAGCCACCATCTATTGAATACAGATGGTCAAATTATGCTCATACTTAATTTATGTTAATATATATTTTTTATGAAGTTTAGAACTGTCACTGTTGAAGGAGAAATTTTGTCCAATCACAAATTGCCATGTCATTATATAAAACTAATGACGAAATTAAAATTAATTAAATTTGGGACCAATTATAAATTGACATGTGTCCCAAATTTAATTTGAAGACAAAGTTGGCCAATTATAAATTTAAAGAGCGAAATTTATATTTGATCAATTAATTAGAAAATAAATTATTTTGATCAAATTAATTAATTTGACCAATTAATTAACAAAATAATTAATTGGATCAAATTTGGGTCAAATATGAACCAGACCCAAGACTAATAAAGCCCAAGTCCAAGTTGTTAGCCCAAAAGTCACCAGGGCCCATACAGCGAGAACTCTATAAATAGAGGGGTTCTCTTCCATTTTAGGGGGCAGAAAGAAGAGGAGAATTTGAAAGCTCTCAGCCAGAGTTAGAGAATTCAGAGAAACTCCACCAAGACCTCTTGAAGACTGAAGACCCTTCAAGACTAGAAGACTTCAACAATCCTTGAGGATCAAAGACTCTTCAAGACTTCAAGACCCCAAGACTTCTTGAAGACTGACGACCCTTCAAGACTAGAAGACTTCAACAATCCTTGAAGACCAAAGACTCTTCAAGACTTCAAGACCCCAAGACTTCTTGAAGATTGAAGACCCTTCAAGACTAGAAGACTTCAACAATCCTTGAAGACCAAATACTCTTCAAGACTTCAAGACCCCAAGACTTCTTGAAGACTGAAGACCCCAAGACTTCTTGAAGACTGAAGACCCTTCAAGACTAGAAGACTTCAACAATCCTTGAAGACCAAAGACTCTTCAAGACTCCAAGACTTCAAGCTCCAAGAATCCATTAAAGCTTCAGACTCGAGAACAAGCGCTACAGCCCTCGAGTGAAACACAATCACACACAAGAGAGAATCAGAGGATTAACATTAGAGATTGTACATCCACACACATACAAACATTAATACAATATATATTATTTATTCCACGTGTCTCCATCTTCGAAGTTATGTGTGAACAAATTGGCACGCCCGGTGGGACCATCTCTACCTCTCATCTCTCTCTTATCTCAAGACACAAGTGTAAACATGTCGTTCAAGACTTCTTCAATGGTCGCTGTCATGAACAAGTCTTACACGAGTTCTACTACTCATTGTTGCTTCAATGAACTGACATTGCAAGAAGATCAAACTTCTATCATTGCAGGTCAAAAAGCAACCTTGCAGGGGGCATATACTAATGACAAGTTTCTTGTTAAGTATAACCCTTTGTTTGAACTTGATTCTGACGTAGTGACTGTCATGATGACTGAGACAAGAATTATGGAAGAAAGAATGGTTGAGATGCAGGAACACATCAACACCTTGATGAAGGCGATTGAAGAAAAAGATTCTCAAATTGCTCAACTAAAGAGCCAGATTGAGAACCAACATATCGCCGAATCAAGTCAAACCCAAGTCATAAAAAATCATGACAAAGGAAAGACTACAGTGCAAGATGATCAGCCACAGTGTTCTGCTTTGGTTGCTTCACTATCCATCCAACAACTCCAAGATATGATCACAAACTGTATCAGAGCTCAGTACGGTGGACCTACTCAAGATTCTCTCTTGTATTCCAAACCTTATACGAAGAGGATTGATAACTTGAGAATGCCAATCGGGTATCAACCACCAAAATTTCAGCAGTTTGATGGAAAGGGCAATCCTAAACAACATATTGCCCACTTCGTTGAGACATGCGAGAACACTGGTACTCGAGGGGACCTACTAGTCAAACAGTTCGTTCGAACACTTAAAGGAAATGCTTTTGACTGGTACACTGATCTAGAATCCGAGTCAATAGACAGTTGGGAGGAACTCAAAAGAGAGTTTTTGAATCGCTTCTACAGCACTAGACGAAACGTTAGCATGTTCGAGCTCACCAACACTAAACAACGAAAAGGTGAACTCGTTGTTAACTATATAAATCGTTGGAGATCCATGAGTCTAGATTGCAAAGATCGCCTCACTGAATTCTCTTCCGTTGAGATGTGCATTCAAGGCATGCACTGGGAACTCCTCTACATCCTTTAAGGTATAAAGCCTCGCACCTTTGAAGAACTAGCAGCTCGCGCCCACGATATGGAGCTAAGTATTGCTAGTCAAGAAAACCAAGACCTTCTACTCCCTAATGTGAGGAAAGAAGGAAGGAACGACGAAGAGACTATAGAAGAATCTATGGTTGTAAACACAACCCTTCCCAAGTCTTCTTCGAAAGAAAAGCGACAAACAAATGGAACACATCATTTAACTTTAAAGGAAAGACAGAAGAAAATCTATCCTTTCGCTGATGCCGACATCCCTGATATGTTGGAACAACTACTGGAAGCGCAACTAATAGAGCTTCCTAAGTGTAAACGTCCAGAAGAGATGGAGAAAGTAGATGATCCCAAGTATTGCAAGTATCATCGAGTTATTGGTCATTCAGTGGAAAGATGTTTCGTCCTAAAGGACTTAATTCTAAAGCTAGCTATGGAAGGAAAAATTAAGCTCGACCTTGATGAAATAGCTCAATCAAATCTTGCTACAATCAAAGAAAAGAGCAAACATCAAAGTAAGAAAGATCGTAAGAAACTTCAACCCAATAGGCGGAGAAGTAAAGAGTTTTCTCAACCTCGACAACCGGTGACTGCAAGGGAACTTTTCGCCAAAACTTCCCACAAAAAAGAAAAGGGAAACTTTGCAACTTCCTACTGCATCCATGTAGAAGAGGTTGACAGTTCTAAGAAGGGTGAACAAAGGACTTCCGTCTTCAATCGCATTAAGCCTTCAACTACTCGTCCTTCAGTATTCCAAAGAATGAGTATGGCCGCGACAGAAAAAGAAAGTCAATGTCAGATGTCCACATCCACTCGACCTTCAGCTTTCCAAAGGCCAAGTGTTTCTACATCGAAGAAAAGTCAATCTTCAATATCTGTCTTTGATCGCTTCAAAGTAAAAGACGATCAACCTCAAAGAAAAATGGATAACTTAGAGGTGAAACTATTCGATGAAGTAAACGGTAACAAGAAGCTTCATAGTAGTGTCCCGTCACGTATGAAGAGAAAGTTCTCTGTTCTCATAAATACAGAAGGTTCCTTAAAGGTGAAGTCAAATCTCATTATCTTGACCAATCCTATAAATGAAGGGGCTGATCAAGACCATGATAAAGATGAGAGCTTTTAAAATGTAAACACTCCTTATAGTAAGAGTCTAAACTGCATGATGCTCCTAGCCCACATGAGCTTAAAAGGTGAGTGCAAAAACTTTTGAACTACGTTATGACTTGATCCCTTTTCTTCGAAGGGTACATAGGCAGTTTAAAGAAAGCTTTAAGTTCAGTCTCTGCAAACAAAAAAAGAAAGTGCGACAAATATTGAAGCACAACAATATAAATTGAGGAAATTCATCACTAGTGGGGGCAACAGGTCTCGCTAGCCTTAAGTTTGGTGTTTCACTCACACCCTATTGTTCTCTCTTCTTCAAGTTTGAAGGTTCTTACACGCTATGCAGTTTCACTTGTGTTCTTTAAGTTCGAAGGTTCCCACATTATCCAAGTTTGAAAATATGTACCTTAAAAATTGACAATATTGAGACTCGAACTCATGACCTTAAAGTATCTAGCTTGGCTATTAAACCAATAGACCATTCAAGTATTTTGATTAACATTCGCTTATTAATATTATACATATATGCTATTCAGTCAACTCAGATTATTCTCAATCCAAATCATGTCAAACCCAAAATCAATTAAAGTTCAAACTCATTCTATTCCAAATGCAAGTTAAAATTGGATAGAATTTTACCTCAAGTCAAAAGTTGGCGACGTCGCTTCTTTTTCAAAAGTTGATGGTTGACGACTTTCGCTTCATCTTCAAAAGTTGACGGTTGGCAGTCTCACTTCTTCTTCAAAAGTTGACGGTTGACAACTTCACTTCATCTTAAAATGCTACTCATACCACCCAATAAAATGGGGACTGGTCTAGCAGGAGTGCATCACTGAAGGCAAATCTGGTGACTACCCCTGCAGGCTACTCATATCACCCAATAAAGTGGGGACTGGTCTAGCAGGAGTGCATCACTGAAGGCAAAGTCTAGTGACTACCCCTGCAGACAACTCATATCACCCAATAAAATGGGGACTGGTCTAGCAGGAGTGCATCACTAAAGGCAAATCTGGTGACTACCCCTGCAGGCTACTCAGATCATCCAATAAGATGGAGACTGGTCTAGCAGGAGCGCATCACTGTGGACGAATCTGGTGACTACCCTTGCAGACTACTCAGATCACCCAATAAAATAGGGACTAGTCTAGCAGAAGTGCATCACTGAAGGCAAGTGTGGTGACTACCCCTGCAGGCTACTCAGTTCACCCAATAAAATAGGGGACTGGTCTAGCAGGAGTGAAATCACTGCAAGTGAATTTGGTGACGATTGTTGCACGAAGCTTACACATTCAAGCAAGAAAGAAACAAATTGCAAAAAAAAAAAAAAAAAAAACGAAAATTCAAAAAGAAAGAAAAAAAAACGAAATTTCAAAAAAAAAAAAAAAAAAGGAGAAGAAAGTTTCCTACTTGAATGCTCTCTGCAATTGATGTGTGTTCTCCCCTACTGAGGTTCAGTCTTATTTATAGGAGGGAGTTTTAAGTTCAAATCAAAGGTTTAGATAAAGATTTGATTCAAATGAAATCCTATCTCCGGTTCAAAATTTTATGAGATAATCTTTATCTTTATCTAAACCAACTTGATTAAATTGAAATTCCTAAAAAATAAGGGTTTCAATTCAAATCAATTTGGGAATTCAAATTTTATCTAAATAATTTTATTTATCTATTTTATTTGGGCATACTCCAAATTTTTCTTCCAAATCAAAATTTGAGATTCAAATTTCATTCCAAATGCAAGTTAAAATTGGATAGAATTTTACCTCAAATTAAATTTTGGGCATAATCCAAATTTTATCCCAAATGGACCAGAGTCCAAACCTCAAATTCTATTCCAAATGCAAGTTAAAATTGGATAGAATTTTACCTCAAATCAAAATTTTGGCATAAACCAAATTTTGCCCAAACTTAAGTTCAAATCAAAGTTTGCTGCCAAATAAGGAAAATCAAAATTTTGACCAAAATTCATATTTTGATTAAATTGACACACCAAATGGAGTCAAGATCAAGAACAAATACCTTGTATTTTTATTCCAAAATATCTTTTTCGAGATTCACTCCCACGTAACTTGTGCCTAAATCTCGAAAAGGGGCATTTATTGAAGGAGAAATTTTGTCCAATCACAAATTGCCACGTCATTATATAAAACTAATGACGAAATTAAAATTAATTAAATTTGGGACCAATTATAAATTGACATGTGTCCCAAATTTAATTTGAAGACAAAGTTGGCCAATTATAAATTTAAAGAGCCAAATTTATATTTGATCAATTAATTAGAAAATAAATTATTTTGATCAAATTAATTAATTTGACCAATTAATTAACAAAATAATTAATTGGATCAAATTTGGGTCAAATATGAACCAGACCCAAGACTAAATAATTGAGCCCAAGACTAATAAAGCCCAAACCCAAGTTGTTAGCCCAAAAGTCACCAGGGCCCATACAGCGAGAACTCTATAAATAGAGGGGTTCTCTTCCATTTTAGGGGGAGAATTTGGAAGCTCTCAGCCAGAGTCAGAGAATTCAGAGAAACTCCACCAAGACCTCTTAAAGACTGAAGACCCTTCAAGACTAGAAGACTTCAACAATCCTTGAAGATCAAAGACTCTTCAAGACTCCAAGACTTCAAGCTCCAAGAATCCATTGAAGCTTCAGACTCGAGAACAAGCGCTACAACCCTTGAGTGAAACACATTCACACACAAGAGAGAGAATCAGAGGATTAACATTAGAGATTATACATCCACACGCATACAAACATTAATACAATATATATTATTTATTCCACGTATCTCCATCTTCGAAGTTACGTGTGAACAGTCACCTTTATGTTTCAAACATAATAGGAAGTTTTTATTTCTCTAATTAATGTTCAATATAACATGGTTCTTTTAACCTTTTTCACTATCGTTTCATTCGCTATTATAACTAATATATATAAACGATTTAAATACAAAAAATAATAATAAAGTTACTCTAGTTCAATTTTTTCTTTAAAAAAAAAATCAATTGAATTTTACTTACACACTCAATATTTGTGGGTCCAAAGCAAGCTAGCACTATACAGTATATATGTCAAAGAAAATGATAGTGATTATTTATGAATAAGTTTGCAGTTGTTTATCTCAATATAATTTTCCACTTCCATTTTTTTTTATTAGGAAATAAAAAAAACATACAACAAATTAATTTATAACTAAAATTAAATTATTAAAAAAAAAAAGAGATGACTAAAAAATGTGGAAAATATGAAAGAGAAAACAGTTAACCAAAGAAAAAAAGAAATGAAAAAGGCTAAAAAAAAGAATAATAGAAATGAAAAACATCTAAATAAAGAAAAAAGAGGAATGAAAAAATATTAAAAAAGAAAAAAAAAATGAAAAACGGCTAAAAAAAAGTCACGAAAAAAGGGAAGAAATTGAATGCAGCCAAAAAAAATGAAAAAAAAAAAACAAGAAAAACGGTTATAAATTAAAAAAAAAAATTGAAACAACGCTAAGTTGAGTTTCTGTTAAAGACGCTGAAAAATTGAAACGACGCTAGGTTGTGTTTCTGTCAAAGACGCATATGAGTTTCTGTTAAGTTTCTGCTTAACCATCAATTTTTCCACTGTCTCTGCCACGTTAGCTCTCAACTCGAACAACGACGACATTTGAAACAACCATAAAAAAAATCTGAAAAGCGATTGAAAAAAGACTGAGTTCGAAGCCTCAAAACGTAAAAGGATTGTATAATCCATCGAAATACTTCTCAGATGGAACGGACAAAATTTCTACATCACATGCCAGAAGAGAAGAACAAAAATCAAAAACTTGAAAAATAAATTTGACCTTAAACACAGAAGAAGGATCTGATCAACCGACCAGTGACAGACTGCTGAAAGAGAAAGCGAATTTCATGAGAGAGCTGCTGAGATTAGGGATTTTAGGGAGACGGGAGGATTGGAAGGGGTTTAAATAGAAGATTTGCGGAATCCCTATAACAAGATGTGGTTGCTGCGAAATTAAACATCCATAAACCGAAGGTGCTGAACTCAATACCTGCGGCGACCACCCCAGACGGTAGCGACTGAAATGCAACAGGGACGACGAGCAAGACAGGCTCGTCCTTTAGCATGTGTGGGTTGTGACTCATCACATGACCCCAAAATTTAGGGGCCCAAAATGAAAAAGTTTAACGAAAAAAAAAAATCTTCTGTGCATGCGGAGTAAAAATAAAAGTTAGACCAAAAATTTCAAATTTTCATCTCTTCATTTCTCTCCCCTCTTCAACCAAGAAAAACTCTACCAATTCCTCATTTTGTCGACTCCTATACTAAATTAAACATAAAACCTTTTAACATTCTCCCTTATCATCTTAAAAATTCAATTGTAATCAATTATCCCTAAAAAAACCACCAAGTTTATAGGGTTTAACAGGCAAAAAAAAACTTATTTATCCTCATTCTAGTTTCAATATTTCTTCAATTATACTAAACTTAACTAGTTCGAAGGATAACACTTTTTAAATAAAATATCATTGTTATATGTTTAAAAGGTCCCTATAGTCCCTAAGTTTTGAGAAATATGTTCAAAAGGTCTCTAATATTATTTTTTCAATTTTTTAAATTGATACTTTTTAATTTTTTTTCATTTAAAAAACCATTCAATATTAAAATATAATACAAAAGTATTAATTTAAAAAAGATGAAAAAACAATATTAGGGACCTTTTAAACCTATTTCTCAAAACTCAGGGGCTAAAAAGGTCCTTTTTGAAAACTTAGGGATCTTTTAAACCTATTTTTCAAAACTCAAGGACTAAAAAGGTCTATTTTGAAAACTTAGGGACCAAACACACATATTCCTCAAAACTCAGGGACCAAAAAGGTAATTTTCCCTTAATTTAATTTTAAGGCTTTTGTCCAAACATAAAAACTATATTTTTATTAATAAAAATTAAAGATTAGTTTTGAACTCTCGAGATTTCAAAATGTAGTAAAAACTTAGAGTTGTATTAAATTAAAATGAATTTAAAAGTTTGAGGAATATCAAAAGTTTGAGAAAGATTATATTGAAGTTTTTTTTTTAGTTTCAAATTTTTTTTTTTTTTTGAAGAAACATTATATTGAAGTTATTAGCATGAGTATGTGGTTTTAACATGTCTTTAATTTCATTTTAAGTGGTTTGTAAATGTCTTTAGTTAGGATTGCTTGACTTCATAGAGGATAATAGATGTTTTTATCTATCTATAATCTATAATAATAATTAGGGAAAAATACACTTTTGGTCCCTGAGGTTTGGGTTAAGTGACACTTTGGTCCCTGAGTTTTCAAACTCAACAAAAATACCCCTGAGGTTTGAGATAAGGAGCACTTTGGTCCCTGCCGTCAATTTTTCTGTTAACTCCTAACGGTTGCTGATGTGGCACTATTATTTTAATAAAAAAAATATTTTTTTATTTTTTTAAAATAAAAATATTAAAATAATAAAATATTAATATTTTTTTATTTTTTTATTCTTTCCCCCTTTCTCTTTCTTCTTCTTTTTCTCCATCTTCTCCATCTCCTTCATCTTCCTTCTTCCTTCTTCCTAAAAGTAATATTATTTTATTATTTTTAATATTTTTTATTTAAAAAATTTTAAAAATAATTTTTTTATTAAAATATTAGTGCCACGTCAGCAACCGTTAAAATTTAACAGAAAAGTTGACGGCAGGGACCAAAGTGCTCCTTATCTCAAACCTCAGGGGTATTTTTGTTGAGTTTGAAAACTCAGGGACCAAAGTGTCACTTAACCCAAACCTCAGGGACCAAAAGTGTATTTTTCCCTAATAATTATTATTATTATATTAAAAAGTTACGATCCTTCAAAAAAAAAATTGGATAATTATACCCCTCCTTTAATTAATATTAATATAAAAATATATCATTGGAAATTAATTATAAATAGTAAATTAATTATTTAAGTATCATTTATAAATAAATAGTTAATGATCAACTATAATAGATACATATAAATTAAAAGATTTATTACAAAGATGTTTTTTTTTAATCTTTCAAAACTTATACATTAATGGAAAAATACATTTTTGGTCCCTGAGGTTTGGGTTAAATTACACTAATTTGGTCTCTGAGTTTTCAAACTCAACAAAATTACCCCTGAGGTTTGGATTTTGTTACACTTTTGGTCCTTCCGTCTAATTTTCTGTTAAACCCTAAAAGTTTGCTGACGTGACACTATAATTTTAATAAAAATTTTATTTTTTAATTTTTTTAAATAAAACATATTAAAATAATAAAAAAAATTATTATTTTATCTTTTTTTATTCTTTCTCACTCTCTCTTTTATTCTTCTCCTTCTTCCCCACTTTCTTCTCCAACTTCTTCAACTCCGATGGCCGACGGCCGCTGCCGACGAGGTTCTTTTGAAATGCTGGAATTTTTCTCATAATATCTCACAGCAAGAAAGTGCAAGATAAACTACTTACACAAGTCACCATAATGAAATTCATTTGGGCAAGTTATGAGAAATGAATTTGAGTGGTTCCATTTTAGTGGTAACAACAATTACATTAAAATAACTAAAATATTTAGTATCTCAAACAACAATCAAAATAAAATACCTAAAGTGTTCATTACAACAAACGAAGTGTTCCCATTAATCTTGTACGACTGACTTCTCAATGTATGTGATAGGATTATGACATGTTAATCTACTATGACCTACTTTGTCACATCTGCCACGTTTATGCATTCTTGGAGTTTCACCAATAGATGGGATTCTCTTTTTTTTGGCGTCAACCAATCCTTGCTACTATTTTAGGAGGTAAGACCTTCATTTCCACATAGTCTACAGGAGTCTTCCATTCTGCAACATTACCAACTGGAAAAATAGATTCTGCATATGCAGACAACAAGCATTCATTAGTATAAAAGCAGTCACATAAATTGTTATAACTTTTCTCGCACTTTCTTGCAGCGAGAAGATGCGAGAAAAATTCTAACACCTCCAAAATTAATTATTAGTAATTATTTTTTACACCTTCTTCTAGCGAGAAGTTGCGAGAAAATTCTAACCCTTTGAAAATTAAGGTGTTAACATTTCTCGCACTTCCTCCACCCCCTCCCTCTCTCTTCTTTATTTAAAAAAAAAGTGAAGAAATGGAAGAAAAGAGAGAAGAAAAAAGAAGAAAAAATTAAAAATTAAAATTAAAAAAAAAACCTCGCCAGCGGCGGCCGCCAGCCACCGGAGTTAAAGAAGAATTTGGAGAAGAAAGTGGAGAAGAATAAGAGAGAGGGAGAAAGAATTAAAAAAGGACAAAATAATAATATTTTTATTTTAAAATTTTTAAAATAATATTTTTTAGGGAAAAATACACTTTTAGTCCCTGAGGTTTGGGTTAGGTTTCATTTTGGTCCCTGAGTTTTCAAACTCAACAATTTAGTCCCTGAGGTTTGATTTTAGTTGCAATTTGGTCCTTCCATCCAATTTTCCGTTAAAAACTAACGGATGGATGACGTGGTACTATTTTTTTATTTAAAAAATTATTTTTAAAATTTTTTAATTAAAAATATATTAAAATAATAAAAAAAAAATTACTATTTTTATTTCTTTTTATTTTCCCCCTCTTCTTCCTTCTTCTTCCTCCACCCTCTTCTTCCTTCTTCTTCCTCCACCTTCTTCCTCCACCGCTCGCCAGCGGCCGCCGCCGGAGCGACTTTTTTTTTCCTTTATTTCTCCTCATATTCTCCTTCTTTCTTCCCTTCTCTCCAGATTTTTCTTTAAAAAAAAAAAAAAAAAAGGGAGCTTCTTCCCTCTCTGTTTCAGATCTGAAACGGGGAGGCTCTTCCCTCCTTCGTTTTTCTGGCGAAAATAGAGGAGGGAGGGAGCTTCCTTTTTTTTTTTTAAGAAAAATTTGGAGAGAAGGGAAAAGAGAAGGAGAAAGAAAAAGAAAAAAGAAAAAAAAAAGTCGTCGTCGGTGAGCGGTGGTCGCCGACCGTCAGCCGCTGGCCATGGCTGAAGGTGTTGGAGAAGAAGTTGTAGAAGAAAATGGTGGAGGAAGAAGAGATAGAAGAAATAAAAATAAAAATATATTTTTTTATTAATTTAATATATTTTTAATTAAAAAAATTAAAAATAATTTTTTAAAATAAAAAATAGTGTCACGTCATCCATCCATTAGTTTTTAACGGAAAATTGGATGGAGGGACCAAATTGCAACTAAAATCAAACCTCAGTGACTAAATTGTCGAGTTTGAAAACTCAGGGACCAAAATGAAACCTAAATCAAACCTCAAAAACTAAAAGTGTATTTTCCTATTTTTTATTAAAATAATAGTGCTACGTTAGCAAATTGTTAGGGTTTAACAAGAAAATTAGACGGAAGAACCAAAAGTGTAACGAAATTCAACCTGAGGGGTAATTTTGTTGAATTTTAAAACTTAGAGATCAAAGTATAACTTAACCCAAACCTCAGGGACCAAAAGTGTATTTTTCCCTAAATAATTATTGAATTTTAAGAGTTTTGAAAATTTAAAATTTTTTTGTAACTTTTTCAAACTCTTTAATTGAATTTATTATTAATATATTTCTAATAAATGAAATTTAATATAATACCTTACATTCAACATTATTTTTCTAGTGAAATATGCTTAATATTTGATACATATGTTTGTTTGCTTTTTTTTTTTTTTTTTTTTTTTTTGAAGCTACATCTGGTTTTTGTCAACTATTATATTATAAAATATTACTTTAAATTTGTTACTTTTATATTATCAATCATGAGTCTGATTTTTTTTTTTTTTACAAGTATAATATTTTTATTCATAGTTAATATTGAAATTGATAAAATAATGTTTTAAAAAAATGACTTAAATAGAATATAAAAATTTACTTTGTTTTATTTTCTAGAAATTAATTTAATAACTCACACTTACCATTTGATTATAATTAATAATTAAATTTAAAAATTTGGAATTATAAAGTTTTGTAACATTTTTCTAACTTCTACAACTATATAAAGTTCTTCCATGTCCTTTTTTTACAACAAAAATTGAGTGTCCTTTTTTCTCTTTTTGTTTTCTTTTTTAATTATTCCTTCAATTTATTCTCTCCAATTTTCTATATTTAGATTTATATTAGATAGATATAAACTCACCGGAGGAGAGCATTGAAGAGAATCATTGAAAAACTTTCTTGTGAACCTAGAGCGAGAATCTAGAGGTAGACAGAAAAGTCGTTGAATTCAATTTATTTCCATTTTTTATTACACAAAGGATTCAAATGGCACCAGTTTTGAAGATATTTGAGGCTGGTTGTTTTTCTGCCCAAGTAACATGTCTGTCGCACATCGGGAATGCGAGCAAGGTTGTGAAGGATAAGTTGAATGTCGCACAGCTTGATTTGTCACACTTTCAAATTATATGAACCAATCTTGCACCCTCTTGCCACAAGAAAGTGTGAGATAAGCTATATAAATGGTTCTTTGAAGGGCTGTAATTTTTTTCGCAATATCTCGTAGCAAGAAAATGCAAGATAAGCTAGATGGTTCTTTGAAGTGCTGGAATTTTTTTCGCAATATCTCGCAGCAAGAAAATGTGAAATAAGCTAAAGGAATGATTCTTTGAAATGCTGAAAATTTTCTAATAATATCTTGCAGCAAGAAAGTGCGAGATAAGCTATAGGAATGGTTCTAACACTTCAAAGAATCATTTCTTTAGCTTATCTCGCATTTTCTTGCTGCAAGATACTGTGAGAAAAATTCTAGGATTTCAAAGAACCATTCCTCTAGCTTATCTCGCACTTTTTTGCTGCAATATATTGCGAGAAAAATTCCAGTACTTCAAAGAACCATTCATATAGCTTATCTCGCACTGCCTACTTTTATGGAGCCATTGTGCAATTTTTACAATAAGTGTGAGACATTGGAAGAAAAAAACATAATGCTCAAAATCTATAAGTACGATAAATGTTCTTCTTCCTTGGGTTTGTTTTCCCTATCTTATTGTTGTTTGGGATGTTTTCTATTAAATGTTTGTTGGTTGTTGTCTATGAAATGTTTGTTGGTTGATTGCTTGACTACATAATTTCTAGCATTGTGCATTGTCTTGCAAGTGCGAGACATTGGAAGAGAAAAAACCGACAGCTTCCAAAATCGAGAACACCAACCGATTAGAACCGATATGTCGGTGGTTGGCGTCAGTTTTTGCTCAAAACCGATGCCAACCGACCGATGCTCACCCCTATTAATAATAAGTAAAATTGAATTAATATTAAATATAATCGATCATACTCATTTGTTTACCTTCATGATCTTCCATTCATAAAACTAAAAAAAAAAAAAGAAAAAAAAAGTGAAAATCTAAGGTCGGTTTGATAACCATTTGGTTTTTGAAAATTAAGTTTATAAATATTACTTTCTTTTATAGATTTCTTTGTTTTTGTTATTTTTTTACAAATGTTTTCAAAATCTTAAATCAAGTTTTAAATATTTTATTTTGTTTCAAAATCTCAAGATAAAAAATCAAAAACAATAAAAAGTATTTAATATCTATTCAAAAGTCCATGAAAAAACTCACAAAATAAACAATACTTTAAAATTTAGAGGCCTTAATAATGCAATTCTAAAAGTTTAAACTTTATCATTTGACTTTAAATTAATTACTTCCAGAGAATTAATATACTAATGGTTATGTTGATGCCAAAATCCAGACAGAGAAAACTCACCTAACTTTCACGTGACAACAACGATAAATTTGTTTATAGGAAAAAGACGTGACCTGCAAGACAAGAGAAAATTGTGCATCGGTGTGGTGCTTGCCATACTGACTCCGATGCTTAAGTCAGTTGGGAGATCATGAGTGAAGCAAGTAAATGAACCACGAAGAGGAAAACTAAAAGAAATAATAGATACCTCCTTGAGTCCCCTTTCCTTGGGGTTAGTCTCTTTGAATTAGGGTTTTTCCCTTCCTCTCAGGAGAGGAAATAGTTTGTGAGATTGATTCGGATCTAATGGATCTCCTTGATAGGTCTAAATTCACTCATAACAGATTATAGTTGTGAAGTTTGAATATATATTTTTTTTTAATTTTACTTTTCCTTTGCCCAACTTTGCCTCTAGTATTAATATTAAAATTGCATAGAGAAGAAAATGTGACAATACTAAAATCAAATTAAAATAAAGTTTTTTCAATGATTTATTTAAAATTAAAAAGTTTATGAAGATTGAAGACCACATTCTACAACCGTCGAAATATATATATTTTAATTAAAAAAAAGAACTAATATTTTTCTTTAGCAATAATATTACCAAATTTATTGTCAAAAAAAAAAAAAAAAAAAAACCCAAATTGCATAGAGAAAAATATAAAAATGAGAAAAATACACTTTTAGTCCCTGAAGTTTGAGTTAGGTTTCATTTTGGTCCCTGAGGTTTGAGATAAGTAGCAATTTGGTCTCTGTCATCCATTTTTCTATTAAATCTAACGGATTGCTGACGTGACACTATTATTTTAATTAAAAAATTAATTTTTTATTTTTTAAATTAAAAATATATTGAAATAATAAAAAAATATATTTTTTTAATTAATTTTTTTTAACTCTTTCTCTCCCTCGCTCTTCTCTTCTTCTTCCCCATCCCCATCACCTTCTCCCTTCTTCCTCCATCTTCTTCTTCAACTCCGGTGGCCGGCCGCCGGCGAGCGGCGGCGACTGTCGGATTTTTTTTTCTCTTCTTCCCTTTCCTTCCTCTCTTTTTTCCTTTTCCCCTTCTCTTTTCCTTCTGCGAGTTCGTGAGTCACTCCAGTAGTTCATGGTCGCGAGTTCGTACGTTCTCGTCTTCTCGTCTAGGCTCGACGGCGGCGTTCCAGATCTGTGGATGGCAGTGCTCCAGCGTGTCAGATCTGAGGTCGCTCAAGTGTGTCGTACCAGATCTGCTCGATTCGCCGTCGCGTGGGTTACTCCACACACATCGATGCCGATCTGGGTTGCAGGTAGGAGGAACAGCTGCTGCAGACTGCCATTGTCCGATTTCTCGTTCCTCAGGCGCTGTCGATTCAGAAACGGAGGAGCAGCTCGCAAGCAAACCCATCGTCGAACCCATCGCTTGCAGATCTGGAACGGTCGTCTCTCACAGCTCGCCCCGCGAAGCTCTCCTCGCTATACCTTCCCCCGTCGCTCACAGTTCTGGTCGATGTACTCAAGGATGATCGATGGCTCGCAAATCGGATTTCCACCATGGATGAGCATCAAGATCTTCTTGTGGACGGGATTGTAGCGCAGATCTTCTCTTTTCTGGTTTTTTTTGGGAAAAAAAAAGAAAATGAACAGAGAAAAAGAAAAGAAGAAAGGAAGAAGAAAGAAAAGAAAAGAAAAAAAAAGTTTTCGCCGGCCGGCAGCGGTCGTTGGTGGCCGGCGACTTTAACGGTGGGTGGTGGTGGTAGCTGGTAAGTTGGTGGTGATGGAGAAGATAGACGATGGAGAGAAAGAAATAAATATATTATAAATAATAATATTTTTATTAATTTTAATTAAAAAAATTTAAAAATAATTTTTTAATTAAAAAATAATGACATGTTACGTTAGTATTTAACGGAAAAATGGATGGAATGACCAAAATGAAACTAAAACTAAATTTCAGGAACTAAATTGTTGAATTTGAAAACTCAGGACTAAAATGAAACCTAACCCAAACCTTAGGGACCAAAAGTGTATTTTTCCATATAAAGATCGAATAAGAAAAATAAATATTTTATGATTTATTATATGAAGACAACATTTTACAACTCTAAGAAAGAAAAAAAAAAATAGTTAGATTATTTTAAAAAATAATTTCATAGATGAAATGTATTCGATTATTATTCATATTATTACATTACGGCGGTAGTAGTAGTTTTGAGTTCAAACTAAGGGGCCGTTTGGCCCACTGTGTTGGTTATAATAGCCCCCGCTATTATAACCAACCCAGTGTTTGGGGCACCAACAAAAATAAGGGGCGGAGTTGGTTATTTTTCCCCTCCGTGTTGCTACAGTAACCACTATTCAACCCACCCCAATTATTCTATCCATTCTCTACAGTAACTCTTTTCTCTCTTCTTCCATGTGACTCATTGACTTTTCTACCGACGACCGGCCGACGACTTTTCCGGCGACCACTGACAACTTTTCCGACGACCGCCGTCGACTTTCCGGCCACTTTTCCGGCAATCACCGACGACTTTTCCGGCGACTTTTTTTTTTTTAAAAAAAAAAAAAATCTTCTTCTCATTTTCATTTCGAAAAATATAAAAAACGAAAAATAAAGAAAGAAAAAAGAGGTAGAAGAAAATGAAAGGAAAAAAGAGGGAAAAATTTTCGATCGCCGAAAAATTTGTTGGTGGTCGTCGGAAAAATCATAAAATTTCTAGGGAGAGTTAGATACTAGGTTGTCTTTGTACATATATATAAATATGAAGTTTTATTACATAATTACTTTTGATAATGAAGTATATGAATATTTATCTTCATCGTACCATATTTTTCATTCCAAATTATACTTATCGTATTTAAGTTTACCGTGATAATAATAATTTTTAAAAAAATACTACTCAAGTTTTTATTTTATGTGATTTCTATTTTATTTGATTCTTTTGATAATAAAGGTAAAATGAGTTTTGAATAAACATTTACCATTTTTATGTTGGAAATACATAAATGAAACAAATATGGTTTTTCTATATGAAATCATAAAATGACTTATTTTGTGAAAAAACCATGACTCTAAGACAAAGAAAATCAACTTCTACTTTAGGTTATTTTTGTTTCCTTTTAAGCTAAACACATAATTTAACCCCTGTACCCAAAACTTTTATTTTTTTTACAACTAAACCTTTTTTTTTATTATTAATATTTGAAGTACAAAGTTGTATTAGGAAAATAAATAAAAAAAAAAGTCAAGAAAAAAAAAACAGTCAACTTGAAACATAGATTATTTGAACCCAGACTAAAATAATTTGCATCCCAAAACACTGCACCCCAAACACATACTATTTTATCCCAGACTATAATAATTTGCACCCCAAACACAGACTATTTTATCCCAGACTATAATAATCTGCACCCCAAACACAGACTATTTTATCACAGACTATAATAATCTACACCCCAAACACAGATTATTATAACCCCCAGACTATTATAATCCCCCAACTATTATAACCCCCAGCTATTATAATCAACCCAGCGTCCCAAACAACCCGTAAGAGGGCACTGATAACTGAACATGAAAGGAAATAGAAAAAAGAAAAAAGAAGAAATAATTCAATAAGGAAAAAATAGAGCCGCAAAGTGAATTATATAAGTTTTGAGGGGTGGAAAGCGAAATTGATTAAATAAGAAGAGCTCTTGGGCCGGTATTGATAAGCTCCACGGGCGGTGACAGAGCTGCGTCGGCTTTTGCACTTCTTCCAATGGAAGTGGCACGGGCAACTCCCTTTTCTCTAACTACCTTACCTACAAAACAAGGAATAATATTTTCCACAATATTCATTGTTTCCTTTGATTCATGATCTAAAATGTGTTAAAAAAATCTATCAAGAATTCATTGTTCCCTTTGATTCATGATTTAAAATGCTTTAAAAAAACAAAGAATTTAATAGGGACATAAAAACAAATTCCTCATTTCAACCATATTTTAAAAAATTAAATTTGAATTCAAAAATTGAAAATTGTTTTCGGTTTGAAAATGTATAAAAAATTATTATGTTAAATAAAATTCATTCTAATAAAAAAATTTAACATAATTATTTTTTATGTATATGTATATATATGTGTATATTTTATATAGATTTTTTTAGAAGAATATTTTATATAGATTAGTGAGTAAATAATGTAGAGTTAAATGAAACTTAATAACAAAAATGGTAGTTTATCATTAAAAAAAACACAAATAATACAAGAGGTTGTTTGAGGGATAAACTAAATAATAAATTATATGATTTTTCAAATATATATATATATATATATATATATATATATTAAAGGGAAAAAAAAAAAAAAAAAAAAAAAGTAAACAAATCTGTTACATTGTAAAGGAAGATGGTGGAGTGAGAGAGATTATTACTAGAGGGAAAAATCAATTTTTGGTTCTTTTTATAAGCAGCGTAAGGAAAAAAAATCCTTTCCAAAAAGATGAAGGAAAATAAATCATTTATCGAGAAGAATGTTGGGTTTATGGTCGAATTGTAATTACGAACAACTCGTGAAGGATTGACTTACTATTAATGGTTAAATCTGTGGACACAAAATATTCTACCGTGCTGTCTTTAGTGGAGTGACCTACAATTAATGAATATTGATTAATTTGATTAATGAGTTTAATCAATTAATCTCGAATGATTTAAACTTCTAACTTGTAGGTCCATTAGATCCCTCTACTAGCTCGTAACAGAAAACTAAGATCATTAGTTTTGAAAGAATTTGAATTGTTCAAATTAATTAAGAAAATATAGGTTAATTGTATAAGATACATTTTTTTTTTCTTTTTTGAGAATAGTATAAGATACAATTAATATAATGTATATTGATACATTATTATATAAAGTTAATTTTGAATTAGATTCAAAATTAAACTATATAATATGAGAGAAAAATTAATATGAATATGATTTGTATATATATATATATATATATATATTTTGATAAAGATTCATATGTATATTTATTGAGAAAACGAATATAATTCATATTAAACTACAAGTTAAAATTAATGTGAATTAGATTCATATTAAAACTATAAATTATGAGAGAAACGTATATTTGAATATGATTCAATTAAAGTATTAATTAAATATGAGATATTTAATTAATTAAAATTAATTGTTTTATTAAATTAATTAAAATAACTCCCAACATTATTGCTTGGGTGGGAACGTGGATGGATGGGAAGTTAAAGTAACTCCCATTCCATCTCTTCTATTTCAGTCCAACTTTTCAAATATCCAATTTGGTTTGAACTTTAAGTTCAATTTCATTTTCATTTTCAAATTCTTAACATATTTTAAAAAAATATGACTATATGTTACCTAAATTTTACTTTTAACAAATGGACAAACATGACTTCGAGTTAACATATTAATATATTGGTGCAAAAAAGTATTAGTGTTACATAGATGGACTAAGCCTAATATTGGGTGGGTGAATATTAGGTAAAAATGATAGTAAAGATTAAAGAGACATTTTAAAAATTTAGGAACCAAAATGGAATAGACCTCAAACTTCCAAAATAAGTGAGTTTCAAACGAATTCTACAAATAAAAGCCCTTTGAAGTGAGGTTTAGGCCCAAAAAGAAAATTGTAACTCCATCAAAATTAGGATAAGGGTCCTCATTAAACTATTGGAAGTGAAAGAGAAAAGGTTTATTATATATAATAAAGGCAAGCCATTGTGATGTTTTATTCAAAGTAGAATCAAATAAGCAATTCTCCGAGCTAGTAGGTGGATGTTTTTATATGTACTATAGGAACAACGAATGTTACTTTCGGCTAGAGCAGTCAATAAATGGCTGGTTTTATTGCAACTCACCAACAGGTGCCTCATTTAGCCACAAGAAGTGAATGAAGTCATAGAGTTTCGCACTCACGCTAACCTGCATAACATTGTAAACTTGTCAAACCAATCTGATCAAGATGGTGAAAGAAATACCAATGAGATTGACATGTATTGATACTACTTTGTAAGGTGTTGGATTAAGTCTTCTCATGTGATCAGGACGCATTTTCTCGAGTTGTTTAATGCAACGACTCCTTATGTCCTTCAGAGCTGGTAAACATTCTGCTGATTTACCTTGAGGAGAAAAGGAAAGGAATTGAGTTAGCCATTAATTGGATGCTCGAAGAACCAATTTCAGTAGTGGAAGATATACGCAAGTTTTCACCTGATTTTCCAGTCCAGTAGCACTTGAGGAGCTCCTCTACTTGCTGTGGCACCACGTATGCTCTTTTCGATTCATTAAACGGGTGACGACAGAGAATTCTTTCACCCACCTGCAGTTTTCCCATGAAAACAAAATGAAACAGTTCAACTTTTGTCATAAATAGTCACTGTATGTGCTCAATAGATCATTTTAAAGATAACGTAATACACGATATGATTTATCGATAAGGTCTTAATGAATGAAACACATAAAACACGAGCCCAAGAACCAACTATCCCTTAGACTCCAATTTACCAAGTGGAATATTTATTTTTTCTCCATCAACTATATTTTTAGTATACAATGTTGTCCCACGACATATACGTGTTTTTGGCATGATGTGCTATTTTCCTATCTCTTCTTCGCTGCACTTGTTTTTCAGTTTCTCTATATTAATGCGATCTTCATAAGCACACTTATGCCTTAAAATATTCAAATGAAGTTTACAGTGAAGAGTAGTTTGTTTTTAGTTCAACAACTTCAGAGTGAGGAGTCAAACCTTTGACCTTTTGATTGAGGATATTATGTCTTGACCAATAGAATTATACTCAACCCAAATGGAAGAACATACCCTACTTGAGGTTTATCCAAGGATTTCTCTTTTAAGTCCATGATGAAATAATGTTGCACTTACTTTATACTGAGCAGCATGTAACTAGCCATATTCTTTCATCAGTGGTTGACTTCTTGTAGCAAAAGAGAATTTTAACTAAACGATTCAGGAAAAAGATTAAATATAATATACCTACAACTTTAAGATTCTTGAGGGGTACCCTTATTGATTCCAGCTGAGAATGGAGGTATGCTCGATGAATACGGGGATGCATTTAACATGACATCTAAACCACCCCCTCCTGCAACCATGGTTACACAGTTACATTGAAGGGAACATCCTTGACCGATAAGCTTTTGATCGGTAAGATCAGTAGCTAATATCATTCAACCCTAATGACAAGTCTTGATTGATTCTTGTTCTTCTAGTTAAAGAAAAAAGATGGCAGCTGGTATATTTGTGTGGATTATAGCGCACTCAATCAAAAAACTATTCCCAAAAAAATTCCGTATATCTGTGATAGATAAACTGCATTTTTGTGTTGCAACTAGCATTTTTTGTGGATTACAAGGACATGGAGTAGAAAAGTAACGAAGTCAAAATTGTCAAAAAAAACCTTTGGACTAGTTATACCAATACTAATGCAAGTTAATGACTTACCTTAGGAGGCGGTTCATTCTCGCCTGACATTATGTCTACTAGAGGATAGCCTTCTTTCCCATATAATCTAAAAGTACGCTTTTTGCACGGAATTGAGACCTAAAACAATGAAGAAATAAGTAAAGAAACATGAAAGTATAATATGCAAACATCACAACCTACAATTTTTACAAGAAATTACTTAACATCACAACCTTTGAAACGTCTTCAGAAAGTTTAATGCGAGGCTGATTATTTATTTCAACTAGCTTGAAGACACATCCTAAAGCAGCCTGAGCATAACATGTAACCAGATAGGTTCCAATTCCAAATGCATCAACCTCATGACCCTGCATAGGATAAACAAATTAAGAAAAACATGATCAATCTGCATATATTAGGTTAAAACTCATCTACATTGCATGTGTTTTCCCGTAACAACCCACGGGAATTACTGGCTGAGTTGGCTTGTAAACTAGTTGAACAACTTGTTAGTTAGTAACAAGTTAGCTGGTTACATAAGTGAGCTATAAATAACGTTCAAGCTACTTTCCATATGAATTCTAGTTTTTCTTTCTAAGTAGGGAGGGATTTGATTTGATGTCAGCCAAATCTGCATATATTGTTATATCTAGTCTTGCCTGCATATGCTCTACTGTAGTGAGTTAGTTCAACCGGCTGTCAGTTTTGTTTTCCCCTCCTTGTGTGTGTGTCCCGCTAAGAAAGTACTTTCCATTAAAAAATTTAAGTTGAACAAACTGTTAGTTTGGAAAGTCAGTTTCTGGATGGATTTCTTTCTGAGAGCTGATATGCCAGGATGTTTCCCTGGCTCCCGAAGTTCTGGTCAATTTTATTATTTATTTTTGTGTTTCCAAAGTGTTTGACTAAAATTTCATCTATCTTTTGTCATCACCATGGTACTATCACGAAGCAGCTCTCTATATCCAATTCATTTGAGATGCATTATAGGTTAATATTTTTCTTTTAAATGAGCATATACTAATTTTTTTAAGAGAGTTTATCAGAAGAATGATTCCATTCGCATTCAAAATCACCCAAGCTCTTATCTCAACCTGCAGGCAGGGGGAGGGGGAAGGGGGGGGGGGGGTTTCTAACAGGAAAATACATATCTACAATTGTTATAGGTTCTTAACACAATTCCACAAATATAAGAAAACCAAGACCCTTCGATTGAAATGATTACCTGCTTGTTTAAAGCATCTAATGTTTCCTCATTGAGGTCATTACTGGCAGTAATATTTATTTTTCCAAATCCAGGCACCCCAAACTCCTTTTCAATAGCCATGAAAAATTTTCGTGCCTCACATGACAAATATGCTAGATCACCAGAGTCCAACCTAATCCCTTTAGCTTGGTACCTACACTAAATAGAATTGAAACTTAGTACTCAAAGTTCAATAAATCCTCAAAGTTGAAAATTACCAAATAATCCAAAAAGTTACATATAATTACTACGTCAAACATATAATTAACCCAGAAATTTGAATATTTTTCTTTTAAATAAATCAACGAATAAACCTACTTGGCTAGCAAATGATATACCTTGTTACTAGTTGCATAGAAAAAAATTTCTCCATTCATCAACCAGGTTCATACTCCAAATAATTTGAAGTTTCATATAATTGTTACGTTAAAACAGGCTTAGACCTAATTGAAAATATTTGAATGTGAAAATTAGTGATCAATAGTCTGAGGCAAAAATCCAATAATAACTCTTTGGCTGATGTATATAGGACTACATCAGCTATTATCAATTTTCAACAACTCTCCATGAACTCATTATATCATGTATTTGATTGGAACTATAAATCTTGAGTTAAGAAGCATGGACACTTTAGTTTGGCTAGTGTGTCTGTGTTTGAAACGTGTCGAACACTTGAACACTCTGACAATTATTAGCACAATATATATGTGTTAGACACTAGTATAAAAATTAAAATCAATGTATTGAACACTTCTTTGTTTTTTTTTTCTTTTTAACAAGAAATAACTTTTCATTGATAGAGGAAATTGATTCAAATTAGGAAGTCAAAAATCCAGCGAGCAAATGCCACATCATTACACAAAATATAGTCACTGATCATGTCAAGTCCAGGCTACTATATTTCTCTCAAGCATTTCAATAAACACCTTTAACGCAGACCCAAGCACCCTCCCACCCAAATACGCATTGATCAGTGTATTAGCCACAAATTGGTTCCCTTTAAACCCACTTTTAATCACATCACAATGAATCTCTTAACCTTCCACAAATGCATTGATTTCCACACATGGTTTGAGGACAAGAGGAATGTAAAGCATTTGGGTTTCACGCCCATGCTCTACATTTTTTCCAAACAAGAAAACCACGTCCCTGTTTAACTCATTATGAACATACACATACCCTCTTGAAAGTTGCATCCAAAGCGCTACTTTTAGGTCAGAAAAATGATCAAACAGATGGTGGGCATCAGTCATTCGCTTCAAACCAGCCCAACCAGATACCCCATTTTTGAGCTATAAATTCATTGCGTTGAAAACAGGGCTTAAACTCAAACAGCTTCACCTTTGCCTAATTTGAATTGATTTTGTTTTCTTTTCCATTCCTCTATTTTCCAGGTCTTTTAAGCTTGTGGAGGGGATGGCGACGGGCTCACCAGAAGAATAATGAGACAAGGAGGAAGAAGAAGGATACGAAAAGAAAGAGAGGAATGCTACAAAAGCTAAAAGAAATTAAAAAAAAGTTCCAACCCATTAAAAAATCATGTCAACAAAGTCAGCGAGTTAACTGTCAAATCATCTTTTCATTAGTTAACTAATAGCCTAGAGACCTTCTAGAACCATTTCCTAAAGGTCAGTAGTCCCTGTTAGGTTTTAAGAAAACTTAAGAACCAAATAGAAATCTATGCTCAAACTCAGGGACCAAAAATGTATTTTAACCTAGAAATTTTCTTTTAGTCACAATTATATCTAAAAAAGCATATTCTAATTAAAGACATCTTTTTCCACTGCCCTTCCCCTCCATCATTTTGGCAAATCTGTTTTCATCTTTCAATTGGAGTGTGGTTCTTCCCAATGGAGTCATTGAGTGCCTGAATTTACTGCTCATTGACCACCCTTTCAGACAGTCCAAGAAGGTTATGTGGCTTCAGATCACAAGAGCAACCATTTGGTTGATTTGGAATGAAAGAAACTCTAAAATTTTTCAAAGGAAAGATTGAAGCCCGGAAGAATTATTAGATTCAGCTCTTTTTATGGCTCTTTATTGGTGTAAAAATGCCTTTCCTTTTATCAATTACAACTTAAACTCTCTCTTATCCAATAGAGAAATTCTTTATAATCCATACTCTTGATTACTCTTGAGGAAATTTATTCAATAGCAGAATCCCATAAAGGCTAGTTAAAGCCTCTTAATATTAGGTTGTAACTGTCAACTGACAGTGACACTTCTTATCCTCATTGCCTTAGCTGCCAGATGAAACTAAACAAATAGTTAACTACCAAACCACGTACCCACATCCCAGCCAACGAACTGATTCGATGATCAGTTGAATGAAGCAGTAAAGTATGCTAATTACAGTAAATGTAAAATATGCTAGTGCAACATCGCATTGCCAGTCAAATCATAAATGTACTTAAAAGTTTGGAGAACAAAATAAATGAGAACAATTAAAAGCCAACTAACAGGATAACAAAAAAAAAAAAAGCTGGAAACGTTCACCAATCAAGTTTTGATTTTAAAAAACCCATTTTATAACCATAATAACTGCAAGTTAAGTGTACTTCAGGCATACCCCAAATCACTGAGTGCCAGAGCAACTGCACAAAAATTAGGGATTCCACTCCGTATAACCTGGCAAATAAATTGGTTATAAATTCAGGCATCAACAATAAACATGAACCGTACCAAATGAAGAAAATAGATTATGCACAAAAATATATTCGTAATTGATTTATTTTATGGAGTTCAAAAAATTTTATGCTTTGCTCAATATGTTACAATAAAGGAGAGTATGGATGTGAAAGTTAACTCATCCAATGAGAATGGATAACAGTAATCAGGGTTTATGGCTAGACTTTTGCCTAGAGTTTGAGATAACCAAAGTTCGAATTCAACCCGATTAAATAATGGGTGTGATAGGGGTACAGACTCACAGAGGTTATTCAACTCATCCAATGAGAGCACATAACAGCAATGAGTTTTTTTTGGCAAGATTTTCACCTACAGGTTAACTGTTTCCCGATGAAGCATTTAAATAAATATTTTAAATAGTTAATATGTGATTGAATAATGTTCTTAAAGAACATCAATAACTAAATTGAAAATTGTATACAGATTTAAAATAAAAAGCAAATCTCAAATTGTACAGCAATAAGTTTTTTGCCTGATTATTTCTCGTACATTTCGATTGCATCCCTGTACTAGAATAACACAAAAATTTAAGCAATGACAGTGCCAATAAAAGGGAAATTAACTGGATAAGCTAACTTGGTCTACAAAGGAAAGGAAGGTAATAAATAAAAATAAATTATTTAACCCAAGTATGTATTCTTAGTAATTTTCTTTAACTCACATCATATGTATCCACAAGAGCAAGGAAGTCGGTTGGAAATGCCAAAGCATAAGATGTGAACGCAGCCAGCTCACTTTGGTTGGTCTCACCAAAAGTACCATGTAGTGAGGGCAACCACTGCAGCAAACATGAGCAGAGTGGAGTATGATCATGATTTCTGAATAAACAGAACATACAATAGAAAAAATAAAATAAGTTGAGATCATATGCATGGAGAAACATAAACATAATCATAAGCCTGACACAATGTGGCAAAACCATACAAAACAAAATTCTTATAGTTCATTATGCATTCGTCTTGTGGTCCAACAACTCTTTCCAGCTCACTCTTCTCCTAATTAACTGCTATCAACTTTACCACATAACTAAAAAGCCAAAAAAAATTCCCTCATAATGCATCCTAGCATCTAAATCTCCAAAATAGTTATATAAAAAAATTAAGGAAAAAAAGTTGTGAGTACAATTGCTCAACCCCCTCAATTTGTAGAAGATGCCAACTAAGCCTGACAAAGAAACTAGCTAAGTAATCTAATGTACAAACAAATTGACGGCTACTTGATAGTAACAAGAAATCAGAAGATATTTAATAGAAAAAAATATTGAAAGAAGTAATAACCCAGGCACTTTGAGAGGTTGGACACTCCCACAAACTGTTTCAGAAAACTGCCAGTGCCTACCTCAAGGCTCAAACTCGTTAGCTCCCTCTGTTTAAATCTGAACATTAACAGAGAATAGAACTTCAAGAACATAATGATTGAATACCTGGATCTTGTTTAACCACATTTGAACTGCACTAAGAAAATCTTTACAGGTGCGTGAGCCATCACTGCTACGAAGTGACTTGTCTATGATCTCATCTGGGCTCTGCAAATCACACGTTATATTACACAGCAATGAACTCAAACTAATAAATGCTTCTGACATGATAGTGCTTACGTGACGAGTGAAAATCCCAAAATATTTCATCTGAAGAATGATATATTAATTGTTTTGTGATGATATCTTATCAAGGTTATCTTGATCTGTTGCTTTGCCCAATGACCCACTTAATCTTCTCCAACTCACTCTTGTGGGTCACCCCTTTAAGAAGGAAAAAAAAAAATCTTATTTGGCAACACTTCATCCGAGCATTTTTATGGTCTACCTAGAACAAAAGGAACAATAGATTTTTTTTTTTTTTTTTTGGGTGAAAAACAGCAACGTTATGATTGGTTCTACAACTCAATAGTTTTTGGGTTATCTCTTGGTGTAAGCTGTTACCCCTTTTCACCAGTATAGTTTTTCATCTCTTTTGTCCAATTAGAGAAGTTCTATGTCACTCCTTTTGCTTGGGGCAGAATGCCCCTTTTGTAATTTCATACGGACAATATTGATATGGACAATATTGATGCCTTTCAGGCTAAAATATGTTTTTAATACCTATATACATTAGGTAAAATAATTCATTTTAGTTCAGTCATGTTGTGAATCAATACATTCTCATTGGCCTATTGATTAATGTAATGGGAAAAATTGATGTACCAGAAGTATAAATAATCACATCATGATCACATGCCAATGCAATTTACATCACTATGCTGACAAGTCAGCGTTTGGACAAAGAAGTTGACAATTAGAGGCATTTCTTTATAACTTCTAAATTCTAATAGCCAAATAAAGATGAAAACAAAAACTGATTTGTAGTTTGAAGATTGAGCGTGTTAGAAACTTGGAGTTATTGGGCTTGTAAGCTACCTTCGAAATTATTTAGATGGGTCCATTAGGTTTATTACTGTTTTTTCTTTTTCTTTTTAACAGAAACACTTTTCATTATGTACGAAAAGTTATATTGAAGAAAGGTATGAGAAACAACTCCCTCAGGGGGAATTAACCTCTTGTACTTCAACCACACTCGTCTAAATCAAGCATTTCAAAACTGTGGAACCTGGTTTCTATGATATTTGCCTGAGCTGCTCTACTAGCACATGGTTGGCTGGAATTCGATAGAAGTTTTTATGAGGAAGGGAGTGACTATTGCATTTGGAAACCTATTCTATTTTATAGCTTGCTCTTACGTCTTGAATCTAAGTTCTTTAGTAAAAGCTTCTCTTAAGAGCCCAATGGAAGTGTTTTTGTGAAATTTCCTCTGAACGGGAAATTTTATCCTATCTTTTGAAATTTCATCCCATCAATAAAAAAACATTTCTTATTAAAAAAGAAAAAGTACTTTTTTTGTGATTCCATTTCCTGTTGATGTAATTTGTTTCTTTAAGTTTGTGGAAGTTCTGTAGGTTCTTTAGTTCTTGTGTTTTAATTGTAGGGTGATTGTTGCAGTAACTTTCTATTTCAGTAAGTTTGAGGAAGGCAATATTGTTACGGTTCATCTACAAAAGCTTTCGGGTTCCTACTCTAAGCTTCATCCTAAGGAAATTAGTCTTTTTCAAATTCTTGAGAGATTTGGTGAAAATGCTTATAAAGTGGATCTACCTCAAAATTTCAAGATCAACCTCACCTTTTATGTTGCTGATCTTTTCAAATATCATCCTCCAGATACTCTCTTTGTGGATTAAAACTAGGGGACAAGTTTCTTTTGTGGGGGGGGGGGGGAATTTAATGTAATCTGTTTCTTTAAGTTTGTGGAAGTTCTGTAAAGAATTCTTTAGTTATTGTGTTTTAACTGTGGAGTGATTGCTGCCGTTGTTTTTTAAGTTTTGGACAGCCATTTGTTTTACTATTACATAGCCATTAGTTACTTAGTTTTTGTAACTGTTTTTTGCCCTTCTTCCCAATATAAAGGACAGAGGTTGGCTATTCAAGGTTAATGATCATTTGAAGATTTTTTACATTTGGTGTACACCACCTGTATATGCCACTTGGCATGTGTTTTGTGTAACATCCCCTTCGCATCTTTTTCAATAATTTCATCACTTTCATGAGATGACGTTTTTATCTGATGTGATGTGGGTGTTTGGGCAAGCAAATGATATTGGCTATTCTTTGTATTTCATAATTATCACTTCATCATACAACTTGGCAAAGAAGATAGCAAGTATAATTAGAGAATAACAAACCATAAATGAGCTAACAAATGCATGGGAATGTGTCCCACGAAGTGGTATGCCAAATAACCTCCCCGCTGCAACATTGCTGTGTAAAAGAGAAGAGAAAATTTTAGCTTAAATTAATAATTTGAGATTGCTAATCGAGATTGACAATATACTCTTTTTCTAGATTCATAACTGTCTAGCCAGATTACTAGCACTTTCACTAATATCATAGTATACTATCAAACTAATAGAAAATGGGAACTTTTACTCCCTCTAACTTAAGCCATTATGTACAGTAAGAAGTGAAGGAATGACAGTAAATGAAACTTTTGCTTCCTCTAAGATATGATAGGCAACAGTCAGACCTAACAGATCAACTGGTGCAATCTCATTTCCACCCTAGAAAGCTACTTCCGTTAAAAGTAAGTATAAGGTGAAAAAAACAACATAGGTTGAAAAGAAACAAAGGAGCCATCAAAGATAATGACAAGAAAGGGACCCAACACTATTTTCAAAAATAAAGAAAAATTACAATATAATATACATACACATATATACCACTCAATTTCTTGGAGGACGAAGTTCTCAATCATGGATCATTATTCTCAATGCAGTTGGTTTTGTTCCAGAATGAAACTGAAGTTTACATCAGATAAGTTCCTCTCTTTTGATTCCTTGATCAAAATATATATGAACCCCAAAGAAAAGCACAAATTAAAGGTAATTCCCCCCAAGTCTCCAACAAGACCCCTCCACACCCTAAAGATACCTTTTATTCTGTCAAGCCAAATATACCAATATCGAGCAAATGATGTAGGGTGGTAGGCAGTATAGGTTCTTGTGTTTACTGCGTTAAATTAATTTATTTTATTGCATTTACGGTTTTAGTTAATATTTTATTGTTCAAAATATTAATTTCAATTCATTTTATTTTGCATTAAAAAAAAATCATTTTATTTAATATAATAATACATTATTAAAATAAGTTGGTAATCCCTCTTCCTTTATCTCATCTTCACTGGTATGGAAACTGCTTGATCGAAATGTTGCAATATCCCCTGCTTTGCATTTTTTAAAGAAAGACAACGATGAAAATGGTACCACTCGTTTACATAAAAGGTGGTCTTCTTCGAGATGGATTATGGAATGTGTTGTGTGGCCAACATTAGGGGGAAGATTTTTTTTTTTTTTTTTTTTTTTTTTTTTTAAATGTAGGGGGAAGAAAGTTAATCCAAGTCCGTATTGGAAATCTCAAAAGAGGTGGTTTACTGTTAGGCCTCCTATTACTAAGGTTTATGCAATGAAGGGCAAAAAGGGGAATTCCACAGTGAGTCAGTTTTGTGGGAATGTGTGAGGAAATTGTAGGGGCTGCTGTGGTCCCAAGTGTGAGTAAGGGCTGGAGAGAGTTTGCATCAGAGAGGGGTAGTATATAAGGTTGTTATGTTTTCCTTTTAGGGTTTATGTGATGTTTTTAGCATTGAGCTGAAAAGAGAGCGAGAGCTCCAGCACTCTTGAATCTGATGGGAATTTTGTATCGCCTTTGGGCTTCTATTTTCCCTCTGTTTATCAATCCATTGTAAGGAGATACCTTACATTTACCTTTTGGTAAAAGATCTCTTCAAAACGAGTATGAGAATAGTTCCCAGAGTCCTAACAATTAGATGAAGGCTCCTTCAATGTTGTGAGAAAATAATAGAGTGACCTATGCGGATGCAGTAAAAGGAAATTAAAGTCTAAAGAGCCAACCAACAAGAGTACAGCTTCACATGTTTCTAGGAGGGTATCATTGAATCCTAAAAACTCAGTACAATCAAGTGTGCCTTATTTATATTGGGTGAGAAAAGAAAATGAAGTGGTAGATTTAGATTGGAGTTCAATAATAGTAATCTCTAGACTGTATGCGCACAATGATTGGAAAGAAATCGAGAAGGCTTTAGAAGATCATTTTGAAGCTACCTTTTTATTGACCCTTTTATGGCTAATAAAGTTTACTTCGAATGGAAGATGGAAGGGTGGATCAATGGTAAGTTTAGAGATGGAAGGGTGGATCATAGCAAACTATAGGTTATGAAGGGTGGATCAACATCACAAACTTACCATTGAAAATATTGGACCCACAGTTGTTTTGAAGCCATTGGCAGACATTTTGGTGGCTTGATTAAGGTATCATCTAAAACCCTCGACACATTGGATTACAGTTCAGCTAGCATTGAGGTGAAAACAAATTCATGTGATTTTCTACCGGAAACAATTGAAATCAAAGATAAAAGGGGCAACACTTGCACACATTTCATGCGGTTGGGATTTGGGTCTTCGTCATAATCTTAATGATTTGGAGATGATTGAATGGTCTAGTCTCTCCCATCTTCTTTCACCTATAACATTACAGTGGTGAAATGACTCCTAGTGTTGGCCTCTCAAACGTTCTAAAGCATTTACCATTCAGTCTTTCATGTCTGATCTAGTTAAAACTATTGATTCTTCTTTCAATAACCTTTTTTTTTCAATAACCTCCTTTATTCGGTGGTTTGGAAAGAAGCCTATCCTAAGAAAATCAAAATATTTTTATGGGAGCTTAGTCATGGAGGTATTAACACGGTGAATCGCTTACAACGGAGAATGTCATATTTGACACTCTCCATCATGTTGTGTGATGTGTTATTCTTCTTCAGAGCATCCTTGTCACCTATTTGTTCAATGCTGCTATGCCTCCCAGTATTGATTGATTATGATGGATGCTTTTGGTTGGTCTTTGATTCTACCAAACAATATTTTCGGTACTCTAGATTCCGTTTTTGTGGGACATCCACTTCATGGTATGAAAAAAGATCTTATGGTTAGCTACAAACATAGCCTTCTTTTGGTATCTTTGGTGCGAGCGAAATAGAAGACTCTTAAAGGATGTGTTCTCAACCTTCGATTATTTTTTGGATCTAATTCTTTTTCATGTTATGTATTGGTGTAAAAATAAGCACCTTTTAAAAAATTATAGTCTTTCTTCTTTGATTTCAAATTTTAAAAAATTATAGTCTTTCTTCTTTGATTTCAAATTAGAGAACTGTTGTGTGATTCACCTTCGGGTGTTGGGTGTTTTCTAACAACCCTTTATTTCATTTATCAATGAATATGTTTCTCTTCCAAAAAAAAAAAAAAAAAAATCCTTTGTTCCAGTTTTCTTAAAGGAAAACTCAATTTAAATGAATATTCAAATGCCCTAGATTTATCCTCATTGCTAAATGCTTCATTGTAGATGGAGAAAATGTATAGGGGTTGTATCTCATCTATTGACTTCTCAATCCTCATTAATGGACGCATAGGAGGGAAGATTGTGGCCAAGCCACAAGAGGGCTTAGACAAGATAATCCCTTATAACCCTTCCTCCGTCATTGTGGTTGATTGCTTTAGTAGTCTCATGAGTCAAGCCACCTCCATTAAGTTGTTAAAGGGTTTTGAGTTGGGAAAGGGATCTTTGAATCTTCACCAACTTCAGCTCGTGGATCGACACCATTCTTTTTTCTTCTCATGAATAGTGGGCTTTAAACAATCTTTTCAAGCTTGTTAGAGATTTTGAAGATGCATTAGATCTTAACATAAATGCCCAAAAATCAGAAACTAATGTTATAAATATGGAGGCAAATTTGATGCAGGCCACTGCTAAAAGATTTGGTTGTAAGGTGGGGTTCTTGGCCAAATTCTTATCTTGACTTACCTTTGAATGGAAACCATAGATCTCCCCCTTTTGGGCCCCAATTATCGAAAAGATTGAAAGGAGGCTTCCATCTTGGAAGAACTTGCACATCTCTAAGGGAGGCCGACTCACTCTTTATACAAGCTAAGCTACCCTTACAAACCTCCCCACATACTATATTTCTCTCTTTGAGATGCCTACAGTTGTGCATCAAATTGAAATACTCTATAGAAACTTTATTTAAATAAAGTAAAATAATATATGGGCATCCATTCCCAAATAGAAGTATGTATCCTAAAGGAAAAGTACTTGAAGAAAAATATATGAAACAATATCAGTAAATACATGTACATGTTATGTTTCCTATTAAAAGAAAAAAAAAAAAAAAAAAGAATATCAATACAAGATTATTGGCAGAGATGAACACTTACCTTGTTGCATCAAACCCTCCAATATAGCAGTACTTTGAGGCGCTAATTCCACCATCAGGCCCCTAGAACCAAGTAAAGATTTTTTTCTGGATGAGGATGAGCAAAATTCAGCACTTAAAAAGAAAGGAAGCAATGAAAGAAATAGAAACCTGAGCTCGTCGAAGTCCAAACTCGAGAAGAAGTTTAGACTTTCCAGCAACAAATCGATGTCTCGCGGCATTTGTAGCAACTAACGATGCATAATTAATAAGATTTACAAATGGAGTTTCTAGTAACTGAACTACCTGAAATAAAAATAAGTACAAATGTCAATAAATGAGAATATCTTGTTTATGCAGTTATGAAGATATTCTCGGATGAATGCAAAGAAATAAAATAGGTTTCCGAATCCAATGTTAGACTATTTCATCGGAGAAAAAATTTATTGATACTTACAGCAACTGGCCCTTCAACCCTCACTAGGGGCACCTTTGGGAACACAACTGATCCCTCTGAAATAGCATAGACTTCAACATCAGAACAGTCGATTCCTCTAAGATAATTGTAGAACGCATCCTATATTTAGTCAACAAAAGTTCTTCAACATCAGAATAGTCAATTCCTCTAAAATAATCAATGCATCCTATTTATAATCAATAAAAGTTAACTCACCAAACAAGAAGTGAAGCAACACCAAATTATCAAAATTGCATTTTGAAGTTACTATAAAATATAACGAATATGGTTGTTATGTTAACCACATGTGTGCGCTTTGTCTAATATAAGGAAGAACATGCAAACCAATTATCTTTTAGATTATCAAACAAGCCCCAATATGCTATTGTTACAAAGAATCTACATTTAGTAATCACCCTGCCGAAAGAAAATAATCATCCAAGAGTTAAATTTAGGATTTCTTTGTTATGTAAGGTGAGTCCTTTGCCTCTTAGGTACATCCAACTTGTTAATTAGTATTTCTATTTCTATGGATTAAAAAAAATGAAGGCTAGCATGCTGTAAGGCTTCCTATTACTCATGTGTATAAAAGAAGGGGCAAGATGGAAAAGGCCGAGAAACGGTTAGAGGGAGTGGGGACCACCGAGAACGTGGGAGTGAGTGTGTGATGTATTTGGGGAACAAGGATCATAACAGAGGGCAGGGAATGTTTTGTGCTTGAAAGTAGTCTGAGAGGAGAGAACCACCCTCTCAAATGCTGGGTTGTCATTTTCCTTTACTTGTTCTTGTGTTCTTGCTATCTCTCCTTTCATTTCTACAGGTTATTATTGTTAGATACCTAACAAATTGGTATCAGAGCACGTGGAGTCCTGGGGAAAACAAGGAGTATGACTCAGAAACAGATCGAAGAGAGGTTAAATGGCCACGACAAGGAAATGTGCGAGGTGAAAGATACCTTGCTGCTGTTTGAAAGACAGTTGGAACAAATAACGCTCGAAATGAAGGATAATCAGAGGGCCTTGGTGGCTATGTTATCAGGCCAGAATGTTAGCAGGGGAGGAGTATGACGCAGTTGTCTCACAAACAGATGAAAGCACCAAAAAATGAAATAGAGGGAACGGTATTTGAGATCGAGCCAACGGAAGTCAATCGAATCCAGAAGGAGATACAAGGAGGTGATAGGTGCAAGTTCAAAAAGTTGGAAATGTCAGTGTTCGCTGGTGAGAACCCAGACTTTTGGTTTTTTCGGGAGGAGAGGTACTTTGAAACACACCAACTAACGAACGCGGAAAAGATCACAGCCGCCATCATTAGTTTCGACCATGAAGTGGTTGACTGGTACCGCTGGGAGACGAACCAAGAGAAGATCCAAACATGGGATCAACTGAAGACCAAAATATTTGAACGTTATCGACCTTCCCAAGAGGGAAGTTTTTGTGTGAGGTTTTTAGCCGTGAAGCAAGAAAGCACGGTGGCCAACTTCAAGAATAGGTTTGAAATATACGTCGCGCCAGTCCAAGAGTTGACGCCGGTGGTGTTAGAAAATACCTTCCTAAAAGGGCTCAACCCTATAGTGCGTGCAGAGGTGGTGAGTAGGTGACCAATTGGGCTTAGAGAAATCATAAAGGAGGCCCAGTTAGTTGAAGACCAAGACTTGGCGATTAAGTTGGCATTGGAATCAATGGGCTCTGAGAACAACAAGGTGGCCCATCAAGGGGGAAATAAGGTGTCTGACAGAAATACGTCCAAACCTACTAGCAAAGGAAGTGATACTCTGCAAATACGCACTGTTACTATACCGGAAAAGGGAGGATTTCAACGCAAGGACATTCCCACTCGCAGAATGACAGATGCCGAGTTTAAAAAAAAAGCGGGAAAAGGGATTATGCTTCAAATGTGATGAAAAGTACACGCCTAACCATCAGTGCAAGAGCAAAGATATAAGGGAACTTCGAGTTCTGTTGGTAAGCGAGGAAGGAGAGATCGAACTTGTGCAAGAAAACGCTATTGAAGAAGAGGAAGTTGAGTTGAATAACTTAGAGGCCTCAAACATCGACCGCGTGGAATTAGATCTCAAGCCAGTTGTTGGTTTTTCGACCCCCGATACAATGAAAGTGAGAGGAATGGTCGAAGGGAAAGAGGTGGTGGTGCTCATCGACTGCGGAGCAACACATAACTCCATCTCCCAGAAGTTAGTAGATGAGTTTAGCCTTCCCTTGACCTCTACGTACAACTATGTAAGTATCATGGGAATTGGTGTGGCTGTCAAAGGGAAGGGGGTGTGTAAAGATGTAGTGATCACTTTACCAGAGTTGTCCATTAAAGAGAACTTCCTCCCTCTTGAGCTGCAAGGGATAGACGTGATACTTGGAATGTAGTGGCTTCGCATCATGGGAGGCATGAACGTTAACTGGACTACCTCACCATGTCCTTCGAGGTAAATGGTTCGACCATCACCATACAGGGGGATCTAGCCTTGACCAAGGTCGAAATATCCATGAAGATGATGGCAAAGTCGTGGTCTGATTCAGATCAGGGCTTCCTAGTGGAATTAAGAGGGTTAAACATCGAAGATATGGCGGATGACTCAGAGGATGAAGACACTACGGATCCTGACTTACTGAAGGAAATCGAGGAACTGATAGGGGAGTTCGAAGTAATCTTCACCCCACCTGAGGGGCTACCTCCTAAGCGTAGCATTGATCACAAAGTCATGCTCCACGAGGGACAAGGTCTGGTCAATGTCAGACCTTACAAATACCTGCATGCCCAGAAGAATGAGATAGAATCCATGGTTAGCGAGATGTTGATGGCAGGTATAATACGCCCCTGTGCTGCTTGTTAAAAAAATGATGGGGGATGGAGATTTTGTGTGGATTACAGAGCTCTTAACCAGGCCACCATACCAGATAAGTTCCCTATACCGGTCATTGAAGAGTTGCTCGACAAATTAAACGGTTCCACTGTGTATTCGAAGCTAGACTTGAAATCTGGTTACCATCAAATAAGAATGAAGGAAGATGACATAGAAAAGACAGCTTTCCACACACATGAAGGACACTACGAGTTCCTTGTCATGCCTTTTGGCTTAACCAACGCCCCAGCAACATTCCAGTCCTTAATGAACCAGGTATTCCGACCTTTCCTAAGAAGATTTATTTTGGTGTTTTTTGACGATATTTTGGTGTACAACCCTGATTTGGATACTCACCGTAAGCACTTGGCCATGATCTTTGAAACTCTAAAGAACAATTCTCTGTTTGCGAAAAGTAAAAAGTGTGTTTTTGCCAAAAGTCGAATTGAATACCTGGGACACTGGGTTTCTGCTCAAGGGGTGGAGGCAGATCAAGGCTATGTTGCAATGGCCTCTTCCGAAATCAGTGAAGGATCTAAGAGGCTTCCTCGGTCTTACTGGATACTACCGCAGATTCGTGAAGAATTATGGGACCATGGCTGCACCACTAATGAGCTTATTGAAGAAGGATTCTTTTAGTTGGTCGGAATAAGCAACCAAGGCATTTGAAGAATTGAGATTAGTTATGGTGACCCTACCAGTTTTAGCTCTTCCAGACTTTTCGATACCCTTTGTGGTGGAGACAGATGCTTCTGGATATGGGTTGGGCGTCGTGCTTTTGCAAAAGGGTCGTCCCATTGCCTTCTTCAGCCAAGCTTTGAAGCCAAGAGCACAGTCTAAATCAGTCTACGAGAGGGAACTAATGGCAATAGTGCTTCCAATGCAAAAGTGGCGCCATTATCTTTTAGGGCAGAGGTTCACCGTGCTAACTGATCAATGGGCTTTAAGACACTTGTTGGAGCAAAGGGAGATTCAACCCGAGTATCAAAAGTGGCTGACCAAGCTGCTAGGGTATGATTTTGAAATCAAATACCATCCAGGCCTCCTCAACAAGGCTACTGACGCCTTACCAAGAATACCATCCAGTAGTGAGCTGATGTCCTTGGTCGTACCCTCGTTGCTGGATATCGAAACAGTGAAGGAAGAAGTAAAACTTGATGCTGAACTCCAAAAGATCTGCCAAGAGTTACAAGAGGTGGGGGACACTCGAGCTTCTTGCGAACTTACAAGCATTTGACTGGAGAATTATTTTGGAAAAGGATGAAAAATGAGGTTAAGAAGTATGTGGAGCAGTGTAAGGTTTTATCAAGCCAACAAAACCGAATCAGTTGCCCCAGCAGGCCTTCTCCAACCGTTGCCTAGACCAGATAAGATTTGGGAAGACCTATCAATGGGCTTCATTGAAGGGCTACCAACTTCACAAGGGGTTGACACCATTATGGTGGTTGTGGATAGACTTAGCAAGTATGCTCATTTTATCTCCTTGAAACAACCTCTTCCTCCATCCACGATGTATTCCATGTATCGCAGTTGAAGAAAGCAGTAGGCCAGCCAATTGAAGTCCTTGATGTGCTACCTCCTCTATCTGAAGAATTTGAATGGCTAATTGAACCCATGGTAAGACTCGGAATAAGGTGGAATGAGGAGACAAACAGTGAAGAATGGTTGGTGCAATGGAAGGATCAGAAGTTGTGTGATGCAACTTGGGAAAGTGTCGCCGACATCAAACTGCAATTTTCAAACTTTCACCTTGAGGACAAGGTGAATCTGAACCTGGGGGTATTGTAAGGCCTCCTATTACTCACGTGTATAAAAGAAGGGGCAAGATGGGAAAGGCTGAGAAACGGTTAGAGGGAGTAGGGACCACCGAGAACGTGGGAGTGAGTGTGTGATGTATTTGGGGAGCAAGGATCGTAAGAGAGGACAGGGAATATTTTGTGCTTAGGTTGAGAGTAGTCTGAGAGGAGAGAACCAGCCTCTCGAATGTTGGGTTGTCATTTTCCTTTACTTGTTCTTGTGTTCTCTTCTTGCTATTTTCCAGAACTTATCAATAGATTTCGGCTAATAACCCCTCTGGCTATTGAAGAACTATCAATAGTGCAGAGTTATTCTCTCCCATTTGTGTGTTGTTTGCTTGTTATTCTCTCATTTCTACAGGTTATTATTGTTAGATACCTAACACATACATTATCTTTATAAATTATTAAGAGGTCAGTGCATGCCTTTTTATTTTGTGTCAAACAAAGTGACATGCGGCCAGTCTTAATTAAGTTTTGAATGATTTAAGCAGCTGTACTTATAGAATGCAACATCTGATTAATTTAAACATGAAGTGGTCTACCACAGAAACCAAAGCACAAGTTGATGTCTACCAACTACATAATCAGTAAATCAGGTTACCTCACAGGATGAAGGTAAAGACTTCTTGATAAAAGAGATTTCTTCCTCTGTGAACTTGAAATTAGCAATAAGTCTTATGCACTCTTCTAAACCAGCAAAAACTGTATATTCACCACCAAAAGGATTCTTCCGAAAATATAAATCAAACCTGAACCACAAAATTTAACAAAAAAAAAAGCCTTCTAAATAAAAATAAGCATATTTTCTCCGCCAAAGACATCTCCAAACATGACTAATAAGGCGCTGGAGGGTCTATATAGCTTTTGATGAGAATGAAATTTTTTTATTTACCCTGGTAAATCAACCAGGTTGGAAAAGGCAGACTTTCAACTTCTAGACATTGCAATAAATGTAATACCCCAGTAACAGCCGAAATTAGTCTTATTTAATAGGAAAAAAAATGGAAGAAGCAGCCAATGCTCGAACAATTAATTAGATGCCAAGATTAAACTCCAACCTCAAAAGGTTGGATTTTGTGAATAGTTTTTGAAACTTAATATGCTTTTCCAGATTAACATTACAACGACACTTCAGAAGTCAGAAATAAAAAACTCCAAACCAGACTAGTGTATCACCTACAGCATCAAGTCATAAAATAGCTTGAGAAAAAGCTCCACCAAAATTGTTTAATCTCACAGCACAAGAAGATCGAAGGTTGGTCATTCAAAATAAATTTAGAAAAATGGTATCAAAGTTTTTGATGAACCACAGTAGTTGTACACAGAAACTTCCACTTCAGAAGTCAGAAGAAACAATTTCTAACCCAGACTAGTGTATTACCTACAGCCAATAAGGTGTTTCTTCACAAAGACACAACACCAAGAGAACTAATTATGATCATATTTCAGAAAAAAAAATGTTAAGCAATGATATGAGAATAACCGGTTTATTTAAGAAATGGGGAATAAATACAGAACTTGCTCAAACCCAATTGAGTGAAAAAAAAAATCTAGGCCAAACGTTCAAGGTCATTTAAAGTTTGTGGATGAGTCATTCAATTAACTCAAAGCCTTCTTCTTTTTTAATTGGAAATCATGTTTTCATTGAGAAGGAATGAAAGAATAGAAAGGATATACAAAAAGACCCAGTAAAAAGAGTTAACTAAAACAAAGGAGACTCCAATCTAACAAAATGAGACCTCTTTTCAAAAAAAAAAAAAAACAACAGCAACAAAAAAGGAAAAAAAAAATGAGACCTAAAGGATAATGACAAAAGTCCCCATGCACCAAAGCCTAAAGCCTAAAGAGACTTGAACTCTTGCAAGAGCCAAACCTCCATTGCAGTAAGAGATCAAATCAGTACTACCGTATACTGAGTTGTTTTCTTTGCAATTCATGCAACACCACCAGGTCAGAATCTTAAAGTCTTCACAATTCGCATGGAACCGTTAATGTTCTCAATACAGGAAATAAAGAAAAATCCAAAGAGTAACAACTTTTTCCCTCAATTCAATTTTACAAGTTCCCAACTCTGTTGCAGCTAAGCATGCAATTTGAAAACCAAAAACGACAGCTGAACTAGTAAACAAACAAAATAGGGAATAAAAAAAAAAAGTTAAGACAAATTTCGTGCACGCACTGCTAGGATTGATTACCAAAAGGCAAGAAATACACAATTTCAACTCAAAAGAAGGTTTAATAACGAGCTATTTTGATTTCCGCATCGATTCCGAATTCTCAGCAACACAAACGCATTATGGAAACATACAAGAAAGAACTTACACAGCTCGCTCGTTATGCTTGCCGGCTTTCCAATAAGCATAAGCCATAGTGAACTGATAGAGATCGGTTAGCAAAGGAGTAACCATGGGGTTGGTAGGTCCATCCACTACCCGACTGGAACAATCGCCATTTCTAGGCCCGTTGGCATTAACCTCCATCGCGAAAACAAGAAAACCTCGAGAATTGAACACAGTCAATCGAACTTCGTATGGAAAGAATCACAGAGAAAAACTAAGAAATGAAACTCGCGCGAAGTATTCAGCAAAGGCGGACACAACCTCGATATCGAAAGTCGATTATACATCACACGAGAGAGAGAGCGAGACCGTTAAAAGACAACGAAAAAGAAGAGAGAAACTGACCACCAAGTCAAAGTTGAAACTTTTTTCTTTTTTCTCTTTTTTGTATATTTCTTTTATGCTTTGTTGGGAACCGTTTCGGTTTTGCAGACAAACTCTTCTGCCCGACCCGGTTCGGTTCGAAAGAACCGAGAAGTTTATGTTCTGGAGAGACAGCGTGAGAGCTGGAAGTGAGGAATCTCAACATAAAATCACGAACCGGTTTCTATAAACCCAGACCGAACCGGACGAAATCGGTCGGTTCGGTCTGAATAACATTAATGGTGAAGAAGAAAAATGTAGGCAACTGAGGCTGGCCAACTTTTTTTTTGAGTTCTAGTGAGGCTAACCTTGATTTCATGCTACGAGATCGTACAGATTTTTAATTACGAAGAACAATTTTACACGGAATCTTCTTGACAAGTTCAAGGCAACGTAACCTACTAAACATTGATTTCAAATCACTTCTACAAATGAAAAACACTGTTCCATTTGTACTTTTCTACATTGTTTCATATACATGTGTTATGCATTTCAAATACTATATTTTTTTCTTTTTCTTTTTCTTTTTTTGGTTCTAGTGAGACTATTTTTTTTTTCTTTTTCCTTTTTTTTGTTTGGTTCCAGTGAGGCTAACCTTGATTTCATGCTACCGAGATCGTACCGATTTTAATTACGAAGAAGAATTTTACACGGAATCTTCTTGACAAGTTCAAGGCAACGTAACCTACCATACATTGATTTCAAATCACTTTTACAAATGAAAAATATTGTTCCATTTGTACTTTTCTACGTTGTTTCATATACATGTGTTATACATTTCAAATACTATATTTTAGATTTGACTTTCAAATTTGTTTGTTGTTCATAACCTTTTCTGAACGAAGAAAAAAAAAACCTTCAAACACTTCGTTTATTTTAAGTCTTTGTCATTCAAAATAAATAAGAAGAAAAAAAAAATGATGCTCAAAAGATGACTTTTTTAAAGACTCATCAATGAAAAAGAAAAAACGTTAAAGTAAAGCTAGGGGTGACCAAGGTGGTACCACATGCTATTTTTTGGTGCAAAAAATTATATATTATATAAATATGATAAAAAATTTAATCACTATATAACAGCCCCGTCCTTTAGTATGTGTGGGTTGTGACTCGTCATAGGCCCCAAATTGAAAAAGTTTCTTGACAAATATATATATATATATATATATATATATATATATATATATATATTATGCGTGCATGCCTAGGGAAAAAGTTTCCGAAAAACATAAGTTAGACCAAAAATCTCAATTTGCTTCATTTTTCTCACCTTTTCAACCAAGAAAAACTATTCCAATCTCTCATTTTGTCAATTCTCATGCTAAATTAAACATAAAACCTTTTAATCTTTCCTCCTTTATCATTTTATAAATTCAATTGTAATCCATTATCCATCCAAAAAAACCCACCATAGTTATGGGATTTAATGGCATAAAAACTCTTATTTATCCCCATTCTAATATTTCTTCAATTATACTAGACTCAACTAGTTGGTTGACACTCTTTAAATAAAATATCACCGTTATATAGTTTTGTGACATTTTCTTCCTTTCATATATTTTGTCTTTGTTTCTTTGTTTGTTTGTTTTTTTTTTTTTTTTTTTTGTAAGCAATCAACAATACAATGAATTTTGATATTTTACAATTTTGTCTTTGTTATAAAATATTTTAGGGCATTTCGAAAATATCACAGGCCCATCTCATTTAGGACAGACCTGCTATTTAAGTTACAGATAATAGATAAATATACCAAAGAACAACTAGTTCAAATAATCTTGGCATGATTATAATTTGGCTCATCATGATGCCTTATCAAATAGAGAATAAATTATGATTTTAAGTCCATGAACTTTTTAAGTTTATGTTAAATAGATCTTGAATTTAAAAAGTTTCTAATAGATTCCTAAACTTAAAAAATTGTGTCCATTAATGTCCCTAAATTTTAAATGTGTCTAATAGGTCTCTAAGGTTCTAATTTTGTGTCCAATAGATCTATGACATATTCAAAATTTTGTAAAAATTAATTGAAATATTATATATAAAATTGATTTTTATCACTCTAAACTTTCAATTTTTTTTTTTGTTGGATGACTCAGAGATACGTGAATTTTAAAAAACATTAATAGATCAAAGATTTGAAATAGAGAGTTTTTTTTAGTTTAACAAATGTGGGACAAAATTTATAATAATTCATCAAAATTATCCTTCTTAGAATTAAAAACATATTTTTAAGAGTTAAATTATAATTTAATTTTAAAAAATAAGTGATTAAATAATTTGGATTCGTTTGATAACCATTTGGTTTTTGAAAATTATGTTTGTTTTCTCCCAATTTCAATTTTCATATTTGTTAAACACACATTTGAATTCTTAGCCAAATTCCAAAAACAAAAACACATATTTGAAAATATAAAATACGACTTTGTTATCATTGAATCCCTTATTTTCAAATTTCTTTTTTTAGATCATGAATCAAATACACTATTAAGGTTTGGTTTTGGGATTGCAGCAGCTTTTACAATAATTGCTCGTAACTTTGCTTTTAGAAAAATCATTTTTTTTTTTTTTTTACCTATGGTAAATTTTAATTTTAAATTAGAAAAAATTAGTTATTGTGTTTGGTAAATTAATACTAAATTGTTGGGATTTAATTATAATGACCAAATTAGACTTATTATTTTAATTATTTTCATATTGATATTTAATTTATAATTTCTTATAATTTAATTATTTATATGATTTAAATTGCATCTAATTATGTTTGATTAATCTAAAATGTTTGATAAAAATAATTGTTATAAAAATTGAATCAGTCAAACCTTTATTGATATAAAAGAAAACAAAAAAATGTGAAATATATATAAGAAGGATAAATTTAAGATTTGAAAACAGTTAAAAAAAGAGCAGATTTTATAAAAAGCAAAATCTAAAAGCTGATATCCATCAACTTTATAGTTTATAAAATAAATTGAGAAATGATTTTGAATTGATAATTAATAACTTGTTTTCCGCGGTTAAGATTTTACTCTAATCACTCTTCACGTTTTTTTTTTCCCCTCTCTTTGAAGAGAGCGTCCATCAATGTACCATTTATTTATTTTTTTGGTTGTTTTAAAGGTGCAACAATGGGCAATAGTTTTTTTTTTTTTTTTTTAATTTTAATTAAATTAAAAGTGTTTCACACTGAGAGCCAATTTTAAATGCCAAGATGGATATTCTCGAAGCTAAAGGGTTGGGGTTGAAACTAAACCCATTCGAGCTAATTTATGCACAATACCATTTTGGTCACGATTGATATATGTAAACTTCACCTCCTGAAAACGTCCATTGAAATCTTCAATGTCCCATAAATTAGAAAGGGTCTCCACAATTCTACTTTTCGAGTCTCTTAACATCAAAATTAAACTAAAAGAGTCAGAACACAAATGTATCTCTTGGATCTTCAATCTATATTCCAATTGTAGCCCTTCAAGAATAGCATATGACCCTACACATAGAGGAGATACTAACATAGGACGATATCCATGCATGGCTGCTACCATGTCTCCATGACTATTGCACATCACTACTCCGGAACTAGAGACTTGTTGTTGTTCATCACATGCAACATCCACATAGATCATTATCATCACTTCATCGGATATGTCAAAAGTAAACAGTCTAATAATGCGGCCACCTGGTTTCTTCTTGGATTCTTCTTGGCAAAGTTTTCTACCTGGAAATCCTAAATATACCGATGGATCCATTCACATTGAGCTTGTAAATCTGAGATCGGTTTTCCATGAACCAAACTGTTCCATCATTCCAAACTGCACAAGCACCCTACACAAATCCAATCGAGCATGTCGCCTTGCCCCGATTTACTAATTACAATCAATCTGTCTTGGATTGAGTGTCGATAGGTGTCTTTGATGTCTATATGTTGGTACAATTGTATATAGGAATATGCTCACCAAATAAAATTTTTAATCTTAAATTCTTTGATATCATTGAACGATCTAAAATTTTGTATGAACAAATAAAAGTTCCATTTTGAATTAAATTCTTTGATATCGTTTTTTTATTTAAAGATATCGTTGTCAATGAATAAAGAGAGTTTTGGATTTTGATGAGATAATATATTGATATTGTATGTGGTTGGCGCCGGCGGACAATGCAATAATGATTTGTTTTTCCTCTCTCCTCCTTTCTTTGTGACCACTATTTTTTTTTTCAATCCTATTATCATATCATATGTATATTTTATTCATTTAAATATAATACAATGTCGTGATTCTGTTGCCGTCTAAGATATCTAAGATAGATATAATAGAGATGTGTGCTTATAAAAAGGTTAAATATATTATTCATATGGTACAACTCTGTGTTGGTACCACTTCTATTTATACTAATTTTTTAAACACGTGTAATGTTGTATTTTCAATTATTTTATTATATTGAAGGTATTTTTATTTTATTTCATTATATAAAATTAGTTTTCTTAACACTCTCTGTTTGAAACCTCTGTGATTTTTAGAGGTTTCAAATCACAATAAATTTGAAATGAATTCTGTTGTTTGTTATCTTAGGAAATATAATGATTTGAAATCTAAAATGATTTCAAAACGTGTTTTGACATTAAAAAATTTTCCAACTAAAACTATTAGGCCCTATTTGGTAGGCAATCCGGATTCTGTTTTATGTATTCAGATTCACGTTTTGTTTTTGAAAATTGTTTTCGAATTCTATGATCCAAATAGTGAAAATTCTGAAAACAATTTTTTTATGTTTTCAATGTATCTAGATTTTGAATTTGAAAATTTTAAATGTAGAATTAAATTAAAAAAAGATAAAATTTTTAATAAATATAGTATTTCATGTTATAAACTCAATTCATTTATCTGAAATTAAAATTTGTATAATATAATGTATTATAAATTATATGATATTATAAAATAATAATTATACAAAATTTATAACATATAAAATGTTTATAAATTAATTAATAATAGTTTATATTCAACTTAATATTTAGTTGATAAGTACAAATAGTTTATGGTTTATAAATATATTATCAAACACATTTTGAACAATTTTTGAAATTGGAATCCAATTTCTGAATCTGCTACCAAACACATATCCGAAAACATGAAATACAACTTTGTTTTCATTGAATCCCTTGTTTTCAAATTTATATTTTCAGATTACCTACCAAACGCACCCTTAGATTTTGAGAATTTTATTGAAGTGAGAGTTAAATTATTGGAATCCAATTTCTGAATCTGCTATCAAACACATATCCGAAAATATGAAATACAACTTTGTTTTCATTGAATCCTTTGTTTTCAAATTTCTGTTTTCAGATTACCTACCAAACGCACCCTTAGATTTTGAGAATTTCATGGAAGTGACAGTTAAATTACTTATTTATCCTTATCATATTTTAATTTTCTATTAATAACTCAAATTAAAAGCCTATATTAGTAAATTCTTTTACTTTCTTTTCTTTTTCCGTTATTGTCCAAACCCAATTTAAAAACATTTATTTTAAATCTTTCTCGTTCCAAACCAGACGAAAAATTTAAAATCATTTCTCGAATTCAAATTCCAAGATTTAAAATCATTTCTTGACCTTTATTAGTTTCAAATGGAGGGTAAAAAATAGTTGAGTATATGTATCAAATAACTTATTCATTTATGCTTAGAGTAGAATCAATGATTAGAAAGTAATATGTGGTTTTTTAGGCAATATATTTTACAATTCAATAAATAAAAAAAAAAAAAAAAAGAAGCTTAGGGTATGATAAATTTTTATGCTCCAGGGAGAAGGAAATCAAGAGGGAAAGAAAAGCAAACCAAGAAGAGGCATAAGCTTTTGTATAGAAAAAAAAAGGGGAAAGGGTTATTTATATAGTCCTAGAAAAACCAAAATTATTAAAATTTCAAAACTTTTAAAATTCTATAATATAATTAAAGACAAATTCATAAATTTGATGATTCATGTTTAACAATAAATTGACAAAACTTTTAATATTCAAAAATTTGAGTTCTAATTGTGAGTTGCTAATTTCTGGCATACATTCAAATTATTAGGCCTCGTTTGATGACCATTTGATTTTTTGTTTTTTGTTTTTGGTTTTTAAGTTTATAAATACCACTTCCAACTCTAAGTTTGTTTGGCTTTTCACTTACCTTCTTCCTATGTTTTCAAAAACCAAGCCAATTTTTGAAAACAAAAAAAAGTAGTTTTCAAAAACTTGTTTTTGTTTTTAGAATTTGGTTAGGAATTTAAGTGTGTCTTTAACAAAAATGAAAACCATGGTGAGGAAATTTAAAGAAAACAAGCCTAATTTTCAAAAACCAAAAACCAAAAACTAAGGCCCCGTTTGATAACTATTTGGTTTTTTGTTTTTGGTTTTTGAAAATTAGGCTTGTTTTCTACCAATTTCCTTACCATGCTTTTCATATTTGTCAATGACACATTTGAATTCCTATCCAAATTCTAAAAACAAAAACAAGTTTTTGAAAACTACTTTTTTTAGTTTTCAAAATTTGCTTGGTTTTTAAAAACAAGGAAAGCAAGGTATTAGAAAAACAAAGGAACTTGTAGATGGAGGTAGAATTTATAAGCTTAATTTTCAAAAACCAAAAACCAAAAACGAAGGCCCCGTTTGATAACCATTTGGTTTTTGGTTTTTGGTTTTTGAAAATTAGGCTTGTTTTCCTTAAATTTCCTTACTACGATTTTCATTTTTGTTAAAGACATACTTGAATTCCTAACCAAATTCTAAAAACAAAAACAAGATTTTGAAAACTACTTTTTTTAGTTTTCAAAAATTGGCTTGGTTTTTGAAAACATGGGAAGAAGGTAGATTGAAAAACAAAGAAACTTAGAGTTAGAAGTAGTGTTTACAAGCTTAAAAACCAAAAACAAAAAACTAAAAACCAAATGGTTATCAAACGGGGCCGAAATGGTTATCAAACGGGGCCTAAATTGTTATCAAACGGGGCCTTTAGTTTGTGTTCCTTCTCACCTTTATTTTAAAGAAAAAAATAATGTTTAACTAATAAATTTCCATAACACTTTAAAATCGGTTAATAATTATAATTGTAGATGAAGTTACAAATTTTAGAATTAATTTTCACAGTGAATCGGCAAAGGGGTGTTTGTGAATAGATTTTTACATTTTCTGTTTCATTTTTTGACAAGATATCGTGACAAACAGATTGGTAGAAGCATTCAACAAGATATTGCACAACTTGTTGAAGAAAGTAGACTCTAAGATATAAAGAAATTGGCAGAAAAAGATTGGTGAAGTACTATGAGTTTACTGAACCACCCATCCCACTCTTGTATGAGTCACACCTTATTCACTCGGAAAATTTCTAGTACTACGGCAGTACATACTACATTCATTCAGCATTTGACACGTCATTTAAGAATATATTATTTTATTTCATGGGTCCTACACAATTCTTAAATACTTCCTTCATGGCAAACAATGAATGAAGGTTACTGAGAAATTTTCCATACTACCGTAGTACTAGAAATTTTCTCTTATTCACTTATCTAGAGGGTAGATGTTGTACTCACATTGGAAAGAGAAGTTCCATTGCTAAGGATGACGATACAAGAAGGGTTGATTACAGAAGATAATGCAAGATAGCGTCCTCAAGAGTTGGAAGTGCTTGACGAGAGAATATTAGATATTTTGGTAGGAATAAACGATTCACCCCGCAACAAAGGACTATGATTTCTAAACGATTTAGAAACCAACTTTGGATGCTTTGATTTATTTAGAATTGATAATGCTTGATAACGAACTTGCGAGCCCAATCAAATTACATTTATAATTTCAGTTCCTGAAGCTAACTTGTAGCAGTAGTGGTCAGATCGAACACAGGGAGTGCGATAGTTAATTTGTCCTCATTTGGTTTAATGAGAAGACCAATGAGGAGATTTGGATGTAGAAGAATAAATGCGAGGAAAAATAAATTGCATGAAAATAAATGTGAGAATTATAAAAGGTGAAAAATAAAAGGCTGATAGGTTAATCTTACCACGGAGTGAAGAGATTGAATCCCACAGCGGAAGCGTGTGTGATCGCGTGTGTTTCAATCAAACTTAGAATTTGCAAACAGTATAGGAAAACATATGATGTGGGTTTTTCCTACCGCAAGCGCACAGGTCAAGTTTTAACATAGTGAATTTTATATTAAAAAAAAAACATAGTGAATTTCGTATTAAACGAGTTTCGTCCTCTGGATTGGGTTTCTAGTCAAATTAATTACCATGAAGACTCTAGTTCAATTTTATCTAGAGATCTAAATTTAGTGAGAATGCAATAACCAACTACAAAAGCTAATAAGTATGAAATTCAATTGGAGAAAACTCTTAGGGGCCGTTTGGTTTAAGGTTTTATAGATGTCTAGGAATAAAGGATGCCTGAGAATACTATGCTTGGGAATAAGATTGTTGGGAATCAAATATAACTGTGTTTGGTTGTGCATGGGTGTTATCAGGATTTTATGAGAATGATGCGCTAGAGATTGAGAGTTAAAGAATATCATTCAATTTAGGTGATATTCAAATTGTTATCAATCCAATTAAGCCATATTTCAAAAGATCAGATCGTTGGAGTATTGTTATGCTCAATCACAGAGACGGACTGCTGTGAAGGACTGTTGCGGTTGGTGTTCCAGGTCGTAAGACGCGTGAAGCACAGTAAAACCGTTGGTAAGCATACCTTGCCTTCTTGCAGGAACAGTGATCAGAGGTAAAAATCTTCTGATAGTCTATTTTTAGAAAGATAGTTTTATTAGGTTGAAAATTATTTGAATAAAATCTAGTTAAATGATTTTCAATAACTAAAACAATGTCTCTCCTAAGAAAGATACTATTTAAAAATATTTCTTCAAAAGAACTAACTCAAAATGAGGTAGAGGATCAACATAAGGCCTCTTCAAGCTCTGGAGAAATTTCAAATGAAGCTTTGCATATTTCAAAGATAGAAAATAACCTTCAAAGATGGGGACTACCCAAGCTTGACAACAAAACAATTTATATCCATTATACATTCAATTTTAGAGAACACCAATGTATAAAAATTGTTGAAAGAAAAATTCCTCTATATGGAAACATTGATTCTATTCAATTATTCCCAAAAGATAATATCCTAAAACATAGGAAAGAATTTTAATTTCCACATATAGGAGCAGTTCAAGTTGCTCTTAGACCAATGTTTAGAACGGGATTAGATACTCCTGTCCTAGCAATCCTTAGAGACAAACGTCATAAAGATTTTACTAATTTTCTATTAGGAATAATAGAATCAAATTTAGCAGATGGACCAGTATATTTTACCTGCTAACCAAATTTTATGGGGGCTCTAGATGACCCCCATATCCTCAAAACCTTAAGTCTTGATATTACAGGACAAGGATTAAACTTTGAAGAAGATGTTAAAAAGATGACACTTTTATACAAAATTACGTATAAAACATTAACATCCTCAATGGAACCAAAAGCATTGGTCCAATCCCCAAAGGGTAAAACCATGTTTATAGAAACAAATATCAACAAAACCTCTGTTAGTATTCCAAAAATGCTTTCATGGGATGATATAACAAGAAATCCAAAATGGAAAATCAATAATGCCTTTGTCCCTCAAAAAATAGAAAATGAACTTTCCCATATAATAGAACGTCTAAATGGGAGAGTAGAAATAAAATTTGAAGATGAAATACTTCAATTTCCTGTGGTGAAAGAAAACATGAGTAAAAAGGAATTCATGAGTTTAAGACCAAGTACTTCTAGTATAAAATCAAAATCCTATCAAAATTTAAATTGGACAAATTCATTAAGAATTAAGTTAGTAAAATTAGAACACGTTTTCCCGAATCTCCAGTATGAAGAAGAAAAACCACCTTCTCTAATCCAAACTGATATGGAAACAGAATCAGTATTTAAAAGTCAATTGAATGTCATAATTTCAAAAAACGAATTCAAAATAGACAAACAAGCCCTGCAAAAGGAATTTATGGCTCAAGAAAATAAAGAAGATAGAAAACGCTTCTTTAAATCATACATGGAAGAACAAAGAAAAAACTTTAAGGAAGAATATTTTAAAACTCTCGAAAAACTCCAAGAGCATATATCATTTTTCAGATGGTTCAATCAAAGAGAAGAGTATTCTCATATTTGTACCATAAAAGAAAAAGAAAAATGGAAAACAATAAGGAGAGGAGAAATTCAAAGTGATTTCCCTCCAATGGAAGACTTCGAATTCGATAGTTTCTACAATGAGAAAATTATAGCTAAACCCTTTCAATTAATTAAAGAGGCAGAAGAAAATAAGCCTCCAACACATAAAGAAATTAAAAGTATACAAGTCCAAAATAATTATTCAAATAGAATGTTAACTTCAATAGTAGAACAAGTGTATAAGTTAGAGGAATTAATAGATCCTCCAAAACCAATATCAAAACCATTGTTTAGCCCTCTAGAAAAGGTTAAACTAAAAACACCAAAAACTCAAATTATGGAAGAAATTGATAAAAGGTTAAAAGCCTTAAACTTAGGAGGAGAAACCTCAAATCAAATAAACGTCCTTAAGGACAATGACGTGGATTCAATAATAGAACAATTTTCGGCCCTTCAAACAGAAGAATCTCAAGGATTAAACCGAATCAGAAATTATAAAACAACCAATCCAAATGATAATTTAAACTAGTACCATAGTTCTACTATGCAAGATTTAAATTATGAACAAAATTACAAATTTCTGAGAAACACTCAGTATGGTGGCAATTCCATATATGTTTGGAATATAGATGGAATGTCTGATAAACAAATTACAGACATGCTAAATGAAATGCTAATAGCAACAACTGCTTATGAATCTTGTGATCATACAAATCATGCAGCAGCAAAAATGATAATAAATGGATTCTTGGGTACGCTCGGTGGGAGGCTTTAACCCCTACATCAAAGGCCAACATAAAAGAACATAAAACTAAGGTTAAAAGGACCAAAAAGATCAATGTAGAATCTACAAACATAAATACAAGCGAACCATCAACCTCTACTACTCGAAAAGTAGAAGTAGAAGAGGAAATAGAAGACGTAGTAGAAACACTGGTCTATGCCATATCCTATCATTTTATTGTTGGGTTTTATGCCCTAAAACTCATAGATAGTGAATGTAACCGTTGAACGAATATTAATGAAATAATATTGATGTATTTTTTCATTAAGTGTTATTAGTTATTTTATGTTTATCTTTGCCTAAAATAACCCTAATCTAATAAACTAGACATCCTAGGTTGTAATATGAGTCTTGAACTATATGTAGCGACATATGGGGATCACTGTTCAAGAAACAACCTAAAGGGTCTATAGTATAGGGATAAGACTGGGTGCCTTATCCTAGTGACACTATGGATACGACCCACTTTGTATTTGATACAAACGCTACGATCCAACGCATTCATGTAGGAGACATGCGAGTGGGGGTATCCTATGCAATGAGTTTGCATAAGACAGGACCGCGAAATAGTAACCACTAGTTATAACACTGTTAACTAGTTAGGTTTCTATTTCACTAGGACGACCTAGACAATTTAGTCTTAATCCTGAGTTGATTATGGACTCCTACTCATGAGGCATTGTCCTTTGATTTGTATGGGTGAGAGTGGCCAATACGCCGACTCAATAAGCCTACCATTTTGGGGACAAGAACGAGTGGGGAGTTGGGAACATAATCGTACAAGATGGAATTCACTCCTTCCCGACTTTAAGGAAGCAGATGAGTGTTCCCTTAAGTGGTGACTTCGAGTCTCGAACAAAGGGTCCTACCCTCTCAATGGCACGAGAGGGTTTTCTGTTTGATGGTTGGACCACAAACAGGTTGTTCATTAGAGGAGAACTGGTACTTAAGGAAATAGAAGTAACTGATAAGGGTAAAAAATATACCTATTTTACCCTTATATTTAGCTCATTTCTTAGCCAAATGTTGTATGTTGTGATCAATTTACTGTTCTCGAGCTCAAAATATGCTAAAGTTGATAAGTTAGGGTGTTGAGATTCACTTTTGTCAAATTATGCTCATTTGTGCTTAAAAAGACTTAATTTTAAGAGAAATTGACTTAGTTTGTTGCTGTGCAGAAAAACAGAGGAAAAGCTGGAATTTCCCAGAAATGCGACCGCATTTCTGGAAAGGCAAAAACGAAATGCCACCGCATTTCTGGAAAAACTGAGGCCGTTCCGAGTCGTCCGCAGGTCGTTGTTGACGAGTCTTCTTCGCACCTAACTGGCTGTTTTGACCCCGAAACTGACTGGTCAACCTTCCAGAACCTATTTTGCAACTCCTCAACCATTTTCTACACTATATAAGCTCGAGATTCGAAGTCAAATTCAAGCAGAACTCATTTGGAAGAAGAGGGTGGTGACAGAACCCTAGTTGACGCCTATGAGTAGGGATGCCCGAGGTCCTTCTTAGATGACTGAATTCTAACCTGAGTTAGACATCAAACGTTAGGGTTTGTAAGGATTTTCACCCATTCCCACTTGTAAAAGCGAGAGAGTGGAGTGTCTTAGCGAACTCTAGAAGGATTGAGTAAATAGAAAACCCATAATATTTAGCTATCTCCTTTATTCCCAGCTTGTGATACTTTTCATTATTCTGTACTATTTACATTCTTATTTCAATGAAAATGTATTCATTTGCTCTTTATCTCACCATGAGTAGCTAAATTCCGTTGAGGGGTTCAATATGGTGAATTCCCTTATGGTTCAATAGCTTGAAAGTGTTTTATTTGTTTAAGTTTCTGTTCAATGCATGTCATTCTTTATTGATTGTCACTCTAATCTTGCTGAGTTTAACTTGATCACTTAGACTTTGCATGCTATTTGAGTTTGATCTCGAAAGGGACAGAAGATATCGGTTCTCATAAAGGTGATATAGGAGAAAAAGCTCGAAAGAGATTGTTCGGCGGTATAGGGCAAGCTGCCTAAGGCACCCTATATCGACTATAGGGTTATATGTTGCATTCGTGAATTATCTATGTCGGAGTCGAGTCATAGAAATTTGCATAACGGTACTCGCTTAGCCTTCTAACGGTTCTTGGGAGCAAGGGCCAAATAGAAGTTAAATCTGACCCAATGCATTGAATAGGCTTAAGTTAAATATTGCATGACTATGGTTATTACCTTAGGGATGAATCCATGTTGAATACCTCGTTTATTTCTTATTGTTAATCTTTGTTATTTATTTGCTTGTTTTATTTATCTTTTCAAAACCCCAATCAATCAACTTATTTTCTTTGGTTACCATTTTCAAAAGCAATTATTTGAGCAGTTTCTTCTTCAAATCTGAATTTCCAATTTAGTCCTCGTGGGATCGATACCCTTGGAATATTTCTAAGGTTTTTTTTATTACTACGTGCGACAGTGTATACTTGCACTAAGGGTTAGCTGAGTTATTTTATTATCTCACAAGGCTCTGCCGCACCAAGTTTTTGGCGCCGTTGTCGGGGACCAAAAGTGAAACTAGATTTGTTTTTTGAAATTGCGATCAGATTGCGACCGCATTTCTGTCTCAAGGGGACTTTGACTTTGATTTGCATTTGTTTTTCTTTTGCAGGTTGGAGTTAGTGAACAAGGGGTATCCACTCCTTGACATTGATCTGGAGATAGAAAGAACCTTTCGTCGTCGAAGGAAGGATCAGAGACGAAAGAAAAAGGAACAACAAGAGTTGAGCGCACAGGAATCTCTAGAGGAAGCATCTTACATTCAAGAGTTTCCAATGGAACCTCATGGAGTCGATCCTCACATTGATCCACAAGATCGTGGAAGGGAGCAGAATGGCGGGAGAATTCCTCCTGTTCCTCCAGTTACACCGGTGCCACAACAAGAAAACCCGATTTACATTGCTGAAGATTGCAATAGAGCAATAAGGGACTACGCTTTACCAGTTTTCCAGACATTGAATCCAGGAATTTTGGAGCCACCGATCGATGCTCCATAGTTTGAACTTAAACCAGTGATGTTCCAGATGTTGAATACAATGGGCCAATTCTCTGGACTTCCAAATGAAGATCCACACAAACATATTAAGCTATTTTTGAGAGTTTGCAATTCTTTTAAAGTCACAGGAGTGCCGGAAGATACGTTAAAACTAAAGCTTTTTCCATTTTCTTTGCAGGGAGATGGTGAAGCCTGGCTGGATTCATTTCCTCCAAACTCCATCACCTCTTGGAATGATTTGGCAGAGAAATTCTTGGAGAAGTTTTTTCCCTCCAATAAAAATGCCAAGTACAGAGCTGAAAATATTGCTTTCAGACAATCTTACAATGAACCTTTGGATGCAGCTTGGGAAAGATTCCAAAGGCTGGTCAGGAAGTGTCCACACCATGGATTGCCTGCTTGCATTATTTTGGAACATTTTTATAGTGGATTAGATCAAGCTTCAAAAGCACTAGTAAACGCATCTGCAAACGGATCTTTCCTGAAGAAGTCTGCTAATGAGGCGCATGCTATTCTAAACACCATAGCCACTGCCAATCGTCATTGGGGAGAAAATGAACCAACAACCATTTTGAAAAATCCAGTGAAAGCAATGGAAACAGAGGCTAACTCTACGATGCATGGGCATGACCATGCAATCAAGCCAACATAGCCCCTGCCAATGCTGTCTCTTCTCTCTGTTGTGAAATATGTGGTGAGGAACACAGCGCTGATAATTGTCCACTAAATCCACCATCTGTTTTTTATGTAGGTCCACAAGGAAATCCGAACCAGAATAGATGGAATCCTTATTCGGCCACGTACAACCCAGGATGGAGACAACATCCGAATTTTTCTTGGGGAGGACAAGCCGGGTCAAGTAATTCCAACACTCGTCAGTTTGGGAAGCAGCCTACATAACAACAGCCGCAGAAAAACTTCCAACAAGTTCCAGTGCAGAGTCAAGAGTCAAATCTAGAGACTCTTATGAAGGAGTACATGGCAAGGAACGATGCTGCAGTAAGGAATTTGGAAGTTCAGCTTGAACAAATTGCTTAGGAGATTAAGAATAGACCACAAGGAACGTTGCCTAGCAAGACCGAGATCCCTCACAGAGAAGGAAAGGAACAATGCAAGGCAATGACCTTAAGAAGCGGATTAGAATACGATGGACCAAAGTATCCAGTAAATCAAGAAGCAGAGATCCCAGTTGAAGCTCGAGAAAAGATTTGTGAAAAGAAGTCAGACATTACCTCAGATAGTTTACAGTTAAAGAAGATAAAGTAGAAAAAACCAAGGAGCATGAAGCCTTGGTGGGAAAAGAAGAAAAATCAAAGTTGGAGAAAAGACAGGGAAATGCGACCGCAAAGCCCAAAAAATTGGTGATAGATCCAGATTACAGATCACCCCCTCCATACCCTCAGAGATTCAAACATGTCTCACAAGATGTACAGTTCAAGAAGTTTTTAGATGTATTGAAGCAGTTACACATCAACATACCATTAGTGGAGGCACTTGAACAAATGCCTACCTATGTGAAGTTCCTAAAAGATATCCTATAAAAAAAGAAAAGGTTGGGAGAATACGAAATGGTTGCACTCACGGAATGTTCCAGTGCACTGGTGAAGAATGAGATCCCTCCCAAGCTCAAAGACCCAGGAAGCTTCACCATTCCATGCTCTATTGGAGGCAGGGATGTAGGCAGAGCTTTGTGCGATTTAGGAGCAAACATCAACTTAATGCCATATTCGGTTTTTAAACAGTTAGGGATAGGTGAAGCATGACCTACAACTGTGACCTTACAGTTGGCAGACCGATCACTTACACATCCCATTGGAAAGATTGAAGACATATTAGTTAAGGTTGACAAGTTTGTTTTCCCTGCAGATTTCATCATTTTAGATTGTGAAGCTGACAAAGACGTGCCAATTATCTTAGGACGACCGTTCCTAGCCACTGGTAGAACCTTAATAGATGTGCAGAAAGGAGAATTGACCATGAGGGTCAACGATCAGCAAGTCACGTTTAACGTGATGAATGCAATGAAGTACCCTGGAGATTTCGAGGAATGCTCTATGATCGATGAAATTGACGAACTCTCCCGGTCTACTGTTGGGTTTCCAGAGTGGGTAAAAATATAGTAAAAAGATACTTCTAGAACACTGTGCAAGCATACACAATCTGCAGCAAGTAATAAGTATTTATCGAATCCAGGGTCTGAATAGTTCTCACTTTATCTATCTTGTATAACTCTTTAATGGTTTCGAAATTGGTTAAAATGATTGATTTTGAAATAATGCTGAAGCAAAAGAAATGACAGAACAGAAAGTAAACAAATAAAGCAGACAGATTAGAAACAAGCGTTGGTCAGGATTTAGTAATTGTTTTAAAAAATGCTCTAGCAATATTATTGATTAGGCAAAACTCTTGCTGTCTTATTAGCAGGATCCTCTCGGAACTTTGGATTTTTTAGAATATGTTTCAACTCCAATGACGCTCTACCGATCAAGCACTAGGCAACTGGCTATCCTTAGCTCAGGCACTGGCGTTCACCAATACACAATGATCTAGTGTGATTAAATGCTACTCACTCCCAAATCATCCCTGAAACTAGGAAATGGTATTCATACCGGCTGGCCTAGCGGGCACAAAATATAAATAAGCACAACAAATAATCAAGATGCTCAAATCAACATATATTGCATAGGGAATAAAGCACGACAATTACATACTTCCTAACCAACACCTAAGTGAATTTAGTTCATAAAGCTCATGGCAACACACGCTACAATCTGAGTATGTGCATCCATAACTAAAAGAAATTACAAGAAAATACTAATTCCCTTAGTCAAATCCGTAGAGATGGTCTTCTTAAAGTCCCCAATCTTTCCTCCTCTATTCGGCTCCCAATGATGGAAATGAGAAATGATCTCTTCCCCAAAAGTGGAATGAATTTGACTTGAACGACTCTTTCCTTTTATAGAATGAAGACAAGCTCAAATTAGGTTGACCTAGACACGTGGATGGCTCCCCTTGCTTCTTAATTCCGAAAATAACTTAACTAACTTCAGTTTATTAAAATGGCTAACGAGCTGTGACGTGGCAGTTTTGCTCCCTGTTTTGCTGGATCGCAGATTTTTCTCCCTCAAGTCGCTCAGCAATATATTCTGCACAAAATAACTTCCAAAGCATCCATTCTTCCAAATGGGTTAGAACGTGCAATATTCATCTAAAAGCAACCTTATTTAGCACAAATGACACACAAATCATTATAAAACTAAGGCCTAAATAACTCCCTTTTGGAGAGTTACCATATCCCCAAACTTGAACTATTGCGCGTCCCGAGCAATACTAACCAATCTTCCCTTTAGAATTCAAAACGTTAGAATCCAACACTACCTTCAACCTTTACTTGAGCAATCTGCAAAACCAAGCTCTACTGCAGCAAAATAATTCTTCCGGTATGGACAAATGATCACCATTCTTAACTCAATCCTAGGAACTTGCCACAGCCTAGCTCTATTATCAGACACATCAAAACACATTTTTAAGGGGTTTATATTTATATTTTTGTTCTTCAGACTTAAAGCAACCCTATAGTCATAAGCTCTTAAGCATGAGATGACCCACTTTATGGTGCAGCCCTTGCCTCAAACTCATCACCAACTAGGCTAAATACTCTGTGCTAAGCTAAAAAATCCTTAGTTATTCTATCCCTTGCTCCTCAGAATGACGACATTTTATGATGAAGCTCACCTAAGTCCTGGGAGACAGAAAAACTGCTGGATTATCATTCATCCTTCAAAACTTTTGCTCCATGAATTTTCTCAGCAAAATTTTCAACAATCGATTTTTTCAGCAAATAATAATTTTTTCATCATTTTCACATTTCCTCATCTTTTGACACAAATACAAACTGTGGGTATGACAAATGTCCCTAGTTACTCAACAACCTAGCAAATTATTTAACGAAGGAGAGGAATGTTCGAGCAAAACAATGGGAGTAGCAAAAAGTCCCCCAAACTTGAATTATTCATTGTCCTCAATGATTCATTAACATAATGAATTATACCCCCAAACTTAAATATTTCTATATGAATTTTTAAACTAAGCGTGGGACTAGAAGTAAGCTTAAAATGGATCACATGAGTCAACACTACCTCAAAATCTTCTTGTCGCAGCAACGACCAGGCTAGAAGAAATGCTCAAGCAAAAGGTTTCTGGAGATCAGAATACCTTGATCTAATTAAGCTAACTAGTCCAAGCTTCAAAAATTCAGAAGAAAATTAGTTAAGTTAGAATTACTCAGTGCTATAGAACAGAAACAACTATTGGAAATTTCATTAAAAATAAAAGAAAGAAATTACATCAGCAGATATATATTTTTTTCGGTGACCCAGAAGCAGTAAAATTAAAAAACAAGCAAAAACAGACAAAAATGTGGTCAGAAATGCACGAGCAACAAAAATATTTTATCAAAATAATTGCGCACCCAATTTTCCTTCTTCAATCCTCCTGACCAGGATCTTCTTCATCTCCTTCTCTCTCAACAGGCGGTGGCGGAATCTAAGGGTTCAACAGGTCATCGGGGAATATTGGGAAAGTCGGATATGGTTTAGAAAAATTTGATTGCAAGACCCCCCCTCAACGCGACATCCCTTTTCTTCACATAATTCCAGAAGGTTTGGAATTGCCTTTGAGCAAACTCCATCCTGCTGGAATGCATCTGTAATTTCTCCTGCATTTGATGGATGCCGCACACCAAACAGCCTTGGCGTGCTTCTTGTGTCCTTTGAAGCCTAGCCAACTTTGGTGTGTCGATTATTCCCTTGTCCATTAAAGTGACATCATCAGCATTCATTGGAACCCCTGCCCTTTGGCATAACATTGTTATGGTGTTTGGGAAAAACAGTTTCCCAACCTTTTTCCGCCAGTAATCGAAAATCTCGCTAGAAATAATTTTGCCCACATCAATACTCATAGAACGGAGAATAGCAAATACCAGCAGCACCCGTTCGCGAGACACCGTTGCATCGTGAGTTGTCGGCAGTAAGCGCAACTTGATGAAGCCCATCCATGTATTGGCTTCGCTTTTCGACAGTCTCCACTAAGCCCCCTCGATGCCAACCTCCCTGACAGTCGCATTTAACTGATCATTCGATGGTGCTACCACCATCTCATTGAAACCTGCGTGCGGAAAGTCTTGGAGGTCGAATAAAGAATTTATAGCTCCTGGGCTCCAGTCAACGGGCACCCCTCGGACGATAGCCTGAAATTCTTCTTGATCATCAATATTTGCATAGAATTCACGGACAATATTGGAATTGACCGGCTCCGGCTTTGCACAGAACTGACTCCAGCCATGGTTTGCTATTCCGGTTCTCAAGAAACGTGGCAGATCATCACCAAATGCCAGCTCAAACAAAAAGTCTCTTTTCAGCATCTCTATATACTTTGCTCGGGCAAGATTATTGATGAAGCTGTTATACGGCAACCGTGGCTCCTTTGTTTCAATATCTTCAGTTTCCGGCGATGCTTCAGCAATACCTTTGCCCTTGTCTTCCCTCTGTTTGGGCAAAATTTCTTCCTCTGCTTTCTTTTCTGTTTCTTCTCTTGCTTTATCCTCTGCCTCCTTTTTCTCCTGTTCTTCTTTTTTCGTATTCTCTTTCTCAGAATCCGTTGTTGGCGGTGAGGGAGTATCAGTCTGGATTACCTTAACATGGCTGGCTTTCTGCTTTCGACGACGACGACGGGGCACCTCTGGCATAATAACCTCAACCCGAGCTTCTTGCTCTTGAACCCCCTGCGGAATTCCTCCCTCTCGCACATCCTCTGCTTGTTTTTCTTGAACTTCTTGCAGATTCTCGACTGTCGGCTCAGTCTGTCTAGGTTTTTGTTCCTCAGGTTCCTTCAGATTCTTTTCCTCAACCACCTCAACATCAATATCTTCCACTACCTTCTGTACTACCTCTTCAACCTCAGCTCTCTGTTGCCTTCTTCGCCTCTTGGCTTCCCTCTCCTCTGGTGTTTTCTTTTTCTTTGCTTTCGTTTTCGGTGCCTTAGGAGTAACTGACACCTCTTCCTCCTCATAATCCCTTTCCTTACTTCCCTTGTTTTCGCCATTGTAGACTCAAAGGATTTTACAGCAAACGGATGCAAAAGGAAAAACAAAAACGGCAAGGGATGAAAGCAAGAAGATGAAGTGAAAAGAAACTTACCGAAGGCTTTGAATAAATAGGGCTTCAGCAAATAGAATCCTAACTGAAAGATTTCTCTCTTCATTAAATAAAATTATCTTTTTAAATCGCATGCAATCGGTAAAATTAAAAGCATCAAACGGTAATAATTTGAAGTTCAAACGGCCCATGGTAAATGCTGATGTGCTGTCCAACGACTAAACCATTGGATTTCCCCTGTGCGACACGTGGCAGCATTAGATCCCTCATGCAATTTACCTGCCCACGGAAAATTCAAATCCAAACGGTAAAAATAATTAATCCACAACAAACCCCTTTCTATTCGGACGAAATATTTGATTCTGCCATAAAATTGCCGCAACAAACCTCTGAGCAAAGATTTTCTTCTAGAAGAATCTTGGATACGGAAGATTTCAAATTTAAATAAAAACCGCTTAAATCAAATCTATTTTATTTTTATTTGAAGCCGAATAAATCAGGAAAATCTTTATTAAAACCTAAACCTAAACAAAAATTTAAATAACCGAAAATAAAAATTAAGATAAAATCTAAACTATCCTAATTGGATAAATTAAAAATAAATTGAACTGATAAAAATAAAGATACCGAAAATAAAATCTACCAAAATTAAAAATACCAACAAATTAAAACAAAATACGATCAACATAAATCAGATAAAATTCAAACAAACCAACTTGAATTCGAACTAATCCAGATCAAAATCAAACTAATCAACGGAAAATAAAATTGCAATCAATCCTGGGAGCTCAAAAAAAATATTGCTGTACGAATTACTCCCGCAAAACTCATGCTCTCTCATTTAACAACCAATCTTAAGGAAGGATATTTCGACTGGAACTCCTCACCCCAATAATGTTTCACACGATGTCCATTGACTTTGAACACTCTCCCATCTTTTTCATCTTACAAAGTAATTGCTCCATGGGGAAAAACTTCAATCACAATAAATGGCCCTGACCATTTAGATTTTAGTTTCCCAGGAAACAATTTTAATCTACAGTTATAAAGCAAAACTCTCTGACCTTTGACAAACTCTTTAGGCTTAATTTTCTTATCGTGCCACTCTTTAGTCTTTTCTTTATACATTTTCGCATTTTCATAAGAAAATTGGCAAAATTCTTCTAACTCGTTAAGCTGCAGCATTCTCATTACCCCTGCACGACTCAGATCAAAATTCAATTTTTTCAAAGCCCAAAAGGTTTTATGCTCAAGCTCTAACGGTAAATGACAAGCTTTCCCATATACTAACCTATAGGGAGACATACCTAGAGGAGTCTTATAGGCTGTCCTATAAGCCCAAAGAGCCTCATCTAACCGAAAAGACCAATCTTTCCTAGATGGATGAACTACTTTCTCTAGAATAGATTTGATTTCCCTATTGCTTATTTCAGCTTGACCATTTTCCTGTGGGTGGTAAGGGGTAGCTATCCTATGCTTGATTCCATACTTAGCTAAAAGCTTAGTTAAGATATTATTAACAAAATGTGTACCCTCATCACTCACTAGAGCTCTAGGTGTCCCAAACCGCGCAAAAATGTGAGATTGAAGAAACCTTGATACCGTCTTGGCATCATTCTGATGGCATGCAATGGCCTCCACCCACTTGGACACATAATCAACTGCCAATAAGATAAAAACATTACCATTAGAAGGGGGAAATGACCCCATAAAATCAATACCCCACACATCGAATAGTTCCACTTCCAAAATGTAAGTAAGAGGCATCTCATCTCTAGGCCCTAAGTTTCCTCTCCTTTGGCAAGCATCACATTGCTTGTAGAACCAATGGGCATCCTTAAATAAGGAGGGCCAGAAAAATCCACAATGCAAAATCCTCATAGCTGTCCTCTGACCGTTGAAATGGCCCCCATACAGCGAAGAGTGACATTGCTCCAGGATTTCCTTTGCTTCATCACCTGAAACACACCTACGAATAATACCATCAGAGCATTGCTTATACATAAATGGTTCATCCCAATAGAAAAATTTCGCATCATGCTTAAACTTTTTCACCTGCCTCCAATCCATGTCAATAGGAGTGACACCCTTTACTAAAAAATTGGCAATATCAACATACCAAGGGATATCCTTGACTACCTTTACCTCAACAGCAAAGAGTTGTTCATCTGGAAAAGAATCTGAAATGGCAGATTGCTTCAGCAAAGATGATGCTGGATCAAGACGAGACAAATGATCTGCAATGACATTTTCTGATCCCTTCTCGTCCTTTATCTCCAAGTCGAATTCCTGCAATAACAACACCCAACGAATCAACCTAGGCTTTGCATCTTTCTTAGCCATTAAGTACCTTATTGCTGCATGATCTGTGAAAACCGTGACTTTGGATCCAACCAAGTATGGCTGGAACTTCTCAAAAGCAAACACAACCGCCAACAACTCCTTTTAAGTAGTTGTGTAGTTGACTTGTGCCTCATTTAAAACCCTTGCATAGTAAATAGGATGAAAAAATTTGCCCTGCTTTTGCCCCAGCATGGCACCTACTACAACATCACTTGCATCACACATTACCTCAAATGGTAACCTCCAATTAGGTGCACAACGAATGGGTGTTGAGATTAAAGCAGCCTTTAAAGTCTCAAAAGCCTTCCTACAATCTGAATTAAAGTAAAAAACATAATCAGTGCACAATAAGTTACAAAGAGGTTTACTAATTTTTGAAAAATCCTTTATGAACCTTCTATAAAATCCAGCATGGCCCAAAAAACTCCGAATTCCTTTCACTGAACTCGGTGGTTCTAATCTCTCAATAACCTCTATTTTTGCTCGATCAACTTCTAGACCTTTCTTTGAAATCTTATGACCTAACAGTATGCCCTCTTTCACCATGAAGTGACATTTCTCCCAATTAAGAACTAGATGGGTATCCTCACATCTCTTTAACACTTTACCTAAATTATCCAAATTTTTTTGAAAAGACCCTCCAAAAACTAAAAAATCGTCTATAAATACCTCAACAGTGGACTCAATCATATCAGAAAAAATTGCTAGCATACACCTCTGAAATGTTGCTGGAGCATTGCAAAGGCCAAAAGGCATTGCAAAGGCCAAAAGGCATTCGCCTAAAAGCAAACGTTCCATAAGGGCAGGTGAAAGTGGTTTTTTCCTGATCCTCAGGAGCAATGGTAATCTGGTTATACCCAGAATAACCATCTAAGAAACAGTAGTAGGCCTGACCAGCCAATCTATCCAACATTTGGTCAATAAATGGCAGAGGGAAATGGTCCTTACGGGTAGCTTTGTTAAGCCTCCTGTAATCCATACAAACCCTCCAGCCAGTCACAGTCCTGGTTAGGATCAACTCATTGTCTTTATTAGACACCACTGTGACACCTCCTTTCTTAGGAACACATTGGACAGGGCTTACCCAATTGCTATCTGCAATTGGATAAATAATCCTAGCATCCAACCATTTAATCACCTCCTTCTTAACAACCTCTTTCATTGTAGGGCTAAGCCTTCTCTGTTGCTCAATACTCCTAAAGGATTCCTCATCTAGAGTGATTTTATGCATACAGAAAGAAGGGCTAATTCCCTGAATGTTAGCCAATGTCCAACCTATTGTTTTGCGATATTGCTGTAGCAACTTTATTAAGGCCTCTTCATCCTTCGACATTAAATCTGATGCAACAATAATGGGCAACGTCTCACCCTCCCCAAGATACACATACTTTAGATTATCCGGCAAGGGCTTCAAATCTAAAGTGGGTGCCTCAATCAGGGATGACTTAATAGGAGGAGCATTCCTTTCATCCAAATCTAAAGACTCAAAAACATCCTCACACCTAGACACTTCTTTTTCATTTTTTCTTTCTAAAGAACAAACTTCTAAATCCTCTATACTAACCTCTCCATGATCTTCCAAATGTTTACTTGTCAAATCCTGCATTGTTGTCTCAACAATCGTGTTCTCTAGAATCCTAATGAAAGAACAATCTTCCACTTCGTCTGGATACTTCATGGCCTTAAACACATTAAATTTCACTTCCTCATTGTAAACCCTCATTGTTAATTCCCCTTTTTGAACATCTATCAATGCCCTACCAGTAGCCAAAAATGGACGACCAAGAATAATTGAGACATCTTTATCTGCCTCATAATCTAAGATAATAAAATCAACAGGAAATATGAATTTATCTACCTTCACTAAGACATCCTCAATTTTACCCTCAAGATATGTGATAGACCTATCAGCTAATTGAAGTGTGACTGTGGTAGGCCTAGCTTCACTAATACCTAACTTCCGATAGACCGAAAGAGGCATAAGGTTAATGCTTGCACCTAAATCACAAAGTGCTCTACCTAACTCTTTTCCACCTATTGACATAGGAATAGTAAATGATCCTGGATCCTTAGCCTTGGTTGGTAGCCCATTCTTAAGAATAGCACTACATTCCTCAGTAAGAGATACATTTTCAAACTCACCTAACCTCTTCTTTTTAGTTAAAATATCCTTAAGAAATTTAGCATAATTAGGCATTTGCTCTATATCTTCTACTAAAGGGATATTTATATGCAATTGCTTAAGAATCTCTAAAAGCTTCTTAAATTGACCATCCTGATTCTTAGGCCTTTGCCTTTGTGGAAAAGGTAGAGGTGGTACATAAGGTGGGGGCAGCACATAAGGTGGTTCCACATCTGGAACAGAACCAGATGCTCCAGCATCATTATTGCTGCCTCCAGCACCTTTACCAGACTCCAACTCTTTCTCAACAACAACATTTTTATCACAATTCTTTTCTAAATCCTGGGGTTTAGTAGGCTCTTTTCTTTCTTCTAGTGGCTTACCACTCCTTAGAGTCACTACCTTTACCTGCTCCTTACCTTCCCTTATAGGGTGCTTAGTATGGGAAGGAAGTTTCCCTTGAGGCCTCGCCTTTAGCTCATTAGTTAGTTGTCCCACTTGCAATTCCAGGGCTCTCATTAAAGCTTGATTACTTTGAATTGCTGCATCTGTACGAGCCATATATTCTTTCATTATTGCCTCAAGAGAACTCTCTGAATTTTACTGGGGCAAAGCCTGCTTATTTTGCTGGGGTAATACCTGCGCTTTAGTAAATCTCGACTGATTCACCTTTTGCTGTGCTTGCACATTACTTCCTTGTCCTTCCCATGAGAAGTTGGGGTGGTTGCGCCAACCTGGATTATAAAAGTTAGAATAAAGGTTATTCCTCTGATTACCTACAAAAAACACAGAAGCTGGATTACTGGGGCAAAACTCGTAGTTGTGCTCTTCACCACAATAGACACATGCTTCCTCAACTTGGTTCACCACTGCAGCAGGCTCCACAGCTGGCGGCTGTTGATGGCTAACCACTGTCACATTTTTAAGAGTGTTAGCTAACATTGCAATATTAGCCTGTTGCCTTGTGCAAAGTGATTCTAAATATGCAAGAAATCTTCACAATTAGCTAAAAAACGTGCAAGTATACACACCATGGCAGCAAGTGATAAGTATTTTTATATCGTTCTCCACAGGGATTGATGCAACGAAACTCACTAGTCTTAAGCCTATTTTCAATGAAATTCAATGTAACCAAGGACCAAATATTAATTAATATTTAATATGCACTAATGTAAATAAAGTTGAGTGAATTTAAAGAGACTTTGAAGTAAGTAAAGCAAGAAAAACGGCTGAATGCAGAGGAGAAGTAAGGCTCGGATTAGGGATGCTCTGTATTGTTTCCAGAGATTGCTATAGCGAAAACTGTTTTAATTCATCTCACCCAGATTTTCAACGAGAATTTTCCAATTCTCCAAAGATTAAGGCGACTAAACTCCCATTTAACCCCTTATTTTTAGCTCAATCTGATTTTTGCCTTAGGGGGTGATTTATCCCTAAATACCCACTCATTTTCATGATCATAAAAGACTAAGGTAAAGTAAAGTAATCGGCTACTAAATGTTTTCCCAAACACCCAATAACAATGCTAGAAAATGGATGGCCAATCGAAATTCTAGCTTAAACAATGAAGAACACTTTACTTTAAGATGAAAATAGCACAGTTCAACTACAAACAACCCCTCGTTACAATATAAGCTCCCTAATCCTCACCTAAAGAGGATTAGTTCATGTTTAAAGAGAAGATAAGTTCAATACAGCAGAAAATGCTCATACTCAACATACTTTTCAACTTCTTACACAACTAATATCAATGGGAAGATAAAAGAGAAGAAGAAAAGGTTAAGGAAGAAGCTCCTAAGCTCAAATCCAGCTTTCCCAAGCTGAATAAGGACTCCACGGCAGCTCCCTTCCTCTTTTCCTTTGTTTTTGCTCTGAAAATTAGCTCCCCAACCGTAACTCTCCCTTCTCCAGCTTCCTTTTCCAAATTAGGGTCACTTTCTTTAAATACCCAGCCTCAAACGTGGGATTTAGGGCTGATTAGACAAGCCAAGCCCACATGGAATACCCACTAAAAGATGAGAATAACTTTTTACACCAGTTGGGAATGACACCTCATTTAATGAAGCCTTCCACATTGAAAACAACTCCAGCCACCAATCTGCCTCTGCCAGCTCATGCTATAGCATTATCTGCACAAAATAAAACTCCAGGTAAGCTTAGCTACGCAATTAGCGTGAAAATAATGCCCCAAAGCTCCTAATCAGCATTCTTACTAATTAACATTAAATTCAACTAATTCCAACTCAAATAATAAATTCTTAAAGCAAAATTAAGCCTTAAAGCCCCAAAATCATGGCCAATAACTCTTATTTCTAAGAGTTATCATAGCCCTAATGGTGGACACACCATCAACTTCTAACACACTCTTAACTTTCTTATTTGAGCCTCTAACATCTGACCACTAACAACTATTGGTTGATATTCTTTCTAAAATTTCATGGGCTTCATTAAAAGTTTTTGCCAAAAGGGCCTCTCCAGCCGAAGCATCAACCATACCTTGGGTTGCTCCATTTAACCCATTGTAAAATGTTTCCATTTGGATACAATGAGGTAAACCATGGTGGGGTCACTTTCGCAAAAGCTCCTTAAACCTCTCCCAAGCCTCACTAAAAGTCTCATCTTCAAGTTGCCTAAACCCTACTATTTCACTCCTTAATTTGGCATTCCTAGTTGGTGGAAAATACTTACTAAGAAACTTTTCCGCTAACTCATTCCATGTCCTAATTGATCCTGGAGCAAAAGAATTTAACCATGCCTTTGCTCCGTCTCTAAGAGAATACGAGAACAAAGTTAATCTAAGGGCATCTATAGACACTCCTTGAATTACAAATAAATCACTAACTCCTAGAAAAGACTTAAGGTGTAAATGAGAGTCTTCAGATGACAAACCATGGAATTGACCCACGGTTTGCAACATCTGAAACATTACCGGTTTCATTTGAAAATTTGCTGCCTCAATTTTAGGACGTGCAATTCCTGGATTCAACTCATCAAACATTGGAAAAGCATACGCTCGAATGGCTCTGGCCCTATCATTCGCTACCAAGATAGGATTCTCAGCCTAATTATTTTGCTATCCATTTTGCTCCAGCGGCGGGTTTGGCTGCAGCACACGATTCTGGGGGTCAAGTGGATCTTCTGGAACTTGCGGGAGACGTGACACGTTAGCCATTGGATTTTGGTTTCTACACTGCTCTCACCTTCTTCTCCTGAATGTCCTCTCAATTTCTGGATCAAGCTCGAACCTTACCCCAGGCGGATCGCTCATGCACCAAACTCACACCTGCAAAAACAAAAGAAACAATCAAAAAGTTATAGCACCAAACCACTAAAACACATACACAAAACAAATCAGATAAAAAACTTATTCAAGTCCCCGACAACGGTGCCAAAAACTTGTTGGGTTTCCAGAGTGGGTAAAAATATAGTAAAAAGATACTTCTAGAACACTGTGCAAGCATACACAATCCGCAGCAAGAAATAAGTATTTATCGAATCCAGGGTCTGAATAGTTCTCACTTTATCTATCTTGTATAACTCTTTAATGGTTTCGAAAGTGGTTAAAATGATTGATTTTGAAATAATGCTGAAGCAAAAGAAATGACAGAACATAAAGTAAACAAATAAAGCAGACAGATTAGAAACAGGCTTTGGTCAAGATTTAGTAATTGTTTTAAAAGATGCTCTAGCAATATTATTGATTAGGAAAAACTCTTGCAGTCTTGCAACGAGTGCCAATACCGCAAATGCACGGGCCACAAGTAATATAAAACAGAAATATTCCGAGTATCGAATCCACAGGGAGGTGAAGCGATAATTAAGCAAAAACAGATAATTCTTGAACAATAATGGTACTTGGGAGAAATAATATTTAAGGACCAAATCATGAAACAAAAAATGAATTTAAAAATTAAAGCGATTAAGGAAATCAAATTGATCAATCAAGAAATCAAAATATGGAGAAAGAGTTTTGAGTGAGAAGCGGGGTCTTGAAAATCAATTAACAGTTAAATAATTATTACAATTATCCTATCTCTTTGCCCAACTAATTATAATCCTAGAATCTCCGTTAATCACATAGGATCTCCTGTCGGTTTCCCCTAATTATAATTAATCCATTTTAACAACCTAAGTGTCCTTAGCGCCATTAAAATTCGTTAATTATTACGCTCTGATTCATTTTAGGAATCTAAGTTTAATCAACTAATCCCGTTGTCACTACGGACAATTAAACTAGTTGCATGGATTATGATCTATCCTAATTTCTCTCCATCGAGTTTCCATTAAGAATCGGATCAATATACAATTGGCCAGATTGCATACATCATTACGACCATCCATACAAATAATTAGTAAAAGAGGGCAAGAGAAAGGCAATTATAATAACATTTAACTATATATTTTCATTTCAATACCCCAAATTGGGGTTTAGCTATACACGGCTATAATATCCACAAGATATACAAGAGAAAGCATAAATTTGAGCAAAATAAAAGGAAAGGAAATGACCGTCGAAGACCTCGTCGCTAGCGCTTGGAGTCCCTCCGAGCACGCCTTGAGCCTCCTAGAGTACTCCCAAAAGCTCCCCAAAATTTTCCCATTACTAACTCTTAAAAAGGCTAGAAAGCCTTGAGAGAATGCTAAAAAAGAGCTAAGGAAGGAAAGGAATGAAAGGAATGAGAATTAATTGATGAGAAAAATGGGCACCAAGGGAGGCTATTTATAGGTCCAGAATAGTGACAGCGTCGCGATGCTATGACGTCACCCAACTTGTTCACCAAGAAATGGGACAGCATCGCGACGCTGTCCCCACAGTGTTTCGACACTGTGCGATTTCCAGACCTAAGGGTGCAGATTTTGGCTTGATTCTTGGGCCAACTCAATTGTTTTTGGATCTTTTCTTCATGGTTGACTTCTTGGGCTCCCCCTTTGACCCATGGATGGATATTTGGGTTGGATTACTCATTTTTTGGCCTTTTTCCACCAAAATCCATAAAATGCTCATAAAGACAAAATAGCAAATTATTTTAGATTTCTGCAATAAAAACACAATTAAAGCGCTCAAAAGCTTAATAATTTAGGTCTAAAATAGCAACATTTCTGCCAGCTATCACACCCCCAAACTTAAGCTTTTGCTAGTCCCGAGCAAAATAAATTCGAAAGATGCATGAAATAGAATCACTCAAGCCTCAATGATTTAGGAACTTTTAAGCTAAAATGGAAAACATGCAAGTGGAATAAGCAAGCACCGCATACTCATGAAGAAACCTTAAAAGAGTTTGAACTTAAGATTAATGAATAGCATGCTCAAGACTTTTCTGATGATTCTTTTACTAACCTAGATTAGTCTTATGGCTTTCTCCATTTGTTTTCCCCCTACACTGGCTAAGAGTCCCTAATAGGTCGGAGTTCTACTATCATGCAAAAAAAAAGAAACTAGGACGCCTGGTATTTTTTTTTTCTTTTTCATGGGGGAGCTAAACTCACAAATATTTTTCATTTTCTTTTTCTTTTGCTTCTCCCCCAAACTTGCATTTTAATATCTAATGGTACTAGCTTTCACACTATGATGCGGGGACCCTTAACTCGAATTTTATTCTCTGGTTGGCCTAACTGATCACACCGTAGGTAGCTCTTTTTACCCCTAGTCTTTTTTTTTTGTGCAAGCAAAAATTTTCTTTTTCAACGGATTTTTCTTTTTCTCTCTTTTCTTTTTGTTGCTTTTTTCTCTCAACAAGCATAACATTTTTTTTTTCTACCTAGTTCTTAAAACAATCAAGCATGAACTCCTAGTGTTAGAAACTAAGCTTATCGGGGTGACAACAAACTTTAAAAATCATAATAAAAATCTAGATTTTCAAAGATGTCATAAGATAAGTCTATTGCATGCTTTAGACATTAAAACTATGTATAAAAAAAATTTTAAAATTTCAGAATTTCTGCTATGCTCCCAGGTTCCACAACATATAAACCATTTTCTCCCAAAACTTCTAAAATCACATTCTCGGCTATCATGGCTATCTACTCATGCATACAACAAAATTTAAATATGCTCAACACAGCGAAAGCCTCCCCCCCAAACTTAAACTAAACATTGTCCCCAATGTTTATAAATAATAAAGCATAAAGAGGGATACTGAGACTTCCTTGGGTTAGGTGCAATTCATCCTCTTCCTTTGGATCCAGAAAATGGGATTCTTGGAGCTTTGGGACTTGCTAAGGTGATCCTGCAAAACAAAATTGGATCACGAAGCAAGGAAAATTATTTACCGCAAAAATTACCTAAACTTTAAATCCTTGGGTTGCCTCCTGTTGGGTTTCCAGAGTGAGTAAAAATAAGATATAAAAAGACTCTAGAACTCTGTGCAAGTATACACAGTCCGCAGCAAGTAATAAGTATTTATTGAATCCAAGGTCTAAACTAGCTTTCACTTTATCTATTTTGTTTAGTTTTTCAATGGTTTCAAAAGTGATTGGTTTTGATATAATGCTGAAGCAAAAGAAATGACAGAACAGAAAGTAAACAAATAGGCAGACAGATTAGAAACAGGCGCTGGTCAGGATTTAGTAATTGTTTTAAAAGATGCTCTAGCAATATTATTGATCATGCACAACTCTCGCAGTATTATTAGCGGATTCCTCCCGGAACTCCGAAGTTTTTAGAATGTGTTTCAACTCCAATGAAGCACTACCGATCAAGGACTAGGCAACTTGCTATCCCTAGCTCAGTCACTGGCGTTCACCAATACACAATGATCTAGTGTGATTAACCGCCACACACTCCCTAAATCATCCCTGAAACTAGAGAGAGGTATTCATACCGGTTGGCCAGGCGGGCAAAAAATAGAAATGAACACAACAATTAATCAAGATGCATAGAATCAATATTTATTGCGTAGAAATTAAGCACATCAATTACGTGCTCCCTAACCAACGCCTAAAGTTACTTAGTTCATAAAGTGCATAGAGACACACATTACAATCTGAGTAATCATATCCATAGATACAAAATTAAGCAAGAAAATACTAATTCCCTTTGTTGACTCCGTAAGCTATGGTCTTCATGATATCTCTAATCTTCCTTCTCTATTCGGCTCCCAAAGGTGGAAGTAAACTTTCCAAGAGTGGAATGTTCCTCCCAAGGATGGAATTTCCTTCCCCAAAAAGGAATGCATTTGACTTGGGCGGCTATCTCCTTTTATAGAGTGATAGGAGGCTTGAATTAGGTTGACCTAGACACGTGGATGGCTCTCCTTGCTCCTTTATCTCGAGAATAGCTTAACAGAATTCAGTTCATTAAATTGGCTAACGAACTGTGACGTGGCAGTTTTTGCTCCCAACTTTGCTCCAGCACAGATTTTGCTCCCTCAAGTCGCTCAGCAATATATTCTGCACAAAATAACTTCCAAAGCATCCATTCTTCCAAATGGGTTAGAACATATAATATCTATCTAAAAGCAACCCTATTTATCACAAAAGACACACAAATCAATATAGAAATAAGGTCTAAATAACTCCCTTTTGGAGAGTTATCACCTCCCAAGCAGCGCTTTCTTTAACGTCTTTAGCTAGACGAGGCTCGGCACGATCACGGAGGCTCGAAATGAAAATTTTCATCGTCGTCCGGGCCTTGAAGAAAATCTCGCACCAAATTACAAACTACAAAAAGGGGAGAAAAAAAACTTTCCCCTGGCCCGTCATCACTAAAGAGATTGTTATAATAACATTTCAAAAAATATGTAACAGCATCAAATCTCTTTTCTAAGTCTCTATTTTCAAAACAGTTATTCTCATAGTCATCCAGTGTCATGATATCGACTGGTCTAGGATCTAAGGATGGCCTATCAACTATGCCTATCCATTTATTAGATATAATATTTAAATGTTTAGAAGATTCCTGAGACTCAAAATTAAAAAAAAGACTCAACCAAGCTATCATATGACCCATCATCAGAAGAATCAAAGAATTCAATCTCATCAGGGTCAGATTCTATACTATCAACATCATCAGGACCCGAATTAAAACTATCAACAATGTCAGGATCCGACTCTATATACTCAACAATGTCAGGATTAGACTCGATAGATTCAGCAGTATCATGATTAGACTCAAAATTTTCATCTATCAAGTAATCCTCTCCATTCAAAGCATCATCTAATGCAGGTATTTCAAGCTCATTCTCAAAATCAGGCAAATCATCTATTTCAGGCATTTCTATTTCATTCTCAAAAGCAGGCAATTCCAATTCATTTTCAAAAGCAGGCATTTCAATATCTATCGGCTCATTTTCAAACAGAGGGTCATCAAAAAATGCATAAGGATTAAAATTCCCATCATCCATAGGTGCCTCTCCTAATCCTAAGCCTAGATCATATTCTACCTCTTCCTCATCATCAATCAATAATTCTGGACCAATTGAGAAACAGGTATGCAAAGTACATACAGACTCATCCTGTCCAAAAATACTAAAAACGACATTTTCATCATCCACATTCAAGGTTAACTTACCAGTATGCATGCTAATCTCGGCCATACCTGTGGCTAAGAAAGGTCTGCATAAGATGATGGGTACCTCTTTGTCTTCTTGCATGTCAAGCACCACGAAATCTACAGGGAAGATGAATTTGTTGACCTTCACCAACACGTCCTCCACAATGCCCATCGGTTGGGTAATCGATCTATCAGCAAGCTGGAGGGTGATATCGGTGTATTTCAAACCTGTCAGACCAGTCTTCCTGTACAATGAATAGGGCATCAAATTTATACTAGCACCTAAGTCACACAAAGCCCTATCGAAAGATACTTCTCCTATAGTGCATGGAACAGTAAAACTCCCTGGGTCCTTTTGTTTAGAAGGCATCTTTCCTGACATTATGGTGCTACTGTTTTCAGACAACCTAAAAACCTCTTTCTTCAAACTTTTCTTCCTAGATAACATTTCTTTCATGAACTTCCCATAATTAGGCATATTATACAAAGATTCTCTAACAGAGCTGGAGCACTGCCAGAGTTCGTAATAAGAGTTATCTTCCAGTACAAGTGGCAGGAGTTATGTGTTCACCCTCAGGAGGCAGTAGTGCCATTAGTTTGTGAATTTTACGCTGGCCTGAGGGAGGAGAGTATTAGCATGGCGGTGGTGAGGGGGAAGATGGTCAGTTTCTCGTCAGTCGACATTAACAGAGTGTACAGGATCAAGGCACCCTTGAACCCAAGAGGGAATCACATTATCAGGAACCCTTCGGCCAAGCAAATGAAGGAAGCTCTTAAACTTGTGGCCAATAAGGGGGTTCAGTGGAAAGAATCACAGACGAAAGTGAAGTCTTTAGTGCCAAGCGACCTAAAGCCAGAATCAGCAGTTTGGCTTCACTTCATAAAAAACCGCTTGATGCCAACCACCCACGACAGCACGATTTCAGTGGATAGAGTGATACTACTCTATTGCCTTATGAAGGGGTTGGAGATCAACGTAGGGAGCATTATCAGGGATGAGATCTTAGCCTGTGGGAGAAAGAGGGCAGACAAGCTTTTCTTTGGATCACTCATCACCCAGCTCTGCCAAAGGGTGAAGATCGTTCCAAGCAAGGACGGGGAGCGTCACTTCTTCAAGCCAAGCATCGACCTGTCCTTGATAGGAAAGCTCCAGTAGAACAACATCCAGAGAAAGGATAAAGCCTCCAGATCTCAGGCTACTCCACTTGCAGGACCGAATATAGCTTCTCCATCCCAACACACTCCTTTTCTAGGGCCTTCGCCGTCATTGGAAGCCCTAGCCATTGCCTACCGCTAGCTAGATCAAATCAGGGAGAACCTGAAGACTTATTGGGTATATGCAAAGGAGAGGGATGAAGCCATTAGAGAGTTCTATCTCTCTGTCGCCTCGAGTATTGCTCCAGTCTTTCCCAATTTCCCTCAGTCGTTGCTGCCTCAAGAAAAGAAGGATTCTGATGAAGAAGAAGAAGAAAATGATGATGAAGATGATGAAAAGAAAGAGAGTTCCTCGGACGAGGAATAGAGGAGTTTTCTGACCCCTTTACTTGCTGTCTTTTTGTGAATAATACTGTTTACTGTTTTTGATGTTTGCTGTTTTTTGTTTTGTTTGTAGTTTTAACATGTTTTAAATTCTATTTTTATTGATTAGTTGCTGTTTTGATTGCTTTAATTTGTTTAGTTTGTTAATAGTTTTGATCATAGGGTAGTTTAGATAGTTTGTGGATAGCTTAGTGATAACTCTCCAAAAGGGAGTTATTTAGACCTTATTTCTATATTGATTTGTGTGTCTTATGTGCTAAATAGGGTTGCTTTAAGATATATGTTATATGTTTTAACCTATTTGGAAAAATGGATGCTTTGGAAGTTATTTTGTGCAGAATATATTGCTGAGCGACTTGAGGGAGCAAAATCTGCGCTGCAGTAAAGCAGGGAGCAAAACTGCCACGTCACAGCTCGTTAGCCAATTTAATGAACTGAAATTAGTTAAGCTATTCTCGGATTTAAGAAGCAAGGAGAGCCATCCACGTGTCTAGGTCAACCGAATTCAAGCATGTCTTCATTCCATAAAAGGGAAGAGCCGTTCAAGTCAAATTCATTCCACTATTGGGGAAGAGATCATTTCTCATTTCCATCATTGGGAGCCGAATAAAGGAGAAAGATTGGAGACCTTCAAAAGACCATCAATTGCGAAGTTTACTAAGGGAATTAGTATTTTCTTATAATATTTTGTAATTATGAATGCACTTACTCAGATTGTAACGTGTGTTACTATGCACTTTATGAACTAAGTAACTTTAGGTGTTGGTTAGGAGTCATGTAATTGTTGTGCTTAATCTCTATGCAATATACGTTGATTTGATGCATCTTGATTATTTGTTGTGCTTATTTATATTTTGTGCCCGCTTGGCCAGCCGGTATGAATATCACTTCCTAGTTTTAGGGATGATTTGGGGAGTGTGTGGTATTTAATCACACTAGATCATTGTGTATTGGTGAACGCCAGTGATTGAGCTAGGGATAGCCAGTTGCCTAGTGCTTGATCGGTAGTGCGTCATTGGAGTTGAAACACATTCTAAAAAATCCGGAGTTCCGAGAGGAATCTGCTAATAAGGCTGCAAGAGTTTTGCATAATCAATAATATTGCTAGAGCATCTTTTAAAACAATTACTAAATCCTGACCAGCGCCTGTTTCTAATCTGTCTGCTTTATTTGTTTACTTTCTGTTCCGTCATTTTTTTTTGCTTCAGCATTCTATAAAAATCAATCATTTTAACCACCTTTGAAACCATTGAAAAGTTATACAAAATAGATAAAGTGAGAGCTAATTCAGACCTTGGATTCGATAAATACTTATTAGTTGCTACAGATTGTGTATGCTTGCACAGTGTTCTAGAGTCTAATTTTCACCTTATTTTTACTCACTCTAGGATCCCAACACTTAGATTAGATAGACTTGGGCTTTTAGATCTTTTCTTGAAAAATCTGCTTGCTGTTTTTTTTTAGAGCTTAACCTATGAACTTGTTGAAAGGAAAAATCAACTTTAAGGAAAAATTGCTTTAAAAATATTTGGGAAGGAAAGCATGTTTTCAAAGGAGTTTTCTTTTAAGCCCTTGATGATGAAAACTAGAGCTTTGTTCTATCTCAAGAGTGTCACCGTCTCAACTAAATTGTTTTCTAGTCATAGGCTTTCCATTAGTCTTTTTCTTTACAAAATTTTCTTAAAGTCTAAACTTCCTCGTGTAGCCTTGATGTTTTGAGAACAAAAATCCTTATGTTAAGCCCATGTCTAAAAAACAAGCCAATGAGGACATTGTCTACCTTTATGTTTGGGGGGGGGGGTGCTTTATGCTTTACTATGTAAATATTTTTGTAAATTTGTACTACTGGGAAAGAATATGTGCTCAGTATAGTAGAAAAAAAAAGAAAAAAAAAGAGAAAAACCGAGAGTTACTCCTCCTTCCTAGGGTTTACTGAGTAACCAGGGGCATTCATGACACTCATGGTTTGCCATTGCATGAAAGGTTTACCTAGGGAAGTGAGTATCATTCCGAGCTTGTGAACTTTGCTCGTAGCTAGATATCTTTACCACAAAGTGTCGATAAGCTAGAACGAAGGTAAAGATGACAGCAAGGATGCTCTTGGGAGAAAAAGAAGTTGAATAAAAAGAGCACCAGCAGTCGAATAAGTTTGGGGGAGATAGAAAAGGTCTAGTAATTCATGTATGCTCAATTTTACCTCAAGATTGTTTTCTTAGACTACACTAGGCTCTATGAGTAGAAGTTAGGTAGTTTAAGCACATTGGTTAGGATGAATTAGAGAGAGTTTTGCTTTGAAAAGAACAATAGAAATCTTCATGCCTAGGAAACTTAGACGTTGTGACTGGCACTCGAGTAGAACCCTCTCCTGAAAGGCAAACTTTTTAGAAAACGATCTTGAAAAACATGTTTACTTGATTCCATGTCACTTGATTTGAAAGGAAAAGTTGATACTAGTACCATGATTGATTACTATACATGAACTCTAACATTTTGATTCGCAATTAATATTGAGCTCTTACATTCTGATTTTTAATTAAAAAATTGATCTCTAACATTTTGATTGGCAATTTCCTGAGGACAAGTAATGGGTTAAGTTTGGGGGTATGATAAGGGTAAAAAATATACCTATTTTACCCTTATATTTAGCTCATTTCTTGGCCAAATGTTGTATGTTGTGATCAATTTACTGTTCTCGAGCTCAAAATATGCTAAAGTTGATAAGTTAGGGTGTTGAGATTCACTTTTGTCAAATTATGCTCATTTGTGCTTAAAAAGACTTAATTTTAAGAGAAATTGACTTAGTTTGTTGCTATGCAGAAAAAACAGAGGAAAAGCTGGAATTTCCCAGAAATGCGACCGCATTTCTGGAAAGGCAAAAATGAAATGCCACCGCATTGATAACGAGCATAGCTAGCTAGTTTTCCCTAATTAATTTAGCTAGTCTTTTATAATTTATTGGCCAAAATTATGCATTTATGTGTTGTATTTGTAGGAAATATAGTTTTGAGCCAATTGGATGTTCGGGATGCGAAAAGAAGCTGAAGAATGAAAAAAGAATCAAAGTTGGAAGATTGAAGATAGGCCCATTCTCAGACCAGCGTTTCGACGCTGCTCATTGGGCGTTTCGACGCTGACATTCTATATTTGGAGTTTTCATTCTTAAAAAAAAAAAAAAAAAAATCATAGCGTCGCGACGCTCTCGCCGAATTTTCCAAATCCGCAGTATCGCGACAACGTCGTGACGCTGTCTATAGATTCTCGACGCTGTCGGCAGATTTTCTATAAATTCATCATTTTGTGCTACGGATTGGGGGAGTCCAATTGGTTAGATTTTAGCCCTAATTTCGACTAGAGACCTTTTGTTGGAGCTAAAGGCAAGGCCAAGGAGCAGGAATCAAGCGAGAAGACGTGGAGATCGTGACGGGGACGTGCGGTGTCGGCGGATTCGAGTTTTCCTTTCTCTTTCCCTTAACTCTGGTAGTAGTTTTTATGGCTTTTCTTTCAATTAGTGTTTGTAGTTTAAAGACTATGAATTGCTAGTTGTTTGTCTTAGGGATTGATGTAGTTGTTTTAGTTTGTTGGATTGATTTTGTGGTATGAATATGCATTTATTTTACCTATGCAATTATGGTTAAATGCTTTCAATTACTTGATCACTAGTTGAATGATTCGAGTGTTGAATCTTGCTCGGGAGAGGGGATTTGGCCTAAGACTTACTTTATTTAATTGCATGACTAAAGTAGAAATTCTAAGTTTGTGACGGGATTTGAAATAACTTTAGAAGTTGCTTGAAGAACTAAACCCAAAGCCTTGCATGTTAATGAACTTAGATAGGGATATCAAGTTGGTTGCATGCATGAGAATCAATTATGCTCGGGAGAGATAGTTGTGATAAAAGGTTCCTAGACTTGGTAGAATAATTGCATGCTAAATTCATCCCATTAATTAATCCTCAACCTCAACAATGAAATCAATTCCCTAAGAGTCTTTCCCTTTGAGTCTCCACCTTTATTTTATGCTTTTTGTCTTTAGATTTATCTTTATCTTTAAGTTTTGCTCCCTAAATAAAATTGGACAAGATTATTCACGGTACTTAATTTGCTAGAAAACCAATCCAGAGGATGACACTCGTTTAATCACGAAAACACTATATTATTACTTGACCCGTACTCTTGCGGTAAGCAAATTGCGCATCATGCATTTCTGGAAAAACTGAGGCCGTTCCGAATCGTCCGCTGGTCGTTGTTGACGAGTCTTCTTCGCACCTAACTGGCTGTTTTGACCCCGAAACTGATTGGGCAACCTTCCAGCACCTATTTCGCAGCTCCTCAACCATTTTCTATACTATACAAGCTCGAGATTCAAAGTCAAATTCAAGAAGAACTCATTTGGAAGACGAGGGTGGTGATAGAACCCTAGTTAACGCCTATGAGTAGGGATGCCCGAGGTCCTTCTTAGATGACTGAATTCTAACCTGAGTTAGACATCAAACCTTAGGGTTCCATTCCCACTTGTAAAAGCGAGAGAGTGGAGTGTCTTAGCGAACTCTAGAAGGATTGAGTAAATAGAAAACCCATAATATTTAGCTATCTCCTTTATTCCCAACTTGTGATACTTTTCATTATTCTGTACTATTTACATTCTTATTTCAATGAAAATGTATTCATTTGCTCTTTATCTCACCATGAGTAGCTAAATTCTGTTGAGGGGTTCAATATGATGAATTCCCTTATGGTTCAATAGCTTGAAAGTGTTTTATTTGCTTAAATTTCTGTTCAATGCATGTCATTCTTTATTGATTATCACTCTAATCTTGCTGAGTTTAACTTGATCACTTAGACTTTGCATGCTATGTGAGTTTGATCTCGAAAGGGACAGACGATATTAGTTCTCATAAAGGTGACAGGCGGTATAGGGCAAGCTGCCTAAGGCACCCTATATCGACTATAGGGTTATAGGTTGCATTCGTGAATTATCTATGTCGAAGTCGAGTCACAGAAACGTGCATAACAGTACTCGCTTAGCCTTCTAACGGTTTTTAGGAGTAACGGCCAAATAGAAGTTAAATCTGACCCAATGCATTGAATAGACTTAAGTTAAATATTGCTTGACTATGGTTATTACCTTAGGGATGAATGCATGTTGAATACCTCGTTTATTTCTTATTGTTAAATCTTTATTATTTATTTGCTTGTTTTATTTATCTTTTCAAAACCCCAATCAATAAACTTATTTTCTTTGGTTACCTTTTTCAAAAGCAATCATTTGAGCAGTTTCCTCTTCAAATCTGAATTTCCAATTTAGTCATCGTGGGATCGATACCATTGGAATACTTCTAAGGTTTTTTTTTATTACTACGTGCGACAGTGTATACTTGCACTAATGGTTAGCTGAGTTATTTTATTATCTCACATCTATTAATTCAGCCTCTGCCGCACCAGTAACCCATGGGTAAAACGGTAATTTGACCCAGCTGGTGTTAGGGACACTCGTGAAGGACTAACTAGTTGTTATTGGTTTATATCCGTGGACACAGAAAATATGTCTGCAGTGAGAAGAGTGCAATTGTGAGTCTATAGTGGAATGTAAACACAGTTAACGAATATTGATTAATTTGGTTAATGAGTTTGACCAATTAATCTCACATCGTTGGAGCTTCTGATTTGCAGATCCATTAGGTCCCACTGGTAGCTCATAAAGTAATTTGATGCAACTAAGTAATAAATGTAAATTGAAAGTGTTCAATTTACTAAGGGAAACAATATAATATATATTGATATATTATTACGAGAGAAATAAATATTTGAAGAAATTTCAAATATAAATGTGAATTTGATTCATATTAAATTTATAGGAATTTGAAAAAGTTCAAATATGAATTAATTAATTTAAGGCCTAAAATTAATTTGGGCAATTAATTAATTCAAGACCGAAAATTAAATATGTGATATTTAATTAGTGACTAATTAATTAAAGAGTTAATTAATTAAAATTAATCAATTATGGAAATAATTAATCACTTATGGAAGTGATTAATCATTTATGGAAATGATCTAATCACTTATGGAAGTAATTAGTCATTTGTGGAAAAGATTAATCAATTATGGAATTGATTGATCATGGATTGATTAAATAAAGAATTGATTAAATCTTTTATGGAAATAATTGATTTAATGTGAATATTTTATTCATGACCTTTCTCCTATAAATAGAACACTAGACCTAATGGTCTTGTAGCCATCTTGCTCTTAGACTCACAAGACAAGACCCTAGAATTCTCTCTAGCCTCCCTCTTAGAGAAAGACTCCCACAAGTCTTTTGCCTCCTAGACTTAGAGACATACCGGTGTAACCTTTGTGGTTATTGTGTCTTTGAAGAAGAAAATTCCAGCGAAGAAATCAAAAGGGGGCTGCTGCGTTTTTGTTCGTTGAAGCATCGTTGGCGAAAAATAGTCAAGTCTACAACGAAGGTTTGTAACGATTCTTTCCCGTTTCTTTAGAAAAGCATGAAAATAAAAGTAGTTTTATTTTCTAGTTATTTTCAGCATGTTTATAGTGTTTTATAGCGGCTTTAAAGCATGTTTAAAGTTTTGTTTTTCCTTTTCGTAACGGTATTTTGATATTAATTAATATACGACGCAAGGTCCTATTAATGCACTTCCGCTACGCCGGGGTTTTCATCCCCTTCATTTACAACAGGAACCAGTACCTTATTTGAAGAAAATCAAAGGAGAATCTTAAAGAATTTAAAATGTACAAATCTAGTGAATTTCAAATGGTATAAAGACATGTTCTTAGCAAGAGTCTATTACATGACAGACATCAATACACAACACTGGAAAGAAAAGTTCATAGACGGACTTCCTAGTTTTGTGTTAGAAAGAGTATATATAGCTCTCAACAAACATTATGATAATAATATAAAATGGGAAGAACTATCATTCGGACAAATAACAACCTATATCATTAATTGCGGCCTAGAAATCTGTAATGAGATAAAAGTTCAAAAGAATGAAAAATTAAGAGTGAAAGAAATGAAAGCCTTTTGCTCTCAATATGGATGTGAAAGATTAGAGGAACCAAATTCCTCTAGAAGAAAAATTATTAGAAAAAACAATAGTAGAAGATACTATAAAAACCATTACAGAAGACAATACATACAAAGACCTCCTCAAAGAAAGTACATCCCGAAGAAATATTACAAAAAGAAAAATCCAAGACAAAACACTCGTTCAAACCAAAATAGTAAATCAAAAGGTAAAAAGAAAATCTCTTGTTATAAATGTCAAAGAGAAGGACATTATGCAAATAATTGTCCAAACAAGAGAGTGAATGAACTAGATCAAGATGAAGAATATTCATCGGATTACTCATATAGCTCTGAAGACGAACTAAAAATTCAAGAGCTAGACGAAACAGACTCTGAAATATTGAGTCAAAGTGAAAGCGAATAATATGAAGGAGTCAAAACATGTGGAAAGGCATGTGAAGGACAATGTATAAATGTTCTAACTAATGAACAAGAAGTACTTTTCGAATCTATAGACCACATCAAACATGAAGAAATGAAGAAAACAGTTTTAAAAACTTTAAAAGAATCTTTAGAGTCCTCAAGCAACTATGAAGTTCAAATGAAGAAAAAAGAATTTAAATCTAGAAATCTCAAAGAAATACTTCAAAGGAAAGAATACTTTAAACCAACTTCAATTCAAGATTTACAATTTGAAATCAACAATCCCAAGAAAGAAATTCAAGAAAATAAAGACGAAATTCAACAAATAAAACATGAGATATATAATCTCAAAACAAGTAAAGAAAAACATAACTTTGATAAAGAAGGAGAAGACTTTTTGATAAATCAAGTAACAAAATCACAATACCAAAAATAGTATTCGTTGGTAACTTTAAAAATAGAAGATTTTAAAATTACTTTAAAAGCCCTAATAGATTCAGGAGCTGACCAAAATTGCATACAACAAGGGTTAATACCAAAAAAATACTTCGAGAAAACCACTGAAAAATTAAGTAGTGCAAATGGACAAAGTTTAAATATTAAGTTTAAACTTCCAAATGTTCATATCTGCAATGAAGAATTTTGTTTCATAAATTCCTTTCTCCTAGTAAAGGACCTAAAACAAGAATTAATTATAGAAACCCCATTCCTAACTCAACTATATCCAATTAAAATAACCGAAGAAGGGTTAGTTAGTCAAATTCATGGCAAAGAAATAATCTTTGAATTCATAACTCCAATCCTTCCATATGATCTTATGAAAATAAGTGAATTGAAAACAGAAGAAATCAAGAGAAAGCAGAAGCAAATTCTATTTCTTAAAGAAGAAAAAAGTTATAAAAAAATAGAAGAAAATCTAAACGATCTCTCTGTCAAATTAAAAATAAAAGAGGTAGAAAGCAAAATTGAAAAATAGATATGTTCAAATCTCCCAAATGCTTTTTGGAATAGGAAGAAACATATCGTAAATCTTCCATATATTAAAGATTTCAATGAATCAAATATTCCAACAAAGACAAGACCAATACAAATGAATGCAGAACTATTTACATTATTCTGTAAAAAAGAAATACAGGAATTAATCAACAAAGGGTTGATCAAGCCGTCCAAAAGCCCATGGTCATGTTCAGCCTTCTACGTCAACAACGCAGTCGAACAGGAGCGTGGTGTGCCAAGGTTAGTAATCAATTACAAACCCTTGAACAAGGTATTGGAAAGGATAAGATATCCAATTCCAAATAGTAGAGACATATGCATCAGATTTAGGATACGGAGGAATCCTCAAACAGTGTCTAGATAAGAACGAATCAATAATTCGATTCCACTCAGGAGTCTGGAACGATACTCAAAAGAATTATTCAACAGTAAAAAAGGAACTACTTGCAATTGTCCTTTGTGTTAAAAAATTTCAAGGTGAATTAATTAATAAAAAATTCACTATCAAAATAGATTATAGAGCTTCGAAATTTGTTTTAGAAAAAGATGTCAAAAATCTGGTTTCAAAACAAATTTTTGACAGGTGACAAGCAATTCTTTCATGTTTTGATTTTGAAGTTTTGCCTATAAAAGGCGAGCAAAACTATCTAGCGGATTATCTCTGAAGGGAGTTTCTAACTCCAAGAATCTCTCATCTCTCTCTCTAAAATTAAAAGAAAAAGAGTGAATGAGCAGTAGCAAGGCAAAAACCTCCTCTTCAAAGGACAAAAGCCCATCTTCATCTACAACACCTCCACCTATGAGTGCTGATCAATATGCTATGGATTTAGGGTTCACTCTGGTAACCCGATCTAGAGTAAGAACGGGGTGGCATACGTCCAATGTCTCCAATGGAGTCATCTACTCCACCACCAAGGCCTTCGACCAATCTAGTCCGTCCTTCTAGTGGAGTTGTTCAAATGAGACCTCCTGTCTCACCAGATTCAAGGATAGGATCATCAACCCCATCACCCTCTTCGTACTCTCAAGCGGTAACTCTAGAAAAAAGGTCTGTACCTCGTCCTGAGATAAAAACCTATTTTAAAAAATCTCTGGTTATCACCGAACCTATCATTGAACGAGAATTTCAAGGTCTCAACCTTGAAGAGACCATTTCCAATATGTATCCAATAAACTTTAACTTCGTGCTTGAAGACCTTCAAAAAACTCGAACTTTCTATGAGTGTATTCTTGTTGACACCAAGTCAGCAGAAATAACCCACATTCCAGACAAGAATGATCCATCCAAGATCGCCTATTCCAAGCTCAAAATCTTTAAAGCCTTGAATCCAACCCACTGGAATCAAGGTCTTTATACCAATAAGTCATTTTCAAAACCCTTCGTACCACAAACATACTGATATCGGGACTACATAAGGGCTTGATATAATGTCATGTGGTATTCAAACTATAACCATTCTAGGTTTATTTCATTTTGTCAAAATGCCTACAAATTTAATTTTCCTCTTTGGTTCATTCAATGGTGGAATAATTTGGAATGACGGATAATATTTTGCCGACACCCTTGCAAGAATCTTATTATTATTTTGCAAGGAACATTCAAAAGACAGCGTTTCATAATTCCATGAGATTTTGTCTATATTTTCAAATCCCGTTGATTTTTTGCTGGAATTTCTCTACCAGCAACCATCCTCAATACAAAACGATCACAAAGATCTTCAAATTCAAATGGTAGGATAAATATAATTTCCAACACGCCAACATAAAAAATATCAAAGAATGGTTTGCAGAGAACAGTTATCTTCAAGACCTTGATATCAAGAAGAATGTAGAGTTTTTAAATGACAAATCAAAACTTCTGGCAGCTCTAGCACAGACTATCTCTGATGCAGACTTCCAGTGGATCCTTTAAATGGCAGCTTCCTCAAGAAGTGAATCTCCTGCTTCTTCTGCACAAGGAGAAGACAATGAACCAGACTACGATCTGGATGATCCATATCTCGACTCACAACCTATGTGAGCTCCGAATCAATTAAAACTTTCCTGTTTCATAAAGAAACAAATGGTGTTCATAAGGGATACTTCATAAAGAAGTACTTCCATCATAATTATAAAAAAAATGTGTATATTCTCATCTTTAGAATTAATAGGTGTAAACTTTGTAAATATTCTAGTTTACACTGTAAATACGTTTCTGCCAGTCAACAATTTGAAGAACTTATCTTGAAGTAGCAGCTCAATTAAAGTATAAGGTTATGAGATCTTGAAGACGAAGATCGTTGGTAATTCTCTTAGTTTGTGAGGACCTAGTTTGGTGTTCCAGGCAGTAAGTCCTAATGATGAGGCAGTGAGTCCGTTGGTAAGCCAGTAATCAGCCTAGGGTGATCGAACGAAGGGAAGAATCAATAATTTAGCCGACAAGATATCGGATCAAAAGAAAGAGAAAAGTTGCATCTTCTCCAAAAATTGACCGCCAATCGATCTTATCTTATCCTTTTCATTTCCCACGTTTATTTTTAGTTTTCACTTTTGTAGTTTTGTCCTTTTGTATTTATTTTTGTACCTTTCACTCGTACTTTTTACTTTTTACTTATACTTTTTACTTTTTACTTTAGTTAAATGTTTTTTACCTTTGTAAAATGTTTTTTTTTACTTTTGGTCGTTTATGTAAATTGTTGGGATTCCATCCCAATAATGTAATCTTATTTTCCAACGAATTTATCAGGGGTCTTGTCGTGATGATTCGATCTTAGGGAAAAATACACTTGTGGTCCCTGAGGTTTGGGATAAGTTACACTTTGGTTCCTGAGTTTTAAAACTCAACAAAATTACCCCTGAGGTTTGGATTTCGTTACACTTTTGGTCCTTCCATCTAATTTTCTGTTAAACCCTAACAGTTAGCTGGTGTGGCCTTATTATTTTAATAAAAAAAATATTTTTTAATTTTTCTAAATAAAAATATGATAAAATAATAAAAATATTATTTATATCGTTATTTTATCCTTTTTTTTTAATTCTTTCCCCCTCTCTCTTATTCTTCTTCTTCATCCTCTTCCTCTCAACTATTCCTTCTTCTTCTTAAAATCTCCGGCGGCCGGCCGCCAACGACCACCGCTTGCCGTTGCCGACCGGCCACCGGCGACTGTTTTTTTTTCTTCTCCTTTCTTCCACTTCTTCTCTCTTATCTCATTTCCTCCATGCGACCTCTCAGAATAGATTCATGTCCATATCTTCTTGCAGCGGGGGAAGAATCAAGGAGTGCAGAGGCAGAGCAGTTCGAAGAGGACGTGTATGTGTTCTCCTACGACTCACCCTGGCTAGTTCCGGTGTAGCCTCCATGAAGGTATTATTTCGTGACCTCATGCGTCGTACTCGCCGAGTAGGTTGAATGCTCGTAGATCGGCGATGATGAATTCTCTGGTTAGAATCGGAGGTGTTGAAGGTGATCATGTGAAGCGAGCTTTAGCGGCTTTGATTCGGCCTTCTTCTCATCAGCAGCGACGCAGAGTCGATTTTAAGCCGAAGCGTAGGCGCCTCTCGATCATGTCTAAGGCCGAAGAAACATTATAATCATTCGGTATGTTGAAATTGAAAACAGCTCTGTGATTAGTAATTGCCTAATCTCTAAGTTTCAGAAGAAGGACGCAGTGGTTCCGATCTTCGACGGTTGTGCTAGGGACGGTATCAGGTTCCGAGAATCGTACGGGCCTGCATTCGAGACGGTACTATCTTTTTCTCTCCGAAGGCCGTAACAGACATTCATCACTACAGAACTCTCAAATCTCCTTTGTACAAATTAATATTTTATACAGATTGGATATGAATTTGTTTGTGTTTGTCGACAATCGGCGCTCAGACCTAAAATTGCGATTAAATCCAGCAATACATCACAATTTAATCAAACTCGCATCAACTAAAAAGGTCTATAACCTCACTAATCGGACCAGATGTAGATTTAAGGTTTGGAAAATCCTCCATTAGCAGTTTTCCCTCTGTTGCGTGCTCTGTGTTCGTGCATTCTATTATCCTCGCCGTTTGGTTGGACGGTTTCTGTCGATTCATTTCACTTTCTTTGTCGTGGGTGGAGAGAGAGTTGTCGATAAGCATTACAGTCGATAAACATTACAGCAGAGAAGGAAGAAGAGAAAGTGAAGAGAAAATGATATATCTCTTTTGATTTTTGGCAAGTCTTTTTTTTTTAAAAAAATGGATTGGGGTGAAAATGAGAAAAGGAAGAAGAAGAAAAGATGAGAGAGAAAAAAAACCGGAAGAAGGTTGAAGATGAAGAAGAAAAGAAGAAGGTTGAAGAAGAAGAAGAATAAGAGAGAGAGGGAGAAAAAATAAAAGAATAATAAAAAAAATAATAATATTTTATTATTTTTATATTTTTTATTTAAAAATGATTTTTTTATTAAAATAATAGTGCCACGTCAGCAACCCGTTAGGAATTAACGATAAAATGGATGGTAGGGACCAAATTGCTCCTTATCTCAAACCTCAAGGGTAATTTTGTTGAGTTTGAAAACTCAGGGACCAAAGTGTAACTTAACCCATATTTTTTCCTTCGATCTTATCTTTTAATGTTTTGTATTCAATTACCTTTTGAAGTCCGAGGTCTATAAAAGACTTCCAAGTTGTATTGCAAAGGCAGAGTTGGAAATTCTTCAAGCAATGTTCTCTTGTAAAGCTTGAATTTCGAACTTGCATACAAAGAAGAAGGCAAGTTCGAAATTCAAGCTTTACAAGAGAAAATCACTAGAAGAATTTCCAACTTTGCCTTTGCAATACAACTTGGAAGTCTTTTATAGACCCCAGACTTCAAAAGATAATTGAATACAGAAAATTAGATCGAATCATCAGGACAGGACCCCGAATAGATTCGTTGGAAAATAAGATTACATTATTGGGATGGAATCCCAACAATTTACATAAACGACAAAAAGTAAAAAGCATTATACAAAGGTAAAAAACATTGAACTAAAGTAAAAAGTAAAAAGTACGGGTGAAAGGTACACAAATAAATAGAAAAGGACAAAACTACAAAAGTGAAAACTAAATATAAACGTGAAAAAAAAAGATGAGATAAGATTGATTGTCGATCAATTTTTTTTGGAGAAGATGCAACCTTTTCTCTTTCTTTTGATCTGATATCTCGTCGGCTAAATTATTGATTCTTCCCTTCGTTCGATCACCCTAGGCTGATTACTGGCTTACCAACGGACTCACTACCTCATCATTAGGACTTACTGCCTGGAACACCAAACTAGGTCCTCACAAACTAGGAGAATTATCAATGATCTTCGTCTTCAAGATCTCATAATCTACTACTTTAATTGCACTGCTGCTTCAAGATAACTTCTTCAAATTGTTGACTGGCAGAAATGTATTTATAGTGTAAACTAGAATATTTACAAAGTTTACACCCATTAATCCTAAAGATGAGAATATACACGCTTTTTTTTTTACAATTATGATGGAATTACTTCTTTATGAAGCATCCCTTATGAAAACCATTCGGTTCTTTGTGAAACAAGAAATTTTTAATTGATTTGGAGCTCACATAGGTTGTGAGTCGAGATATGGATCATCCAGATCGTAGTCTGGTTCATTCTCTTCTCCTTGTGCAGAAGAAGCAGGTGATTCACTTCTCGGGGAAGCTGCCATTTGAAGAATTCTTTGGAAGTCTGCATCAGAGGTTGTTTGAACAAGAGCTGCCAGAAGTTTGGATTTGTCTTTTAGGAATTCTGCATTCCTTTTGATGTTAATGTCTTGGAGATAGTCGTTTTGTGTGAACCATTCTTTTATTTGTTTGAAGGTGGCGTGCTGAAAATTATATTTATCCCACCATTTGATTTTTAAGATCTTTCTAATCGTTTTGTATAGAGGATGGTTGCTGGTAGAGAAATTCCAGCAAAAAATCCACGGGATTTGAAAGTATAGACATAATCTCATGGAATTAGGAAATGCTGTCTTTTGAATGTTCCTTGAAAAATGATAATAAGATTCTTGTAAGGGTGTCGGCAAAATATAATCTGTCATTCTGAATGTATTCCACCATTGAATGAACCAAAGAGGAAAATTAAATTTGTAGGCATTTTGACAAAATGAAATAAACCTAGAATGGTTATAGTTTGAATACCACATGACATTATACCAGGCCTTTATGTAGTCCCAATATGAGTATGTTTGTGGTACGAAGGGTTTTGAAAAGGATTTATCGGTATAAAGACCTTGATTCCAGTGGGTTGGATTCAAGGCTTGAAAGATTTTGAGCTTGGAATAGACGATCTTGGATGGATCGTTCTTGTCTGGAATGTGGGTTATTTCTTCTGACTTGGTGTCAACAAGAATACAGTCATAGAAAGTTCGAGTTTTTTGAAGGTCTTCAGGCACGAAGTTAAATCCTATTGGATACATATTGGAAATGGTCTCTTCAAGGTTGAGACCTTGAAATTCTTGTTCAATGATAGGTTCGGTGATAACCAGAGATTTTTGAAAATAGGTTTTTATCTCAGGACGAGGTACAGACCTTTTTTCTGGAGTTACCGCTTGAGAGTACGAAGAGGGTGACAGGGTTGATGATCCTATCCTTGAATCTGGTGAGACAGGAGGTCTCATTTGAACAACTCCGCTAGAAGGACGGACTAGATTGGTCGAAGGCTTTGGTGGTGGAGTAGATGACTCCATTGGAGACATTGGACGTTTGCCACCCGTTCTTGCTCTAGATCCGGTTATCGGAGTGAACCCTAAATCCATAGCATATTGATCAGCACTCATAGGAGGAGGTGCTGTAGATGAAGATGGACTTTTGCCCTTTGATGAAGAGGCTTTTGCCTTGCTGCTCATTCACTCTTTTTCTTTTAATTTTAGAGAGAAAGAGAGGAGAGAGTCTTGGAGTTAGAAACTCCCTTCAGAGATAATCCGCTAGATAGTTTTGCTCGCCTTTTATAGGCAAAACATCAAAATCAAAACATGAAAGAATTGCTTGCCACCTGGCAAAAATTTGTTTTGAAACCAAAATTTTGATATCTTTTTCTAAAACGAATTTCGACGCTCTAGAATCTGTTTTGATAGTGAATTTTTTATTAATTAATTCACCTTGAAATTTTTTAACACAAAGGACAATTGCAAGTAGTTCCTTTTTTACTGTTGAATAATTCTTTTTAGTATCGTTCCAGACTCCTGAGTGGAATCGGATTATTGATTCGTTCTTATCTAGACACTGTTTGAGGATTCCTTCATATCCTAAATCTGATGCATCTGTCTCTACTATTAAACTAGTTTTAGGATTGATTAGACTCAAACAAGGAATTGATTTGACTAAAGCTTTTATTATTTGTACAACTTTAGTATGCTTTTCTGACCATGACTCTGGATTTTTTCCAAGCCTTTGAAAAAGTGGTTTGCAAATGGGTCTGAGGTTTTGGATGAAATCAGACACATAGTTTAAACAACCCAAAAACCTTTGCAGTTGGGTTTTATCTGTTATTTGATCTGGAAAGTTTGTAGCAAAATTTATGGACCTTTGAATGGGTTTTATAAGGCCCATATGGATGTCAAAGCCCAAAAATATGATTTTGGTTATGAATAATTTGACTTTTGCTAATGACACCACCAAACCATTTTTTGTTTGATAATGTTTATAAAAGTATTGAGATGTTTGAAATGTTGATTGATGCTTGATGAGAAAACTAAAACATCGTTAATATAAACTATTGTAAAGTTTTGAAGATCATTGAAAATATCATTCATTATTTTTTGAAATTCAGAAGGGGCATTCTTTAGCCCAAAAAGCATTACATTCCATTCGTATTCTCTGAATGGTACATTAAAAGCAGTTTTGTATTTGTCTTCTTCGGAAATTTGAATTTGCCAAAATCTGGATTTCATATCAAATTTTGAAAATATTTTTGCATTGGAAATTCTTTTGAGTAAATCTTGTTTATTTGGAATTGGATATCTTATCCTTTCCAATACCTTGTTCAAGGGTTTGTAATTGATTACTAACCTTGGCACACCACGCTCCTGTTCGGCTGCGTTGTTGACGTAGAAGGCTGCACATGACCATGGGCTTTTGGACGGCTTGATCAACCCTTTGTTGATTAATTCCTGTATTTCTTTTTTACAAAATAATGTAAATAGTTTTGCATCCATTTGTATTGGTCTTGCCTTTGTTGGAATATTTGATTCATTGAAATCTTTAATATATGGAAGATTTTCTATATGTTTCTTCCTATTCCAGAAAGCAATTGGCAGATTTGAACATATCTCTTTTTTAATTTGTTCTCTATTTCTTTTATTTTTAATTTGATTGAGGGATCGTTGAGATTTTCTTCTATTCTTTTATAACATTCTTTCTTCTTTAAGAAATAGAATTTGCTTCGATTTATGTTATTATCATAATGTTTGTTGAGAGCTATATATACTCTTTCTGACACAAAACTGGGAAGTTCGTCTATGAACTTTTCTTTCCAGTGTTGTGTATTGATGTCTGTCATGTAATAGACTCTTGCTAAAAACATGTCTTTATACCATTTGAAATTCCCTAGATTTGTACATTTTAAATTCTTTAAGATTTTTCTTTGATTTTCTTCAAATAAGGTACTGGTTCCAGTAGTAAAATGATAGGAAAATATTGCATAGACCAGTGTTTCTACTGCATCTTCTATTTTCTCTTCTACTTCTACTTTTCGAGTAGTAGAGGTTGATGCGTCGCTTGTATTTATGTTTGTAGTTTCTACTTTGATCTCTTTGGTCTTTTTAACCTTAGTTTTATGTTCTTTTATGTTGGCCTTTGATGTAGGGGTTAAAGCTTCCCACCAGGCTTTGAGCGTACCTGAGAATCCGTTTATTATCATTTTTGCTGATGCATGATTTGTATGATCACAAGATTCATAAGCAACTGTCGCTATTAGCATTTCGTTTAGCATGTTTGTAATTTGTTTATCAGACATTCCATCTATATTCCAAACATATATGGAATTGCCACCATACTGAGTGTTTCTAAAAAATTATAATTTTGTTCATAATTTAAATTTGGCATAGTAGGTCTACGGTACCAGTTTAAATTATCATTTGGATTGGTTGTGTTATAATTTATGATTCAGTTTAATCATTGAGATTCTTCTGTTTGAAGGGTCAAAAATTGTTCTATTATTGAATCTACGTCACTGTCATTAAGGACATTTATTTGCTTGGAGGTGTCTCCTCCTAAGTTTAAGGCTTTTAACCTTTTATCAATTTCATCCATAATTTGAGTTTTTGGTGTTTTTAGTTTAACCTTTTCTAGAGGGCTAAACAATGGTTTTGCTATTGGTTTTGGAGGATCTATTAATTCCTCTAACTTATACACTATTTCTGTTATTGAAGTTAACATTCTATTTGAATAATCATTTTGGACTTGTATACTTCTAATTTATTTATTTGTTAGAGGCTTATTTTCTTCTGCCTCTTTAATTAATTGAAAGGGTTTAACTATAATTTTCTCATTGTAGAAACTATAGAATTCGACGTCTTCCATTGGAGGAAAATCGCTTTGAATTTCTCCTCTCCTTATTGTTTTCCATTTTCCTTTTTTTTTATGGTACAAATATGAGAATACTCTTCTCTTTGATTGAACCATCTGAAAAATGATATATGCTCTTGGAGTTTTTCTAGAGTTTTAAAATATTATTCCTTAAAGCTTTTTCTTTGTTCTTCCGTGTATGATTTAAAGAAGCATTTTCTGTCTTCTTTATTTTCTTGAGCTATAAATTCCTTTTGCAGGGCTTGTTTGTCTATTTTGAATTCATTTTCTGAAATTATGACATTCAATTGACTTCTAAATATTTGTTTCTATAAGCATGATTTTACCCTTTGGGGATTGAACCAATGCTTTTGGTTCCATTGAAGATGTTAATGTTTTATACATAATTTTGTATAAAAGTGTCATCTTTTTAACACCTTCTTCAAAGTTTAATCCTTGTCCTGTAATATCAAGACTTAAGGTTTTGAGGATATGAGGGTCATCTAGAGCCACCATAAAATTGGGATAGCAGGTGAAATATACCAGTTCATCTGCTAAATTTGATTCTATTATTCCTAATAGAGAATTAGTAAAATCTTTATGACGTTTGTCTCTAAGGATTGCTAGGACAGGAGTATCTACTCCCGTTCTGAACATTGGTCTAAGAGCAACTTGAACTACTCCTATATGTGGGAATTGAAATTCTTTCCTATGTTTTAGGATGACATCTTTTGGGATAATTGAATAGAATCAATGTTTCCAGATACAAGAATTTTTCTTTCAACAATTTTTATACATTGTTGTTCTCTAAAATTGAATGTATTATGGATATAAATTGTTTTGATGTCAAGCTTGGGTAGTCCCCATCTTTGAAGGTCATTTTCTATCTTTGCTATATGCAAAGCTTCATTTGAAATTTCTCCAGAACTTGAAGAGGCCATATGTTGGTCCTCTACCTCATTTTGAGTTAGTTCTTTTGAAGAAAGATTTTTAAATAGTATCTTTCTTAGGAGAGACATTGTTTTAGTTATTGAAAATCATTTAACTAGATTTTATTCAAATAATTTTCAATCTAATAAAACTATCTTTCTAAAAATAGATTATCAGAAGATTTTTACCTTTGATCACTGTTCCAGCAAGAAGGCAAGGTAGGCTTACCAATTGTTTTAGGCGCTTCAACGCGTCTTGCGACCTGGAACACCAACCACAACAGTCCTTCGCAGCAGTCCATCTCATTGATTGAGCATAACAATATTCCAACGATATGATCTTTTGAAAGATGGCTTATTGGATTGTAAACGATTTGAATATCACCTAAATTGAATTATATTCTTTAACTCTCAATCTCTCTTCCTCCCCGGAAGAGAATTTGAAATCAACAATTTAAATTGAAGATAATTGAATTGTATTGGCTCTGATACCAATTGCTCGATGCACTAGAGATTGCTAGTCGCAAAGAGAATTAGGATCGCTAGCTAATACAAAGAAGATGGAAAGAAAGAAATTCAAGCTTTACAAGGGAAAGATAGCTTGAAGAATTTCCAACTTTGCCTTTGCAATACAACCTGGAAGTCTTTTATAGACCCCGGACTTCAAAAACTAATTGAATACTGAAAATTAAAAGATAAGATCGAATCATTAGGACTGGACCCCTGATAGATTTGTTGGAAGATAAGATTACATTATTGGGATGGAATCCCAACTATTTACAAAACGACAAAAAGTAAAAAACATTTTACAAGAGTAAAATACATTTAACGAAAGAAAAAAAATACAAAAGGTATAGGTAAAAGGTACAAGTTAAAACTATAAAGATACAAATATCATAAATGTAAAGGGACAAGAGTGGAAGACTAAAAATAAACGTGGGAAATGAAAAAGATAAGATAAGATTGATTGCCGGTCAAATTTTGGAGAAGATGCAGTTTTTTCTCTTTCTTTTGATTTGATATCTTGTCGGCTAAATTATTGATTCTTCCCTTCGTTTGATCACCCTAGGCTGATTACTGGCTTACCAATGGACTCACTGCCTCATCATTAGGACTTACTACCTGGAACACCAAACTAGGTCCTCACAAACTAGGAGAATAACCAATGATCTTCGTTTTCAAGATCTCATAATCCTTTACTTTAATTGCTCTGTTGCTTCAAAATAACTTCTTCAAATTGTTGACTTGAAATGTATTTACAGTGTAAACTGGAATATTTACAAAGTTTACACCTATTAATTCTAAAGATGAGGATATACACGTTTTTTTTTAAATTTATAATTATGATGGAAGTACTTCTTTATGAATCATCCCTTATGAACACCATTTGTTTCTTTGTGAAACATGAAATTTTAATTGATTCGGAGCTCACATAGGATCGCTGATACACCATTTGGCTTTCATACCAATTGCTCGATGCGCTAAAGATTGCTAGTCGCAAAGAGAATTAGGATCACTTATACAAAGAAGAAGGCAAGTTCGAAATTCAAGCTTTACAAGAGAAGATTTCCAACAATTTACATAAAAGACAAAAAGTAAAAAAATTAAAAGATAAGATTTCCAACTCTGCCTTGAACGATTTCCAACTCTGCCTTTGCAAAACAACTTGGAAGTCTTTTATAGACCACCAACTTCAAAAACTAATTGAATACAAAAAAATTAAAAGATAAGATCGAATCATTAGGACAAGACCCCTGATAGATTCGTTAGAAGATAAGATTACATTATAGGGATGAAATCCCAACAATTTACATAAAAGACAAAAAGTAGAAAACATTTTACAATAGTAAAAAACATTTAACTAAAGTAAAAAGTAAAAGGTATGGGTGAAAGGTACAAAAATAAATACAAAAGGACAACACTACAAAAGTGAAAACTAAATATAAACGTGAAAAAAAAACAAAGATTGATTGGCGGTCAATTTTTTTTTGGAGAAGATGCAGCTTTTTCTCTTTCTTAATTTATTTTTTCTTTCTTTTTTTGTTTTGAAAAAAAAAAACCAAAATTATCTATTTGCTTTTTTTCAATCATTCTTTTACCTTTCTGATTAGTTTTGATTTGCAATTTCTAGTTAGAATTTTAATCTTGTTTATAATTTATAATTGGCTTTTAATTTGACCTTCATATTTAAATTTTAATTTGAAATTTTAAGTCAATTTCAATTTGATTCTTTTTTTTTTTTTTTTTTTTGCATGAATTTCAATTTTGCCTTTAAAATTAGATTTTAATTTAACATTGTCCAAACGAATTTTAATTTGGAAAGCCCATACCAATTTCAAATTGGATTTCAATTTGGAAAGCTCATATGAATTTCAAATTGGATTTTAATTTGGAATGACCAAATGAATTTCAAATTGGATTTCAACTTTGTTTTAAATTAGATTTTAATTGGATTTTTCAAATGAATTTCAAAATATTTTACTTTAGCATTTCCAAATGAATTTCTATTTGAATTTGATTTAAAAATTTTAAAAAATATATATTCTTTTTTCTATTGAATGGTGTCATTCCAGTCATAATTATTAATTAACATTTTATTTTAAAAACATGAAATAATAGACATGAAACAACAACAAATTCATATACAGTTTATGACAGAGTTGATATAATATAATTTCTCAAATTCTTGAGGTGGAAAAATTTTCTTTTAATTGAAAGAAAATTTCATCATTATAATAATGATTGGGCGTAACCCCACTCACCATAGCCATTTGTCGTTTGATTATTTTTTTTTCTTCAAAATAAAGGACCATTTTATGATATAATATAAAAGGATAATTTTAAAATAAAAGGTGGTAACCATTTTTGGAACGAGTGTTGTAGCTAATACCTTCCCTACACTCAATCGACTACCGAGCCTAATTTATGGTTTCTAGGACTATATTTATCTTCTAATTGGTAACCAATCACAATTGGTGACGATTCCAAACCTCTTATCTTGAAAGAGTCCCTTAGGGAAGGACGTCGGCCGCTTTACATTGCGATGACGTTGCGTCAAACAAATTTCAGCCTTAACTTGAAGAGTGTCAAATCAGTTCTTGAACTTTCAATTTTGTGTTTAATAAGTCCCTGGACTTCAAAAAATGTGTAATAAGTGTCTAAATTCGATTTTATGTCTAATAATAAGTTTCTAAACTTCTAATTTTGTGTTTAATAAGTCATTGACTTGTTCAACATTTTTTAAAATTCATGAATTTATTGAACTTATTGAAGTTTATTGTTCTATTAGACACGAAATTCAATTTTATGCCTAATATGTATGTTAAATTTTTTTTAAAAAAATGTTGAATATGTCGAAGACTTCTTAGACATGGAATTGGAAGTTTAGGCCCCGTTCGATAACCATTTGGTTTTTGAAAATTATGCTTGTTTTCTCCTAAATTCCATACCATGACTTTCATCTTTGTTAAGGATCCATTTGAATTCCTAGCCAAATTCTAAAAACAAAAACAAGTTTTTGAAAACTACTTTTTTTTTTTTTGTTTTCAAAATTAGACTTGGTTTTTGAAAACAAGGAAGAAGGTTGATACTAAAACAAAGAAACTTATAAGTGAAAGTAGGTGTATATAAGCTTAATTTTCAAAAACCAAAAACCAAAAATGAAATGATTATCAAACGGGGCCTTAGGAGCCTATTTGACATTTTTAAAGTTGAGAGACCTATTAACACAAAAATGAAAGTTTAAGAGTCTATTAGATACAAACATGAAAGTTGATGGACTAAATTTGTAATTTAATCTAACAAATATATAATATTATAACTTCTGTAATAATTTATTCTTTTAAGTTTAGTATTTTCATTAATGATTTTTTTGGATCGTTTACTTATAAATTACTTTTATGAAATTTTAGGTTAAGTCCCCTTTTAACAAAAAATTTGGATTTGCCACTGTGTTCGGGTTGACGGTTTCGGCTTGAAGATAATGAAAACAGGTTAAATTTGGTCGGTTTCGGGTTTTGAAATGATTAGATCGGTTATAGACCGAACCAACCGATTAATATATATATATATATATTATCAACTAATACGATAACTAATAAACTTAAGTGGCTCGTGCCGTAAAAACGACATTCTATTAAATGCAAGTGCGCGAGTTTCGATTCTTGCCAAAGGTCAATAAATTAGACCCGACCTGTGACCTCAGCCCAGACCCGCGCTTCAACTAAACGGTTCATTGTTTACGGAACCGAACCAAACCGTCGGTTTCATGGTCGGTTCGACATGGTTTTCATATAAATCTGGTTCGGTGGTTGTTTTCAATGTTCCCTCCACCGAATGCCGACCTGTTTGCACCCCTACTTACAAACATTCTAAATATATGCAACTTTTCAATCTTCTCTTTTTCTCTACTTTCTCATATTTCTCTTCTTTGTTCTCTTAAGAGCAATTGGTCAAAAGAGAGCTGTTCTTTGTTGTGGAACTTTGAACTCAACTTTTTAGTATAGAGTGGTTTATGCTATACAACATTTCATATTACTAATTAGTATTTTGGAGAGGAAGATAGACCATAGAAGACCTGTTGCAGCGATGATTAATAAAAAAATATACATCATAGAGGGTTTGAATATATCTTCTTAAAGAGAATGAAATGCGCTCATGGATCAACCTAATTTATTAAGTCTTGTTTGAAACCAAGTTTTGAAAAATAAAAAATGTAGGCCTCATTTGATAAAACTAAAAAAATTAGTTTTCAGAAACTTTTTTTTTTTTTTTTTGAAATTTGGCTAGAAATTCAAATGTGTCCTTGACAAAGATGAAAACCATGGTAAGAAAATTGGGAGAAAACAAGCTTAATTTTCAGAGAAACCAAACCCAAAAACCAAATGGTTACCAAACAAGGTCGTAATTTTCAAAAGCTTGTTTTTGTCTTTGGAATTTGCTAAGAATTCAAATGTGTCTTTAATTAAGATGAAAACAATTGTAAGGAAATTGAGAGAAAACTAGCATAATTTTCAAAAACAAAAAAGCAAATGGTTATCAAATGGCGTTTAAGGTTTTGTTTCTCAATATTTAACTCAATTTTATTTTATTTATTTTATTTTTTTTTTTTGTAATTCCCAACAATGCATGGAGGCAATAACATGATATTCATGGGACAACCGCCTGGACCCTACTACATTTGGTTGCCAAGGAAACTCGTAGGATATTAAATATCCTAGGTAGGTGGCCACTATGGATTGAACCCATTACTTCTAAGCCCTTTATTTTTTCTATGGCCCTTGTTGACCATTAGGGCCAACCCATGATGGTTAAATTTCTACTATAAAATTAGCACATCATATACTTTGGCATCTTATCATCTAGGGGTATTTATGGTTCAGTTCGGTCCGATTTTGACCGAAACCGACGACCGAACCGAACCCTTCGATTATTGCATGATCTAAACTGACAGAATCAAGATTTTTTCAGTTTTCAGTTAAAAACCGAACCAGTCGGCTTCGGTTCTGAAGGAGTGTGAACGCTCTAGCGGAAGCGATTTGGATCGATTGCACTTTAATTTCGTTAATTTTACAATTGAAAACATGCTTATAAAATAACTGAAAACAGAGACAGAACAATACCAACCTTTGGAGCTCGAATTCTCCTTCTCCATTGAATGTTTCTAAGCTCGATCAAGTCGTGGACGACTACCGTGATCTTCCCCGCTATCCTCCGGCCTTAGAACAAGTTGTGGGACTCTCTATGTGATGAATTTTAGGGAGAGAAGTATGAAACTCACTGGTTTGAGATGTTATTTCTTATCAATTTTGAGAGCATAGTTTCAGCCATTTTTCCAACCCTTTCTTTTAGCTTTCCTTTCTTCATTTATAGAAGAAGAATTAGCCATCCAACTCAAGGATTAATACCAGCAAAAAACATTAAGAAGAAGCCACAAAAGGTGATGTAAAATGACTCATGAATTGATTGTGGGGCTTGGTGTCAATATGAGGTATTTTACCTCTTCATTTAATTTAATTAAAAATTAGAAAAACATCAATAATTAAATTAATTTTAAATCAATCTAATGTTTAATTAATTAAAATAATTTAATATCAAATATTAAATTGAACATTTTACACCAATCCCGATCACTCGAACATGAATCCCTATTCACGTGCATAGTATTTAAGGCATATTTAAATATTTCCAAACTCTCTCAACATATAATTTAAACCATAATTAAACTATTACATTAATTATATCGCATATAATTTAATGGTAACTCCCTAATTCGAATTTGTACGTTTCAAATTCTCTCATCACTGTGTTCTAAGGTTTATTCCGTATGAGTTAGCAAGGGGACCTAATAGACCTACAGATCATGGGCTCCAACGATCCGAGATTAACCAGCTAAACTCTTTTAACCCAATTAACCAACATTTGTCAACTATCGAGACACTCCACTATAGTCCGATAGTTGAACTCCCCTCATTGTAGATATATTTCTTGTTGGGTTTTATGCCCTAAAACTCGTAGATAGTAAATGAAACAAATTAATCGATCTCAATAAAGTGTTATTTGAGTAATTCAGTAATTTGGTTATTGAATAATCGAGTTTGCATTAATAAACCCTAAATCCAATAAACTAAGATCCAAGGTTGTTTAAATGAAACTTGGACTAGTATGTGGGGACATACGGGGATCAGTGTCCAAGTAACAACCTAAATGGTCTATAGTATAGGGATAAGGCTGGGTACCTTATCCTGGTGACACTATGTGATACGACCCACCTTGTATTCGATACAGATGCAATGATCCAAAGCATCCATGTAGGAGACAGGCGGGTGGGGGTATCCTATGCAATGAGTTTGCATAAGACCGGACCGCGAAATAGTAACCACTAGATGTAACGCCGTTAACTAGTTTAGGTTTCTATGTCAATAGGATGACTTACTGCTTGGTCTATATCCGTGGACACAGAAATATTCTATAGTGAGAAGAGTGCAGCTGTGGATCTTTAGTGGAGTGACCCACAGTTAATGAATGTTGACTAAACTTGGTCAATGAGTTTGGCCAATTAGTCTCGTATCGTTGGAGCTTCTGATCTGTAGGTCTATTAGGTCCCACTGGTAGCTCGTAAAGAGACTTGAGGCAATTAAGTATAAATTGTAAATTGAAAGTGTTCAATTTATTTGGGGAATCGTATAATGTATATTGATGCATTATAATATAAAGTTTATGAAACTTTATAATATACTTTTTGAATTAATTAATTCTTGAGAGAAAGTATTTGAAAGAGTTCAAATAAATATAATATGAATTGGATTCATATTAATTTTAATTTTAATAAAATCCCTAAGATTAAATATATGATATTTAATTGGGTAAATTAATTAATTATGGAATTAATTAATTATTTATTAAAATTAGAGACCTTTTCCTATTAGGAAAGAAAATATTTGAAAGAGTTCAAATAAATTTAATATGAATTGGATTCATATTAATTTTAATTTTAATAAAATCCCTAAGATTAAATATATGATATTTAATTGGGAAATTAATTAATTATGGAATTAATTAATTATTTATTAAAATTAGAGACTTTTTCCTATTAGGAAAAGGTCTCCCTTTTCCTATTAGGAAAAAGTTCTTGGCCTTTACTATATATAGGACCCCTGGGGTGGGGTGAAAGGCATCCCATTCATTCTCCTACTCTCAAGAGAATTCTCCCAAAGGCTCCCACAAGTCTCCAGCCTCTAGAAGTCTCAGAGTCATACCGGTGTAGCTATAGTGGTGGTGTTCGCACTAGTTCGTGATTAATTCACAAGCAGTTGGTGAATTTAATCTGAGTCGTCAACGAGAGTAAGTAATTTGTTACTTTATAAATTAGATTTAGATCTATTATTTTTGTATGCTTAGCCTTAATATATATTTAGAATAGTTCTAATATTATTGCCAATGTATTGGTATTTTAGATTAAACAAAATTAATTACGAATCGATCCCAATCACGCTTCCGCTTTACGGAATTACGGAATTCCAATTCTTCAATTGGTATCAGAGCCGATCGTAGATCTAATTTTGTTTCTCTAAAATTTGCATTGGCTATTGGTGGGATTGATTAATACATAATGTATGTATGATTTGCATTGAACTGTTTAGGTTAATTTTATGGCCATAGATTTTACTGTTTTTATGTGATTTGATCATGTAAGGGCCCGGTGTTTCAGGTATTTTATGTAAAATCGAGTCCTATGTAAGTCCGGGTCTAGAATAGGTTTTTATGAGATAAAAATCGGAGAAATTGCGACGCTGTCACGATTATAGCACGCGCTAGAAATTCGCAACATGACGGTTCAAGGCTGTTGGGCGGTCCGATTCACGCGGTCTGGCTGGGCTGGGACCAATTTGTTCCGGTTCAGCTAGAATTTAGCTCGATTCGTGATTTTTCGTAGCTGGTTCGAAGTGGTTCGGGTTGGTTCGGGCGGTCTAGACCAGTATTTGGAGCTGCAGAAGGACTTTAAGGATAGAATATAGCTATAATTATTGTAATTTATGCTTTATTTTATCCTAGGGGCCAAAATTAACCAGTTCAATTGCTATTTATTTGCTTTATGGATATCATATAGCTTAAATTCCCACCATAGGTTAAGCATGTTTCATGCATATTTATGTTATAAATGTTATAATATATGATAATTGTGCATGAATTTATATTTCAGGAGTTATTTAGTATAATTGTTATATTAAATATATAAAATTGGAAAAGCATGATGCATGACATTAATTAGATAAATATAATTGTTATATTTTATTAATGTAGCATGCATACTTAGCATTATTTTCATGAGAATTAATATAATTAGTTATATTATGAATGAAAATAATAAATATAAATCAATGCTTGTTTTTATGTATGATTTAATATAAAATGTTATATTAATTAAATGAAAATGGAATAGCATTGAGCATGACATTAATTATATTAATATAAGAGTTATATTATATTAATGTCAAATTTCATGTAATTTAATTTCATGGATGTTTAATTAATATAATCGATATTAATTAAATGAAATTAAAATTGCATGTAGCATGACACCACCTTAGATTAATATAATCGTTATATTATCGTTATCGGCGTCATAATAATATGGTGTTTAATAATTAGAATATGATTGTTATTTTTCCAACACCATAGAAGCATGTTATAGGGCTAATCATTAAATTTTTATAATAAGTTATAAAATTGATTAGAAACCGTCAACCTATAACAAAGACTTGCATGCAAACATAGGACCTTAGGTTAAAATGAATTAATTTTAAAATGTTTAAAATTAATTAGACCTAAGCTCATTATAATTCTAATAGGATTAGAATTATTTTCTTACTTAGAATTAAAAATAGTTTTAATTGACTAAGTAGGAAAAACATTACTATGATTATAAGGGAACTCCACCGGTTAAGTTCTGTCTAAGGCTGGGGGTACTTAAGATGACGGTTTACGGAACACCTCCTACCTGGGAACTAACCCGGAATAACGGAGTTGAATTAATCATAGTTAAATGTTAGCATACAATATCACTAGGTTTATTAAAAGAGTTTAATTCACCTAGATCTTTAGAGTAAAGAGTTTACTTTACTATGGTTATAAGGGAACTCTCCCGATGAAGTTTGTCTAAGGCTGGAGGTACTTAAGATGACGGTTTACGGAACACCTGCTACCTGGGAACTGACTCGGAACTTGAGTTGAATTAACCATAGTTATGTTAGCATGCAATATCACTAGGTCAATTAAAAGAGTTGAATTCACCTAGATCTTTAGAGTAAAGATTTATCATAACTATTGGTTATAAGGGAACTCTACCGGTAAAGTTCTGTCTAAGGCTGGAGGTACTTAAGATGACGGTTTACGGAACACCTGCTACCTGGGAACTGAGCCGGAACTTGAGTTGAATTAACTATAGTTATATTAGCATGCAATGTCTCTAGGTAATTAAAAGTGTTTAATCCACCTAGACATTAGAGAAAAGACCTATATATATAAAAGTTATATACAGGCATAGACTTAGATAGATTCACTTAGCCGGAATTTACCTAAGTAATAGACCCTATAATTATAAAAATACTTAGTGGGAGGAAATATATCAAAACAAGATTTTCATAAATCAAGTTTTGCTCTCACGTCCTCAAAAGTTCACAACGTGAGGTTCATGCTTGGCCTCGAGTCACCCTGGGAGTGACCCCCTACGGATGGTGTTTGCATGGATCAATATCAAGGTGAATGAGGGAGTATTTTATAGTAAGTGGGAGCAGGAACGTGTCAACGTATCCTACGGTCTCCTCCATTAGGTTGCACCATGAGATCCCAATGATCTGCCTGCGAGTCGCCCTAGGAGCGATCACCCTACGGAGGGCTTAATCATGGGAGTCGGAACAACGCAAACTCCAGAAATGGATAGGGTTTCTTAGGTCCATTTCCAACTTTGACTTTCCCTACGGTAGCATTATTGGGGCCGACCTCTGAAATCTGAAAAATGGAGGGTCACACTTACGGGAAATTGTTAAGGTGTTAATAATTTCCTGACCGAAAAAACGGTAGCTAAGAACTATTGGAATATGAGTTATTCCGGGAATAGGGATTGGCTGAGATTGTCTCAATTCAGAGGAGGAGTAGCTGACTACCCTACGGTAGCTGTTGTTCTAAACCTCTGAAGTATCGTTGCAAAATGAATGTTTATTCTATGGGTTGATCATTACTTTTGCTGAATTGATTGGATTAAAATAATAATATTATTTTGTGTAATGGGTTAATGCAACAATACTTATTAAGTTAATTTGTTTGTTCTATCAGCAATGAAACGTTCTCTGTATGCCTCTAATAACGCCAATTACAAAACTGGTATTTCTAATACAACTAAGAAAATGAACTTAAACACTAAATGCGTGGAATTGGTCTTAACTGAGGACGGTCCTCAAGCCCATATGTCAAATTTATCCGAAATTGTTCATGATGAATATGACATAGACTGCTTAGCGCATCTCAATGAAAATAAATTTTATTTATTGATCATTGCAACGTGTATAGTGGAAAATGATGACACAGCCTGGATCCTAGATTCAGGTGCCACTCATCACGTATGCTCTTCCTTTGAGGGAATGAGCTCCTGGCAACAGTTGGATGCTGGGGAAATGACTCTCAGAGTTGGGACTGGGGAGCTCATTTCAGCTAAAGCAGTGGGAGATATTAAAATGTTCTTCTCAAGGGAACGTTATATGTTATTAGATAACGTATATATAGTTCCCAGAATAAAAAGAAATTTGATTTCTATTTCTTGTTTGCTAGAACAAGGGTATTCAGTTTCCTTTTCTGTGAATGAAGCTTTCATTACTAAAAGGGGTGCTGATATATGTTCTGCAAAAATGGAGAACAATTTGTATGTCTTAAGACCCATAGAGTCTAGGGCTATTTTGAACAATGAAATGTTTAAAACAGCTGAGACTCAACCAAAAAGGCAAAAAGTTTCTCAAAGTACCTATCTTTGGCACTTGAGACTTGGCCACATAAATCTCAATAGGATTGGGAGATTGGTTAAGAACGGACTTCTAAGCCAGTTAGAAGATGGTACTTTACCTCCATGTGAGTCATGTCTCGAAGGTAAGATGACCAAACGACCTTTTACTGGAAAAGGTTATCGTGCCAAGGAGCCCTTAGAACTCGTACATACGGATCTCTGTGGTCCAATGAATGTAAGAGCTCGAGGAGGGTATGAATATTTCATCTCTTTCATAGATGATTATTCAAGGTATGGTTATTTATACCTAATGAGTCATAAGTCTGAAGCCCTTGAAAAGTTCAAGGAGTACAGGACTGAAGTTGAGAACTTGTTAGGTAAGACCATTAAAACACTTCGATCTGATCGAGGTGGAGAGTATTTGGACTTAAAATTCCAAAACTATTTGATAGAACATGGAATATCGTCCCATCTCTCAGCACCAGGTACACCTCAACAGAATGGTGTATCTGAAAGGAGAAACAGAACCTTGTTAGACATGGTTCGATCTATTATGAGCTATGCTCAGTTGCCTAGTTCTTTTTGGGGTTATGCAGTAGAGACTGCAGTTTATATTTTGAACGTTGTTCCCTCAAAGAGTGTTTCTGAAACACCATTTGAGCTTTGGAAAGGACGTAAAGCTAGTTTACGTCATTTCAGAATTTGGGGCTGCCCTGCACATGTGTTAGTAGCAAACCCAAAGAAATTTGATTCACGTTCAAAATTATGCCTATTCGTAGGCTACCCAAAAGAAACAAGAGGTGGATACTTCTTTGATCCAAAAGAAAATAAAGTGTTTGTATCGACAAATGCTACTTTCTTGGAAGAAGACCACGTTAAAGAACACATACCACGCAGTAAAATTGTGTTAAGTGAACTTTCTGGTAAAGCTACAAATAAATCAACAAGAGTTGTTGATGAGGCTGGACCTTCAACAAGAGTTGTTGATGAGCCCAATTCAGAGGCTGGACCTTCAACAAGAGTTATTGATGAGCCCAGTACATCTGGTCAAGCCCATCCTTCTCAAGAGTTGAGAATGCCTCGACGTAGTGGGAGGGTTGTTATTCAACCTGAACGCTATCTGGGTTTAGCAGAAACTCCAACTGTCATACCTGATGATGGGGTTAAGGATCCATTGACCTTTAGACAGGCAATGAATGATGTGGACTATGACCAGTGGGTCAAAGCTATGGACCTAGAGATGGAGTCTATGTACTTCAATCAAGTCTGGGATCTTGTAGACCTACCTGAAGGGGTTAAACCCATAGGGTGCAAATGGACCTACAAGAGAAAACGAGACGCAGCTGGGAAAGTACAGACTTTCAAAGCTTGACTTGTGGCAAAGGGTTATACCCACAAGGAGGGGGTGGACTATGAGGAAACCTTCTCCCCAGTTGCCATGTTAAAGTCGATAAGAATTCTCTTGTCCATTGCCACCTTTTATGATTATATGAGATTTGGCAAATGGACCTCAAGACTGCCTTTCTGAATGGCAATCTTGATGAGAACATCTTTATGTCTCAACCAGAGGGGTTCGTTGCTCAAGGTCAAGAGCAAAAAGTTTGCAAGCTTAGACGATCCATTTATGGGTTGAAGCAAGCTTCCAGATCTTGGAATATAAAGTTTGACACTGCTGTCAAATCTTATGGCTTTGACCAGAACGTTGATGAGTCTTGTGTTTACAAAAGGATTATCAACAGTTCAGTAGCTTTTCTGGTGTTGTATGTAGATGATATTCTTCTCATTGGAAATGATGTAGAATATCTAGCTGACATTAAAAAATGGCTATCGACTGAGTTCCAAATGAAAGATTTGGGTGAAGCTCAGTATGTTCTAGGGATTCAAATTATCAGGAATCGTAAGAACAGAACGTTAGCCCTGTCTCAAGCATCATATATAGACAAGATGTTGTCTAGATATAAGATGCAGAATTCCAAGAGGGGTTTACTACCCTTCAGGCATGGAGTTCATTTGTCTAAGGAACAGTGTCCTAAGACACCTCAAGAAATTGAGGATATGAGACACATCCCTTATGCTTCAGCTGTGGGCAGTCTTATGTACGCCATGTTGTGTACTAGGCCTGACATTTGCTATGCAGTTGGGATAGTCAGCAGGTACCAGTCCAATCTTGGGTTAGACCACTGGATTGCAGTTAAAAACATCCTCAAGTATCTTCGGAGAACGAGGGGCTATCAGCTTGTGTATGGCTCTAAGGATTTGATCCTTACAGGATACACAGACTCTGACTTTCAGACTGATAAGGATTCTAGGAAATCCACATCAGGGTCAGTATTTACCCTCAATGGGGGAGCTGTAGTCTGGCGTAGCATCAAGCAAGGATGCATTGTAGACTCCACCATGGAGGCCGAATATGTCGCTGCTTGTGAAGCAGCTAAGGAGGCTGTATGGCTACGGAAGTTCTTGATGGATTTGGAAGTTGTTCCAAATATGAACTTGCCAATCACCCTTTACTGTGATAATAGTGGTGCAGTGGCAAATTCTAAAGAACCTCGCAATCATAAAAGAGGCAAGCACATAGAGCGCAAATATCATCTCATCAGAGAGATCGTGCAACGAGGGGACGTGATCGTCACGAAGGTAGCCTCTGAGCACAATATTGCTGATCCATTTACAAAGGCTCTCACGGCTGAAGTGTTCGAGGGTCATCTAGAGGGTCTAAGTCTGCGAGATATGTACATAGAATAATCTAGGGCAAGTGGGAGAAGTGCAATGGGTATTGTGAATGCCCTAGTTTATTGTATTTATCTGTATTTGTACTTTTCATGTATTATACAGTATTAATACAAACTACTATTCCTACTTCAGTGATTATTCATTCAATTTTGATTGTTGATGTACATTGCCCACTAGAGTTTTAGTTCAAGTGGGAGTTGTTGGGTTTTATGCCCTAAAACTCGTAGATAGTAAATGAAACAAATTAATCGATCTCAATAAAGTGTTATTTGAGTAATTCAGTAATTTGGTTATTGAATAATCGAGTTTGCATTAATAAACCCTAAATCCAATAAACTAAGATCCAAGGTTGTTTAAATGAAACTTGGACTAGTATGTGGGGACATACGGGGATCAGTGTCCAAGTAACAACCTAAATGGTCTATAGTATAGGGATAAGGCTGGGTACCTTATCCTGGTGACACTATGTGATACGACCCACCTTGTATTCGATACAGATGCAATGATCCAAAGCATCCATGTAGGAGACATGCGGGTGGGGGTATCCTATGCAATGAGTTTGCATAAGACCGGACCGCGAAATAGTAACCACTAGATGTAACGCCGTTAACTAGTTTAGGTTTCTATTTCAATAGGATGACTTACTGCTTGGTCGATATCCGTGGACACAAAAATATTCTATAGTGAGAAGAGTGCAGCTGTGGGTCTTTAGTGAAGTGACCCACAGTTAACGAATGTTGACTAAACTTGGTCAATGAGTTTGGCCAATTAGTCTCGTATCGTTGGAGCTTCTGATCTGTAGGTCCATTAGGTCTCACTGGTAGCTCGTAAAGAGACTTGAGACAATTAAGTATAAATTGTAAATTGAAAGTGTTCAATTTATTTGGGGAATCGTATAATGTATATTGATGCATTATAATATAAAGTTTATGAAACTTTATAATATAATTTTTGAATTAATTAATTCTTGAGAGAAAGTATTTGAAAGAGTTCAAATAAATTTAATATGAATTGGATTCATATTTATTTTAATTTTAATAAAATCCCTAAGATTAAATATATGATATTTAATTGGGTAAATTAATTAATTATGGAATTAATTAATTATTTATTAAAATTAGAGACCTTTTCCTATTAGGAAAGAAAATATTTGAAAGAGTTCAAATAAATTTAATATGAATTGGATTCATATTAATTTTAATTTTAATAAAATCCCTAAGATTAAATATATGATATTTAATTGGGAAATTAATTAATTATGGAATTAATTAATTATTTATTAAAATTAGAGACTTTTTCCTATTAGGAAAAAGGTCTTGGCCTTTACTATATATAGGACCCCTGGGGTGGGGTGAAAGGCATCCCATTCATTCTCCTACTCTCAAGAGAATTCTCCCAAAGGCTCCCACAAGTCTCCAGCCTCTAGAAGTCTCAGAGTCATACCGGTGTAGCCATAGTGGTGGTGTTCGCACTAGTTCGTGATTAATTCACAAGCAGTTGGTGAATTTAATCTGAGTCGTCAACGAGAGTAAGTAATTTGTTACTTTATAAATTAGATTTAGATCTATTATTTTTGTATGCTTAGCCTTAATATATATTTAGAATAGTTCTAATATTATTGTCAATTTATTGGTATTTTAGATTAAACAAAATTAATTACGAATCGGTCCCAATCACGCTTCCGCTTTACGGAATTACGGAATTCCAATCCTTCATTTCTGTCCACCCGATATAACCATAATCAGTAAGTTGACCCTTCACAGGTTGTTTGTACCTACAGTTGGGTCAAATGTCCATTTTACCTCTGAAGTTACATCTTGTTCCTTAAGTCCCCACTGAGTCCCTAATGAACAATTGATTTGTGGTTCAACCACTAAATCTAAAACCTCTCGGGCCAATGAGAGGGCAGACCAGGTTCACGTCCCGAAGTCAACACTTAATGGAACAACCTCTCTACTATCCCTAAATTGGATAGGAGTGAATTCCATCTTGCAGGACTATGTCCTCAGCTATCTACCTGGTCTTATCCCCAAAATGGTAGGCATATTGAGTCGGCGATGATGAGCTACTCTCACCCATGCAGATCAAAGGATAATCCCGAATAAACAGGAGTTCATAGTTAGCTTAGGATTAAGATCGAGTTACCTAGGTCATTGCTTGAAATAGTCAGTCTTGTTAGTAAACGACGTTATAAAGCAAAAGTGATTTATTTCTCGGTCTTGGTCTTATGCAAACTCATTTGCATAGGACGCCCCCACTCGCATGTCTCTACATGAACGATTCAGGATCACATCGTTTGCACTATATACAAAGTGGGTCGCGTCACATAGTTTTCCTAGGATAAGGCACCCAGCCTTATTCCTATACTATAGACCGTTTTGGCTATTACTTGAACTTGATCCACTTTTATGTCACTACATAAAGTTCAAGTATTCATATCAGATAGCCATGGATGTTAGTTTATTGGATTTGGGTTATTTAATATGCAATTCACTTATATAATAACTTAAGTGAACAAAGACTCGATAATGACTTTATCGATCAAGTATATTGCTATTTGTTTCATTCACTATCTACGAGTTTTAGGGCACCAACCCCAACAGGTTCTATAGTGTTCTATTCGGTTTTCAAGTGATATTTCTTTTTTTTTTTTTTTGACAAAAGATAAATGAAAAAGTTGAGAGGGTTTTGATGGAGGTGTGGAGAAACTAAGAACAAAAGATTTCGATTTTGACAGCTTGTTGGGGCTACATTCGAAGACTGGGTCGATTTCGAAATGAAAGCTATGCAACATGTTGTTGATGTGAGCCACTTCTTAGTAGTAAAGAGCTGAGGGAGAGGGGGAATAACGAAAGAAGAAAGAGAGAAAGGGGGAGAATGGAAAAAGAAAGAGAGAGAGAGAGGGGGGGGGGGAAGAAGGAGAATAATGGAAGAAGAAAGACAGAGAGAAAGGGGGAAGAAGAAGAATAATGCGGCAAAAAGGGAGAGAGAAGGAGTGGGAAGGAGGAGAGAGAGGAAGAAGAATGCGGCTGGAGATGGTTTGAAAACAGAAACCCCTAAAAAAATTGGGCTTCTTGTATATTGGGCTTTTAAACTTGAGTGGTATAAATTGAAGGATTGGACTTCCGTAATTCCGTAAAGCGGAAGCGTGATTGGGACCGATTCGTAATTAATTTTGTTTAATCTAAAATACAAATACATTGGCAATAATCTTAGAACTATTCTAAATTTATATTAAGGCTAAGCATACAAAAATATTAGATCTAAATCTAATATATATAGTAACAAATTACTTACTCTCGTTAACGACTCAGATTAAATTCACCAACTGCTTGTGAAATAATCACGAGCTACTGCGAACACCACCACTATGGTTACACCGATATGACTCTGAGACTTCTAGAGGCAGGAGACTGGTGGGAGTCTAAAGGGAGCCTTCAGGGGAATTCTCTGAGAGTAGGAGAATGAATGAGATGCCTTTCACCCCACTCCAAAGGTCCTATATATAATAAAGGTCTCTAATTTTAATAAATAATTAATTAATTCCATAATTAATTAATTACCCAATTAAATATCATATATTTAATCTTAGGGATTTTATTAAAATTAAAATTAATATGAGTCAAATTCATATTAAAATTTATTTGAACTCTTTCAAATATTTTCTCTCAAGAATTAATTTTTGAAATTAATTCAAAAATTATATTATAAAGTTTCATAAACTTTATATTATAATGTATCAATATACATTATACGATTCCCCAAATAAATTGAACACTTTCAATTTACAGTTTATACTTAATTGCTTCAAGTCTCTTTACGAGCTACTAGTGGGACCTAATGGACCTACAGATCAGAAGCTCCAACGATACGAGACTAATTGACCAAACTCATTAACCAAGTTAGTCAACATTCGTTAACTGTGGGTCACTCCACTAAAGACCCACAACTGCACTCTTCTCACTGTATAATATTTCTGTGTCCACGGATATCGACCAATACAGTAAGTCAATCCTTCATGTGGTTCGTAACACCAGCTAGGTCAAATTACCGTTTTACTCCTGGGTTACTTCTGGTTCCGTAAGTACCACTGATCCCTCTAATGAACAAGTTGTTTAGGGTCCAACCACTAAACAGGAGTTCCTCTCGGACCAGGAGAGGACGACACACCTTTGTTCAAGCCCCGGAATCAGCCCTTAAGGGAACACACATCTACTTACCCCAATAGGGGAAGGAGTGAATTCCATCTTGTACTGTTATGTTCCCAGCCCCCGTTCGGTCTTGTCCCTGAAATGGTAGATTATTGAGTCGGCGAACTGGCCACTATCACCCATACAAATCTAAGGACAATCCCTCCTAAAAGGGATTCATAACAGACTCAAGATTGAGATTGAGTTACCTAGGTCATCCTATTGAAATAGAATCCTAAACTAGTTGACGGCGTTACATCTAGTGGTTACTATTTCGCGGTCCGGTCTTATGCAAACTCATTGCATAGGATACCCCCACCCGCATGTCTCCTACATGGATGCTTTGGATCATTGCATCTGTATCGAATACAAGGTGGACCGTATCACATAGTGTCACCAGGATAAGGTACCCAACATTATCCCTATACTATAGACTTTTTAGGTTGTTACTTAGACACCGATCCCCGTATGTCTCCACATACTAGTCCAAGTTTCATTTAAACAACCTTGGATCTTAGTTTATTGGATTTAGGGTTTATTAATGGAAACTCGATTATTCAATAACCAAATTACTGAATTACTCAAATAACGCTTTATTTAGATCAATTAATTTGTTTCATTTACTATCTACGAGTTTTAGGGCATAAAACCCAACATAAATAAGTGGGTAGGGCTGGTTTTTTAAGTTATTTAAAATGTTCGGTTCAGTTCGTTTTTTCTTTCGATTTTTCAAGAAGAGAAGCTGTAAATCGAATAAAAAAATTTGGTTTTTTAAAATTAGAAACTGAAAAAACCGAACATATAAAAAAATCGGACCGACCAGTCGATTTAGCTCGGCTCGTCGGTTCAGTTTGGCTTTTGCCCATTCCTAATATCATCATATGAAATAGCGATATTCTTTATTTATTGATATAAAAATTTGATTTTCTAGAAGAATTAGTGGCTATACTTGAGAGTGATTTTGGCATGGTCAAAATCAATTTCCTCTCAAATGAATATGTTCGACAAACAGATAAATGATTTTGAAAAAATCTAGAATCAATTTAAATTGATTTTTGAGGAATTAGGTGGGAGGTGATTTTGGATATGATGATGGATCGAGAATCACCTTCCAAATTTTAGTCTCAATATATTTTAGGGAGGAAATACCGAAATTACCCTTTATATTTAAAGAAGAAATTTCCAGCCCTAGCTCATTTCTCTCTCTCAACTAATGGTCATCTCTCGATTGAGACTCCGCTTCCTCACCATGGCAGCATTTTCATTCGTGATTATATTGCTTCCTTGGTTTCTCAAGTAGGTGTTATATGAGTTTTGGACTTTTAGTTTCTTCACTGATTTTGTTGTTTGTTTGTGTAATTTTGTTTCAATTTTTTGAAAATATTTATGTAATTTTGTTTTGATTTATTGAAATGACTCATCTTCCTCTCTTTCCGATTTTTTTGTGAAAGCTTCGGCTCATTGGTTGTGCTTAATATGGTATTTTTCAAATTCATCATTGGTTGTTCTTAATACTGGGCGAATTTTTTGGTAGCCTACCAGTGGAACGAAACTTCTGTTATGTGCTTGTTATGCATATGATTATTACATAAAACAAAATGATGGTATAACAAATATTAAATTTGAAAAACAAGAGAGAATCTGAGCCCAATGAATTCACGTTGTCTCCTCAATTTTACTCACTATAGTGCCTGAGTTTAATGAGTAATTGTCTCCCAAGATAGAACAGATTACCTTCTTATGGAAGCAACACCTCAATCCACAAGATCCAATGAATGTTACTTTGCAGAGCAAACCAAACTTCAATAAAAGTATATGCAGATTTGTATGGAAAACTCATGCAGAAAATTCCTTTAGAAAACTCATGCTTCCAATTTGGAGAAGAATTTATAGACTAATTCGTGGTCACTCAAATAATCATGACTCTTCTTAAGTTGGTTATCAATTTGAAAAATGTGAAAAGACTTGACCGTTGGATGAAAGAACACAACCCATAGATGTGAAAAGGTGCAACTCTTGGAAGAGTTACAACCTATGGATGCGAAAGGATGCAACTCATTGAAGAGTCACATACCATTTATTCCAACAATATCCCCCCATAAATGGTAGGTTGATCTTTTGAGGTAAAATCGTATAGATTCAAAATAAGAGTTTGGTCGTTTTCCAATGAAAAACTGTATGGGGATAAGTAGTTAAAAACTTTGAACTTTCCCTAGTGAACATCAATCGAGTTTACATGACTGATCAGTGAACTTGATGTCTTGAACTGTCAATTGGATTAGTAAACTGAGACAATCGAAACCACACAATTTTTCATCATAACAAAGTTTATGTTCTGATGATTGTGTCCATTTTGGCCTTGAACACCGCCTTGTTGGATCGGTATGACAACCCTAGAGGGGGGTGAATAGGGTTTAATTAAACTTTTTCCTAAATTGATCAATTTAAACTAATTAATACACTTTTTATAAACAAATAAAAAAATAATTTATGCAACAACTAGGATGGACAAAAAATATGAGAATTTAATTCTATCAATTTCAACAAACAAACAAGAACAAACTAAAGTATGCCCTAAATAACTTAAATTAATTGCAAAAATAAAAAGGAAAGAGTTAGAGAAGAAGACATCGTAATTTTTATAATGGTTCGGTCAAACTCGACCTACTCCACTCCCCAAGCGCCTATTGGGAATTTGAATAAAATCTTTCTGACTCTTTCCACGGATTAGAGCCCAACGGTTACACCATAGCTCCTTTTACAGGTTCAAGAACAAACTCGATCCTTTTCACGGGTTAGGATCAAACCGTTACAAATGTTGGAATCTTTGAAGAACACAATACAACTCTCAATAGAGTGGATTTACACATTTAAGCACTTAACAAATTGATCCTCACAATACAATAAAACTCTCTCTAGAATAAGATGAAAAGAAAAAAAATTGGGAGCTTGGAGAGAGCAACAATGAAAGCTTTGATTTTTGGAGGATTGTAAAAATATATAAAATTTGTTGGTGAAAAATTTGGAGAGGAAGATGGTTTATAAAGGGAGGGAAATGAGGTAAAAAAATTAAATTTAATTTGGACCATTGGATTTGTGTTAAAGAAAAATGAAGAGTGGAGATTAAAAGAAATAAAAAATAAAAATAAAATAAAGATTTTTTTTAATTATGAAAACCACCAACGGTAAAATAAAAAAGAAATAATAATAATAATAATATAATATATATGTGACTTAATGGTAAAAAATTATAATTATAATTATAATATATATATATATATATATATATATATATATATAAACTTTCCGACGGCCATGCATTTAATGCTGGTATGATTTTTTTTTAATAAAGTAACCGTTTGATACATATTAAAATTTATTAAAATAATATATATATATATATATATATAACCAAAAGACCCTTTTTTCTCCAAAAAAGAAAAAAAAACCAAAAGACCCCATGTGTCACTCTCCCATTGCTCCACTTGTTAGCTTAGGATTGGTCTATGATGCTGACTCAGCCGCCACGTCATTGCCACGGGTATTTTTCGTCTAAACTTGTTTTGGCTATAACTTCTTCATTTTAACTCCGATTTGAGTGATTCAAGAAGTGTTGGATTCGTTGTTCCGAGCTCTACGCTATGGTCACATTAAAAACTAAAAGTTTTAGTAATTAAAAATTGAGTTTGTTATCATCAAAACATTGATTAATTAATTAATTAAAATTAATTAATTTGAGATTAAGGGCCAAAAAGCCAACAATCTTCCCCTTTTTTATGATGACAAACCATACAAGAAAATAACTTATAATTCATATAAACCATAGGTAGGGCATGTGTTAAGTAATAATTTCAATATAAAGTCCAACATATCTGTTGGGTTTTATGTCCTAAAACTCGTAGATAGTGAATGTAAACAAATTGTACACTTGTTTTAATAAAATGTTATTAAGTTTCTGCAATAAAATGTTATTGTTAAATATTGCAGAATTTGACCCAAATCCAATAAACTAAGATCCAAGGTTGTTTGTATGTAACTTGAACTAGTATGTGGGGACATACGGGGATCGGTGTTCAAGTAACAACCTAAAAGGTCTATAGTATACTGGTAACACTATGTGATACGACCCGCTTTGTATTTGATACAGACGTATTGATCCAAAGCGTCCATATAGTAGACATGCGAGTGGGGGTATCCTATGCAATGAGTTTGCATAAGACCAGACTGCGAAATATTAACCGCTAGCTGTAACACCGTTAACTAGTTAGGTTTCTATTTCACTAGGATGACCTAGGCAACTTAGTCTGAATTCTGAGTGGATTATGGACTCCTGTTCACGAGGGATTGTCCTTTGATTTGTATGGGTGAGAGTGACCAGTACGCCGACTAAATAAGCCTACCATTTTGGAGACAAGACCGAGTGGGGAGCTGGGAACATAATCACACAAGATGGAATTCACTCATTCCTGACTTTTGAGGAAGTAGATGAGTGTTCCCTTAAATGGTGTCTCCGGGTCTTGAACAAAGGGTCCTACCCTCTCATTGGCCCGAGATGGGTTTTTGTTTGATGGTTGGACCACAAACAGGTTGTTCATTAGAGGAGCATTGGTACTTAAGGAGGTAGAGGTAACTCAAGGGTAAAACGGTAATTTGACTCAGCTGGAGTTACGAACACTCGTGAAGGACTAACTTGCCGTTATTGGTCGATATCCGTGGACACAGAAATATTCTGCAGTGAGAAGAGTGCAACTGTGGGTCTTTAGTGGAGTGACCCACAGTTAACGAATGTTGACTTACTTGGTTAATGAGTTTAGCCAATTAGTCTCGTATCGTTGGAGCTTCTGATCTGTAGGTCCATTAGGTCCCACTGGTAGCTCGTAAAGAGACTTGAAGCAATTAAGTATAAACTGTAAATTGAAAGTGTTCAATTTATTTGGGGAATCGTATAATGTATATTGATACATTATAATATAAAGTTTATGAAACTTTATAATATAATTTTTTAATTAATTTCAAAAATTAATTCTTGAGAGAAAATATTTGAAAGAATTCAAATAAATTTAATATGAATTGGATTCATATTAATTTTAATTTTAATAAAATTCCTAAGATTAAATATATGATATTTAATTGAGTAATTAATTAATTATGGAATTAATTATTTATTTATTAAAATTAGATATTGTTCAGATAATAGATTTAAACTTATTCATAAACCTTTTCCTATTAGGAAAAGGTTTTGGCTTTTACCTATATATAAGACCTTGGGGTGGGGCGAAAGGCATCTCATTGACTCTCCTTCTCTCAAAAATCTCTCCCAAAAGACTCCCATCAGTCTCCTACTTCAACAAGTCTTAGAGATATACCTGTAACGACCCGACTTCTTAAAAAGCCTTAAAGGAATCGTTACGACAATGCATGTTTTGGAGGCCTTTTTAAATAAAAATAATTTGAAACATAAACACTAATTTAAACAAAAACTTTAAAACAAAACTTTTATTCGGGATCCCTAATTTAAAAGTTTTAAATATTCTTAAATAATTTCTAACAATGTAAATGTACATGGCCTCTAGAAAATTTCTCAAACAAATTTACAAATCAAATAAAACAGAGTTCTTAAAGCGGAAGAAAATAAAATATGAAGTTCCTGGTTCCCTCATAGCTGCCTAACGGATTCTCATCAGTAGCCTTACACCGGCCCTTGCCTTTACCTAAAAAAAAAAATTATTTGTGAAAAGAATGAGTATTTTAAAATACTTAGTAAGTGATCCTAGTATTGAGGTTGGGTCACGCCTTAAAACCATTTTAAAAATCAACAAGAAATTTAATTTTGGTGGCTCTAAACTTTATTTTTAAACTTACTAAGGATATACATCAATTTCATGCATACCCTAGACACATCAATTTCATGTGGCTTCTATGGAGGCCGTCAATTTCACGAAACCTCGAGGTCGTCAATTTCACGAACCTCAACTTAGGTACATCAATTTCATGTCTCTAAGTCCTATCTCTGAATGTACATCAATTTCATGTACACTTATAAAACTCAAATAATTCCTTTAATAGAATTTTAAACTCATTCCTTTAATGGAATCTTAAATTCATTCCTTTAATGGAATTTTGAGAGACCACCAATCTAATATTTCAAACATCAACAAATGCAAACAATGATAATGAATTTCATGCTTTCAATAACTTTTCATAAACTCATACATAATTAAAATAACAAATTGTCATGCTCAATTTTCATGCTTTTAATAATCAAAATAAACTTCAAGAACAACTCATAAACACGAATACTCTATAAAATCAAATATTTGCACCCAATTAAAAAGGGTTCAACAATAAGTTCACTTACCTTGGCTTATAAATTCTTATTTTAAACTCCAATTTAACTCTAGCAATGTTGATCACGACTAATGCGCAATTTGCTTACCGCAAGTGTACGGGTCAAGTAATAATATAGTGTTTTCGTGATTAAACGAGTGTCGTCCTCTGGATTGGTTTTCTAGCAAATTAAGTATCGTGTATACTTTTGTCCAATTTTATTTAGGGAGCAAAACTCAATGATAAAGATAAAAGTAAAGACTAAAAGCATAAAAATAAAAGTGGAGACTCAAATGGAAAGACTCTTAGGGAATTGATTTCATTGATTAAGATTGAGGATTGATTAATAGGAATAAATTGACCGTGCAATTATTCTACAAGCCAAGGAAACTTTTATCACGATTACCTCTCCCGAGTATAATTGATTCTCATGCATATAAACTAACTTGATATCCCTATCTAAGTTCATTAACATGCAAGGCATTATTCTGTTCGGTCCTTGTTATACTTCTAGAGATATTCTAAATCCCGTCACAAACTTAGAATTTCTACTCTAGTCATGCAATTGAACAAAGCAAGTCTTAGGCCAAAACCTCTCTCCCGAGTTAGATTCAACACTTAAATCATTCAATTAGTGATCAAGTAATTGAAAGCATTACACATAAAATTGCATGCATAGAATAAGAACACATTCATACCCAAAATTCAATCCAACAATTTAAACAACTACATCAAACCCTAAGACAAACAATTAGCAATTCATAGTCTTTAAACCAGTAACACTAATTGAAAGAAAAGCCATAAAAACTACAAGAGTAAAGGGAAAGAGAAAGGAAAACTCGAATCCGCCGACACCGCACGTCCCCGTCACGATCTCCACGTCTTCTCGCTTGATTCCCGCTCCTTGGCCTTGCCTTTAGCTCCCACAAAAGGTCTCTAGTCGAAATTAGGGCTAAAATCTCACCAATTGGACTCCCCTTGGCCGTAGCATGAAAAGATGAATTTATAGAAAATCTGGCGACAGCGTCGAGACGCTATTTACAGCGTCGCGACGCTATGATTTTTTTTTTTTTTTTTTTTTAGATTGAAGACTCCATTTGACTCCAATTGCTGAATTAAGCTTCAAACACATACTTCCTACAAATAAAACATAAAAATGCATAAATTTGGGCAAATAATTGTAAAAGACTAGCTTAATTAATTAGAGAAAAATAGCTAGCTATGCTCGCTATCAAATACCCCCAAACTTAAGCTTTTGCTAGTCCTCGAGCAAACTAAAAATCAAGCATACAGTGGAAGAATGGATGCAACAAACATGACTCAATCCTCAAGGCTCAAAAGTCAATAGTCAAGCAATCAAGAGACATGCACATAAAGACCAATGAGGGAGACAAATCAAAAGTTTTCCAAAATTAACTTGCACAAGCGAGATCTAACTCAACTAGATCAGACTCTACTAGCCCGGGATTGGATTATTAAACTCTCAACTCATCTTCCCTCTACACTGGCACTAAGGATTCACTAACGAGTCAATGGAACAAATTAGTTTGTTTTCATCCATACTTAGGTGCTTATAATTGAAAATTTAATCAAGCATTTATATGTGGCACTAGCTTTCACACACCTATTGCAGGGACCCTTAACCTGAGTTTTCTCTGGTTGGCCTAACTGATCACAACAGGGGTAGCTCTTTTTGCCTAAATCTTTATTACTCATTGCAAACTGTGCACAGGCCATGACTTTTTTTTTTCTTTCAAATTATGACAACAAGAATGATTTTTCTTTAAGAGCATGATAAGCATATATTCTTTTCTTTCCTCCTAAGCAAGATCAAACATGTTAATTTGCAAAAAAATTAACTCTTTAGCTCTTCCCTACACCTATCGAGGTGACAACAAGCATATGAACCTAATAATTCGCTCCTAAGCATTCAAATCCAAATCTAGCCAAGACAAATACTCTACTCATGCAAGACATCTCCTAGAAAAAGTTTAAAAAGTCTCCCTTTTTGGGCACTCATGCTTACAACTCATCGAAAGCTTGAAAATTGACAAGAAAGCCTATCCTAGGAAATCATAGTCATGCAAAAATAGCATCCAGAAAACAACCATATGCTCAATTCAAAGAAAGCTCAAAACTATAGCCCGAACTCAGATGCTCAAGGGCTCCACAAACATGCTATTCCACCCCCAAACTTAAAACATGCATTGTCCTCAATGTATAAATCAATAAAGCATAGTCAAGCATGAGAACAAATAAAGAATGGAAGGGGTGAACGATACTGCCCTGGAATGATGACCTTTCATGATTGCTAGCAAAGTCAAGAGGAAACTGGAACCAAGTCCTACAAAACAAAAACAAACAATAAATAAAAAACGCAAAGAAAAACACAACTGAACTTACTTGGGTTGCCTCCCGTAAGCGCTTGTTTATTGTCTTTAGCTTGACGTGCTCGTGTAATCTGTCAAGGCACATAAAAATTCTCGTATTTCTTCGGGCCCTTTTCCTTGAATCAATAAAACACACGATCGCTAGCAAGCTTACTAGCTTCTCATGGGCCCCTGAAACAGATCTATTTTTGGAATTTTTGATTAAAATAAGCATCAAAGGAGAAAGATCAAAATAAATAGACTCTGACTCTAAAACTGACTCGTGAGAATAGAAAAAAGAACAATCATATTCAACAAAGGATAAAGAAGTTAAAACAGACGAAGGTTGATCAACCTCAAACTCTACCTCCTGAACTTCCTCTGTCACTGCAAGCTCATTTTCTTTTTCTTCCTCACAAACGTGTTCTTGAAAGGTGCTACAACTCTCCAATTCTTCCCCACTATTCATGCAACTCACCCCTAAATGCTCATCCTCAACAAGATTGAAAGAAATACGCTCCTGAATAGGTGCCAATGAATCATCGGCCACATGACTCACTAGACATCCTATGGAAGTGGATCCCTCCTCACTAACTTCCTTTGGGGTCTGAAGTCCTTTTATAATTTCATCAAATTTTAGACTCCTCGCTCTAGACTCCGCAATATAATTTTGAACTATGCTTTCTAAGGAAGAATTTTCTTTTAAAGGGGTAAAACTTGAAGATGAAAAATTGGAATATGGAGTTGAATAAAAAGCCATTCAAATCAATTAAAGCAACAATGAATATTAGGCTTCCAATTAAATAATAAACCAACAAGAACAAAGGACTAAGATTCAAACAAATAAGGAAAAGAAATCAAAAAGGAAAAAGAACAAATAAGGAAAAGACAATTAAGGGAAAAAACAACTAAGGAAAAAATCAAACAAATAAGGAAAGAACTAAAAAAGGAAAATGCTTGATCTAAATAAGGAAAATATAATCTACAAAAGGAAAAGATAAACAACTAAGGAATTCAAAAACAAATATGGAAAAAAACAAATAAGGAAACTAGCAAATAAGGAAAAACTATACTAAAAAGGAAAAAACTAAAAAGAAAAATTCTATCTAAGGAAAATTCAAACAAATATGGAAAAATCTAAATATGGAAAACAAAACAACAAAGGAAAAAAAAAAAATGCAATCTACCTAAAAACAAAACTAACAAAAATAACAAAAAAATAAGATACACCCTAAACTAAGACCGGACAATTTTTCCACAATATTAATTTAACTAAATATGCCAATCCTCGGCAACGGCGCCAAAAACTTGATGCGCAATTTGCTTACCACAAGTGTACGGGTCAAGTAATAATATAGTGTTTTCGTGATTAAACGAGTGTCGTCCTCTGGATTGGTTTTCTAGCAAATTAAGTATCGTGAATACTTTTGTCCAATTTTATTTAGGGAGCAAAACTCAATGATAAAGATAAAAGTAAAGACTAAAAGCATAAAAATAAAAGTGGAGACTCAAATGGAAAGACTCTTAGGGAATTGATTTCATTGATTAAGATTGAGGATTGATTAATAGGAATGAATTGACCGTGCAATTATTCTACAAGCCAAGGAAACTTTTATCACGATTACCTCTCCCGAGTATAATTGATTCTCATGCATATAAACTAACTTGATATCCCTATCTAAGTTCATTAACATGCAAGGCATTATTTTGTTCGGTCCTTGTTATACTTCTAGAGATATTCTAAATCCCGTCACAAACTTAGAATTTCTACTCTAGTCATGCAATTGAACAAAGCAAGTCTTAGGCCAAATCCTCTCTCCCGAGTTAGATTCAACACTTAAATCATTCAATTAGTGATCAAGTAATTGAAAGCATTACACATAAAATTGCATGCATAGAATAAGAACACATTCATACCCAAAATTCAATCCAACAATTTAAACAACTACATCAAACCCTAAGACAAACAATTAACAATTCATAGTCTTTAAACCAGTAACACTAATTGAAAGAAAAGCCATAAAAACTACAAGAGTAAAGGGAAAGAGAAAGGAAAACTCGAATCCGCTGACACCGCACGTCCCGTCACGATCTCCACGTCTTCTCGCTTGATTCCCGCTCCTTGGCCTTGCCTTTAGCTCCCACAAAAGGTCTCTAGTCGAAATTAGGGCTAAAATCTCACCAATTGGACTCCCCTTGGCCGTAGCATGAAAAGATGAATTTATAGAAAATCTGGCGACAGCGTCGAGACGCTATGGACAGCGTCGCGACGCTATGAATTTTTTTAGTTATATAGGCCTCATTTATATAGGGTTTTGTGTGTCCTTTGTGCTTATTAGGGTTGGTTGTGGATAGATATTACATGTTTTAACCCATTTGGAAGAATGGAAGCTTTGGAAATCATTTTGTGCAGAATCTGTTGCTGGGCGACTTGAGGGAGCGAATTTTATGCTGGAGCAAACCCGGAGGCAAAACTGCCACGTCACAGCTCGTTAGCCAACTTCATGAACCGACTTCTGTTGAATTATTTTCGGGATAAAGGAGCAAGGAGAGCCTTACACGTGTCCAGGTTGACCTAATCCAAGCCTCCTACCACCTCTATAAAAGGAGATAGCCGCTCAAGTCAAATTCATTCCAACTTTCCTTGGAAGCCGAATAGTATAGAAAGATTGGAGATTACCAAGAACACCATCATCCACAAGCTGATTAAGGAGATTATTATTTTCTATATTATCTTGTGTAAATGGATATGCCTACTCAGATTGTAATTCGTGTTTCCATGCTTATTATGAACTAAGTAGCTTTAGGCGTTGGTTAAGGAATATGTAGTTGCCGTGCTCAAACTCTAATAATATTCATTGATTATTGCATCTTGGTTAATTGTTGTGCTCGTTTCTATTTTATGCCCGCTTGGCCAGCCGGTGTGAATACCTCTCTCTAGTTTCAGGGATGATTTAGAGAGTGTGTGGCAATTAATCACACTACGATCATTGTGTATTGGTGAACGCCAGTAACTGAGCTAGGGATAGCCAGTTGCCTAGTGCTTGATCGGTCGCACTTCATTGGGGTTGAAACACATTCCAAAAGATCCGGAGTTCCGGGAGGAATCCGCTAATAATACTGCGAGAGTTTGCATGATCAATGATATTGCTAGAGCATCTTTAAAAACAATTACTAAACTTAACCAGCGCCTGCCTCTAATCTATCTGCCTATTTGTTTATTCTTTGTTCTGTCGTTTATTTTGATTCAGCATTATTCTTATAAAACCAAATCATTTTTATTACCTTGAAACCATTAGAAATTTGCATAAAATAGGTAAAGTGGAAGCTAGTTCAGGACTCGGATTGATAATATTACTTGCTGCCGACTGTGTATACTTGCACAGGAATTCTAGAGTCTTTTATACCATATTTCTACTCACTCTAGGAGCCCAACAAGTTTTTGGCGCCGTTGCCGGGGAACTTGAATAAGTTTTTATCTGATCTATTTTGTGTATGTGTTTTGGTGGTTTGGTGCTAGAACTTTTTGATTGTTTCTTTTGTTTTTGCAGGTGTGAGTTTGGTGCATGAGCGATCCGCCTGGGGTGAGGTTCGAGCTTGATCCAGAAATTGAGAGGACATTCAGGATAAGAAGGAGAGAGCAGCGTAGACAGCAGAATCAAATGGCTGACATACCGCATCTACCGCAGGGTCCTGAAGGTCTAGCGAACCCCCAGCAGAATCGTGTGCTGCAGCAAAATTCGCCGCTGGAGCAAAATGAGCAGCAAAATAATAAGGCTGAGAATCCTATCTTGGTAGCAAACGATAGGACCAGAGCCATTCGAGCATATGCTTTTCCAATGTTTGATGAATTAAATCCAGGGATTGCACGTCCTCAAATTCAAGCGACGAATTTTGAAATGAAACCGGTAATGTTTCAGATGTTACAAACCGTGGGGCAGTTCCATGGTTTGTCATCTGAAGACCCTCATTTACATCTTAAGTCTTTTCTAGGAGTTAGTGATTCTTTTGTAATTCAAGGAGTGCCTAGAGATGCCCTTAGATTAACTTTGTTCCCGTATTCTCTTAGGGATGGAGCAAAGGCGTGGTTAAATTCTTTTGCTCCAGGGTCAATTAGGACATGGGATGAGTTAGCTGAAAAATTCTTGAGTAAATATTTCCCACCTAATAGAAATGCTAAATTACGGAGTGAAATAGTATGGTTTAGGCAACTTGAAGATGAGACTTTTAGTGAGGCTTGGGAGAGGTTTAAGGAGCTTTTGCGAAAGTGTCCCCACCATGGCTTACCACATTGTATTCAAATGGAAACATTTTACAATGGATTGAATGCGGTGACTCAAGGTATGGTTGATGCTTCGGCTGGAGGGGCCCTTTTGGCAAAAACTTTTAACGAAGCCTATGAAATTTTGGAAAGAATATCTACTAATAGTTGTCAGTGGTCGGATGTTAGAGGCTCAAATAAAAAGGTTAAGAGTGTGTTAGAGGTTGATGGTGTGTCCACCATTAGGGCTGATCTTGCTATGATTGCTAACGCTCTTAAGAATGTGACAGTGATTAGTCATCAGCAGCCGCCAGTTGTGGAGCCTGCTGCAGTGGTAAACCAAGTTGCAGAGGAAGCTTGTGTCTGTTGTGGTGAAAACCACAACTACGAGTTTTGCCCCAGCAATCCAGCTTCTGTGTTTTTTGTAGGTAATCAGAGGAACAACCCGTATTCTAACTTTTATAATCCAGGTTGGCGCAACCACCCCAACTTCTCTTGGGGAGGACAAGGAGGTAATGTGCAAGCACAGCAAAAGGTGAACCAGCCGGGATTTGCTAAAACGCAGGTATTGCCCCAGCAAAATAAGCAGGCTTTGCCCCAGCAAAGTTTGGAGAATTCTCTCGAAGCAATGATGAAAGAATTTATGGCTCGTACAGACGCCGCAATTCAAAGTAATCAAGCTTCGATGAGAGCCCTGGAATTGCAAGTGGGTCAGCTAGCTAATGAGCTGAAGGCCAGGCCTCAAGGGAAACTTCCTTCAGATACTGAACACCCTAGAAGGGAAGGTAAGGAGCAGGTAAAGGCAGTGACTCTTAGGAGTGGTAAGCCACTAGAAGAAAGAAAAGAGCCTAGTAAAACCCAGGATATAGATAATAACTGTGATAGGAATGTTGTTGTTGAGAAAGAGTTGGAGTCTGGTCAGGGTGCTGGAGGCAGCAATAAAGATGCTGGAGCATCTGGTCCTGTTCCAGATGTGGAACCACCTTATGTGCCGCCCCCACCTTATGTACCACCTCTACCTTTTCCACAAAGGCAAAAGCCTAAGAATCAGGATGGTCAATTTAAAAAGTTCTTAGAGATTCTTAAGCAATTGCATATAAATATCCCTTTAGTAGAAGCTATAGAGCAAATGCCTAATTATGCTAAATTTCTTAAGGATATTTTAACTAAAAAGAAGAGGTTAGGTGAGTTTGAAACTGTATCTCTTCCTGAGGAATGTAGTGCTATTCTTAAGAATGGGTTACCACCCAAGGCTAAGGATCCAGGATCATTTACTATACCTGTGTCTATAGGTGGAAAAGAGTTAGGAAGAGCACTCTGTGATTTAGGTGCAAGCATTAACCTTATGCCTCTTTCGGTCTATCGGAAGTTAGGTATTGGTGAAGCTAGACCTACCACAGTTACGCTCCAACTAGCTGATAGGTCTATCACATATCCAGAGGGTAAGATTGAGGATGTCTTAGTAAAAGTAGATAAATTCATATTTCCTGTTGATTTCATTATTTTAGACTATGAGGCTGATGAAGATGTCCCAATTATTCTAGGACGTCCATTTTTGGCTACTGGTAGGGCGTTAATAGATGTTCAAAAAGGGGAATTAACAATGAGAGTCTGTAACGAGGAAGTAAAATTTAATGTGTTTAAGGCCATGAAGTATCCAGACGAGATGGAAGATTGTTCTTTCATTAGGATTCTGGAGAGCACAATTGTTGAGACAGCAATTCGGGATTCGGCTAATAAGCATTTGGAAAATCATGGAAAGGTTAGTGTAGAGGATTTAGAAGTTTGTTCTTTGGAAAGAAAAAATGAAAAAGAATTGTTTAGGTGTGAGGATGTTTTTGAGTCTTTAGATTTAGATCAAAGGAAGGCTCCTCCGATTAAGCCATCCCTGATTGAGGCACCTACTTTAGATTTGAAGCCCTTGCCGGATGATCTAAAGTATGTGTATCTTGGGGAAGGTGAGACGTTGCCCATTATTGTTGCATCAGATTTAATGCCGGAGCATGAAGAGGCCTTAATAAAATTGCTGCAGCAATACCGCAAGGCTATTGGTTGGACATTGGCTGACATTCAGGGGATTAGTCCATCTTTTTGTATGCATAAAATCACTCTAGAGGAGGGATCCTTTAGGAGTATTGAGCAACAAAGAAGGCTTAACCCTGCAATGAAAGAAGTGGTTAAAAAGGAGGTGATTAAATGGTTGGATGCTGGCATCATTTATCCAATTGCAGACAGCAATTGGGTGAGCCCTGTCCAATGTGTTCCTAAGAAAGGAGGTGTCACTGTGGTAAGCAATAAAGACAATGAGTTGATCCCAACCAGGACAGTAACTGGTTGGAGGGTTTGCATGGATTACAGGAGGCTTAACAAAGCCACCCGTAAGGACCACTTCCCTCTACCATTTATTGACCAGATGTTGGATCGATTGGCTGGTCAGGCCTACTACTGTTTCTTGGATGGTTATTCTGGGTATAACCAGATTACTATTGCTCCTGAGGATCAAGAAAAAACCACTTTCACCTGCCCTTATGGGACGTTTGCTTTCAGGCGGATGCCTTTTGGCCTTTGCAATGCTCCAGCAACATTTCAGCGGTGTATGTTAGCAATTTTTTCTGATATGATTGAGTCCACTGTTGAGGTATTTATGGACGATTTTTCAGTTTTTGGAGGGTCTTTTTTAGAGTTGTTTAGATAATTTAGGTCAGGTGTTGAAACGATGTGAGGATACCCATCTAGTTCTTAATTGGGAGAAATGCCACTTCATGGTGAAGGAGGGCATAGTGTTAGGTCATAGGATTTCTAAGAATGGTCTAGAAGTTGATAGAGCAAAAGTTGAGGTTATTGAAAGATTAGAACCGCCGAATTCAGTGACAGGGATTCGGAGTTTTTTAGGTCATGCTGGATTTTATAGAAGGTTCATAAAGGATTTTTCCAAAATCAGTAAACCTCTTTGTAACTTATTGTGCACTGATCATGTTTTTGACTTTGATGCAGAGTGTAGGAAGGCTTTTGAGACATTGAAGGCTGCTTTAATCTCAGCACCCATTCTTTGTGCACCTAATTGGAATTTACCGTTTGAGGTAATGTGCGATGCGAGTGATGCTACAGTAGGTGCAATGCTGGGGCAAAAGCAGGGCAAATTTATCCATCCTATATATTATGTAAGCAGGATTTTAAATGAGGCATAGGTCAACTACACAACTACTGAAAAGGAGTTGTTAGCTGTTGTGTTTGCCTTTGAGAAATTCCGGCCATATTTGGTTGGATCCAAAGTCACGGTGTTCACGGATCATGCAGCAATAAGGTATTTAATGTCAAAGAAAGATGCAAAGCCTAGACTAATTCGTTGGATTTTATTATTGCAGGAGTTCGACTTGGAGATAAAGGATAAGAAGGGATCAGAGAATGTCATTGCAGATCATTTGTCTCGTCTTGATCCATCATCATCTTTGCTGGAGCAATCTGCCATTTCCGATTCTTTTCCAGATGAGCAGCTTTTTGCTGTTCAGGTAAAGGTAGTCAGGGATGTCCCTTGGTATGCTGATATTGCCAACTTTTTGGTAAAGGGAGTCACCCCTATTGACATGGATTGGATGCAGAAGAAAAAGTTTAAGCATGATGCAAAATTTTTCTATTGGGATGAGCCATTTATGTATAAGCAATGCTCTGACGGTATCATTCGTAGGTGTGTTTCAGGTGATGAAGCAAAGGAAATCCTGGAGCAATGTCACTCTTCGCCGTATGGAGGCCATTTCAGCAATCAGAGGACAGCTATGAGGATTTTGCATTGCGGATTCTTTTGGCCTACCTTGTTTAAAGATGCCCACTGGTTCTACAAGCAATGTGATGCTTGCCAAAGGAGAGGAAACTTGGGGCCCAGAGATGAAATGCCTCTTACTTACATTTTAGAAGTCGAATTATTCGATGTATGGGGTATTGATTTTATGGGGCCATTTCCCCCTTTTAATGGCAATGTTTTTATCTTAATGGCAGTAGATTACGTGTCCAAGTGGGTGGAGGCCATTGCATGCCATCAGAGTGATGCCAAGACAGTTTCAAGGTTTCTCCAATCGCACATTTTTGCGCGGTTTGGGACACCTAGAGCTCTAATAAGTGATGAGGGTACACATTTTGTTAATAATATCTTAACTAAGCTTTTAGCTAAGTATGGAATCAAGCATAGGATAGCTACCCCCTATCACCCACAGGCTAATGGTCAAGCTGAAATAAGTAATAGGGAAATTAAATCAATTCTAGAAAAAGTAGTCCATCCATCTAGAAAGGATTGGTCTTTTAGGTTGGATGAGGCTCTTTGGGCTTAAAGGACAGCCTATAAGACTCCTCTAGGTATGTCTCCCTATCGGTTAGTATATGGGAAAGCTTGTCATTTACCATTAGAGCTGGAGCATAAAACGTTTTGGGCTTTGAAAAAGTTAAATTTTGATCTGAGTAGTGCAGGAGCAATGCGAATGCTGCAGCTTAACGAATTGGAGGAATTTCGCCAGTTTTCTTATGAGAATGCGAAAATATATAAAGAAAAGACTAAGTTGTGGCATGACAAGAAAATTAGGCCTAAAGAATTTGTCAAAGGTCAAAAAGTTTTGCTTTATAATTCTAGATTAAAATTGTTTCCTGGGAAACTAAAGTCCAAGTGGTCAGGTCCGTTTGTGGTGATTGAGGTTTTTCCCCATGGAGCAGTGACTTTGCAAGACGAGAAGGATGGGAGAATGTTCAAAGTGAATGGACAGCGTGTCAAACATTATTGGGGAGAGGAGTTCCAGATGAAATATCCTTCCCTAAAGTTGGTTGATGATTGAGAGAGTAGGATTTTTACGGGAGCATTTCACAGAGCAAAATTTTGAGATCCCAGAGTTTGTATTAATTTGATTTTTCCCTGATTTATTTTAATTTCGATTAGGTTAGATTTAATGTTGCATGGTTTGCTAGATTTTATCTTTAAGTATTTTTATCATTTTTTGTAGTTTAGATTTTATCCATTTCATTTTTGAATTTAATTTTATTTTATTTTCGGGTTATTCAAATTATCTTTGAATTATCTTTTAATTAGTTAGATTAGATTTTATCTAGATTTTATTTTCAGTTATTTGAATTCTAGTTTAAGTTAATAAAGATTTTCTCTAATTTATTCGGCTTCGCTTGAAAAAGAATTAGATTTGATTTGATTGGTTAATTCAAATTTGAATTTGAAAAATGTGATTTTCCTATTTTGAAATTTAAAATTCCGTATCTAAGATTCTGCAGGGTCAGAAGGTTGTTGCGGCAAGGTGATGGCTGGAGCAGAATCATCCGAACTACGAAGGGATTTCGTTGAGAATTTATTAGTTTTACCGTTGGGATTTTCTTTAAATTTTCGCAGGTAAATTTGCAAGTGTCATTCGATGAAGCCACGTGTCACGCAGTAATCATCCGAGGGCTTTAATAGAGGACAGCGCATAGTAATTTACCGTGGGCGATTGAACTTCACGATTTTACCGTTGTGGGTTTAAAATTTTCCGGTTGCATGCAATTAAAACGGTAATATTATTTAATGCAGAGCAAATCTTTTCGGTTAAGATTACATTCTGCTGGAGCCTTATTTATTCACAGACATTGGTGAGTTTTTTTCTTATTTCGTCTTCTTGTTTCAATCTTTCTGCATTCTTTTTTCTTTTTCCCTTTCATTCTCTAGAAAAATCCTTGAATCCTTCATGGCAAAAACACGAGCAAGGAAAGAAAGAGAAAGTGAGGAGGAGGAGGTGCCCGTTACCCCTGAAGTTCGGAAAGCTAAAACCAAGAAGAAGAAAACGCCAGAAGAGAAAGAAGCCAAACGGAGAAGAAGGCAGCAGAGGGCTGTGGAGCAAGAAGCTATCCAAGAAGGACCAGTGAATGACCCAGATACGGAAGGAATTCAGAATCCTGAGGTAGAACCAGTAGTCCAAGATTCAGTGCAAAAGGAGAATGTTGAGAAGAATCAAGAAACACAGGCTGAAGAAGTTCGAGACGAACAGACCGCGGTTGTGCCTGAGGAAGGGGATGAACAGGAAACGATGCAGGAGGCTCATGTTGAGGTCATAATGCCTGAACCACCAAAGCGCCGCCGCATCAAGCGGAAGGCTGGGCTCGTTCAGGTGATTCGGACTGATACCCCATCACCACCATCGTCGGATTCTGAGAAAGAGAAGGCAGAGCGAGAGGAAAGAGAGAAAAAAGAAGCTGAGGAAAAAATGCGAGAAGAAGCAAAGAAGGCTGAGGAAGAGATTTTGCGCAAGCGAAGAGAAGACAAGGGCAAAGGTATTGCCGAGGCATCAGGTGCGGCTGACGAGGTTGAGGCACAAGGGTTACCTTTTATTCGCTTCGTCAACAACCTTGCTCGAGCAAAATACCAGGAGATGCTGAAACGGGACTTTCTGTTCGAACGAGGATTTGGCAATGAGTTACCACGGTTCTTGAGGACTGGAATAGAAAACCTCGGTTGGAGCCAATTTTGTGCGAAACCAGAGCCTGTGAATTCCAACTTTGTTCGGGAATTTTACGCAAATCTTGACGATCAGGAAGAATTTCAGGTTATAGTTCGAGGAGTTCCAGTGGATTGGAGCCCAGAAGCTATTAATGAATTGTTTGATCTCCAGGATTTTCCGCATGCAGCCTTCAATGAGATGGTGGTTGCCCCATCTAACGATCAGTTAAGTGCGGCTGTCCGAGAGGTTGGCATTGAGGGGGCCCAATGGAGGTTGTCGCAGACGCGGAAGCGCACATTTCAGGCAGCTTATTTGAAAAGCGAGGCCAACACCTGGATGGGTTTTATTAAGTTGCGCTTACTACCGACTACGCATGACTCCACAGTGTCTCGGGACAGGGTATTGCTTGCCTTTGCTATTCTTCGCTCAATGAGTATTGATGTAGGAAAAATAATTTCGTCTGAGATTCTTGACTGTTGGCGGAAAAAGGTGGGGAAGCTGTTTTTCCCCAACACTATCACGATGCTATGCCGAAGGGCAGGGGTGCCAGAGAGTGAGGATGATATGATATTACCAGATAAGGGAATAATTGATACGCCTAACTTGGCACGGCTCCAGCGTATGCAGGAAGTACGTCAGGGAGGGCTGGTACACGGCATCAACACGATTTTAGAAAAACTCGCACTTTCGGCCAGCAAGCAGGAGTTTGCTAAACGACAAGCTCTGACTTTCTGGAGCTATGTTAAAAATCGTGATGCCAATCTAAAGAAGGCGCTGCAAGAGAATTTTTCGAAACCATATCCAGCCCTTCCAGCATTCCCAGAAGATTTATTCAACCCCTGGATTCCGCCCCCACCAATGGAAGGAGGAGAAGAGGAAGATGAAAATGAATCGGGCCAAGAGGACTGAAGGATGAAGTGGCCCTGAGCGAGCATGATTTTTGTTCTAACTTTTTGTTTGCTCGTGCATTTTCTACTTTCCTTTTCTGTTGATGTTTTGTTTGTTTCTTTTTAATATTTCTGCTTCTAAAAAATATATCTGCTGATGTCATTTCTTTTTCTATATTTTTAATGAAATTTCCAGATGTTTCTGTTCTGTAGCACTGAGAATTCTAACTCAACTAATTTTCTTCTGAATTTTTGAAGCTTGGACTGGTTAAGCTTAATTAGATCAAGGTATTCTGCTCTCCAGAAACCTTTTGCTTGAGCATTACTTCTAGCCTGGACTGTTGCTGCGGCAAAGAAGAATTCTGGAGGTAGTGTTGACTTATATGATCCACTTTAAGCTTAGTTCTAGTCCCACGCTTAGGTTAAAAATTCAGATAGAAAAATTTAAGTTTGGGGGTGTCATTTAAAATTTAAATGATTCATTGAGGACAATGAATAATTCAAGTTTGGGGGACTTTTTGCTACTCCAATTGTTTTGCTCGAGCATTCCTCTCCTTCATGAAATAATTTGTTAGGTTATTGAGTAACCGGGGACATTTGTGATACCCACAGTTTGTCTTCGCGTCAAAAGGTAACCTAGGAAATGTGAAAAAATTATTATGAAAAATTATTTGCTGAAAAAATGATTGTTGAAAATTTTGCTGAGAAAATTCATGGAGCAAAAGTTTTGAAGGATGAATGATGATCCAGCAGTTTTTCTGTCTCCCAGAACTTAGGTGAGCTTCATCATAAAATGTTGCCATTCTGAGGGGCAAGAGATGGAAAAACTAAGGATTTTTTAGCTTTACAAAGAGTATTTAGCCTAGTGGGTGATGAGTTTGAGGCAAGGGTATACTGCACCATAAAGTGGGTCATCCCGTGCTTAAGAGCTTATGACTGTAGGGCTGCTTTAAGTCTGAAAAACAAAAATATAAACCCCTTAAAAATGTGTTTTGATATATCTGATAATAGAGCTAAGCTGTGGCAAGTTCTTAGAATTGAGTTGAAAGTGGTGGTTATTTGTCCATGCCGGAGGAATCATTTTGCTGCAGTAGAGCTCGGTTGTGCAGAGTGCTCAGGTAAAGGTTAAAGGTAGTATTGGATTGTCTGGTTTGATTAAGCTAATCTTTGTCTAATGTTTTGAATTCTTAAGGGAAAGTTGGTTAGCATTGCTCAGGACGCGCAATAGTTCAAGTTTGGGGGTGTGATAACTGCCCAAAAGGTAGTTATATAGGCCTCATTTATATAGGGTTTTGTGTGTCCTTTGTGCTTATTAGGGTTGGTTGTGGATAGATATTACATGTTTTAACCCATTTGGAAGAATGGAAGCTTTGGAAATCATTTTGTGCAGAATCTGTTGCTGGGCGACTTGAGGGAGCGAATTTTATGCTGGAGCAAACCTGGAGGCAAAACTGCCACGTCACAGCTCGTTAGCCAACTTCATGAACCGACTTCTGTTGAATTATTTTCGGGATAAAGGAGCAAGGAGAGCCTTACACTTGTCCAGGTTGACCTAATCCAAGCCTCCTACCACCTCTATAAAAGGAGATAGCCGCTCAAGTCAAATTCATTCCAACTTTCCTTGGAAGCCGAATAGTATAGAAAGATTGGAGATTAACAAGAACACCATCATCCACAAGCTGATTAAGGAGATTATTATTTTCTTTATTATCTTGTGTAAATGGATATGCCTACTCAGATTGTAATTCGTGTTTCCATGCTTATTATGAACTAAGTAGCTTTAGGCGTTGGTTAAGGAATATGTAGTTGCCGTGCTCAAACTCTAATAATATTCATTGATTATTGCATCTTGGTTAATTGTTGTGCTCGTTTCTATTTTATGCCCGCTTGGCCAGCCGGTGTGAATACCTCTCTCTAGTTTCAGGGATGATTTAGAGAGTGTGTGGCAATTAATCACACTACGATCATTGTGTATTGGTGAACGCTAGTAACTGAGCTAGGGATAGCCAGTTGCCTAGTGCTTGATCGGTCGCACTTCATTGGGGTTGAAACACATTCCAAAAGATCCGGAGTTTCGGGAGGAATCCGCTAATAATACTGCGAGAGTTTGCATGATCAATGATATTGCTAGAGCATCTTTAAAAACAATTACTAAACTTAACCAGCGCCTGCCTCTAATCTATCTGCCTATTTGTTTATTCTTTGTTCTGTCGTTTATTTTGATTCAGCATTATTCTTATAAAACCAAATCATTTTTATTACCTTGAAACCATTAGAAAGTTGCATAAAATAGGTAAAGTGGAAGCTAGTTCAGGACTCGGATTGATAATATTACTTGCTGCCGACTGTGTATACTTGCACAGGAATTCTAGAGTCTTTTATACCATATTTCTACTCACTCTAGGAGCCCAGCAATGGGTATTAAACTAAAAACTAAAATCAAACAAAACAACCTTCAATCTAACTTACCCAATGCCGGAATCACTCAAAATCACGCTTAAAACGTCACCTACAGCTGCTGATCGGATAACAAAGTCAGTCCAAGTCCGTTAGTTCGACTCCAATAACTTGGAAAACCTTGAATCAACGGCTAAACTTCAATGGGTATTCATGATTTAGTAATAAATAAGCTAAAAACTATTCTAAAACTCACTTACCCTCACAAAGCTTGCTGAAAATCAAAGTCCCAAGCTGAAAACACTCAAAATGGACGATGCCCACGCCGCCTACTGCTGTACCCCGTTCAATCCGCGCAAACCAGCTTTTGTCCACTCCCACAGATCACCAAAACATCACCTGAATGCTCCTGCTACAGCAGCTGATCGAAGAAACACCGTCGCAAGTTGCTAAACCGAGGAAACGCCGAGAGACGCGCGCCTGAATACTGCTGCTCGGAATCCGCCGCGACGTCTGCTGCTACTGCCCCTCGTGTTGGAAAGAAACTTTTTGGAGATTGGAGGGTAAACTTGAAAGATGGATTTTTGAGAAAGAGGTTATGAGAAAGAGGCTACTTGTGTTATTACTCAATTCTAGCTTTTTTGGCTTGATACAAAAACTTTGAGACATCACTCCTATTTATACTAGTTTCCACCTCCTCAATTTTTGGTTAGGATTTTGCCAACACACAACTATAATCTTGTGGCTATAAATGATTCTCTAGAATACACAAAATTTTCTATAATATTCTAGAGAATTCTACCCATATACTCCAAAAATCTTCCTAGTGGATTTCTCTAGAATTTCCATCTACTTAAGACATTTCTAGAATTTGGGCTTTTATTTGGGCTAGGCCCAAATTCTAATTATCCAAAATCAAGTTTATATTTCAACACCCCCTCTTAAACTTGATTTTGTTACTCCCAACAAATCTCTTAATCTTATGAAGTCGTCTTTTTTAAGTGGCTTGGTGAAGATATCGGCAACTTGATCGTGAGTCTTCACATAATCCAAATGTACATCATTTCTTGTGATGCACTCTCTGATATAGTGGTAACGTGTATCAATGTGCTTACTCCGATCATGGAACACTGGGTTCTTTGCCAACACAATTGCTGACTTGTTGTCCACGAAAATCTTGGTTGGCTCCTCTTGTGATAAGCCCAACTCCTCTAGTAGATTCCTTAGCCAAATTGCATGGCAAACACATGAGGTAGCAGCTACATATTCTGCTTCACACGTGGAAAGAGTAACGATTGGTTGCTTCTTTGACGTCCATGTGAAGGCAGTGTTTCCCATATAGAACACAAAACCAGTCGTTCTTTTACAGTCATCCATATCTCCACTTCAATCGTTATCACTGTATCCCACGAGTTTGTAATCATCAGAAACAGAATAATACAAACCATAATTTATGGTACCTTTGATGTATCGAAGAATTCTCTTTGCTGCCTTCAGATGTGTGGTTGTTGGTTTCTCCATGTAATGACTGACAACTCCAACCGCATAGAGAATATCAGGCCTTGTACACGTTAAATATCGTAGACTTCCAACCAAGCTCTTAAAGAGTGTTGGATCTATTCTTTCTCCTTCTTCATAATTTGAAAGTTTGATCCCACATTCCATGGGTGTGTTGACCGGATTAGACTGTTCCAATTTGAATTTCTTGATCACCTCCTTTGCATATCCTTCTTGGGTGATAAAGATCCCTTTATCTTCTTGCTTTACTTCAATGCCAAGATAGTAAGACATGAGCCTGATGTCGGTCATCTCAAACTCATTCGTCATCTCTTCCTTAAACTTGTTGAACATACTCGGATTATTACCTGTAAAGATCAAGTCATCCACATACAAGCACACGATAAATACATCATTATTTTGGGCTTTGATGTAGAGTGCGTGCTCATACGGACACTTGACAAAGTTTCTCTCGTGTAGGTACTTGTCTATTCGGGCATTCCAAGCTCTTGGAGCTTGCTTCAAACCACAGAGTGCCTTTTTCAACTTCAAAACTTTGTCTTCTTCTCCTTCAACTTCATAGCCTTGAGGTTGTTCAATATAAACTTCTTCTTCAAGAACTCCATTGAGGAAGGCAGATTTCACATCCATTTGATGAATTCTCCATTTGTTTTGAGCTACTAAAGAAATTATTAATCTTATTGTTTCTAGTCGAGCAACAGGCGCAAATACCTCATCATAGTCGATGCCAGCTCTTTGACTATACCCTTTCGCCACTAATCTTGCCTTGTATCTTTCAACTTCTCCTCTGGCATTCCTTTTAGTTTTGTAAACCCACTTCACACCGATCGCCTTGTGCCCTTTTGGAAGTGAGACTAGCTCCCATGTGTCATTCTTCTTGATCGCCTTGATCTCCTCATCCATAGCGCTTTTCCAATTTTTGTTTTTCATTGCTTCTTGGAAGTTCATGGGCTCACAGTCGGCAAAAAGACAAAAGAGAGTAAGATTATCATGATTTTCAGTTACCTCATACAGTTCTTGTAATCTTCTGAAACGTGGAATTCTTTCACTTGAGTTCTCATCTTCTTGAGAACTTGTAGTCGTTGGTGAAGCTGTTGGAGTAGAAGGCTCCTCTCTTGTTTGCTCCATCATTGTTTGCTCCATGTCATGTTCTTTTTCTTCGAAGTATGGAAAGAAGTTGTAGTCTTCATCACGTTGTCCCCAATCCCATGCTCCTTCTTCATCGAATATTACATCTCGACTGATTATTGTTTTTCCCGTATCAGGATTGTAGAGCTTGTAGCCTTTAGTGTTGGAGTCATAGTCGATGAATATGTACTTCTCACTTTTATCATCCAACTTCTCTTTTCATCTGGAATGTGTACATGAGCAATACTTCCAAAGACTCTGAGATGAGAAATCCCAGGCTTCCTTCCGCTCCAGGCTTCTTGTGGTGTTTTTCCATGTACGCTTCTTGTTGGAGATCGGTTGGATAGGTAGACTGCACATGCCACCGCTACTGCCCATAACTCCATTGGAAGCTTCTTGCTTTTGAGCATACTTTTTGCCATGTTGAGAATTGTTCTGTTCTTTCTTTCTGCCACACCATTTTGTTGGGGAGATCTTGGCACTGTTAAGGGTCGTCGAATTCCATGGTCTTCACAATATTTTTGGAATTCATTTGATGTGAACTCTCCTCCACGATCAGATCTTATGGCCTTGATGACTAAGCCACTTTCTTTCTCAACAAGGCCTTTGAACTTTTTGAAATTCTCGAACACCTCTGACTTATGCTTCAAGAAATACACCCATGTTTTTCTTGAAAAATCATCAATAAAGAGAAGGAAATAGTTACTCTTACCGAGTGAGCTTGGCTTGATTGGACCGCACACATCCGTATGAATGAGTTCCAAAGGCCTTTGAGTTCTTGAGTTGGACTCTTTCGGGAAGCTTTTCTTGAATTGCTTTCCAAGTAGGCATCCTTCGCACACTTGATTAGGATGGCTGATGGAAGGTAATCCTCTCACCATGTTCTTCTTGGAGAGCGATTCTAATCCTCCAAAATTGAGATGCCCAAATCGAAGATGCCAAAGCCAAGATGCATCTTTATAACACATCTTCAAGCATTTTGCTACGTCGTTTTGAATGTTGAGTATAAACATTCTATTTTTTGTCATTGGCACCTTAGCAATCAAATTATTTGCATTGTCTCTTATAGAAAGGTTATTATCTTTTAATTGAATGTCATAACCTTTCTCTAAGAGTTGGGCCAAACTCAAGATATTACTCTTCATACTTGGCACGTAATAAACATTTGAAATAAATTGATGCTCACCATTCTTCAATCGGATAAGAATGTTACCTCTTCCTTTTACTTCCACCTTGGATTCATCTCCGAAGGCTACATTACCGCTCACCGATGCATCAAGTTCCACGAACATGCTCCTTTTTCCACACATATGGTTGCTTGCTCCAGTGTCTAGATACCATTTATTATCTTTGTTCCATTCATTGTCCGTGCAAGCCATTAATAAGGTGTCACATTCTTGACTCCTTTCAATGAAGTTTGCCTTCTCTTCAACTTTTTTGTTGCTAGGAGCTCTACATTCAGAGGCATAATGACCAAACTTCTGGCAATTGTAGTATTTAATATTTGATTTATCGTACCTTGATCTTGAGTTGCCTGGCCCACGACCTCTTGTTGAGTTTTCTCCTCTTTGGAAATTGTTGTTGTCTTCATAGGGTCTCCAACCTCGTCCTCGTCCTTGTCCTTGTCCATGACCTCTTCCTCGTCCTCGATGTCCACCATGTCCTCGTCCTCGTTGGCCGTATCACTCTGACTAACTCCTCCAGTAGGTGAGTCAACTTGCAGCTTGAGTAATTGGTCCACGATTCCTTCCTTCTTCTTTTTCTTTTCTTCGTATGCTTGTAACGATCCCAAGAGTTGCTCAATGGTCATAGCATTCAAGTCTTTTGTTTCTTCGATTATGGCAACAATATGTTCAAACTTTGGATCTAAAGATCTTAATATTTTCTCCATGATTTTTACATCATCAAGCTTTTCACCATTCCTCTTAAGTTGATTGGTGACCGTTAAAACTCTAGAAAAATAGTCGGAGATGGCTTCCCCTTCTTTCATATTCAAAGTTTCAAACTCGGCTCTTAAAGTTTGAAGACGTACCTTCTTGACGGGATCCGCTCCCTTGTATGATGTTTGAAGCTTCTCCCATGCTTCTTTCGCTGTCTTTGCTTCTGAAATCTTCTCAAAAGCATCGTCATCTAATCCTTGATAGATTAGATAGAGAACCTTCTTGTCTCTCTTTCTTGAGTCTCTCAAACCATCCCTTTGTGCTTGAGAAAGACTACCATCATTCTCTGACTCGGTGTATCCTTTCTCTACTATCTCCCATATGTCTTGCGAACCAAGGAGAGCCTTCATCTTGATGCTCCAATTATCATAGTTGCTCTTGTTGAGCATTGGAACTTGGAATGGGACCATGCCGTTGCTAGCCATCTTCTTAGCAAGGATCTTCAAGCTCTGATACCACTTTGTTGGAAAGAAACTTTTTGGAGATTGGAGGGTAAACTTGAAAGATGAATTTTTGAGAAAGAGGTTATGAGAAAGAGGCTACTTGTGTTATTACTCAATTCTAGCTTTTTTAGCTTGATACAAAAACTTTGAGACATCACTCCTATTTATACTAGTTTCCACCTCCTCAATTTGTGGTTAGGATTTTGCCAACACACAACTATAATCTTGTGGCTATAAATGATTCTCTAGAATACACAAAATTTTCTATAATATTCTAGAGAATTCTACCCATATACACCAAAAATCTTCCTAGTGGATTTCTCTAGAATTTCCATCTACTTAAGACATTTCTAGAATTTGGGCTTTTATTTGGGCTAGGCCCAAATTCTAATTATCCAAAAGGGTTAACTACATAGATAGACCAAATTGGATTCAAAATTTCATAAATGTCTAATCTTGAAAAAAATTTCAGCTTTGTCCTAAGCCAAGCCAAAATAGATGTTAATTTACATTAATGCCCGTTATATTATAATTAAGAAAATAAACATGGTTAATAAAATAATCCATATATTTTCCTAAAATATATTATCATAATAATTACTAGTCTCTTCACCTTCTCTCTCCAAATAACTCCTCGATTTTCTCAAAGATTTTATTTTCAAACTCATCTTTCAAACCCCAAAACATATCTCTCAAATATAATCTCACATAACAACTTTCCCTTCTCCCGTCCGTCTCCCTCCTCACATGATTCACGCCGGTCTGTTTCTCTTCTCCATCGGTCTTCCATTCACGCTCAACACCCGGTCTTTTCTCTTCCCCCGCCGGTCTTCCATTCACGCTCACGCTGTTAGTGTTCCCTCCGTCTCATCCTTCGGGCGTCGTCTGGGTTCCTGTTGTCTCATTCTTCGAGCCTCGTCAGGGTTGACCGATGTTGGTCGTTTATATAATTTGGATAATATATCATTTAGGGGAGGTTTATATAATATATCAGACAGTTTATATACAACGAACTGATGGTTGAACAGATGATTTATATATATATCAGATGGTTTCTGTTAGGGAGATTATATTTTATATGAATGTTATATTCGAATATATTCATGGTCAATAGTATATTATATAATTATGATGGTTTCTGTTAGGGAGACAATGAGGGAGATTATAATTCTGAAAATTCAGTTATGAACTTTATAAATCATGACATACATATACTATATAAAGAGGTTTATATAATATAATTCTAAGTATATATTTATGATACAATATAAGCCCAGTATATATTTATCATTCTGACAATTATTTACTTATGAACTGAATACACAATAATCAATATATATTATATAATTGGTTCAGTATATTGATTATATATTATAATGCACGGTATATATTTATTATTTGAAGAAACATTACATTCTATAATCAAATGAGTGATTAGATGTAAATAAGGGTTAGTGTGAACAAATAGATAAAATTAGAAACATCTTATAACATAAGATATTAATAACAAAAAAAATATATATTAATAACTGATAGCGCAATTTATTGTGCTATATTTTATCTGATTTTATCGTTAGTCTCGAGTACTATTTGGGCATTTTTATCTCTATTTGGTTTTGTTTTGTAGGAATCAAGCATTTCAATGGAAATCGACGTTTTTGAACATTACCGGTGATTTAGGAGCTAAAGAATAAGTTCGAGCCAAGAAAACAGCAAAGGAAGAAGAATTTTGGGCCTAGCGTTGAGACGCTAGCCCTTGGAGCGTCTCAACGCTAGCCAATAATCAGGAGAGGCGCGAGATCGAGGCAGCGTCGAGACGCTACCTCCACAGCGTCTCGACGCTGCAAACATTCCGAAAATAATTAGGGCACGCATGACACAGCGTCGAGACGCTATGTCTACAGCGTCTCGACGCTGTCACGCAGAATGGACAGTATATATATTTTGCGATGCCATCTGATTAAGGAAGCTCTTTTGGAGAGAGAAACACGACTTTTAGAGAGGGAAAACGCACAGAACAGGGCAGAAACAAAGGGAGCTTGATTTTGGGAGCTTGGATCGGGAGGCTCGTGACGGGAACGCACGGGAATCACGGCTAGCGAGTTTAATCTTTCCCCCTTATTTCTCGTACTGATTTTTAGCATGTATTGGACTGATTTTCGCTTGTATTTTAGAGACCATGTGTAGCTAAATTTCGTTTCTTAGGGGCTTGATGTAGCCATTAGCTTGTGTGGATTGATTTACGGATTTTTTAGGACGTTTCGTAACGTGGTTTATTTATGCAATTGTATGCTTAGTGCTTATAATCCCTTGATCACGGATTGTATGATTTTCGTTTCTGAACTAATTGCTCGGGAGAGGGTAGTTTAAATTAGACCATCAATTGCATAACTTAGGTAATTCTTTAATCGGGAGATTTGGGATTGCTTGAGAAACCGTTATAAGGATTGTTCTTATTGCTTATGCTTATTGTTGAGATTAGATAGGGATATCAATTTCTTAATTTGCATAAAGAATTAATTGTACTCGGGAGAGGCTTTTAAGTATCGATAATCCTTGGTTTATGAACTTGTTACGAATTTGTTCCTAATTATTCTTTAAATTAATTCATGCAGCTAATAGGTGAAATCAATTCCCTAAGGCCTTTCTCCATTGAGTTTCCATATTTTTATTGCTTTGATTAGTTTGATATTGATTTGCATATTTCTCGATTATTTTCTCTAAATAAAATTGGGCGAATATACCTTTAATAATTAGGGGAACTAGAAAACCAATCCAGAGGACGACATTCGATTTTTAATCACTATATTATAACTTGGGCCCGTACACTTGCGGTAAGCAATTTGCGCATCAAGTTTTTGGCGTCGTTGCCGGGGATTGGCAATTATTTAGTTCGCTTAATATTTTGGGGAATTTGCTTGATCTTACTTTAGAGTGTATTTTATTGTGTTTTCTTATTTTTCTTTTTTGTTTTTGTTTTATTTTTCGTTTTTTGTTTTTGTTCTATTTTAGGCTGTGATTGTGTATGCGAAAGGATAAGGACGCTTTGTTAGTGCCCTTTGATTTCGAAATTGAAAAGACTTGCAAAAAGAACAGGAAGGAGAAAAGGGAGAGACTTGCAGCGATGGCCAATCCAAATCCACAATATGAGCAGAAACCTATACGATACTATTTCCAGCCTACTTTTCCTGATCAACAATCTGGAATAGTCTACGCGCCAATCAATGCGAATAATTTCGAGCTCAAAACTGGCCTCATCCAGATGGCGAGAGATAGTGCATTCAGAGGATTCCCCTCTGAAGACCCTAACTCTCATTTAAAATCTTTCCTTGATATTTGTGGAACTGTGAAGTTGAATGGTGTTTCTGAAGATTCCATACGCTTACGTTTGTTTCCCTTTTCTTTGCAGGACAAAGCTAGGGACTGGCTCCGATCACTTCCACCTGGGAGTATTACTACATGGGACGCGTTGGTTCAGGCTTTTCTTGCCAAATATTTCCCACCTGCAAAGACAGTCAAGCTTAGGACTGAGATTGGGACATTCCAGCAGCTAGGCGATGAACAATTATTTGAGGCTTGGGAGCGCTATAAGGAGTTACTGAGGAAGTGCCCTCAGCATGGATACCCTGATTGGTTGCAGATCCAATTGTTTTACAATGGTTTAAATCCAAATACTAAAACCATTGTCGATGCAGCTGCAGGTGGGACTCTGTTGTCCAAGACCGTAGAGAACGCACGTACATTACTAGAGGATATGGCCACAAACAGTTACCAGTGGCCGACTGAGCGGTCTGCACCTAAGAAGATCGCAGCTGGGATCTATGAGATTGACAATGTAAGTTCTCTTCAAGCCCAGATGACCTCCCTTGCTAATGCTTTCTTGAAATTCTCGGGTACAGGGAGTGCACAATCTATTGAGTCAGCTGCTCTTGCATCTCAGTCTCAAGAGGAGACCACTACAGAACAGGTTCATTATGTTGATAGAAATTCTAACTATAGGGGACACCATAATTCTGCACCCACACACTACCACCCTAATGTTAGAAATCATGAAAATTTCTCATATGCTAACACTAAGAATATCTTGAACCCTCCTGGATACTCATCTCAAAAGGCCGAAAATAAACCTTCTCTTGAGGATACAATTCGAGCTTTTATTGCAAAGTCCAGCAATAGAACTACCAAATTGGAGGAAGCTGTGATAGCAATAAATACCACGGTGACAGGCCACAGTGCAGCAATTAATAACATTGAAACTCAGTTGGGTCAATTGGTGAATGCTGTAAACACTATGCAGAAAGGAAAAGCCACAGCTGAGCCAGAGAAAACCCAAATGGAGTATTGCAAGGCCATCACAGTGCATCAAATGGAGGAAGTTCAAGTAACTGAGGCACAAGAGATTCATGAGCCTGAAGTCACTAAGGAAGAAGTTGAAGAGGGTTCATCTGAAGCTGAAACGCCTACTTCTGACCCTCTTATACCTTCTCCTGCTGTTCTGGTTCCAAGGCCTAAGAAAAAGAAGAAAAAGAATTATTCAACTCAATTTAAGAAGTTTCTTGATATCTTTATGAGTTTAAATATAAATCTACCGTTTGCAGAGGCTTTGGAGCAAATGCCCAGATATTTACAATTCATGAAGGAATGGCTTTCGAGGAAAAAGAAGGAAAAGAAAGTGGAAACAATATTCCTCACCTCTACATGCAGTGCCCGACTTCAAAAGAATGTACCTGATAAACTTGCTGATCCAGGGAGTTTTTCTTTTCCCTGCAACTTTGGTACTCATTCTTTTCGTGCTTTATGTGATTTAGGCGCGAGTATTAACATAATTCCTTTATCCTTATGTAAAAAGTTGAACATAGGAGAGATTAAACCTACTGCAGTGAAACTGCAGTTAGCTGACCAATCTGTAGTTAGTCCATACGGAGTAGTAGAGAATGTTTTGATCCAAGTAGGGAAATTTTTTCTGCCCGTTGACTTCTTTGTGATGGATGTAAAGGAAAATCCGTTAGTGCCTGTTATTTTAGGGAGACCATTCCTCTCAACTGGGCGAGTTATTATTGACATCGAGCGTAGGGAGCTGACTGTGCGAGTTTTACATGAAAAAGAAATTTTCAAAGCAGTTGGAGTCTCTACAGATTGTTCTGAAGTTATGATGGTCGGTTACAAAAAAGGTGCAAGCAAGAACACCTTTGGTGGAGCCCATGACAATAGACCTCCTTGAAGCATACACGGTCAACACGTCGAGCTAACGACGTTAAACAAGCGCTTTTGGGAGGCAACCCAAGTGTTTTTCTTCTTTTTATTTTTATTTTGATTTCTTTAGATTTGATTATTTTATTTTTATTTTTATTTTCTTCTCACTTTTTCTTTCTTTTTGATGCAGGTGAAGCCTTATTGAGGAAAAGAAAAGAAGAAGAAAGAAAGAAAGAAAGAAAGAAGAAGAAGAAGAAGAAGAAGAAAAAGAAAAGAAAAAAAAATCGGAAACGCGCGTTTTTGGGCTAAAAAGGCGACAGCGTCGCGACGCTGTGGCCCTTAGCGTCGCGACGCTGTCGCGATTCTGGAACTAAAAATTCCAGAATCGCATATCAGAGGGTTTTTGATTTTTTTTCTTCAAACCCTAGCCGCCTAAGCCGTTCTTCCTTCATTTTTACTCGATTCTTAGTGTTCTTCATCAAATTTCTTGCTCACACTCTTAGATTTGGTCCTCTTCTTGCCGATTTTTGCAGAAAAAGCTCGTGGGTTTGTTGGTTTTCAGTGTGGTTCATCCATTCGCCGCGAGTTTGGGGTGTTCTTAGGAGATTTGCAGCGTTTTCAGCCCGATTTCGCTGTGGGTCTCGAGTTCTTGGTAGTTTTCTGGCGGTAGGAGTGGGTTTCAGCCGATTTTTGGAGCGTTTATTCGTGGTTTCGCGAGGATTCGAGTTCCGAAGGTCTTGTGCTCATTTTGGCCGCGGGTATTGGTGCATTTTTCGACATTTTTTTTCAGCATTCTGGCCGTGGGTAGTGCATTGTTGGTATTGTTCTTGCATTGTTGGTATTGTTCTTTGAATTTTAGCCCCATTCTTGCTTTAGATTCATGTTTCAGTTGATTTAGAAGTTCGAATACGTGATTTTGGGGCTATTGAAGTTTCTGTTTTGAGATTATTGGGTGTTTGAATGAATTTAGAGAACTCGTAGCTGCTGATTTTTGTTTCTTTGAACCCGTATTCGCTGCTGTGTTGCTGGTTTTTGGTGTCTTGGAGCATAGAATTATTTGGGTTTTCTGTTGTACATCATTTTGTTGGTTGTAGTACGCTCTTGTGCATTATTTAGAGCTTGTGGACTCATTTTCTGCTGTATTAAGTTCTCTTGCTACTGTTTGTACATTATATCTGAGGCGGACGGGCTATTTTTGTAGTTGGTGGCTGTGTTTTTGTTGGCTTAGGACTGTTTAGAGCTTACTTGCTCACCTATATTTTTCGTATCCTTCCCTTTTAACACCATGAACAAAAGATCTAGGAGACACGTTGCCGCTTCCTCTTCCTCCTCCGCTCCTTTTGACCCTGCTAGGTTTGTAAGTAGAGAAGCAGAAGAAAGGTTTGAAAAATATGTTGAGAATAGAAACTTTATTCCTGAGCGAGGCTTCAGCCCTGACCCTGAGGTGCAACCAAACTTAGTTCAGAACATCATTGCGCGGGATTGGGGCCATTTTGTTCGTCACCCTGAGCCTGGGGTAGCATCAGTTGTGAGGGAGTTTTATGCAAACATGGAAGAGCCTTCTTCTTCATCATTTGTTCGAGGACACCGTGTCCCTTACGACTCCCACACCATCAATAGATTCTATAGGCTACCCGACGTTGAGAGGGACGAATACACTACATACCTTCTAGGCCACTTAGATGTCAATGAGGTCATCCAGACGGTATGTAGGCCAGGGGCCGAGTGGGCTATGACTGGAGCAGAGGTGGTGAGATTCAAGACCACCGACTTGTTCGTAGATTATAGGGCTTGGCACACTTTTCTTTGTGCCAAGCTGATGCCTGTGGCGCATCTCAGCGACGTGACAAAGAGTCGTGCCATCTTATTGTTCGCCATCGCCACAGGCCGCTCAGTGAATGTCGGCCAGGTCATACATCCGTCCATGCGCCACATCTTCCGGCGTAGCACGACAGTGGGGCTCGGGCATCCATCATTGATCACATCTCTCTGTCGAGCAGCTGGTGTCGTTTGGGATGCCCAGGAGGAGTTGGTCCACCCCGGAGCGATTATAGACAAGAACTTCATCAGTCGATATCGAGGGCCTGGACCACCGGTTGCACAGCCAGCTCTCCCCGTTCCTGCACCGCCAGAGCATCCTGAGCAGCCTGTTGAGCCCGAGCATCAGGAGCAGGAGGTTCCACCTCCCACATTCGAGGAGCAGTTGCAGCAGCTGCGCATGGAGTTCCAGAATCACCGACTGGAGTTCCAGACTCATCGGCAGGAGCTCCAGAATCAGCAGCGCGATTACCAGAGAGAGAGGCGCAGGGATCGTCGTCATTTACTCTACACTACGAGCATGTATGCCCACTCCTATCAGTGTCAGGTGGCTTCTAGTACGGGTCAGCCTTTGCCGCCACCTCTACCACCGTACGAGTCGCCTGAGGACGAGGACGAGGACGAGTGATGCTCGGCCGCCTTCTCTCTGTACACGGTTGTTTCTTTCCCCCTCATTCCTACTTTTCATTGTATTTGTTCTCATATTTGTCTGTATCTCTTATTATTTTACATTGAGGACAATGTAATTCTTAAGTTTGGGGGTGGAAAGTATTTACTTTTGGTCTGTAATTATTTGTTATATCTCCTTTGACCATTTTTTTTTTTTGATTATCAGGCGTATTATTGTGATTATATTAAGGTTATCATTTTGGATCAATTTTTTTTTCCATTGAGATCTGGGTTGATTGTGTTATCTGTCTGAGTTGTTTTTTCTTTGAGGGTGTTGTTTTGATTATGACAGCCGATGAGGATACCTAATTTCAGAAAGCAGGTAAGTTATTCTGTGCAAAAATAATTAAAGACAGGATTCAAGATATGTTGATTTTATTTCATGAATCTTTTGCACCATTTGAGCACGTAGTCTCCTGTCTTAGTTTGGCGAGCTTAGAGTAGGATTATGTGATCTAGACCTTGTTGTCACCTCGAAAGGTTTAGGGACTGGTTTGATGGTTAATCTGCATGATAGTTAGTAATGTTACACTTAGGAGAAAATTATGCCATATCTTGCTTGTTAGTGAAAAAAAAAATGATGAATGATTGAATGAAAAGAAAAGAACAAATGATGAGCTGAGTAAAGGAAAATTGAATTAAGGTCAAAAAGAGCTACCCCTGTTGTGATCAGTTAGGCCAACCAGAGAAAACTCAGGTTAAGGGTCCCTGCAATAGGAGTGTGAAAGCTAGTGACCACCATTGATGACGATTGTGAAAAAGCTCAAAGTTTGGGGGTTGTGTACCCCATTTAGGCACCCTAGTGGCATATTACCATCTTGAGTGTGGAGAGGCTTGATGATTGGAACCTAGGACCAGAGTAGGGGGAAAACGAGCGAAGGGTTGCATAAAACTGTTCCGGGCTTAAAGGATTGAGATAGGGAGGACTAGTCACACACACACGTGAGAGAGGAATGAAATAAATGAGACTTATTTTGATGAATGTGATTAATCATTAATGTTTCAGTGTGATTTATTTGTGATTTGAGATTCATGAGGCAAGAGTCATTAACAATGCCCCTCAATTATTTTTATGACAGATTATTTTGATTCTTACTTTGCTCGGGACTAGCAAATGCTTAAGTTTGGGGGTATTTGATAGCGCAATTTATTGTGCTATATTTTATCTGATTTTATCGTTAGTCTCGAGTACTATTTGGGCATTTTTATCTCTATTTGGTTTTGTTTTGTAGGAATCAAGCATTTCAATGGAAATCGACGTTTTTGAACATTACCGGTGATTTAGGAGCTAAAGAATAAGTTCGAGCCAAGAAAACAGCAAAGGAAGAAGAATTTTGGGCCTAGCGTTGAGACGCTAGCCCTTGGAGCGTCTCAACGCTAGCCAATAATCAGGAGAGGCGCGAGATCGAGGCAGCGTCGAGACGCTACCTCCACAGCGTCTCGACGCTGCAAACATTCCGGAAATAATTAGGGCACGCATGACACAGCGTCGAGACGCTATGTCTACAGCGTCTCGACGCTGTCACGCAGAATGGACAGTATATATATTTTGCGATGCCATCTGATTAAGGAAGCTCTTTTGGAGAGAGAAACACGACTTTTAGAGAGGGAAAACGCACAGAACAGGGCAGAAACAAAGGGAGCTTGATTTTGGGAGCTTGGATCGGGAGGCTCGTGACGGGAACGCACGGGAATCACGGCTAGCGAGTTTAATCTTTCCCCCTTATTTCTCGTACTGATTTTTAGCATGTATTGGACTGATTTTCGCTTGTATTTTAGAGACCATGTGTAGCTAAATTTCGTTTCTTAGGGGCTTGATGTAGCCATTAGCTTGTGTGGATTGATTTACGGATTTTTTAGGACGTTTCGTAACGTGGTTTATTTATGCAATTGTATGCTTAGTGCTTATAATCCCTTGATCACGGATTGTATGATTTTCGTTTCTGAACTAATTGCTCGGGAGAGGGTAGTTTAGATTAGACCATCAATTGCATAACTTAGGTAATTCTTTAATCGGGAGATTTGGGATTGCTTGAGAAACCGTTATAAGGATTGTTCTTATTGCTTATGCTTATTGTTGAGATTAGATAGGGATATCAATTTCTTAATTTGCATAAAGAATTAATTGTACTCGGGAGAGGCTTTTAAGTATCGATAATTCTTGGTTTATGAACTTGTTACGAATTTGTTCCTAATTATTCTTTAAATTAATTAATGCAGCTAATTGGTGAAATCAATTCCCTAAGGCCTTTCTCCATTGAGTTTCCATATTTTTATTGCTTTGATTAGTTTGTTATTGATTTGCATATTTCTCGATTATTTTCTCTAAATAAAATTGGGCGAATATACCTTTAATAATTAGGGGAACTAGAAAACCAATCCAGAGGACGACATTCGATTTTTAATCACTATATTATAACTTGGGCCCGTACACTTGCGGTAAGCAATTTGCGCATCAATAACAAGATTGAAAAAAAAAAAAAAAGAATAGACAAATATAGGTCATTCTATTCATATTGTTTAACAAAAAAAAAAAAAGAAGAAGAATAGATAATAATTCATACTGAAGATGCTTGATAAAATAAAATAAAATAAAATTGAACAAATAAAAAAAGAATATACAAAAGAATAGTACTCATGTTGATGTTGCTTCAGAGGAACCCTAATTGAACGACAAAGAAATTTGTGATTGTCGCCAACGATAAATGACGAAGGAGCCACAAATAGTCCTTCAAATTGACGACAATCGTTTGAAGATTTTTGTGAAATGTATTAAAGGTTAGGGTTGAGTATTGGTAAATCTTAATAGTAGTTTTTATTATGGAAATAATCAATATAAACCAATTTTTGATGTGCAGAATTTTGAAGGGCAAAATAGAGAAGATTTAGTTAGAAAATCTTGAGCCAAGACAAAGCTGAAAATTTTTTCATAATTGGACATTTGTGAAATATTGGTTCCAAAACGGTCTAATTCCTATAATTTCTGTATCCAAAATCAAGTTTATATTTCAACACCTCGCCTCGCCGTCGTGGTTCTAGGTTGGTCGTAGAAGTCAACCGGAGCGCCGCCTCTGCACCGCCGCTTGAAGTCGTGGAGAAGACAACCCCCAAGTCCCAACCGAAAAACGTGAAGAAGACGGAGAAAAGAAATAGAGAGTTATGTGGCTTGGCTGATGGCTAAATTCAAGGGCTTTGTGCACCTTTTAAAGAAGGAGACTTGGGCTTGGGCTTGGCTAAAAAGTCTATCAATTCACGAAATTGCCATCTCAACTCTAAATTTAAAATTTCACCATTTTTCTCTATTCTTTTAAATTTCCCTCCAACTCCAACTTGCACAACTCAACCAAATTAAATCCAAACTAATGAAATTTGAAATTTTCCTTAAATTACGGGCGTTACAATACCAGTGTAACCAATTGGTGGTGTTCGTACAAGAAGGTTGCTGCGGTTTCAATCTTATTAACAAGAAAAGGCGAATCGATCAAGACTTTCTACAAAAGTAAGTTTTCTATGAAATCTTTGATCACTAGGATCGTCTAGATTCGATCTAGTTTATTTTTAGCATGTTTATAGCCTCTGTACAACCCTCTAAATATAGATTTATCACTGTATTTTTTTACAAATTGTATTGGTATTTCAATCAGAATCTAAGACTCTGAGTAGGTTCGGTAATTCTTTCCGCTGCGTAGGGCTTTTATCCCTTCAATATCACCATAAAGATCATTCTTGAATTTCATTCAAAAGTTAATTCTCCCCATAATTATTACAATCAAAGTCATAGCAAATTTATAACATATTTTTCTTAAACTTCTCCCCATTTGGAATCATCAAAAAGAATAATTAAGAAAAATTTAGAACTACATAAAGGTTTCCCTTAAAAACACGAACTCAAATTTAGCACAACTCCCCCTAAGAACACATGCTTTCCATATCTCCCCCTATCAATATGTCTTCTAAAAAATTTAACAAGTAAGATCATAAAATCAAGAAGCATCACAACGAATAATATCGAGCTCAAGCCTATTCTTGCAAAAGCTTTCTTCATTCAAAGGCTTGGTAAAAATATTCGCTAATTGATTATTAGAGCCTACAAATTCAAGAATAATATTACCATTTTGCAAGGTGTTCTCTAATAAAGTGATGTCTAATATCAATATGCTTAACTCTAGAATGATGTATAGGATTTTTAGTCAAATTAATAGCACTCGTATTATCACAAAGTATAGGCACACTATCAAACTTTAATCCAAAATCACAAAGAGATTGTTTCATCCAAAGAATTTGAGCACAACAACTAGCAACCGCAATATATTCCGCTTCGGTAGTGGATGAGGCAACCGAATTTTGCTTTTTACTAAACCAAGAAACTAAGGAACTACCAAGAAATCGACAAGTCCCACTAGTACTCTTACGGTCAAGTAAACTACCCTCAAAATCCGCATAGGAATATCCTACCAAATTAAATTCAACATTTCTAGGATACCATAAGCCTAAATCAATAGTACCAAGGAAACATTTAAAAATTCTTTTAACGGCATGCAAATGTGATTCCTTAGGACAAGATTGAAATCTAGCACAAAGACATACAATAAACATGAGACATACAATAAACATGATATCGGGTCTACTAGCAATTAAATACAATAAGGGTCCAATCATACCTCGATAAGTTTCTATATCCATACACTTACCTTTTTCATCCTTGTCAAGCTTAGTGGATGTGCTCATAGGAGTTTTTGCAATTTTACCTTCATTGAACTTGGATCTTTTGAGCAAATCCATTGTTTATTTTTCTTGACTTATGAAAATACCATCCTTAAGTTGTTTTATTTGAAGACCAAGGAAGAAGCTAAGTTCTCTCATCATACTCATCTCAAATTCACTATGCATACATTTACAAAATTCTTCACACAAAGATGGATTAATAGAACAAAACGTAATATCATCCACATATATTTGTACTAAGAGTATATCATTTTCCTTAGTCTTAATAAAAAGAGTAGTATCTACTTTACCCATTTTAAAACCATTATTAAGAAGAAAATTACTAAGCCTATCATACCAAGCTCATGGAGCTTGTTTTAAGCCATAAAGAGCCTTTTTCAACTTATAGACATGATTAGGAAAATCAAAACTTTCAAAGCCTGGAGGTTGTTCTACATAAATTTCCTCCATGATATAACCATTTAAAAATTCACTTTTCACATCCATTTGATACAAAATGAAATTCTTATAAGAAACAAAAGCAGGAAATTCTTATAAGAAACAAAAGCAAGCAACATTCTAATAGCTTCTAATCTAGCAACAGGTGCAAAAGTCGCTTCATAATCTATTCCTTCCTCTTGACAATAACCTTGAGCTACAAGCCTAGCTTTATTTCTAATAATATTTCCATTTTCATCCATTTAGTTCCAATTATAGAAGCATTAGAGGGCCTAGGGACTAATTCCTAAACTTTATTCCTTTCAAATTGATTTAATTTTTCTTGTATAGCTAAAATCCAAAATCCATCATTTTCGGTATCTTTAAAACTTTTTGGTTCAATTTGAGAAATAAAAGATTATTAAACATATTAAGAGAAGAACGAGTTTTCACACCTTGTTCGGGATCACCAACAATTAATTCTTTGGGATGGGAAGGAGCATTACCTCCACTCTTTAGGCATAGATGAAGAACCGACTTCCTTCTTTTCGATTAAGCTCACCTCTTGCTTACTTGAAGCAATTTTCTTGCTTTTGTCACTAACAAGTAAATCTCCAAAATTTCCTTCTAAAACATTACTACAAATAGACTCATTAGAAATAACATTGTAAGATTCATCAAATACTACATGCACAGCTTCCTCAACTACTAAAGTTCTTTTATTGAAAACTCTATAAGTTTTACTAGTAGAGGAATAGCCAAGGAAAATAGCAACATCCGTCTTAAAATCAAAATTTCCAAGTTTTTCTTTGTTATTCAAAATAAAACATTTACAACCAAAAACTTTGAAATTTTATTATGCCAAAGTTCATAAGGAGTTTTATCCAAAGAAGGTCTAATTAAAACTCTATTTAAAACATAACAAGCGATGTTAACGGTTTCTGCCCAAAAGTATGTAGGTAAATCATACTCATGCAACATTGATCTAGAAAATTCTTGCCAAGTACTATTTTTCCTTTCAACTACACCGTTTTGTTGAGGAGTTCTTGGAGAGGAGAAATTATGAGAAAAACCATTTTCTTCACAAAAATTTTCAAAAGCATTGCTATCAAATCTCCTCCATGATCACTCATAATTTTAGAAATCAAAAAACATTTTTCATTTTGAACTTTTTTTGCAAAACTAGAAAAACTTTTCAAAGCATCATCCTTATGTTTTAGCATCAAAACCCAACTATCACAAAGGCACAATAGTTCCCTCCAAAACTAGCAATTCTAGAAGGGCCAAATAAGTCCATGTGTAATAGTTGAAGTGGTCTAGTTGTAGGGATCACATTTTTGGATTTAAAAGAGGACTTAGTTTGCTTACCAATTTGACAAGCATCACAATCAAAAGCATGCTTGTCACAAGAGATATTCATTTCATCAATATGCATAACATCATGCCTATTCTCTTTTAAGTAAGCAATTTCTTCAAGTAAAGACGTATTATTACTAGATAAAACATTGTATTTATTTTTAAGCACAACATACTTAGAACTAAGTTTTTCTAAATCATTTTGCATATTTTCAAAAGCTTCAAATAACTCATCATAAGAAAGTGGTTCTAGAGTTACCTCATCATCGTGTTCATCCTGTTTGTCACTATGATCCATGAAGCAAAAGTTGGCCACTTCTTCATTATCACTCCCACTTTCGCTTTCATCGCTATCATCCCAAGTAGCCTCCATTGCTTTCTTCTTGGATTTCTTGGATGAATTGAGAAGAGGACAATCGGTTCTAATATGACCTGGTTTCTTGCATTCATAACAAATAACCTCATCCTTTTTGCTATTTTCACCTTTTTGGCTCTTTTGGGTTGGAGAAATACTTCTTGAATTGTTTCTTTCTCTTAATGAAATTTTTATACTTACGTGAGAGATAAGCAACATGATCTTCATCAAGAGAATCCTCATGTTCGGAGTCAACTTCCAAGGAGATGGTCTTTAAGGCTATACTAATTTCTTTCTTTTTCTTCTCATCCTCCATGTTTTTTTTATCTTTATCTCATGCGTCAACAACGAACCAATAAGTTCATCCATGGAGAGAGATTTGAGATCCTTTGCTTCTTGAATGGCGGTGACTTTGGGCTCCCATTGTTTAGGCAAAGACCACAATAGCTTCTTTACCTTCTCGAGATTTGAGTACTTTTTTCCAAGTCCTCCTAAAACATTGACAATGTTAGTAAATCTAATAAAAATATCGGAAATAGCTTCATTTTCATCAATTTTAAACATTTCATATTGATGAACTAACATGTCAATTTTTGTTTCTTTTACTTGACTAGTTCCTTCATGAGTAATTTCTAATTTATCTCATATCTCTTTAGCGGTTTTGCAAATAGACACTCTATTATACTCAACTTCATTCAAAACACAAAATAAGCAATTAATGGCTTTGGCATTTAAAGAGCATGCTTTCTTTTCATTTGTTGACCATTCTTCCTTAGGTTTTATAGTGTTAACACCATCAACATCTTTTGTTGGAATTTTAAAACCTTCTTCAACAACATCCCATAAATCATAATCAATAGAAAGCAAGAAAAATCTCATTCTATTTTTCCAATAACTATAATTAGTACCATTAAAGAAAGGAGGCCTTGAAATAGATTGACTATCGGGGATGAAACCTAGAGTTTTCATAGCTAAAAAATAATTAAGTTTATCAAGAAAAAAAATATTTCAAGAAGAGCAACCGGCTCTGATACCAATTGTTGGATTGATATAGCAACCCTAGAGGGGGGTGAATAGGGTTTAATTAAAATTTTTCCTAAATTGATCCAATTAAACTAATTAATACACTTTTTATAAACAAATAAAAAATAATAATTTATGCAACAACTAGGATAGACAAAAAAATATATATGAGAATTAATTCTATCAGTTTCAACAAACAAATAAGAACAAACTAAAGTATGCACTAAATAGCTTAAATTAATTGCAAAAATAAAAAGGAAAGAGTTAGAGAAGAAGACACCGTAATTTTTATAGTGGTTTTGTCAAACTCGACCTACTCCACTCCCCAAGCGCCTCTTGAGAATTTGAATAAAATCTTTCCTACTCGTTCCATGGATTAGAGCCCAACCGTTACACCATTGCTCCTTTTACAGGTTCAAAAGCAAACCCGATCCTTTCCACAGGTTAGGATCAAACCGTTACAAATGATGGAATCTTTGAAGAACACAATACAACTCTCAATAGAGTGGATTTACAAATTTAAGCACTCAACAAATTGATCCTCACAATACAATAAAACTCTCTCAATAATAAGATGAATAGAAAAAAAATTGGGAGCTTGGAGAGAGCAACCATGGAAGCTTTGCTTTTTGGAGGATTGTAAAAATATATGAAATTTGTTGGTGAAAATTTTGGAGAGGAAGATGGCTTATAAAGAAAGGAAAATGGGGTAAAAAATTAAATTTAATTTGGACCATTGGATTTGTGTTAAAGAAAAATGAAGGGCGGAGATTAAAAGAAATAAAAAATAAAAAAATAAAATAAAGATTTTTTTTTTAATTCTGAAAACCACCAACAGTAAAATAAAAAGAAATAATAATAATAATAATAATAATAATAATAGTAATAATAATAAGAATAATAATATATATGTGATTTAACGGTAAAAAAATTATATATATATATATATATATATATATATATATGTATTTAAATAACCAAAAGACCCCATGTGTCACTCTCCCATTGCTCCACTTGTCAGCTTCAGATTGGTCCATGATGCTGACTCAGCTGCCACATCATCGCCACGGGTATTTGTCTTTTAAACTTGTTTTGGCTATAACTTTTTCATTTTAACTCCGATTTGAGTGATTCAAGAGGCGTTGGATTCGTTGTTCCGAGCTCTAAGCTATGGTAATATTAAAACACTAAATTCAGTAATTAAAAATTGAGTTTGTTATCATCAAAACATTGATTAATTAATTAATTAAAATTAATTAATTTGAGATTAAGGGCCAAAAAGCCAACACACCTGGTCTCATGAATGTTTTAGAGATTTCGCCTTTTAAAATTCTCTTAGAAGCGACCCCTTCACACTCACATAGGTGATTCCTATAAAGAACATCGTCTATGCTCTTTTCACAAATAATTAAACCTCATATAGAAATCATTAAAAGCATATTGCTTACCCTAAAACCCACATGCACTGTCTCATCCTTAGAATGGATCAAAAAATTTCAGCACAATGCTAAGTTATCTAAAGGTCGGTTGGCCCTTTGAACCTAGATCTTGGGATCTCCAATCAGCTAGGTTGTCTCATCCTTAGAATGGATCAAAAAATTTCAGCACAATGCTAAGTTATCTAAAGGTCGGTTGGCCCTTTGAACCTAGATCTTGGGATCTCCAATCAGCTAGGTTGTCTCATCCTTAGAATGGATCAAAAAATTTCAGCACAATGCTAAGTTATCTAAAGGTCGGTTGGCCCTTTGAACCTAGATCTTGGGATCTCCAATCAGCTAGGTTGGGTTGCTTCTCTGGACAACTTTTAGATTAATGGTTTTAATCTCATTCTCCTTGATGAGTTTACAACCAACTCTCTAGTTAGGCCTTTCGTAAACAGATCTGCAACATTATCTTTTGATTGTATTATGTCTTCGTCGTAAATATCGAAATTTACCATTAGACATAATATTATGTGTCTTTCCAATAGCTACTTGGTTATCACTATGTATACATATTACAAGCATTGACTTAGAAAAACTTGGAATATTTTCCAAATATTTTGTAGCCAACATTCAAATAACATATCATACTTAAAACTTATTAAACTCATGGATGATTATCGTTTGAATAAACAAAAAGAGGGGATATGGCCGGAAGTGAACACGAGACAATCTTTTTCCCATTTATCTCTTCTTTATAAAAGAATTTTAAATCCTTGTGGATTGCCATTATTCTCGTTGGACGTTATAGCCAATCAAGGAAACAAAATATTGTTTAAAACATGACTAATAAAAGAAACATTGTTAGCCAAGGGAAGAAAATAGACAAAATTAGCAAAATTGGTCAATAAATTTGGCACTTCCTTCTTCAACTTTTTGTTGAATCCCAAAACTGAATCCATAACATACTTTTGAAATTCCAAAGGCTTTTGTGAACTCCAAAGCACAAAATGGCACACCTGCTCCATGAGGCTAAAACACAACAACTTGAAGAACGAATCCTTTGTTTAGATGAAAGAATAGGCATCCCACGAGGCCAATTCACAAATGAATTGTTGAGTCGATGAACACTCGATGAACACTAGCAAAGCCAAGTTCCTGCGACCAATCAAAACTTGTTAATCATTCAACAGGCTGCTAGTTTTGGTCTCGATTCTTTATACCACGAACTCTACATACTACGAGAAGAGATCGAACATATGAAGGTTTCGATCGAGAACCATCCACTCGAACCTACAGGTGAAAATCCACAAGCCATGCAATGGCAGAACAGTGAGCGAATGCAAGATCTCCAGAGGCGAATTAGGAGGCACCTCGAGAGATAGTGGTAATCAGCAGTGATTTAGAGTCTGAGGATGATGACTCGAGTGGGCATTCGTGTCAAAGAAATTTAACGAATGCAATTACTGTGAAATTGTTCATGATGCAGAGAATGTCAACCAATCAAAAGAAGGTTAAACAAAAAATGTCGTGGAAATATGATTTCAAAAAATGTTGCATTCCGTGTTGGAAGAATAGGATTAACATGTATAACTATATTGTCTAATTTAGTTATATTTTATTTTCACACAAACTGCACATTTATGACTAGTGTGAAAATTGAAATTTGGAAGCAGAATCAGGGGCGGATCCAGAACTCTACGTTAGGGGGGGCACAAACTCATATAACGTTAAATTAGTTTAGCTCATGAACTTTTAGATTTATCTATATGGTACCCAAATTATTGTTATTATGTCTAATAGATCCCTTATATTTCAATTTTGATATAATAGGCCTCTTACACATTTTAAATTTTTAAAAACTAAATGTTATAGTAGACATAAATTTAAATTTGTGTTTAATATGTCTAATTGGGTATTTTGTAAAATCAATTTATCTATTAGTTATATAATTAAACGTTTAAAGTCTAATTAGACACAAACTTAAAATTTATGTCTATTAAAACAATTAATTTTTAAAAATTTTAAATATATCTAAGATCTACTAGATATAAAATTGAAAGTTTATGAATACAATTTTAAATCTATCAATATATAATATTAGATTAAATAATACTAATTACAAAATAATAATAAATCATTATACAATTATTCCCTTAAATATAAATATATAAGAAAAAAATGAAACTTAAAATATTTATTAAAGGTTTTCGAAATAGAATGAAATTTCCTTATGAATTGACTTCTCAAAAATAATTTTCTAAAAAGTCAAAATATTTATTTATGTATATATACATATGTGGAGAAAAATTAAAAATGTAAATAATATTAAATATACATTGCAAAATTGAAGGCGTGAGCTGCCACGAAATTTAAAAAATAAAGCGCAAAATCTATGATTCGAACACAAGCCCTACAGGCCCATTCAAAACTACAGTGTGCCTCCCAACCAACAAACCAAGATACAATTTTGTTAAAACTGTGAAAATAACTATAGATATATTTAAAAACAACCAATTGAGGGGGGGCACGTGCCCCCCCTGGTCCCAACGTGGATCCGCCCCTGAGCAGAATTAGATTGATAAACTTGCGCCATGAAATAAAATTGACATGTCCTAGTCTACCATGCTAAATAAATGACTCAACCATATAAGTTGTAACGTCCCCAAAATTCAAAACTAACTAAGGTATAATACCAAACTTAGACACATTACCCACTACAATGCTATGATAGCATAACAGCATAATTATACGTAACCCAAAATTTACAACCTGCTAAAATAATGGCATAACACTAAATAAAGTCACAATGCAATTACGAGTCAGACCTTGTAACCATATCCATCCAAATAACTCAAATCAAATCTAAAGGTCTTTCACAATAGCAAAACTATTAGAGTTATATCATTGTTTCTGTTAATTACTTTTAGTATCTGTTTACTTCTGTTTAATTCTTTGGTTATTTTGTAATTGGGCTTTACAGGCCTATATATTGATTCTTTTGTAACAGTATTCTGCAAGAGAGAATAATATCATTTTCTTTATTCTCATTTTCTTTATTCTGAAAGGAATTTCATGGTATCAGAGCAGGTTGCCTAAAATTCCTCCCTGCCTTCCACGTTTCTTTTGTCCTCTTCCTGAACTTTCGTTTTGCCTCCTTCTTCTTCCCTCTTCATGGCGTCTGATTTACAGAAAGATCTTACCTCACCTATCTTTCTTCTTTCTAATATCTGCAACCTAGTCTCGATTCGGCTTGACTCTTCTAATTTTGTTCTCTGGAAGTTCCAATTAACGTCAATTCTGAAAGCCCACAAGCTTTTTGGTTTTGTCGATGGCTCCTTGCCGGCCCCTTCGAAAGTTCTTCCACGAGAATCGTCGGTGGATTCTTCTACTTCCTCGGCTGCTGCTGCTGATCCCGCTCCACCTCCGCCGAATCCCCAGTTCGATGACTGGCTTGCTAAAGACCATGCCCTTATGACTCTCATTAATGCCACCTTATCACCGGCAGCTCTCGCATATGTGGTTGGTTGCTCAACTTCGAAGGAGGTATGGGATGCCCTTGAGAAACATTATTCCTCAACTTCTCGTACCAATATCGTTAATCTAAAGTCTGATTTACAGTCTATTACTAAGAAATCCTCTGAATCCATTGATGACTATGTTAAGCGTATCAAGGAACTCAAAGATAAGTTGGCAAATGTATCCTCTGTTGTGAATGATGAAGATCTGTTTATATATACTTTGAATGGCTTACCATCTGATTACAATACTTTCAAAACCTCCTTGCGTACTCGAGCTCAGCCTCCTTCTTTTACTGAACTACATGTTTTGCTAAAATCTGAGGAGTCCGCTCTTGAAAAACAAAATCGAAGTGATGACTCTTCTGCACCTCCCACTGCCTTACTTGCCAATGCCCATTCTGGAGCTTCTCGCGGCCAATCATCCAATAATTTCTTCAGAGGTCGATCTCAGGGCAGAGGCCGCACTCAGGGTCGTGGTGGTCGATCCCCTTTTTCTTCTCCAGGTCGTGGCCGAGTTTCTTCTTTTCCTTCTGCTCCAATTTTGTCTCCTCAGTCACCTACTTCAGGTGGTGGTCGGGTCGTCTGCCAAATATGTCTTCGCCCTGGTCATTCAGCCTTGGATTGCTATAATAGAATGAACTATAGCTTCCAAGGCTGACACCCTCTTGCACAGCTTGCTGCCCTGGTTGCTTCTCACAATTCCTCTCAATCTACTGCTAATCCAGTTTCTTCAACTTGGCTGACAGATTCCGGGTGTAATGCTCACATTACGGCTGATTTATCAAACTTATTATTTGCTGCTTCTGAGTATAATGGGGATGAACAAGTTTCAATCGGTAGTGGTCAGTCACTCCCTATAACACATCAAGGCTGTGGTACTCTTGACACACCTCACTCTACCCTTTCTCTTTTAAATATCATTCGTGTACCAACAATTGCTTCAAATCTTCTTTCTGTCCATAAACTTTGTGTTGACAACAATTGTATTATTGTTTTTGATGCTGATCGTTTTCTTATTCAGGACAAATGTACGGGTCAAACTTTGTTCCAAGGCCCTAGTGTCAACGGACTTTACCCCATTTCTGCTGCTTCAACACCCACGGTTCCTTCAACTTCCTTTACTGCCGCTGCTCATGTTGCTACAAAAGTCTCCTCTGTTGTCTGGCATGATAGACTAGGACACCCTAGTTCTTTGGTTTTAAATAAGGTCCTTAGTTTTTTAGATTTCCCTACTTGTACTTGTAAATCATCCCTTTGTCATCACTGTCTTCATGGCAAAATGGTGAGCTTACCTTTCCCTTTATCGAATTCTACTTCTTTGTTTCCTTTAGATCTTATTCACACTGATGTATGGGGCCCTGCCCTTGAAGTTTCTGTTAATGGACACAAATATTATGTCTCCTTTGTTGATGATATGTCCAAGTATACATGGTTATTTCCTATTGCGCGAAAATCAGATGTGTTCTCTGTTTTTGTTAAATTCAAGGCCCTTGTCGAAAATATATTCTCTACTACTATAAAAGTTTTGAGAAGTGATGGGGGTGGTGAGTTTGTCAATTCTCAGCTCTCTTCCTTTCTTTCCTCTCATGGTATAGTCCATCAAAAGTCTTGCCCATATACGCCTCAGCAAAACGGTGTTGCGGAGCGTAAGCATCGACATATTGTTGAGGTTGCCCTCACTCTCATCTCTAAATCCGCCTTACCTCTTCGTTTTTGGCCTTCTGCCTTTAATGCTGCTGTTTTTCTTGTTAATCGTCTTCCTAACTCTAATCTTAACAACTTTTCTCCTTTTCAGTGTCTTTTTCGACGTCCTCCTGATTATTCTCATTTGAAAATCTTTGGGTGTGCGTGTTATCCTCTGCTCCGCCCATATAACACTCATAAGCTTCAACCCCGAACTACTCAACATGTGTTCTTAGGCTATCCTCTAGATTACAAAGGATACATTTGTTACAACATGAGCACTGGCAAGTTTATCACTTCTCGTCATGTAATATTTGATGAAACTTGTTTTCCTTTCACTTCTGTTCCTTTGTCCTCTGCTTCTTCCTCAGTACATTCTTCTTCGCCTTATTCTATGCCTATCTCTCTTCTCCTAAAAGCCTTTCAAGTACCACCGTCAGCCTCTGATGATGTTAATGTGCTGCCTACTAACGATTGTGTCTTTTCAGCCTCTGATGTCTCTGCAGGTCTACATGAGGATCATATGAACACTGCTTCCACATCTTCTGGTGTTGTATCATCAGCTGAGCTCTCAAGTCCCGTTTCATCTTCTTCGGTTGGGCCACCTCCAAGGGAAAATGATCCTATGGTATCTGATATGGCTACTCAAGTTCTTGTCAATGAACCTGCTGTCCCTTTGGTTCAGAACATACATCCTATGCAGACCAGAACAAAATTTGGGATTTCAAAGAGAAAGATTTTTGTTGCTTCGGTTCAGTCTGATAACATTGAGCCTTCCTCATATTCAAAAGCATCCAAGCTACCTGTGTGGCAACAAGCCATGGCTGATGAATACTCTGCGTTGATCAAACAAGGAACTTGGGTGCTTCAACCTTTGCCTCCTGGAAAGACAACAATTGGGTGTAAATGGGTCTACCGAGTCAAGCGGCATCCAGATGGTAGTATTGCTCGGCACAAAGCTCGTCTTGTTGCAAAGGGATATCATCAAGAAGAAGGGATCGATTACGATGAAACTTTCAGCCCGGTTGTTAAGAAGACTACTGTGAGAATTGTCTTGTCTTTGGCAGCTCAAAACGGCTGGTCTCTTCGTCAATTAGATGTCAAGAACGCCTTTCTTCACGGTCAGCTTCATGAGGAGGTATATATGCAGCAACCTCAAGGTTTTGTTCATCCAACCTTTCCTAATTATGCTTGCAAGTTGTTAAAATCCTTATATGGCCTTAAGCAAGCACCAAGAGCTTGGTTTGACTGCTTCACTTCTCACTTATTGACCCTCGGTTTTGTGGCTTCTGTTGCTGATTCTTCATTATTTGTTCATTCTGTGAATGGCTCTATTACCTATTTATTTCTTTATGTAGACGACATTATACTCACCGGTAGTAGTCCTCTGTATTTAAATACCTTGATTAATCAACTTCGAGAGAAATTTGACATGACAGATCTTGGTTGTCTTAAGTTCTTCCTTGGGCTTGAAATTGACTACTCCTCCAAGGGAATTTTTGTGTCACAGTCCAAATACACCAAGGATCTTCTCCAGCGTTTTGGGATGGCTTCTGCGAAACCATGCTCCACTCCTGTTGCTTTGAAGGCTTCTGTCGATGATGGCACTTTATGTTCATAAGAAGATGCTCTCCTTTTTCGTTCTCTTATTGGTGGACTTCATTATCTAACATTCACAAGACCTGATATTTCCTTCTCAGTGAGCAAATTATCTCAGTTTCTTCACAAGCCTACTTTGGTCCATTTACTTGCTGCAAAACGAATATTGAGGTACTTGCTACATTCACCTTCCTCTGGTATTTTATTTCGTCGCAGTGCTTCAAATCAGTTTAAGCTTCATGCCTTCTCGGACTCTGATTGGGCTGGTGACTTCACTGACCGCCGTTCAACCACTGGTTTTGTAATCTTTCTTGGTGCTAATCCCATTTCGTGGTCTGCAAAGAAACAAAGTACCGTATCTCGGAGTTCTACGGAGGCTGAGTATCGGGCTTTAGCGGCAACTGCTGCTGAATTATTCTGGATCAGGCATCTTCTTCGTGATCTTCGTGTTTACTCATCTCAGCCACCTTCGTTATGGTGCGATAACTCCTCTGCAATTCAGCTTGCCAAAAATCCGGTGTTTCATGGGCGTACGAAGCACATCGAAATAGACTTCCATTTCATTCGAGAACGTACTGTGCGCAAGGATATTCTTCTTCACCACATATCATCTCATCATCAGGTGGCCGATCTATTCACCAAACCTCTAACGCGTGATCGACTTCAATATCTAAAAGGCAAACTCATGTCTTGACAAGATCATTCGTTTGAGGGGCGATATTAGAGGGATATCATTGTTTCTGTTAATTACTTTTAGTATCTGTTTACTTCTGTTTAATTCTTTGGTTATTTTGTAATTGGGTTTTACAGGCCTATATATTGATTCTTTTGTAACAGTATTCTGCAAGAGAGAATAATATCATTTTCCTTATTCTGAAAGGAATTTCAAAAACTCTAGTAACTTCAAATAATCCTAAATGCCAATACAAGTTAGGCCTCTTAACAATTCTATTTAAGTAACTCAATTAAAACAAAGTAAATAGAAACCACGTTTTTAACCAAGTATCTCTAGTCCAACATAAAGTCTAACCCTCCTAGCAACAACTAATCAAGTGAAGTAAAGTAATTAAATAAATTCTAGATTCTATGCTTTCTCAGGCCTGCTCCTCAACATCACCAAGCTCGTAGTATACTTCATCACCTACAAAATCTATTGGTGGGTCAATACAAAACCACGGTACTGAGTAAGTGACTCACACCTGAAGAGACAACAAACAACATACATATACAGAGCAAGTAACATACTTTTCAACTACAATAACAAGCTTCATATCCGAGATGAACAACATACCCATGGTAACATGCTCAATTCTGTAAACGTGCAACTAACCATGCACCTAACACATAATTTTGCACCATGTTGTGCACACTCAGTTTCCACTTAAGCTACACAAGCACACTCAACGCTCATAGCCCTCACAAGCTCTCTGAGACTGACTCCTTCGAGTCACGCCGACTCCTGACCATATTATCCAGGGCCTTGACGTTTCTCTACGGCGCTCATCGTTCGATCCTTGACAATATTACCCAAGGCCTCAACTGTGCATCACCCCTTGGCCATATTACCCAAGGCACCCGATGCTCCTCTTAATCCATTGGTGACATACCACCCCTCAACCATTTTTACCCGAGGCATCTGGTATTCACCAAACTTTCCTTTTCAACACACAAGGTCACTGACCTCACCATCTCACAAGAATGCATGAATCCTACGCATCATGCTTCTAGACCATGTCTTATGCCAATAACATGCTCGTAAATCCATATTGCACACTTCATACATGCTTTCTAACTCGTATCAAGCTTTTAGTCCATACAATCAAAGGATATGCTCTCAACATTAAATTCATGCTTCTTAGACAATCAACATGAACAACATGATTATTGCACAAGGTCGATCCACATTACAAATAACATATTACACATAACAAACCAACAACAACACCTGATGCAAGGCCAGATCATAGATTAACATAATTCAACTTGCTCAAAACTCACAATAATTCATGAACATCAATACATCAGCAGAGCACATGATAAAACTAAATCGATATATCACACAACATGCTATCACACAAGCAAACAAACCCAACAGGTAGAAATCCACTTACCTAAAGTCCTAACGCTCTCCTAACGGTTCAAGGAACAACCCCATAAGTTGATTCGAATTTTATTCGGACACACAAAAATTGAACTGGAACCTACGACAAAGAGTACCCAAAGCTTAGAAACTAATTCACAGCATATACACGTGTTCAAAAAGAACATTATACTTGTTGTCCCTTACCAAAAAATGCTCGAAATTCACCCTTAACCTTATTCGATTCCTCCAATATCGCCCCTAACCTAAAACACATGATACCTAAGGGTTAAGGACTAGTTTACAACATTTAATTGCGTATGAGAGGGCCTACGACTCGCTGCCACTTACCGACACTCACTGAACAACCTCAAATCCTCGTTGTTTGGTGGTCGTAGGAGCTTAAACCTGCACAATCGACATTATTAGGGAATGAGTAGCTTAGTTCTAGGGTCGAATACGAATGGGCAAGTGATAAGTCTTACCAAAGAGGAGGAAAATCGAAGTTGAAGCCTGCTGAAAGTCTGAACCACGTGCAGAGATGGGTCTCAATCCGTGGGTCGTTGCATAAGGTCGTCAGAGGTGTTGTTCAGAGGTCGCCGCCGTCGGAGCTGTGATGGATTTGAGGTTTCGATCAATGACTACACTGCAGCACACCAAGGGAAGAAGAAATCACGCCTAAACGGGACTCTACGACTTGAACTCACTCCTGGCTGGGTGTCTCACACACGTTACTCACAGTGTCGTGGGAGGTGCTTGCCGGAGATGAAGAAGAAGGAAATGGCGTGAAGGGTGGCTGAAGGGATCGAGCGACGGTCTCATGGAGAAGAAAAATCAAGAGAGAAGGGGTTCTCACTTTGTCGAAGAAGAAGAAGGAGAAGTGGCGATTGGGAGGTGTGATGGCGTGGGAAAGAGAAAGAGAATGAGAGAAAGGGATGGAGGTCTCTATGGCTTTTTTATTTTATTTTATTTTATTTTTTCTGATCCTTTAACCCAATCTTTAAAACTCCAATTAAGGCCCTAATTCCCTTTCAAAGATTTGAGGAAATCATTGGGTAATTAAATTTTTATATTTATAGGATTGAGTTCAAGAATTTGATTCCTAAACCAAAATTACACCACTTAATAATTTGATTGAGTTCCATCCACTTAATGTCCAATTTGAACTCAATAAACGGACCCAAAATATCTCAGAAAAACTTAATTTTGAAATGTGGGTCGTTACATAAGCAGAAATAGAGATTGTATTATTATTCTTACTTTTGGTTATAATATGTAAGAACATTCAACTTAAACAAACCTTCACTCAAATAACCTTTTCCAACATACATATCATTCTTTGAGAGAACAAAACTTGTCAGACACAAAGACCAACTTGAAACCATTCTTGCTAAGTAAAGAATCGGAACTAAATACTTGCAAATATCATGAACATGAAGCACATTGTTCAGAGTGAGTTCCTTATTTTACGCACAAAGGTCAATGTCTACAATACCGTCTGACACTGCATCTAGTTTTGTTACATTAGCTTGAGCTTTCCTTTTCTGAAAGTTCCTTTGACTTACGAAAATCCTTAAACCGATGTCCCATTTTGTTGCAATTAAAGCACTTTCCATTGAACTTTCTTGTAGGTTGTTGTCTTTGACTTGGACCCTCACCTGAAAATTTTTTTCCACAACATTCGCCTTAGGGTCTATGGTCCCATCCATAGATTCTTTTGTTAGAATTTATTCACTAAAACTCATCAATTCATGATTATTCAAGAATAAATAAATATATTGAACAAGAACAATCATGATAGAGTTATAATAGGATCTAAGCATGGAAGCAAGCCAAAAATAAAATCAATTAGAGATGTATAAATACCTGGATCCATGAAATACTCTACTGTAGAACCTACGTGGTTTAGGTCTTCCTCAACTATGCAACTTAGACCTTGAATGGGCAGTTCTCTCTATCAGATGGGGAATAGGAGACTAAAGCGGCATAGTGTATTGGGGACCATAACCTTGTATTTATATGTTGATTCTAGGGTTTCCCATAATCCCCTAGGATCAATGGACTGGTTTCTGCTCAGCAGGCCAGCCCATAATCAAGACCACATAATATGGCCATTGAATAGCCCAAAATAATTGTTATGTCACACCCCCTCCCGGACCACCTGCTAGCTTAGTCCGGAAGATGGCGTGAAGCCAATGGACATCGTCCTCCTCTAACGATACCCATTGACCCTCCTGAAACGTTGAACCTGATAAACATACTAATCTTAGATATAAGATATTCTACGTGAAACATAACACAGCAGAATCCCTGGAAACCTTTCAACATACACGAGGTGTCGCCCTGACATAACTCGGTTTGGAAAATAACCTGATATAGATAGCATAACCAAAAACATATACAACTGGAGTTTATACAACCACGACCTCTAGGACTAAATTATCCAATCCTTACAAAACATTTACAATATGGACAGACTCAATATACAACTCCACCCACGTACTGGAGCTTGATCTGGAACTTTCAGCAGACGTTGGCAGTGTATCAGGCACTGGGAGCTCGATCTCTACTTGAAAAGTGGGAAAACATTTTGAAAGAATGAGCTACGAAGCCCAGTGAGTGACTAAATTTAAAACTGTACATTCAGAAATCAGAACACGTGATAAAACTTTAAACGTATAAAGCTGCTCAACCAAGGCGTTAAACATAAACGTGCAATGATAAAAGCTTTCTAAAAAACATTGCAGGTTCGTCATTAAAAATCTAGCAAGACATATCAAGTACATCAAACATATTAACTAACATGACCGATCTACGTTGTGTAGAGCACGCCCAGTACAACCAACGTTTACTATTCCTACGATGTAGTGGGGCCCGCCCAGCACTCCCATCGTCTTTGTCGTAGTGGGGCCCGCCCAGCACTCACGACAGCATCGTTGTCACGGAGTACACTCAACGTCAACAACGGAATATAACCTGTGTGCACACGGTACCATATAGCCTCGGGCTCAATATCTCAGTCATGTAGTCAATAGAAATCTCAGAAAATCACATGAAAACATTAAAACATGCCTGCTTATCGTTATCTTTCGTAAAACTCAAGCTTACTCAGCTTGCTCGTGGAAAAATAAACCGAAAATCTTTAAATAATTCTTGCTAATACATGTTTGGCTTAAAAGGATGTCGTTTCAACTATTTTTCAGAAACTCAATAATCACGTGCTCATTTATAAACCTCATTAGAAAATCTAAGCTCATAACTTAAGCTTGAAACCATTCATAAAAACCATGTATCATTCATAGAAAGCATGTAAAACATCTAAACATGTGCAACCGTTTGGAAACAATTTTCGAAATTCGTTTTGTCACTCACAGTCTTAGCTAGTTTCCTGGTTTGTAGACTCGACCTATTTCCTCTTGGCCTATCAAACAACCAAAACCGAGCATTAGAACCATAGATAGTCTTATTCTTCCATGCTCATGAATTCTAAGCACATGAATAAGAAATCTCACTTCACATTCTACTTTTCCAGATTTTCCAGATTCTATACCCTAACTTCCAACACCCATAACTTCCTCAATACTTAACCAAAATTAATGTACTATACATCCAACTCTTCATTTTCGAACACTATACAACTTACCTGAAGAAATAAAAACGAGATTCCCAACATATTTGTCCAGAAATGCCCCGAACACAGACTAACACAGATTCGTGGTTCTCTGCTACCCTTTATCTATCTCCTGAAATTAAACCTACTTAAAGTCATTTTTGGCTCACGCATTCTTCATAAAAGTTGTAGGAAATTGAATAAGCTTTCCAACCATACCAAATAGAGCTTCGGATTCAACTTGCACACCCCAGAATGCTCGAAAAACCAGAGACAACCAGAGATCCTCCTGGTTTGCACGAAAATCCTGTGCTCTATTTTCCATTTCAAAAACCATTAACTTCCCATCCGATTTACCTCAAGCTTCCTTCATGCAATTTGTTAGAAAATGAATTAACTTTAAGGAAAATCAAACCTCACCTCTTAGTTCCTTATGTGTAGCTCAAACCGAAACAAAACCCAGAGGTAGACAGGTTGAACTCAATTTATGCTATGGCTGCCTTTGCTTCAGCTATTTCCTATCTTCTTCAACCTCAAAACCACGAAAATCTTCTTCTTCTTCTTTCTTCACTCTCTCTCTCAAGTGCTCTGAAATTTTGGATGGAAAATGATGAGGAATGTGGCTTGAAATGAGTTGAAAAGGATCATTTTCGGTGGTGGGATGTTTGCTATCTTTTCCCACTTCCTTTCTTTCCTTTTTCTTTTTTTTTTTTCCTTTTTTGTTTTTAATTTCCCTATTTCATTTCCTTTTCTTTTCCTTTTCTTTTCTTTTCTTTCTTCTTTTAACTTAGTAAATCCCAACAACTTAAACCAACAATATATGACAAGAGAAATAATCCTAGGGAAGTCTCAGGGTTACATGTTATATAATTTGTTACCCACATATGAATTAATTATTAAAATTAATTCCAACAATCTCCCACTTGGGTAACAATTTCCTTATTAACAATTATCAATTTATTCTTTAGTGCACAACTTAATGCTATTCTAAAATAAACTTCCCTTTAATCACAATCCGGTCCATTTTGTATACCAATGAGGAACCGAAGCGGCTTTTGTCACATGTAAAGTCGTAACTCAACCTTCAATGATCACCTCACCAAATATAATGAACGACATGGATCAAGTGTGGAAGAGCAACATGGAAATTACATGTAATGTGATCTAAACATGTCTATTCCCAACTGGTCCAACTTTATTCTTTAGAGAGATCAAACTTTACTCTTTCTATCCTTAGGTTAAACTACAGTTAGAAAGAAAGTAATTCAGAGTAACAAAAGATAATTCATCTTCCTTATTCTGCAGAAAACAAAATTTTGTGTCTACTTTAAGAAAGCACAAACTCCCACTCAACTGATATACCATAATTTTCACACCTGTATGAGCATTATGCTCCAAAATTATTGTGTGAAAGTTCTCAATGAGCGGATCCGCAATGATGGAGTTGTATTCCATTAGACACGAGAAAAAAGTCTGAATTTTCTTCATCAACTAAAGCTTATAATTCTTCTATAAAAGCTTTTGTTGCAAGCTTTAGTTGCTATATGAATAACAAATTCTTGTCAAGACAACCTAATGACAAGATTCAAAATTTTATGAGTTTATTGCCAAACGAAAAATGCTATGAACACAAACTAGTGAACAGTCTCGAAAGTGGATCTTGTTGGCAACTCATATTATCAAAATCAATTTGACTTATGATCTCTACTTTATTTGATTTTGATAAGTGAGCATGTATCTTTTTTGTTAAGAACCTTAAAACTCTTAGATCCAATTAAGAGTTATCAAAATTATTGCCTTTTATTCTTGATATGGATATTGAAGCGGAAGCATCTAAACTTTAAGCATGAAATTCTTCATTTCTTTATTCAAGGGACTGTTTTTAGACTAAGTTTGTTTTCTTTAACGATTTTCCTAGTGCATGAATCTTTATGCTAGAAAACTTGAAAAAACTTTCTGACATAACCCTTTTGTGAAATCTCAATGTTACTTGAGATCGATCTCACAATATCATTTCACAATATAAAAGAGATGTCTATATAAGTTTTCATAGCCTTACTATGTCATAGACATATTACACTAGGAAACTGAATTTACTCCCACTAAACCTGTAATTCATAATTATCACTCTTATCTACCTTAAGACCCTAAATGTGATAATTATGAATGGAACTTGTGAAATTATAAATTAGTTCCCTATTGAGATCATCATAAATGAATTTAAACACTTGAAACTTTTGTGATATTGGATCAAAAGTTTCTAAACTTTACAAGCTTTATGATTTTATAAATCATGCAATTGAAAAATCAATCTTTATAACCACTCAACATAGCTCTAAAATACTTGTCATTTATTTAAAGTAACGTCTCTTAATAAGTAATGACACCCATAATGACCAGACAAACTATATGTGTCTCAAACATTATCTATTAAAGACAATATGACAAGTTACCAAAATAAAAAATAATAATAATAATAATAAAATTGTTGTTTATCATTCACCGAATTCTTTATGATAGTATTATTATTATTATTATTATTTAAGAGACAAGTCTTTGTTTGACTTTAGGAAAGGTAATTGAAACATCTTCCTTTTACTTTTAAGTCAAACTTAAAACCTTATACTTGTATTTCTCCTACTCCTTTTGATTGCTTCAATAACACTTTTAATAATGTTGAGTTTGTTTTACTTAAATGAGGAGAACCTTTACTAATGTTATTACAAAAAAAGAACTCAATTTTTTTTTCTCAAAGACAACATTCCTCATTTTATCTTCCCCCTCAAACTCAACATCCTTAAGAAACTTTAAGATCTCATTAACTTTTAAGTGGGAAAAAATTTTAGAAAACATGAAAATGACCGGTGCACCTAAAGTAACAACTAATAATCTGTAAGTCCAAGTTTTTTTTATTGGCCTTCAAAACCAAATATTACTTGAACATTCCTAAATGCAAACCTAATGTTAAGCATTTGCTTAACCTTGAATTGCAAGAGATTTAGTTGTTGCTCTATATGGTACATCACTTAAGCCTTATGCTGCAATCTTGAGTGCTTTTCCCAATAGGCATTAAGTGCAAAGAAGAATGATAATTTGCACTCACCTAATCTTTATGAGCTTTGAATCACTCTATAAGCAATACACTTCTCAACTTTTTTAAAAATTTGTATGAACTTAATGGCTCTGTATATTCTCAAACGAGTTAGCAAAATGCTCTGGATCTTTTCTTCCTAATCCATCCATATTGTCATAGTGTTTCACCACTACAAACCAATGGCTTTTAGGATATCCAGAACTAAATACTTTTTCTATATCAAATATGGTTGCCTTCAATGAGAGTCTATTTCTTAGAACATCATATAATGTTGTTAAGCATTTCAAGAAGCCATAGGGAATAGGCTGTGAAATTAAAAAATAGTTTCCAAGATGTTGAAGCTCTCAAAGGCACTTAATTTGACTATTTCTTTATTATCTCCCTGATTATACCTAATATAAACTCAAAGATCTATTAAATCAAAAGAGCTAATTATCAATGAGTAGAAATACAACAATAGTAAGGTTGATCATATAAGAGCCAAACTAACTTTGTTTGAATTCAAAGTGAGAAGTCATATATTTTCTTTATACATCATGTAATGACGTAATAGGAACATATTTTTCTTCATGTCCAAAATTTCTGAAAAGTATTAGGGAAAGCCTGAATCCTAATTCTTAGAGATTTGGACTAATATGTTCCAAATGCAGCTTTATGTCAACTTTAATTTCTTCATTTAAGGAAATAACGAATTGAGTACCTTTTCTTTTCTTGCTTAACACACAAACATACTGTTAACGATGCTCATTAAGAGTTCATATACTCTTTCGAGTATCATAATCAATCGCATATAGAATATATATTTCTAAAATGAGCATCAAATGCACAAGTCAAACCTCAAATATTTTAATTAAATTTGGTGCATTTAATTTTTTAGTGTACTCCCTTATGTTCTTGTGTTCTTCATTAAGAAACATTCAACCAAAAGTTTAAATGCTTCTTCCTTTATGTTCATTTTAGAACAATCTTTATCCTTTTAAAGGAACTTCTTAATTATTTCCTCATCAAACATGATTCCCTTGAATGTTGCAATTTATCATCATAAAACTTATTCAATTAAGATTACTCTATTTTTCAAAGTCCCATTTAATCTTAAAGGGATGACTAAATGAAAAATAGAAGTGTTTCTTTCCTTATCACAAGTTCTAAGAAACAACCAATTCAAACAAAAATATTCTAAAAATTTAAAACTAGGCAATGCAATGATACAACACAACCGATAACAAAAAAAATGATCAAAAATGACATTAGTATTTATAAAAAATACATTATATGAACTTAATGAGGACAACAAGATACCAAACACAACATTGACAGCCTTCCTTTGGGCCGACTATCAACTTGTAAACGGTACTCTCAACATGGTGATGGAACAAACCAATCCTGTCAAGTGAAAGCCTTCCTTTGGGCCGACAATCACTTACATGGCATAACTTTATATTATCCATGTTCATCACCAGTTAACCATAGGTGAACTTGTTATTTGGCCAAACTGAAATCTTCCTTTGGGCCGATAACAGAATGCATAAACAACAAGTCCATAAACATCTAATTAATTATGAAGATGTCAATATCATAATCAGAGGCTACTTTGGCAGTATGATCCATCAAACTAACACCATCAAAGAAAATTAGATTATTATGCAAAACAGTTATCCTTAATTATTATTAATTTTATCTTATGAAAATGAAATTACCAAAATCATTTTCAAATTCAATAATAATATCTTTACTTGCATAATTTAGTAATGGGAAAAGTCCTCTAAAATAAAAACGGGTGTGCCCCAAAAAGAAACTTTATTGGGTTTTTAACCCACTCGACAACCTAACACAGACATTGGGACACCAATTTGAAATCCAATAATAATTAAATATCAATAACTAATCCCTTGTTAGATGATAGTCTTCCTTTGGGTCGACTAACAACTTCAAGAGCACATCTTTATGTTATTCATATTTATTATTGTTGTTTGGCCATAGGTAATGTCACGAATAATATACAAATATTTATGACATCAGAAATAAACTTTATGAGGATAAGTGAGATATCTAATGCAACATTAACATTTAGTCTTTGGACAAAAAAGTTAATTCACAAACGATACTCTCGGTGCAATAATCAAATATTAATAACCTATCCCTTTTAGATGATAGCCTTCCTTTGGGCCGACTAACATCCTTAAGAGCACAACCTTATATTATTCATATTTATTATTGCATGTGTATTTGTTGTTTGGCCAAATTGTAACCTTCCTTTGGGCCGATCACAATTCACATAAGCAACAAATACACTACATCTAACAACTTTAAATGTTCCAATTTATAAAACAGATACTACTTTGGTAGCATATTTTATTCTTTAAAGCATTTAAAGAAATTAGACAAATTGTGCCCTATCCTTTAGTAAATTGCCAATTAACTAATCATGACAATTATTCTTTAATTAGCACAATATGGGAAAAAAATCTCCATACTTTATTATGCCCAAAATAATATGCTGTAAATATATATATATATATATATATAAAAGAAAAAAAATAATAAAATATATATACTTTATGAACTAGCCCACTGCAATTTCATTTACTTGATATGCTAGGGCATTTTCCCTAGCTTGTAACTTCATGAGGCAGCACAGTGCCGCCGCCTGCATCAATTTTTTTTTTTCACCTTTTCTCTTCTTTCTTTCTTTGAATAGCCAAACGGTAAATTGAGAGAATCAAACCAATGAAAGAAAAAGAAAAAAAAAACTGAACAATACCGAATTTGATCAAATCAATTATTCAAAATCATAAGATTCAAAAGATTTTCTATAATAAAGAATTCTAGATCATGCAAAAATTGATCGACGAATCTAATTGATCCAAGTAATTTTGATAGCATGTAATAAGGCAAAACAACCCATAAATTTATAAACAACATGCAAAAAACAAAACTAATGTTTTAGCAAATAACCATGCATAAACCTACCACTTGTTAGAATTTATTCACTAAAACTCATCAGTTCGTGATTATTCAAGAATAAATAAATATATTCAACAAGAACAATCATGATAGAGTTATAATAGGATCTAAGCATGGAAGCAAGCCAAAAATAAAATCAATTAGAGATGTATAAATACCTGGATCCATGAAATACTCTACTATAGAACCTGCGTGGTTTAGGTCTTCCTCAACTATGCAACTTAGACCTTGAATGGGCAGTTCTCTCTATCAGATGGGGAATAGGAGACTAAAGAGGCATAGTGTATTGGGGACCATAACCTTGTATTTATATGTTGATTCTAGGGTTTCCCATAATCCCCTAGGATCAACGGGCTGGTTTCTGCTCAGCAGGCCACACCTCTTCATGGGAAGTCATGGGCCCATAATCAAGACCACATAATATGCCCATTGAATAGCCCAAATATAATTGTTATATAATTTGTTACCCACATATGAATTAATTATTAAAATTAATTCCAACATCTTTATCTGCATTTCTGTTGTTTTCTTCAATTCCAAGACGAACAACAAGTTCTTCAAGTTTTATCTCCTTTCGCTTATGCTTGAGATAAGTTTTGAAGTCTCTCCATGAGGGTGGCAAATTTTCAATTATTGCTACTACCTGAAATGATTCACTCAAAGACATATTTGCAGCATGTATATCATGCAAAATTACTTGAATTTCTTGAGCCCAACTGATCACTGTTTTGGAGTCCACCATTTTATAATCCAAAATTTGCCGACTATGAATTTCTTCGAACCGGAAACTTCTGTTTTATACTTTTTCTCTAGTGAGTTCCAAAAATTCTTTGTTGAATCAACATTGCAATACACATGGTAAAGTGTGTTGTTTAGTCTGTTCAAGCTGATATAATTCTTGCAAAGGTATTCTGCATACTTCATATAAAACAAGTGAGTAAAATTGTCTTAATCAGTCTCTCCCTCATATAAAACAAGAGCATCTTCTTTGAGAATTTTTGACAAATTCAAGGTGGTAAGATAGAACAACATTTTTTTTTGTTGTCATCTTTTCAAATCAACACCACCAAACTTTTCAGGTTTCTCCCCATGGTTAACACCAACTCCAGGAACATGGTTAAAGGTATTTGATAAAGTCACTTCTTCTATATAAAGAAAGTAATTTACCAATGAAAAATGAAATAATCACACGCAGTAATTATATGCATAACAAGTGAGTAAAATTGTCTTAAGATTGTTATGTGCTTGTTATGCATATGATTATTACATAAAACAAAATGATAGTATAGCAAATATTAAATTTGAAAAAATAAGAGAGAATGTAAGCCCAACGAATTCACATGGTCTCCTTAAGACAATTTTACTCACTCTACTGCCTGAGTTTAATTAGTAATTGTCTCGCAGGATAAAACAAATTACCTTCTTATGGGAGTAGCACCTCAATCCACAAAATCCAGCGAACATTACTTTGCGTTGCAAACTGAACTTCAATAAAAGTATATGCAGATTTGTATGGAAAACTCAGGCAGAAAACTTCTTCAAAAACTCATGCTTCCAATCTAGAGAAGAGACATATTTATAGACTAATTTGTGGTCATTCAAATAGTTGTGACTCTTCTTCAAATTGGTTATCAATTTGAAAAATGTGAAAAGACTTGACCGTTGGATGAAAGAACACAACCCATGAATGTGAAAAGATGCAACTCATGGAAAAATTACAACTCATGGATGTGAAAGGATGCAACTCATTGAAGAGTCACATACCATTTACTCCAACAACTTCTTGGTGAGGAATGATCTAGGCAAGGAATTTATTTTGCAAAGTAGATGGTATTTGCTGAACCATTTGAATGCATCGATATGGTATTTTCTGAACCATCTGAATTGCATCGATATGGGATATTCGAAATCAATGCAATGCCTAATTCTTCCAAAACTCTAAAGATACAGGGTTCTGCGTTTAAGATACTTGCTGATGCATAATAGTGACTTGATGATCCAGTGCTTTAACTTTTACTATGGGTTGTTAGTACTGGGAGCTGATAGTTTGGAAGGAAATGAATTTTAAACCATTTGTGGATGAGATCCAAGCCTTTAGAGCTGCCTTGAATAAGTATATTTAGTGTATGAATTTTCTTTCTTCCTTTTTTTTATTAGCATTCATCAAGTATTTAGCCTATTTAAAGGCCACCTATGCAATGAGATGAACACAATTTTTTCTTTTTTAATTCCTGTCCTCTGTTTACTTTTTGTCCCAATACTCCCTATTTCAATTCTTCATTATTCTCCCTAATTTCTCTCTATTTTAATTTTTTTTTAGTGCTTTTAAGTAGGGGTGAAAAAAACCGACCCGACCCAACCCGACCCGCCAAACCAGATCGAACCGAACCTTTCGGTTCGGTTCGAGTTTTTGACTTAATTTCTGACAGAACCGAAAGGTTCGGTTCGGTCCTCACATCTTGCCTACCCGAACCGAATAGCTTCCTCACATTAGAACTAACGCTTAGGGTTTCAGACTTTCATTCGTACGCCGACTCTTTTCTCTCCTTTCGCCTCTTCTTTTCAACGGTTGAGATTATCATCTCCTCTCCTTTTCTTCACCATTATCGAACATCTTATCATTAACCTCCCTCAATTTCTTCGCGGCGGTGGGCGAAGGTGGAAATGGATTGTGTGATGTCTGTGGCGGCGGCGATTTCGAATACGTGTGGCTTTGGAGTGCGTTGGGGGTGGCTTTGGTGACGACATTCGGTGGCTTCAACTTGTTTTTTGAGCCCAGCGGAAGAAAATGTGGAAGCACGAGATCTATTGCCTCAGAAAATAGCGAAAATCCTCGACGAAGCACAACCGCAAGCTGAAAGGTATGGTCTCTCTCAGTTCGTGGATGGGTATCAAACGCCACGCACAACCGCAAGCTCAAGGAGCTATGTGCTCTGCGTTCGAAATCCAAGTCTCCTTTGGAGTTCTTTACTGCATTCTCCAAAATCTTGACCCCTCTCTTCAGTTTCCACCACAGAATCACCTTTGCTGAGCATGTTGTCCGCTTCATTTCCCTTTTCGCCAATTTCTCTTCGCATGCTGATGAGTTATTGAATCCCTTTCCCCCTTCTATTCTTTCTCTTTTTAGATTTGATGGGGTGCTTTTATTTCGAATAATGTGTTTTTGTTCACTATTTCATCAATGTTTTTGGTTTTTTGTTTTTGGGCATTGAGGGATTTCGTCTATTTTTTGTTCTTCCTTTGGCTTCCCCTACTCATTTTATCTCTTGCTTCTTCTTTTTTAAAACCATTGATGGCTTCTGAAGCTTTCACCTACTTTATATATTTGAAAATTGATGGGTTTTTGCTTAGCAGAAACCCTTTTCTGTCATTTACTAGTTGTTGGGTAGGATGATCTTGGGGTGGATTTGAAGCAAAGTTGAAAGAATGAAAACCCAAGTCATCTCTCTTTCTAGAAACTTTAGTGTCGTTAGATAGGATGTGAATATCTCTCTTTTTCTCTCTTTCTCCTTTTGCTACTTTGCTTGAAAATTGAAATTCTCAAATAAGCTACAAGCAATTACAGTCTTTTTTGCAAATTCTGAAGTTTGATTCGTATTGGGTTTCTAAATAGCTCTGTATGCAGGATGGCGCTTTGTACCTCTTTTAGCTACAAGCAAGTTCTCTTCCATCATCTTCTCTCTGTCTCTCTGTCTCTTTTTCAAGTTGGGTGGATTGCTTAACCCAAAAAAAAATTAAAAAAGGATGACCCGACCCGAATCGGGTCAAATTCGAATCATGTCAGGTCGGGTCGGACCAGATTGTCCGTACAACCAACTCGGTTCGGGTCGGGTCGGTTTGTCCGTACAACCGACCCGACCCGAAAATTTTACACCCCTACTTTTAAGTGCTCTCTTTGCATAACAATAAGCTACACGAATTAAGTTATATAAGTTTAATGCTATATAATTATGTTTGATAATACACCGATCTTTTCTTTTTAAGAACAATATAGTATATGTATACCAGATCAAACCCATGGCCATTATTATTCAACTTGAAGTATAATAAAACCAATCCTTCAAAAGAGCCTTAGAGGTAGAGCAGTTTTGTGAATGGCGGGATGAAAAGTAAACTTGTTGTAAGGCTTATTCAGATGCATGCTAGAAGTTCATCCTTAGAAAATGTTTCTGTTTCTGTAACGCCCCGAGCATTTCAATGTGTTAATTCTCTTGTATTTAAGACCAAGGTTAATTTAATTATAACCTGGCTTGTATTTTGGGAGCTAATAAAAAAATCTTATTGTTGAATGTTCACTACTACAAAATTGGGAATTCATGACACCATGAGAAAAGGAAATAAAGTTAAGGTAGCAAAAAAAATGTCATAAAATGTAAAAAGGCGTGTTTTTGGTAGGAAAAAATGGAGTTTTTCGTATTTTTGAAAATCTATGACAGTTTTTAAATGTCATAAATTTATGACATTTTTAAAATGTCATTAATAAAAAATAACCTATATTTATTTTTTTTATCTTAAAAAACAATTCTAAGTTTTGCCTTCTTCTTCGAAGCCTTAGCCGCCTGTTGAACTTCGCTCGTTGCCACCATCTTCAGCACTATTCTTTCGGTCACCGCCGACTTCTCTCTTTGCCTCCGTCAACAGTTGCTGTCCACCACCACTTTGCCTCTGTCCATAGCAGCCGCCGCCCCCCATTTCGCCTTTTACTTATTCATTTCTTTGAACCACCGGCGCTTTCTTCTTTTGCCCCACTACCAGCGTTTTGTTTTCTTACACTGGCAGTGGGGCAAAAGAAGAAAGCGTCGGCAGTTCGAAGAAATGAACAAGGGGAAGGCGAAATGGGGGGCGGCGGCGGCTATGGACAGAGGCGAAGTGTTGGTCGGCAACAACTGTGGACGGAGGCAAAGAGAGAAGCCGGCGACGACCGAAAGAATAGTGCTGAAGATGGTGGCAACGAGCGAAGTTCAATAGGCGGCTAGGGCTTCGAAGAAGAAGGCAAAACTTAGAATTGTTTTTTAAGATAAAAAATAAATATAAGTTATTTTTTTATTAATGACATTTTAAAAATGTCATAAATTTATGACATTTAAAAACTATCATAGATTTTCGAAAATACAAAAACTCCGTTTTTTCCCGCCAAAAACGCGCCTTTTTACATTTTATGACATTTTTTTTGCTACCTTAACTTTATTTCCTTTTCTCATGGTGTCATGAATTCCCAATTTTGTAGTAGTGGCACGATTTCAGCCAAGCAGAGTCGTGGGTAAGCTTTTTCCCTTCCGATCTTGTTGGGTTAAGGCTCGATCTCACTGTTTCCTCTCTCGTTTAGCCTGATCCGTGCGCGTCCAGCATCTTGAGCCTCACTTTCGAGCATCCTTGCCTTTGTCTAGCGGCGTTTTGACCCCGTTCTGGACCGTTGCAGCACCGCCTAGCCTTGTCGGTAAGTTTTAAGTGTTTATCCTCGTCCTTTGGTTCATAAATCATTTTGCCCATTAGCGTTAGGTGCTGGAAAATTAAGATGAGTTTGTTGTTCTGATCTGCAGCACCGTCTAGGAAGCACTCGGCCTCAAGTATCTCGAGTTGGTGAGGTTTCAACCTCCCTTAGGTGTTTTTGGGCAGCCCCCTGTAAGTCTAGCTTGACCCATTGTTCGTTCGCTATAAATCTCGGTTACCCAAGCCATAACGACTTCCAAATTTCAGGTTCAGGCCATTTGCAGCTGTTGTACAGCACTTAATCGTGTCCGTTTGGTGCTGATTGGTAAGTCATCGTGCCCAAAAACCTTTGATAATTGTCGTGGTTGGCTTTAGTGCAATTTCTAACCCTTTGGTGCCTTTTTGGTGTCAGTTTCGTGTGATTTCGGACCCTTGACAGCACCCATTTAAGGAGTTTCAGTGCTGTGTTACCTTGTTCCAGCAAGGTTCAGCCCCTGTTTGGGTGAGTTTTAGTTCCTTGTTATTTGTTTTAGCTTCCCTTAGGTGTTTGGATGGTTGTTAAGCTATTCCCTAATCTCTAAGAGCCTTGGTTGTGCTTGTAGGTTCGTTTAGAGCTTGCTCCTGTAATTTCCAGCTAGCGTGAGTTATTTTTAAAGTGATTTTGTAAGTGATTGTGTGAAGCATAATGTTTGTTTATGTTTTATCCTTGTTCTAGTGAAAAGCATGTTCTAATGTTTATATTTGTTCTGAAACGCTTGAGATGAGCTTATTCTGTTTAGTGCTTGAGATAAGCATGTGTGATATTGCTAAAGCATGAAATGTGTGTTTGCTGAGATGTGGATGTCGATTAAGCATGTTGTGTTGGGTCGAGCATGACGGGTTAGGCTAGCTTGTGTCACGGGAAGTGTAGCATGAGTCTAGCGGTAGCGTTGCATGACGTGTAATTCATGTGTAGGTGGGCAGCGTGGCGCGTAATTCACATGTTCGATTTAGCGTAGCATAACGCGTAATGCATGCGAATGGTTTTGCGTAGCGTGGCGCGTAATGCACATGTAAGGTTTTGCGTAGCATGGTGCGTAATGCATGCGGTTAGTTTTGCGTGGCATGGCGCGTAATGCATGTGGTTGATAGCGTAGCATGACGCGTAAATCGTGTGTGGTTTTTAGGGTGTGGGTGCATAGTGTGAGAAGCATATGCATGTTGTCGTTTATTGCTTTCTATGCATGATGGGTTTTTACTGCTTTTGGGAGCATGTTGTATGCGTGTGAGAAGCATGTTGTTTGCCTTGTTTGATGCTTGTGATCTAGCTCGTGTGAGCTACTTACCAGTACCACGGTTGTACTGATACCCCCTTCCCCACCTTTCCCCCCAACATTTTAGATGTTCTAGGAATCGAGGATGATCCGGACCTTGGTGGCGAGGAGGAGGACTATGAGGAAAATCCCTAGGCGCTGAGTTCTTACGTGTCCTACTTTTCTTAGTTGCTTTATTAGTTAGCTTGAAATGTTTTATTTTGTGGTTCTGTGACGGTGAGGGATTCACCTGAGAAAGGTTTCTTTTGTTTTTGAGCTTAGAACTAGACTGGATAGTCTTGCAGAGTTTAATAATATGTTATAGCCTGTGGATTAGTTATTCATGTTAATAAAATGTTTTATAGCGTGATTTTGGCTTATTGCATGTCTTGGTGAAGTATGTCTTGTCTAGAGAAGATAGGTTGTGAAATCTAACTATAGTTTGGTGGAGCTTGGTTGGTTGCCCGTTTAGAAGTGCTAAATGTCTTTTATCACGTGAAGTAAAATTTTGGGATAATCAGTTTTACGTCGTTATGCTGTTTAAATTTTCGGTACATTCGGTCCAAAGTGAGTTGTCCTAGTTGCTTAAGAGTCTAGAGTAAGTAGTAACGTCGCTAGGCTAGAGGTTAGAGAACCTGGGGCGTTACAGTTTTTGAAGGTCTTAGCAGACAAAATTTAGTAGTTGTACTTGTCTTCTTTCATGAACTGGTGGCATTTCACGATCAGTTTCAATCAGGACGTGATTTTTTATAGTCGATGTAACACCCCAAGTCCAGGATTCAGAGTCTGAATTCGACACTTGACGGCCTTGGAATTCCCTTACCACCTGGCTACGTTACCATACTCGTCTTAAACTGCTGTGAAGATTGTCCCCACAAACCAACATGGGGTCCTTTTAGCTTGCTTTGTTCTCACTCAAATGCTTCCTAGGAAAATTTCCAGGAGATCACCAAACATAGAACTTCTCCAAGCCGAGCATGCATAACTTGAAAGTTCTTATGATTGAGCTACCGAAAAGGAAGGTCCACCTTGTTGGTATAGGTAGTATCTATCAATTCTTTTTAAGCTTATCTTGACCATACTTTCATGTCCTCAGGATCCCTCTCATTCGGATGTGATCTCGGTTCATTCATGTACCCCTTCTATCCTCGGGTGTCACAATTGATCATCTGTGATAAGAAGATATTGTCGTTTTATCTGGTTGGTTTTATGTCTTATATATTGAGTTGTCTTCTGTGAGCGATTGTTTTGATTCTGATTCTCATCTTTTCTTGCAACGACAGATTCTTATCTCACCACGTTAGATATTCAGAAGATTGATTGAGTTACACTTCCTTTTTCTTTCTTTCTTTGGTACTTTGGATGATAAATCACCCTGGCTCCTTAAATTGCGTGTGTTGCACCCACTAGGTTATGTAGCAGAAAGTATGATAAGCTTGGGGACTGCTGGTTCTTCTCTTCTGAAGGAGCTGAGAACACATTGGCAATTGCTGGGGGACTTGCACTCATTTCGGTTGCTGCAGCTTCAACCATACTGCTTCAAGTTGCTAAGAAACCACCTGAAGTGAAAATGGTTGAATACACTAGACCCTCACTCGGTTACTACGGGTCCGTTTGGAATACATTTTAATTTAAATGTTTTTCAAGAATGCATTTTTTTAAAAACATTTTGTATAAAAATTGTTTAGAATTTAAACACTCATATGTTTGGTTACATTTTCTCATAAGTGTTTTTATACACAAACTATTGTATACTTAAAAACTCTTTTTAAGAAAGTTGGTTTCAAGTGTTTCTCTCAAAATGGTTTATTTCTCAATCTCATTTTCTAATAAGTCATTTGTAATGGTTGCCAAACACTAGAATTTTTTTCAAAATTAAACACTTGAAAAGTTAAACCAAACACACCTATTTGAAGTTAGTTGTTGCTTAAATCATGTGTCTAAACTTCATGGGGCTTTGTTTAGAAGCTTTTCGCCTTTACGTATGATTTTCCTAGGCGAGAACTTCCAACTTTTATAGGATAAGAATGTCTTGAAAGACGTGTTGTCCTAGTTGGAGCTATGCAATATATATCGGTGTAACTACACAAATGGGCCTTACTAGAGGCCTATTTGACAAAAATGTTTAAACTAACCAAATTTTACATCCTTGTCTAGCCGATTTTTATTAGGGACAGTTGCATAGATGACAAATTGGACCAAATTAATAGCAAATATAGCACAGTTGCAAACTAATTGCAAATATACCAAAATTAATTGTACAAGACCAAAAAGCTGTTGTCAGATTCTATCCGTGTCTATCACTGATAGACTCTGATTATTCAAAGTATATCAGTGTCTATCGCTGATAGACTTCGATTAATCAAAATCTATCAGTGACTATCACTGATAGACTTTGATTAATCAGAGCCTATCAGTGATAGTCACTAATAGATTTTGATTAATCAGCGATAGACACTGATAGACTCTGAATAATCGGAGTCTATTAGTAGACTGATTGATTCTGATTAATCAGAGCCTATTGCTGATAAACTCTGATAATCGAAGTCTATCAGATAGACTATGATAGATTTTGCTATATTTGCAATTTTTTTTACATAGTGCTATATTTGCTATTAATTTGGTCCAATTTGCCACCCACTGCAATTTTCCTTTTTATTATGGGTCCTTATGAGTTAGCCCAATTACATTAATACCCTTGCATGCAAGCCACCCATAATTACAAAAAGTAAGAAAGGAAACAAAAGCAAACGAGGAAACAATTTGTTTTTCTTGTCTAAAAAAAGTCCTACTTCCTAGCCTACAATTTGCATCAAATAAGGAAAAATTACTCATTCTCTCTCCATTCCTTTATTCACTCTATATTTATGTTGTATATATGCAAGGGCATATTAAATAACACATTTGATATTATTAAAATAATATTATCCAACATATATATTAGGTTTATATATATTATTCCATTTTTATTTAAATATTTATTTCACCTATTACGGATTTTGTCCTATATACACTAGGTATACTTAGTTGTTTGCAAAAATATACTCGGTATATTTATTCCTCACTACCATAATTTGATTTGCAAATATACAATCGGTTTATGTATACTTATCATTTCCAAAAAATGGTATACAAAATATAAACATCATATTATTAAATATATTCGTACATTTATGAAATATAAACATAAACATAATATGAAACAACTATACAACATCTAGAAAACCTATCTACTGTCATCTCAAATAAACCTAATTTTAACCACAAATATTACTAGAACCTTAGTTGCGACCTTTGCCCTTAATTTTCTTGATGATTTTGGTGAGCAAATTCATACGTTTCTACCCTTCTTTGCCTCCTCTGCAATTCAATTTGTCTCCAGTTGTCATTCATTGTCATCACAACAATCTATGATAGATAGGAGTTTGAGGATCTTGCTTCGACGATAGGAGTAAAGAAGCTAAACCCCTATATATTACATTGTATATATTTATCATTTAGTAATGTAAAGAATGAAACCTTACGAATTTTTCATACTTGATTATATATATATATATATATGTATGTATGTATGTATATATACCTTCATAAAAAACTATGATGATTGATATTGATAATAGATAACACATGAATGTTAGGTATATATCCTATTGTGATTCAATTCGATAAATGTATCGAAAATTATTTATAATAAATATTAGGTATATATCATATGCAACCTAATACCTCTCATGCAATCCAAAAAAAAATGTAACAAAAATGTTGTAACAAATATCAGATACATATCATATTAAACAAAATACTTATGATGCAATTCGATAAACATAACAATCATGCTTTGTAATTCTATGCATGCATCGACTCTGTATGTAAAAATAAAATGAAAAATAGAAAATGAGGATGATTACACGAAAAAATATAGAACAAAAATACAAAAAAATATATATAGAGAAAGAGAATGAAGGTTTATAGGAAATTGAACCATTAAAATATATTGAAAAAAAACTATAAAAAATCACCAAAATTAAAAATGATAAAAAATATTTCATTCTCATATGAACTCATAGAACATAAAATAACAATAACATAAATACAGAAAAAATGGATTACAAACTACAAAATGAAACCGAAAATATACAAAATACAAAAACAATTAAAACGAAACAAATAAAAAATTGAAACAATTACTTACCCATACGTGAAATGGAGGCTGTTATGGGTGAATTTGGACCTAATTTTATTAAAGTTAGAATGACAAAAGCCCAGAGTAGAAACAAGCCTAAGGATACTCATAGGGCCTAGGTCAATCTCTATTTCTATTCCCTCCCCAAAGGAAGGGAAACCCCTAGATCAAAACTATAAATAGAATAGGCTAACTCCAAAGTAAGGAAATTCAAATAGGTATTTGTTCCTGATTCTTAATTTACTTACTCCACTCATGATCTCCCAACTGACTTAAGCATCGGAGTCGGTGTGGCAAGCACCACATCGGTGCACAATTTTCTCTTGTTGTGCAGGCTAAGCACCACACCGGTGCACAATTTTCTCTTGTTTTGCAAACCACGTCTTTCCCCTTCAAACAAATTTTCCGTTGTTGTCACGTGAAGGTCAAGTGAGTTTCCTGCCCAAATTTTGACATCAATAGAAGCTACAACAAATGAATGAAGAAAAATAAGGAAAGGGAGGTTGCTGGACAGATTGGACAGAATGCAATGGAAAGATGGTGGAATGCAGGTTGTGGACAGATTGGAAGAAAGAGGCATTTGAAAAATAACAAAGTAAAAAATGGTACAGGCAAGGAATAAAACAAAAAAACATATTTCTTATAAAAAAAATCCAATTAATAATATAATATAATAATAAATGGAGACTTGTCGTAATTGGAAGAAATCGGCAGTTGACAGTAATAAAAAACGTTGGCTGTTAAAATTAATATATATATATATATATATATATATATATATATATATACACATTAAAATATCATAATTAAATTTTGGGGAAGAATAAAATTCTATTTAATACATGAAATTTTACCATAGATAAAATCCAAAGATTTAGACATATTTGAAATTATTGGATTAAAAGAGTTCATCTACCATAATTTCTTATATATATCTATCTCCAATATAAATCAAAATCTATATGTCTCTAATAACCATTTGATCCGAATTAGAAATACGTTATTTTCAAATTTTCTTTGACATCTAATCACACCAGTCACATCATTGCAACCTTTACAAATAATTTTCCCCTAATTAGAGTAGTCATTAAGATGAGCGAGTAGGAGGTTAACACTAACTTGGCATGGGATGCATGTGGTTGAAAGACACTTGATTTTTCTATATTTAAAAAAAAAATTATTATCAAGCATGTTTCTATTCTAATTCTAATGGAAATAGAAATGAGAAACAAGAAACGAGAAACAGAATTAACAAGTGTATATACGGTAAAAGACTCACGTGATTAGTATTCCCACAGATACAATATTTATAATACAGAAAAATAACAATATTACATAGAAATAGGGAAAGATATAACAAATTTGTTACCTAACAAATATACTGACTATAACAACTTAATAACAAACTGAATAAACCCAATACTCCCCCTCAAGATGGAGTGAAAATATCAACAACACCCATCTTGGACAACAAGGGAAAGAAAACGGAAGCATACAAAGGTTTAGTAAAAGCATCTGCAAGTTGAAGATGAGAATGTATAGGAAGAAGCTTCAAGAAACCATCAGCAACTTTTTCCCAAACAAAATGACAGTCCAACTCTATATGTTTTTGTTGGGTTTTGTGCCCTAAAACTCGTAGATAGTGAATGTAACGGTTGACCGAATATTAATGAAATAATATTGATATATTTTTCCATTAAGTATTATTAGTTATATTATGTTTAGTCTTTGTCTAAAATAAACCTAATCCAATAAACTAGACATCCTAGACTGTAGTATGAATCTTGAACAGTATGTAGAGACATATGGGGATCACTATTCAAGAAACAACCTAAAAGGTCTATAGTATATGAATAAGACTGGATGCCTTATCCTGGTGACACTATGGATACGACTCACTTTGTATTTGATACAAACGCTATGATCCAAAACGTTCATGTATGAGACATGCGAGTGGGGGTATCCTATGCAATGAGTTTGCATAAGACCGAACCGCGAAATAGTAACCGCTAGTTATAACACCGTTAACTAGTTAGGTTTATATTTCACTAGGGCAGCCTAGACAACTTAGTCTTAATCCTGAGTTGATTATGGACTCCTGCTCATGAGAGATTGTCCTTTGATTTGTATGGGTGAGAGTGGCCAATACGCCGACTCAATAAGCTTACCATTTTGGGGACAAGACCGAGTGGGGAGCTGGAAACATAATCATACAAGATGGAATTCACTCCTTCCCAACTTTAGGGAAGCAGATGAGTGTTCTCTTAAGTGGTGACTCCGAGTCTTGAACAAAAAACCCTACCCTCTCAATGGCACAAGAGGGTTTTCTGTTTGATGGTTGGACCACAAACAGGTTGTTCATTAGAGGAGAAATGGTACTTAAGGAAATAGAAGTAACCTAGGGGTAAAACGGTAATCTGACCCAGCTGATGTTACGGACACTCGTGAAGGACTAACTAGTCGTTATTGGCCTATATCCGTGGACACATAAAATATGTCTGCAGTGAGAAGAGTGCAATTGTGAGTCTATAGTGGAATGTACACACAGTTAACGAATATTGATTAATTTAGTTAATGAGTTTGACCAATTAATCTCACATCGTTGGAGCTTCTGATCTGCATGTCCATCAGGTCCCACTGGTAGCTCATAAAGTAATTTGAGGCAACTAAGTAATAAATGTAAATTGAAAGTGTTCAATTTACTAAGGGAAAGAATATAATATATATATTGATATATTATTATGAGAAAAATAAATATTTGAAAGAAATTTCAAATATTGATATGAATTTGATTCATATTAAATTTATAGGAATTTGAAAGAGTTCAAATATGAATTAAATTAATTTAAGGCCTAAAATTAAATTGGACGATTAAATTAATTCAAGGCCGGAAATTAAATATGTAATATTTAATTGGTGATTAATTAATTAAAGAATTAATTAATTGAAAATTAATCAATTATGGAAATGATTAATGAAGTAATTAATCACTTATGGAAATGATCTAATCACTTATGGAAGTAATTAGTCATTTATGGAAAATATTAATCAATTATGGAATTGATTGATCATGAATTGATTAAATATGGAATAGATTAAATCAATTATGGAAATAATTGATTTTATGTGAATATTTTATTCATGGTCTTTCTCCTATAAATAGAACACTAGACCTAATAGTTTAGATGCCCTCTTGCTCTTAGAATCACAAGACAAGACTCTTGCATTCTCTCTAGCCTCCCTCTTAAAGAAAGACTCCCACCAGTCAATTGCCTCCTAGACTTAGAGATATACCGGTGTAATCTCTTTGGTTATTGTGTTCTTGAGAAGAAAATTCCAGCGAAGAATCTTAAAGGGGCTGTTGCGTTTTTCATCCTTAGAGCATCGTTAGCGAAAATCAGTCAAGTCTACAACGAAGATTTGCAACGGTTTTCTAATCTCTCTTTGAAAAGCATGTAAATAAAAGAGTTTTATTTTTCTGTTTTTCGAGCATGTTTAAACCAATTTACAGTAGCTTTAAAGTGTGTTTAAAGTAACGTTTTGCCTTTTCGTATTGGTATTTTAATGTTAATTAATATATGATAGCGAGCATAGCTAGCTATTTTTCTCTGATTAATTAAGCTAGTCTTTTACAATTATTTGCCCAAATTTATGCATTTTTATGTTTTATTTGTAGGAAGTATGTGTTTGAAGCTTAATTCAGCAATTGGAGTCAAATGGAGTCCAATTGGTGAGATTTTAGCCCTAATTTCGACTAGAGACCTTTTGTGGGAGCTAAAGGCAAGGCCAAGGAGCGGGAATCAAGCGAGAAGACGTGGAGATCGTGACGGGGACGTGCGGTGTCGGCGGATTCGAGTTTTCCTTTCTCTTTCCCTTTAACTCTTGTAGTTTTTATGGTTTTTCTTTCAATTAGTGTTTGTAGTTTAAAGACTATGAATTGTTAGTTGTTTGTCTTAGGGATTGATGTAGTTGTTTTAGGTTGTTGGATTGATTGTGGTATGAATATGCATATATTTTACCTATGCAATTATGGTTAAATGCTTTCAATTACTTGATCACTAGTTGAATGATTTGAGTGTTGAATCTTGCTCGGGAGAGGGGATTTGGCCTAAGACTTACTTTATTTAATTGCATGACTAAAGTAGAAATTCTAAGTTTGTGACGGGATTTGGAATAACTTTAGAAGTTGCTTGAAGAACTAAACCCAAAGCCTTGCATGTTAATGAACTTAGATAGGGATATCAAGTTGGTTGCATGCATGAGAATCAATTATGCTCGGGAGAGATAGTTGTGATAAAAGGTTCCTAGACTTGGTAGAATAATTGCATGCTAAATTCATCCCATTAATTTATCCTCAATCTCAACAATGAAATCAATTCCCTAAGAGTCTTTCCATTTGAGTCTCCACCTTTATTTTATGCTTTTTGTCTTTACTTTTATCTTTATCTTTGAGTTTTGCTCCCTAAATAAAATTGAACAAAAGTATCCACGGTACTTAATTTGCTAGAAATCCAATCCAGAGGACGACACTCGTTTTACACGAAAACACTATATTATTACTTGACCCGTACACTTGCGGTTAGCAAATTGCGCATCAATATACGGCGTGAGGTCCTCTCCATGCGCTTTCCACTACGTCGGGGCTTTCATCCCCTTCAGTTTTATCCTCTCGTGAAAAGTGGGATTAGAAGCAATATGCAAAGCAGCCTGATTGTCACAAAATAAAAGAGCAAAAGAAAGTTGTGGTATCTGTAAATCAGAGAGCAAAGAGAAAAGTCATATAAGTTCATAAGTAGTATGAGCCAAGGCGCAATACTCAACCTCTGCAGAAGACCTAGAAACAGTAGTTTGTTTCCTGGATTTCTATGAAACCAATGAATCACCCAAGAAAATGCAATAACCAATAGTAGAGCTTCGAGTGTCCCAATCAGAATCAGCAAAGGCTTTCAATTGAAATGTAGATGTAGGTCGAAGTAAAATTCCTTGACCAGGGGAGGACTTCAAATACCTCAGCAAGTAATGAGCAGCAGATAAGTGTGATTTACATGGCTCTGAAAACATACTGACTCAGTTTATTAACCGTGAAAGCAATATCAAGTCTGGAAATAGTCAAATAAAGCAATCGTCCAATAAGCCTTCTATAAGAAGAAGGGTCATCAAGTAAATCAACATCAGATTGTTGCAACTTTAAACGAGGATCCATATGAACCGCTTCAGGTTTAGCACCAATAAGACTTGCATCCTCAATGAGCTGAAGAGTATAATGACACTAAGATAAATATATTCCCTTAGAAGAACGAGCAAGTTCTAAACCAAGAAAATATTTCAAATGGTCCAAGTCTTTGAGTTTGAACTTGTCATGTAGAAGAAGTTTCAAATGATCAAGCATGGAAGAGTTTGCCCCAGTCAATATAATGTCATCAACATACACCAGTAAAGCAACAAAATCAGAACCAGACCCTCGGATAAATAGGGAATAATCTGCTTTGGATTGGTGAAAACCAAGAGAAAGTAAAGTAGGAACAGGGACATTGGGTTGATATCCCAAAGGTAAATCCATATAGACTTCCTCAACCAAATCATCATGGAGGAAAGCATTATTAACATCAAGTTGTATCAAAGGCCACTGATAGGAGACAACCACGGTAAGCAATACATAAACATTGACTAATTTAGCAACTGGAGAGAAAATTTCAATAAAATTCAATCCCTCTTGTTGGGTATAACCCTTTTCCACCAAACGGGCTTTGTAACGTTCGGTAGAGCCATCGGCCTTATGTTTAATCTTATAAATCCATTTGCATCCAATAGAATGTTTGTTTGGAGGAATAGAAACAACATTCCAAGTATGATTGGTTCCATAGCCTCTAACTCAGGTTGCATAGCATTTTTCCAATGATCAAAGGGAAGGGCTTGGTAGTAAAATTGGGGCTCATAATGGGTAGAAATATATTGGTGTAAAGGATATTTAGTGGAGTAAGTCGGAAAAGGGGAATCAGTAAGGAGGGAACAATGATAATCTTTGAGATAAGTGGGCAATTTAGTTGGCCTCGAGGAGCGCCTAGGTGTTGAGACATGAGAAGATGTGTTTGGAATATCAATGGATGGGGAATCAGTTTCTGAAGAAGGTATAGAATTCATGTCTGGGGAGGTAGGATCAGTATGTATGGTAGGGATGGTTGGGGGATCAGTCTCGGAGGAAAAATTATCAACATCAGATGATCGAGGTAGAACTATGTGGGAAAATAAGTCAGGTTGATCATTGGAGAGAGTTACTGTATGAAATGGAAACACAGACTCATGAAAGACCACATCTCGAGAAATGAAGAACCGACGATTTTCTATATCAAACAATTTGTAAGCTTTCATACCAAGCGGATATCCCATAAAAACAATAGGTATAGCTCGAGTAGCAAATTTAGACCCATTAGTAGATAGAGTGGATGCAAAGTAGAGACATCCAAAGACTTTCATCAATGAATAATCAGGCAAAGATCTATTCAAGACAACATAAGGAGTTTGCCATTTCAAAACATGTGATGGAGTCCGATTAATCAAATATACAGCAGTCAATATGCATTCACTCCAGAAATGTAAAGGAACACGAGACTGAAAAAATAGTGCTCTAGCCACATTTAATATATTCTGATGCTTTCGTTCAACAGCCGAATTTTGCTCAGGTCTCACCACACAGGAAAATTGATGAAGGACTCCCTTTTCAAGAAAAAACTTTTCAAATAACAATTCTGGAGTGTTATCAGACCGAAAAGTTTTAATACATTTCCCATACTGATTTTGAACAAGTTGAAAAAACTGAGGGACTATAGTAAGAACATCAAATTTACGTCGCAGCATATAGACCCAAGTATAACGTGTATGGTCATCAACAAGAGTAAGGAAATATGTATAACCAGCATACGAAGGAGTGGCAAACGGGCCCCAAATATCAGCGTGTACCAAATCAAAAGGTGCAAAAACAAGTTTATTATTAGAAACAAATGATAGTTTTCTTTGTTTAGCCAAAGGGCAAATATCACAAGGAACAGAGGAATCACATCGAGATGGTTCAATATGAAAAATATCTTTCAAAACATGTAAACGAGGAAAGGAGAGATGACCAAGCCTGGAATGCCACAAACTGGATGATAGCTTCTGTGTAGTAGACGCACAAACAGCTGAATTAAGGGCAGTGTTACTGTCATCGAGCATATAAAGACCATCACGTAAACTACCCCTGCCAATCATCTTCAAAGTGGACCTTTCTTGAATTTCACAATAATCAGTAGAGAAATTGACCATAATGGAATTATCAGAGGTCAAAGCACTGATGAAGATCAAGTCGTACTGAAATTCAGGTACAAACAAAACTCGATGAAGACATATCGAACCAAGTAGAACCACATAACCAGCATAATTCACAGAGATACGTGTATTATCTGGTAGAACCACAGAAGTTGCAACAGGAAATAGAGTAGTAAATGATGCTTTGTTAAAACAAATATGAGTCGATGCGCTCGAATCGATTATCCAAGGACTATGAGAAGAGGAATTCGGATAGGTTCCTGGTAATAAGACGTAGCAACATCTGAATCACTCTTGGCAGTAGTTAACTGGGACTAAAGCATAGTGATAACTCTCTAAAAGGGAGTTATTTAGACCTTATTTCTATATTGATTTGTGTGTCTTTTGTGCCAAATAGGGTTGCTTTTAGTTAGATATTATATGTTTTATCCCATTTGGAAGAATGGATGCTTTGGAAGTTATTTTGTGCAGAATATATTGCTGGGCGACTTAAGGGAGCAAAATCTGTGCTGGAGCAAAGCTGGGAGCAAAAACTGCCACGTCACAGCTCGTTAGCCAATTTAACAAACTGAATTCTGTTAAGCTAATCTCGAGATAAAGGAGCAAGGAGAGCCATCCACGTGTCTAGGTCAACCTAATTCAAGCTTTCCTCAACTCTATAAAAGGAGATAGCAGCCAAAGTCAAATTCATTCCACTTTTGGGGAAGAGATCACTCTCATTTCCATTTTGGGAGCCGAGTAGAGGAGAGAGATTGGAGACCATCAAGAAGACCATCAATTACAAGCTGTCAAGGGAATTAATCTTTTTCTTGTATTACCTTGTAGTTATGGACATGCTTACTCAGATTGTAACGTGTGTTTCTATGCATTTTATGAACTAAGTAGCTTTAGGCGTTGGTTAGGAAACATGTGATTGTCGTGCTTAATTTCTAGTAATAAATATTGATTCTATGCATCTTGATTAATTGTTGTGCTCATTTCTATTTTGTGCCCGCCTGGCCAGCCGGTATGAATACCTCTCTCTAGTTTCAACGATGATTTAGGGAGTGTGTGGCATTTAATCACACTAGATCATTGTGTATTGGTGAACGCCAGTGACTGAGCTAGGGATAGCCAGTTGCCTAGTTCTTGATCGGTAGTACTTCATTGGAGTTGAAACACATTCCTAAAGATCCGGAGTTCCGGGAGGAATCTGCTAATAAGACTGTGAGAGCTTTGCATGATCAATAATATTGCTAGAGCATCTTTTAAAACAATTACTAAATCCTGACCAGCGCCTGTTTCTAATCTGTCTTCCTATTTGTTTACTTTCTGTTCTGTCATTTCTTTTGCTTCAACATTATTCCTATAAAAACCAATCATTTTTTACCATCTTTGAAACCATTGAAAAGTTATACAAAATAGATAAAGTGGAAGCTAGTTCAAACCTTGGATTCGATAATACTTATTACTTGCTGCGGACTGTGTATACTTGCACAGAGTCTAGAGTCTATTTACATATCATTTTTACTCACTCTAGGAACCCAACACATAGCAAGAAGGCTATGACATTGAGCAAGGGCATCAGTAGTGTCCGTAAACGTAGAAGGAGCAATGGGAGTCGTAGAAGTCACCGAAGAGGCAGTCTCAGGCTTCTGTTGCTGTAGAGGATGTTGACCTCCCTTTTGGCGATATCCAGGAGGATAGCCATGAAGTTTGTAGCAACGATCAATTGTATGACCTTGCACTCCACAGCGAGTGCAAATTGGGCGTTCTTTGCGAGATTTGAAATTGTTTGTTGCTGGTTGTTCTAAGCAGTCTTCGAAATAGGATGAACAAACGCGAGGGTAGTCGCAGCCGACAAACGAAGGAGAGGAAGGGATCATTGATGCTCTTCTTGAGCAATCAGAGAAAAAGCCTTCGAAATCGCTGGTGGAGGATCCATGAGCAATATCTGAGAACGCGCAGGACCGAAGGATTCATTCAATCCCATCAAGAAGCTCATCAGGTACTTGAATTGAAAGAATTGCTCGATAGCTTCATGCCCTCCACAATTGCATTGCCCGCAAGTGCATCCAGAGAGATATGTAACATATTCATCCCAAATGCCTTTCAATTGTTAAAAATATGTCGTAACAGACTACTGATCTTGGGTCAGAGTTGCAAGTCTTCGCTTAAGTTCAAAAATGTGAGGACCATTCTTGCGTTGAAATCGATCTTTGAGATCAAGCCAAATAGCCTGCGCGAAATCAGAAAACATTATGCTAGAAGAAATGCCTTTGGATAAAGAGTTCAAAATCCAAGCAATAACGACATTATTGTCGCGAGTCCATGCGGAGAGAAGATCTCCAGTAGGTTTAGGCAATGTGTCATCAATGAATCCCAATTTATTCCAAATTGAAAGTGTCAACAACATAGATCGACTTCAAGTGACATAATTATCATCAGTGAGTAAATCAGAAACAAGAACAAGATTGGAGGTGTCAGAATGGCGAAGAAAGTAAGGGCTCGAAGAATCAGTGGCGGAAGAGAGAGCCTGCACAAAGGAAGAAGAGGAAGAGCTAATAGTGTAGGAATCCATAACTAGGGAAAATAGAATAAAAAAATTCCTCGAAGACGGAAGAGAGAGAAACTAGAAATTTTACTCTGATACCATAACAAGTGTATATACGATAAAAGACTAATGTGATTAGTATTCCCACAAATGCAGTATTTATAATACAGAGAAATAACAATATTACAGAGAAATGGGGAAAGATATAACAAATCTGTACAACTTAATAACAAACTGAATAAACCCAATAAGAATCGTCACCATATGGACCCTAAAATTTTAATTCAACCTATAGATTATTAAGGATATTCTTGATGCTGAGAGCCACATTCCTCAAAGATCTTGTTTGGCTATTTGTAATCTCACGCTATCCCAAAGAAATACAAATTTTCTCATGGTCCACCATGCACAAGGGTTATTCTAGTTAGAAATCCTAACTAAGCTTGGATTCAAGCAAGAACATAAAGGTTTGGATTAGCATAAAATAAGATGCATCAAAAGCAAGAGAGCGCTCTTGCTTGAATCCAAGACGATACCTCTTATGTTGTACTAATTCAAAAACACACCTAGATCATATCTTCCTGCATAGCTCCATTGCATCCTCTTCATCGAGTGCCCGTGACGTTTTATGGATTAATGCAATCGCGATTCTATTTTATGGCATCTTTGCCTGAAGGACAATAGTAGAAATTTTTAAGATTTTGCTAAGCCTTCTCTTCAACTTTTGGGATAATGCATCAACTTGATCATGAAAACCATCCTACTTTTGTAATTATGATATAGTCATTATAGCTATATTTTGATAGGACCCAAGTAGTATATTAACTACTCATTAGGATCACCTCCAAGACAATCAACCAATTAATAGTGCTCCAAAAACACAACAGATTAATCACCAATTTATCACCAAGAAAACAACCAACCACGGACAGCAATCAACCATAAAATTCAGAATACTAAAAACACAAAAACACGCACGATTTATACGTGGAAAACCCCTTCGATGTGAAGAGTAAAAACCACGGGACTTGTGAGGAGTCCACCCTTGTCACCTTCTCTTATTATGATAAAATTGAGGGAAAAAGAATCCAAATCAGTCATACAAAGATTCACAACCCACCAATACTTTCATTCATAATAGATCAACACAAAAGAGATAAAGAAGATGAAAATATCTCCAGTTTCACAGGTTCTGTCCAGCAGCGACTACGAACAAACCAGAGCTCCAAACGACGATCCAACCGTTCAAAAGGAGGCACTATGTGTCCCCAACAAGCTGACCAAATTTCAGCAAAATCCAACGGTTAAAACTCCGGCAATCAACAACTTTGTGAACGATGTCGCTGAAAATCCGAACTGCACTGCTCTCCCTGCTTCTCTCCGTTTTTCTGTGTATTTTTCTGTATTTTTCTTGCTGCCGTCTTCCTTAGGTCATCCCATATCAAAAAAAAAAAAAAAACCTAGGCTTACAAGACAAGCCCACTCATTTAACCTCAATTGGGCTAAACACATAAATATTGGGTTCATAAACACAAGTTTTTAAAAAAAAACTCTTGCTTGTGCAACAAGTGGGCTGGACACCCACAACATATTTCTCACATACTTATCCTCAATAAAGTGGTTTTTTTTTTTTTAATAAAAAAAGAATTTTTAAAGAAAAAAAAATATCCAATTCGGCGCATGCAGAAAAATTATTAAACGTGGAAGGGACCGTATTGACATGTAAGACAAAAACAGGGACCATATGGGAAAGTAAGACAAAAGAGGGGCTCGAAGCCATAATTGCACAAAAACTATATGAAAAAAACGTGCAGCTTTTCGTTGGATGAAAATTGAAGTGTCTTCTGCCCACGTTTATGTCTGTAGTTTGCGGCGTTTGATGGCAATCTTCCTCTCTGGTTTTCCAAACGAGCGCTAACTATCTGTCACGTACGGCAAATTATTAGATGCTTTCGATGTTAGGAAGTTCTTTTTTTTTTTTTTTTGAAAAATGATGTAACGAAGTTCCTTTTTTAAAACCATCAGATATAAATCTTTAAGTTTGTTTGTCCCTAATAACTGTTGGATACAAAATTAAGGTACCTTTACGTTTTCCCTCTTATATTCAACACTACGAAAATATTTGTCTCATTGCATTGGGAGCACCTAATAATTTCTCACAACTTGCATAAGTTGTTCGTTGAGGTGGAATAATCAATAATGAAAAGTTGGTGATTCTACGCCATTGGATTTAAACTTTATTATGAATATGTATCAAATAGTTATTTGGAATAGAGATTTTGATTTCTATCTAATCATTATTAGGAGTAAATATATGGTGGTGGTTATATAGAATAATTTTCTCAATTAGGACAACACTTCTTTCAATTAACCAAAACATTATTATCCTTTAAAAATCGAAGAATTTTTGGGAGAGTAATGAAAAGCGGTCGTGGAATGAAAAATTTTGCTAATCCAAAATTATATAAAATTTAGGATTAATTATAAAAGACATATGTCCCAAATTAAATTTCAGACAAAAAATGACAAATCTCAAATAAAGTTAAGTGCCTTCATTATAACCATTTAATTAAGTTTAGTCTAGTCAAATTCGGACATATTGCAATTTAGTCTCAGTCCAAAAACTAAGGCCCCGTTTGATAACCATTTGCTTTTTGGTTTTTGGTTTTTGAAAATTAAGCTTATAAATCCTACTTCCACCTACAAGTTTCTATGTTTTGCTAATACTTTTCTTTCCTTGTTTTTAAAAACCAAGCAAATTTTGAAAACTAAAAAAAGTAGTTTTCAAAAACTTGTTTTTGTTTTTAGAATTTGGCTAGGAACTCAAATGTATCATTGGCAAATATGAAAACCATGGTAGGAAAATTGGAAGAAAACAAGCTAAATTTTCAAAAACCAAAAACCAAAAACCAAATGGTTATCAAACGGGGCCTAATTAAATGACAATTTGGCCAGCAAGAAAAATCCATAATGGGTGGATCCAAAAAGCATCCAACTTCAAGCTCACAGTATATATTCATGAAAAGCTCTATAAATAGAATAGTTACAAGAACAGAGTACTCAGAAGACTTCTAGAAGATCAGAAATACTCTCTAAAGTTCTTGCAGACCAATGACTCTTTGAAATCTCTTTGAAGATGGAAGACTCATTTAAGACCAAAAACGTTTTGAAGATTAGAAGACGTTCCGATTTGAAGGTTTTGGAGGTCATGCGATTTCCAAGACCGAAATCTCTTTTGAAGACTCGGAGACAAGTTAAAGTTCAACTTTGAGAACAAACGTTCCAACTCTCAAATGAAGTATACATCCAAGAAAAATAATCAGAGAATCATATATTAGGGATTGTGTACTCTCCAAATTAATTCAAGTTCACTTCTACAAACTAAATTTCTTTTAAAATTTCATGTCAATCACAATGGGACAAAATCCCATGAAATTTAGATACGTGATTTAAGCTATGATTAGTGATCATTCCTTTCAAAAATATATACATATATATATTGAGACAATTCTTGTTTGAAAATTAAATTTTATTTTATTTTTCCTTTTGTAAATAAATAAACAATGATACTCTTCTTGTTTGATATGATGATAAGATGTCAAAGTAGATGATTGACTAATTTCATAATGGAAATAGTTGTAAGAAATCCATGGAATCCTATTTCTCCATGGGCAAGAGAGCTTAATTACTTTTGGAGGTGAGACTATATGAAGTATGGTCTATTGGAAAAATGGAATAAGTTTAAATTAAAAGTGCAAGCAACCAAATCAATCAAGAAAATTACATCCCATATGCTTTTCTTTTTTGGGTATATTTGACGGTACTGGTAGAATATATCTTTCAATCGTTTTCATGTTAAAAAATGTTTAACCAAATCTTAGGGGTCAAATTGAAACTAAACTCAAACAGGGACTAAATTGAAACCTTTAACGTCACAAAAAACCAAATTGAAGCTTTATCCAAACCACAAGGATGGCCAAATTTGTAATTTACAAAGTTTCTATGATAAAACTTGAGTTCCCTCTAGTAATTTCCTTATGACAACTAAAATTCCTATATATCTTTTTTAAAAAAAAAAATTAGACACTGTTATGTAAAAGTTTTAATATAGTTGTTGGATATTATTACAAATAAAATGTGAAAGAAAGTGATGTTTAAATTCAATTCATCAAAAGTTTCAAAATGGATCGAAACATCAAATTCAATTTGATGTTTCATTTACAAATTTAACATATGGAAGTTAAATTTGGTGTTATAACTCAATTGAGTATATTTTACATATGTTTCAATTTCTTTTATTGTTGTTTTCTCATATAAATTGTTTTCTCATGTATGTTAACCTATGTTAAACATTTTGTTTTTAATAAGGTAACACGAACATAGCTCACTTAATTCAGACAAAACTGCAAACTAAAGGATGAAGATTTTTTTTAAGATTTACATCAAGTAAATAAGATTTAGACATTTAAGAATCTCGTGAGAAAAATTTTAAATAAGTAAATAGTATTTTAACCTAAAATGATTTCTACATATATGTTTATAATTTTTATGTCATTTCCTTTGAATTCGCCACTTGGATTCCTCCAAATTATTTTCAACAATATATGAGATTGAGAATTCAAACTTTTAACTTTTCAATCGATGATACATGTTTTATTTATGTCAGTTGAGTTATGTTCATATTGGGAAAAAACTTGCAAAAACTAGAAACTTCTGATTTTTCTATCTCAAATAGTTTTGTGAAACCTAATCCATACGTAAGGGTACAATAGTAAAATAACCTAATTATTTTTTTTTAATGACATCCAATAAAAAACTGCTTTTAGTTTTGTGCCAAGGAAATAAAATTTTTAAGATCTCATTTGATAACCATTTGACTTTTGGTTTTCGATTTTTGGAAATTTAGCTTATAAACACTTTATTTTATTATAAAAAAAAAGGTAGGCTCCTTTGATAACCAAAAATTAAGGTTAGAAGTTCGAATCCCCCACCCCCAAATGTTGATGTACTAAAAAAAAATACTAGTTACACCTCTAGTCAAGAGTACAAGTTTTATAAACTATTCTCTTATTAGTTTTATAAAACTTTAACTTTTTTCTAAAAAAAACTTTACACTCCTAAAGAGTTTATTTGGCAGACAATCTGAATTCTGTTTTATGTTTTCAAATTCATTGTATTCAGTGAATATGCATTTGACAGATGTGTTTTTGAAAACTGCTCCAGGATTCCGTGATCCAAATAGTGGAAATTTTGAAAAACAATTTTTTAATGTTTTCAATGTATCCAAATTTTGAATTTAAAATTTAAATGTAAAATTATCTTAAAAAGATATAAAAAAAATTAATAAATATGGTATTTCATGTTATAAACTCAACACATTTTTGTGAAATTAAAATTTGTATAATATATTGTATTATAAATTATATGATATTGTAAAATAATAATTATACAAAATTTATAACATGTCTATGAATTAATTAATAATAGTTTATATTCAACTTAGTTTTTTTTTTTTTTTTTTTTTTTTGAGAAACAACTTAGTATTTAGTTGATAACTACAAATAATTTATGGTGTATAAATATATTATGAAACACATATTGAACAATTGTTTAAATTGAGATTCAATTTTTGAATTTGCTACCAAACACATATCTAAAAACATAAAATACAACTATGTTTTTATTAAATTTCTATTTTCATATCACTAACCAAACACACTCAAATTTCCTTATTTTTCTTTTCCTTCCGGGGACTATAATATAAAATAAATAAATACAATATTAATTTTTTTTTTTTAAAAAAAACTATTATTTTAGTTGAATTAGAGGGCATAAAATATATTGGATGATGAAAGAGAAGAAGAAACCAATTGAATTGGTCCATGAAATTTGTAGGATCAATTCAATGGATGATCCATACAGCGAAGTTGACGAGATGAGAACGCGCTCGTGGCGAGCCCCTAGATTTCATGAAAATCGATAAAGTTACTCAAAATATTCATGGATATTTTTGGAGCTCAGATTCTTGAAATGGTGACGATATGATGTCAACATCCTCTCTCTCTTCTGTGGATTCTTCTTCTTCCGCCTGCTTTTTTACGCTTCTCTTCTACCAAAAGTAACGAATTCAACTCCTGACTTTCCTCCCCTCGTTCTCGTTTTTCAACGCTCCCTCACACGCCAAGTTCTTCTTCCAAATTCATATTCGAAGCGGAAAGGAGAGGAATGGATTCTGCTGCTGTTTGTTCGGTAGCGATGGAGGCGGAGGCGGAGGCGGATATCGATCGCTTGCCGATTGACCTACTGGCTCATATTTTTGCCATGATCAAGTCCTTCACCGATTTGGCTCAGTAATCGATATTGATTTTCTCTTTATGAATGTCTTTTAGTTCAATTCGTTTGGTTCTTGTTCCTAATTTTAGGGGTTTTCTGTGAATTTTTTACCGAAAAACGCAGGGCGTGCGGCGTCTGTAGGAAATGGAAGGAAGGAGTCAAACGCTCTCTTGGTAGGAGGGAGTGTTTGAGCTTTGCTGGTTGGAAGATGGATGATGACTCCACTGCTCGCCTCATTACCCATGCCTACAGTCTTCGAGAGCTCGACATGTAATCTTTCTCTCCTTCTCTAGAATTTCAGTTTTCTTAAGAGATTTTCTTCGGTTTATTTTTCTTCAAGTAGCTTCTGATTTTTTTTATGGTTAATTTTTCTATTGCTGCTGTGAGCAGTGAGATTAAGCGAATTTTTCGAAATCGCTAGGATAATCAATTCAACTGGCTTTCGGTTTCCATTTTCTGTTTATCATTAGTTAGGCAATTTGATTATGAACCACACTAACAGAGGTTTCTTTCAAGAATAATGGAGTTTTATAACGCGTAAGATAGGATCTTGTTTGGACGTATGTTCGGGAGAAAGTTCTTTAAAATTGTACTGTAAAACTTTTTTATATTCTTGATGGTTATGGCTCATGATTTTGGTTGATCTTAAGGACGCTTGAAGTTATTTTCAAACTAGGGAGAAATGAAACAGAGTCTCTGTATCAAAAATAAAGTTGAGTTTCAAAAAGACTGTCTTCTTTGTTATTGTGTCTACTCGAGCAAAATGCTGACGAGTTCATCATTCTCTTGTAATGTGTGTTTTTTCAGCTCAAGAAGCCGTTGGGGTTGCCAAATTACCGACCATGGATTGCACAAAATCTCTCTTGCAAAGTGCATTCCCAACCTCAGGTCCATTTCGCTGTGGGGTATGGCAGGGATCACCGACAAGGGTGTTGTGCAGCTGGTATGATATTATCTTATCTCGGACCGAACATGCCTAAAGAAATAGCCCTTAAAATCGGCTTCGATGTGTGAATTAGAGAGTATGAGTTTAGGTAGAGATTGAACTCATGAATTTCTGTAAATTTTACGTGGGCTAGGATTGTCTTTTAGTTCTTTTGGATCTATCATCTAGATTCCACATTCGAAAAGTAAACATCGGGCTAAGAAATATTCTGGTCCTGAAATTTCATGTTCTTCTAAGGGTTATTTTGAAAACAACAATTTTTTCCTCTCTCTTGCTTCAGAATTTTTTTAAGGCCAAGATTATTGTGCATGATTTTGGAAGTACGGTTCTACTTGTTTTTAAAAAACAACTGTAGAAACAAGAAACAACTCTCAGAAATTAGTAATACACATGTGTTTGCCTCTTAGCTTCATTTTTGTTCTACAATGATCCCCTTTTCACATTTTAATGTCTTACAATAACTTCCTTTTGTCTAAAACTGCATTTGGTTGTATTTCCAGATTTCCCGAGCTAACTCCTTGCAAAACCTGAATATTGGTGGAACATTTGTCACAGATGTCTCTCTATTTGCAATCGCAGATAGCTGCCCAAATTTGAAGGTAATCATTCTAAGAATCTCCTTCACTTCCATTGTTGAACCTTCATAAAAATTATGATTCATATTAAACCTACATGTCCCACAATCTTTAATCAGTGCATTTCTTTCTTTATTCTGCAGACCATTGTCCTCTGGAGCTGTCGCCACGTAACGGAGAGCGGACTTCTTATTCTTGTAAGTAAATGTCGCAAACTCGAGTCGATAAATGTCTGGGGAATGAGGGTTCCTGTAGACTGCTTCATTGGTTTGGTTGCAATAAGTCCATCACTCCAAATAAAATCAAGAAGTCTGCTTCTACATTCTATGTGGCCTGTTGTGTGAGATATGCTTAAATATTCACAGCCTGTAAAGCTTCTATTATATGTATGTCTTCATCTTTGTATTTCCCCTCATTCCAGTCAAATATAGATTTGTCACTCCCATGAACCATACTCTCCTCATGTAAATATAAGAATATGTAAAAACCAAGCTTGTTTATTTTTTGGGATAAATATCTTTTTATCCCTAAGGTCTCATAATTATATTTCTGTGCTTCCTAAATGTCAAAAGATTTGGCCACAAACTTCTTTGAATCTCTTATTTAATTTTTTTTTTTTTTTTTTTTGGATTTCCTCTAATCTTTTTAATCAATTAATTATATTCTCCAAGTGTGTACATTACATCTCTTATTCTAACTAAACTCAAAATTGTTTTCATTACATTTTCAAACCACTATAAATCATTTATCAATTCCATTGATTATATAATATTTTGCACTTATGTATACACACAAAAAAGGTTAAATTTCATGTTTAGTCTCAAAACTTTCAGGGTTATCTCAATTTAGTCCCTGAACTTTAAAAAGTTTCAAATAAGTCCTCAAATATTCAATTTTGTTTCTAATAGGTCCCTAAACTTTAAAAAGTATCTAATAAGTTCTCAAACTTTCACTTTTGTGTCCAATATGTCCCTCGACTTTTAATTTTATATCATAAGTCCTTGACCTATTCAATATTTTTTTTTGAAATTCACAAGCCTACTGATACAAAATTAGAAGTTGAGAGTCTCAATAGTTATAAAATTCAATTTTATATATAGTAGATGGGTTAATTTTTAAAAATCTTGAATATATAAGAAACCTATTAGACACAAAAATGAAAGTTCAGAGACCTATTAAACATTTTTTAAGTTCAGGAACCTATTAAAAACAAAATTGAAAGTTCATGTACATATTAGACACTTTTTAAAGTTCAGGAATCTAATTGATACAATTTTGAAAGTTCAGAGATTAAACTTGTAATAAACACAAAATATATATATATATATATAACCTTTGTCAGTGAATTCAAACAGAACCTCTATGTTTTTTTCTTTTCGTGTATGGTCCTCAAAATCGACTACATTAGGTCGATAAAAGAATAGCATGATTGTCTAACGAGCAATCGTTGGCATGTAATATGTATATGGAGTTTAGTTTGACCGAATGTGTTGATATTTTGAATCTCTCAAACAAGTTTGTTTATGAGATGGCATCAATAGAAAGCAACATTTAACGGTGTGCTATAATGAAGTGACTGAGACAATTATCCAATTAAGATGAGAAGCAAACCAGGACAAACAAAAGGATATTTAGTCATCAATATAATCCAGAAGAGATGATTGCATTACAGCCACTCATGCCAACACTCTCTCTTTGCCTCCAAGCAAACCTAAAATAAAGGCAGAGAAATGAAACTCCGTAATAATAGATAATAATAGATGGTAAAGACAACAAGATCATAGCTCAACAAACATAAAACTTGTACTCACGACTAAGATGTCAGAGGTTTAAATAGTAGATGGTAAAGACAACAAGAGAATAGTTCAACTGACATAAAGCTTGTACTCACGACTAAGATGTCGGAGGTTTAAATAATAGAGGGTAAAAGACACATGGATTTTATATAAGAAAAAGAGGGAAAGAAAAATAACTATGCCGGGGAGAAGAGTTTACTATAATTTCTTTTCCTCGAGAGAATGAAGCATACAATAGGAAACCACCAACTTGAATAAACTAACAAACTTTAAAAGATAATAATAAATAAAATAAAATAAAAGAACCTTCCAATTAGCCGAAAAGCCACTTTCTCTGATATTGATTCAAGTATCTAATGACCAGAGATGAATTTAATCTAAAATATTTAACTTGAATAAGTAACACTTCAACTATCCAAATTGTCACTTCTAATTCTTAAAAAAAAAAAAAAAAAAAAAAAGATCTGTATCTCCTTTTTGAATAAAAATGACTAACAACGTTGAGAGAGCTCAAACACTTCGTGAAACTATTAGAAAAGCTAACACAAATTTAAGAAACAAGTTTCAGTTGAGGGAACAAAGCTTAACAATCTTAATCAAAATTACATAGTATCCTAGAACAATGACAAAGCCAATAATGATATGGTGAAGCATTTTGCATACCTGAACTTGCTCGTCTCGCATGCCAGGTCTATTTCGGTTTCGATCCTCCTGCACCTCTTCAACTACTTACCTTCTGTGGATGAAAATCTCAAAACGTCTTTCCTTTAATGTTAGAGTCTAATACTCTAATAACCAATTTAGCAATCGCTATAGGATGGCCGGGATGCAGTACACCGGGTATGATTCAATCTTTACATACAATATACTAGATCAACCTCCATGAATAAGTTGCTCAAAATCCAATTAGATGAGTGTTGATTGTGGTTTTTAAGAATGCCAACAGTGGTAAGTAGAATAACCAGAAGACGAAAAGATTCGGTGAATGGACTGTTGAAGCAGACGATCTCGTGAACTGAACAGACCCAGTAAAGCTACCAGAGGTACTGCTCATTGGGCCAGTGTTTGGTGCTGGAATACTCTTGCAAGTACCAGGAGGAGCTCCAGCCTGCAAAATGGCATCAATATATTTTGAGAAAAGAGTATTTAAGACGATATCGAAAAGAAAAAAGCCATCAACCAGAGTAAACATCTTGGATAATTCCACAAACCTAAACTAGTTCAATTATGTGTTGACAGGATGCTGTGGCAAGCACATAAGAACTGTAACTTGTAACAGCTGAAAATATATTTGAAAGTAGTATATAAGAGAAGTGTCTTATGTTTTTGAAAATAAAACATAGTTTTGTCTTTCAAGAATCACTGAGTAAAAACTTCACTGAAAATGGTTTTTATACCAGAAGCTAAATAAACAATATTTGCTGTTTTTTATGTTCCCAAAACAAAATTGTCGTTGTTATTCAAATATATAATGTCTTCAAATTATTGTAATAATAGATTATAAAAGATAAGGAAAATAGAATCACAAATATATTTTCAAATATTATTTTGATGTAAACAATGGAAAATAGTTTTTTTTGAAAAGAACTGTCAGCAAACATAAACCTAAACAGTTATCTATTAATTTAAAAGATACCTCATAAGTCATACCACCTTGCATTTAAGATAATACTGTGACTATTCATTTGTATCATGATCCGAGAATCCAATATCAACAAAATTGAAAACTCTAAGTATTTGTCTTTTGACCCAATTAAGCTTTTGCTAGCAGATCATAAGGGAAAATGAATGTTTCTGAATTTAATGATCACTAGTGATCAATTTTTCATCAGTATATTTAAAAGGTAAGGTCATTGAGAAGCTTACATGAAAAATATAGCAGAAACCCATTATCTTACAAACAAAAATGAGAGACTTTCTATTTGATAAGTAAAGCACCAGCTCGAAAGAAGAAACTCAAATGGCCAGATGAAATCAAGAATTTTGTGAAATAAAAAATACAAGGGTGATTGCCAAACGTAAACTAGTTCATATAAATAATCTTCAACATAGTCACTAATCAGAAAACTAGTCTACACAAACCTGGCAGGCAGCAAGTGTGCTACACCCGCATAGCGTCTGGCCGTTCATATTATCCAAAGCATCAAAGACTCCTCCGCCTTCACTTCTCTGCATGATTTTCATCATGATATGTTACTCATTGTAAATTTCAGTGAATACTCGTTTTTTATGTGTACTAAACTCAATACCATGTAAAAGTTCACAGCCAAAAAGTTTGGCAACATATTTCCAGATGCTTTATAGCATGTGGAGATCATATTAAAAAGTGGAGCTGAATGCTCCTTGCAAGCCTCAGCTTCCACTGGATATGTTGGGAAGTAATTCTGGAGGAATAGAGATGAACTTCTTGATTTCAGTGGTTTTGACTCTCTTCGGTTCGGGCATGAACCAGGTACAACTCCAGGATCACCAGCTGAAATCCAAAGAGTAGGAACTTATTCATCATCAAGACAAAATTCAAAGTCATGAATGATGAGTATTGCATTCACTTAATGCTTACGCTCATTTTCCAACATGTACTTCCACTGGTAAGCAATTCCTTCCTCTGCTTCCTTTGACGCAATGGATGTGAAAACAAGAAGCCGATGATTCTGTTGCACCATGTCAGTGACTGTAGGCCAATCTTCTCCCTTCTTTGGCATCTTGGATACAGGAAACCAGTATTTGTCCAGCCCAGCACTGGTGAATAGATTTATCAACCCCTTTGGAGTATGCACATAATCTTCAATAATAATGGTCACAATTTCAGTTGGGTTCCCACTTAAGAATGCTTCCACTTCTCTTAACGTGTTAATTGCTGGTTGCTGAGAACATCCAAAGATCAATAATCACAATCTTGCTTACAAAACCAAAGGCCAAACAATATTTTCAATATCATAAACTGGAAAAATGGAAGATGGAAGAGGATTGGTTACAAAGGCAGTGAAGTTGAAACATTGCCCCCTGAATGAATGGCAGAGCCAGATATCGTTTTCGAAATCATACATATCCAGCATCAGTCCCCTCACTCCATTCTGAACAAAGTAGGATTAAAAAACACAGGATCAACAATGCTTATTAATTAAAGAATTGAAATGCAACAAACAGAGTATAAGATGAGGCATATCTATAACATGAAAACAAATTTATGAAGTAAAAGAGAAGGCACATCTGTCTTCCAATTACAAGGGACATACAGATCAAAGCAGCAATGAACAACAAGCTTGGAAGCACATACTCTTAACTGATTAGTAACAGTATCCTCTTGATTGTAAAACGTCAATCTCTGAACACCAGCCAAAGGCGGTGCATCAACAATACTGAACGAGTTATGAGTCACCAACCAAGTGTACTTGTTGAAGGGCAAACCATTAATCTAAATCACAAAGAAAGACAAAAACAAATCAAAATTCACTTCAAAAATCGCAGGAAATCGCAAAGAATCGTTCAAGTAATCTCCCACTCTAAAGCTGCTATCAACTAAAAAACATACAACAGAAGTGGGAACGGTGGCTTGGCCTCTAGTACAAATGGGCTGATTCTTGCCAGAAGCAGGGCAATTCCCACAGTAGAGACCTGACCCACAATCCGTGGCAGCCGTACAAGCTTCCAGAACCTGCAGATTCTCAAAGTTAAACAGAAACCCAGAAGGGAAAAAAGAGAGAAAAAAACACCCCCATCGAGATTCAGTGGAAAGAGAGGGAAGAACCTGGCAATTTCCATTAAAGCAAGCGAGTGAAATGGAGATGAGGAATGAGAATAGCGTCAGAAAGAGGTACAAAATGGCAGAGGCAGAGGGAAGTTCCCATAAACTGCTGGATAACATTGCAGAGCTGAGAGAGAGCACAACGAGAGTGAAAGAGAAGAAAGAGAGCAAAGCAAAAGGGAAGTGTAATTAACAGAGAAAAGAAGGTGACAAATTTTGGGTATCAAACGCGGGCTTTTCTTTGTTAGCTTTAATTTTCTCTTATTTTAAGGCAACATAACCACTTTCTTCTTTTTCTCTGCTACCTCTTATACTTTATTTAAGTATCTTGAAACGATGCTGTTTTCTACAATATCTCCCTTTTCCATCTAGAATGTCCTCTGATTTTTTTTTTTTTTCCTTTTTAGTTCAATAGGGTCGGAATAGAGATTCCGACATCTAATCATTAAGACATATATATAATATCCTAATCAGTTGATCCATGTTCGGTTGACGGGATGTCCTCTAAGTAATTCGATAATATTTGAAAACTTATGGAAGTTGAACTCAGCCTGCTCTATTTACCAATTATGTTATGATATTGATAAATTATTGATTAAGGTCACTGGTAGGATCCTCCTCATTTAGAAATGAGAGGATTGAATTATAAGGTAATGAATGAATGGGTTGAAGTTGAAATTTGGGGACAACATTGAATACTTTCACTTTGTGTGTTACTTTTTGAATTGAGTGCTCATCACGTGGTAGGCCACCATCCATTCTGCAATCTGCAGATCGCCTTCCTTCATATTGGTAACCATTTATGGGCTGCATTATAGTGGAAAATTTTCTAGTACTAGGTGGTTGGAAAAAATTTTCCGTACTACCTCCATCAGACAAGTATTTAAGAATGGTATGGGACCATGGAATAAAATATTATATCATTAAATGTCGTATCAAATGTTGAATGGAAGGAGTATGTATCACGATAGTACCTAGAAATTTTCCCATTTATAGTGGTTGACTACAACTACAAAATATTAGGAACCAAAGGAGTATGGTTGTGGAAGCAAATAAATTAAATGTAAACTTATGTGATTTTTTCGGACGGTTTAAATTTTATTATGGTCTTTGAACTTTTAAATTTATTCTATTTTGATTTTTGAATTAAATGTAATATTTGAACTTTAACAAATCTATTTTAGTCCTTACAAAAAATCCATTGTAGTCCTTTGTATATTATTTTGTCATCTAATATTTGTCTCCAACATATTTGGTTTAAATCCTTACTCATGTTAATACATCAATACAAATACTCAAACTTGCATTATAAATTTGTTAAATGATAAATAAAGTTAACAATCAAAATAGTTAATTTTATTAAAGTTTAAAGATCATAGTGAGACAAAGAATAGTTCAGAGACCTTGGAAGTACAAAAACTGAAATAAAACGATAATACATCATAAAGAAAAATGCTCTAAACCCATTTCCTTCGACCATCACCTTCCTTTGTCATTTGTTTATTGCGTTTTCTACTTGTGTTAAATAATTCTGTGTACCATTATCCAATATACTTGTTTAGAATGTTATTGTTAAACATTATTTAAAATAACACTTTTTAAGTTCAGGAACGTAATTCAAATTTGTAAAACTTGTTAATTTGCTACATCTACAAATGTGAAATGTGACTTCAAGAGGGCCAATCTAATCTATCAAGTGAATTCAAGAGCTTATATGAGGAGCTCGTAAATGCTTAAATATTTAACATATTAATGTATATGTAACCATAGTTAAGTTGTTTTCACTCTTAGCTCTCTCTTGTTATTTCTGTTAATTATTCTATTGGTTTCCATTCTGTATAAATATCTTATTGTACAGTTGATTCAATGGAAGAGAGAGAGACAGATTCTTATTTACTCTCATTCTTGATATAACATAATAATTTGGCAGGCTCAAGGAGAAGTTAATGTAATTTTTGGCTTTGAATTCGCCAAGCTGTTCTTTAAACAATTAACAAATCAGAGTATCAGTCAAATTGTAAGTTTGATACATAAACGCTTGTAACCTCTCCTCCCCCAACCCTCTAGCTTTTCACTTCAATGTGGCTAAAAAAGGCTGGTTAATAAGAATTTGAGTCTAAAATTTCCTATGGAGGTAAGTGAATGATCTCCCCCTACAAATTGATCCTAGAATAACACCTATGATCTACCATCAATGAGGACTGATGCTTTTGTCTGTGAAAGAATTACTAAAATTTGTAAACTCCCCAAGTCCCAAATGAATTGTTAAATTAAGCGAGTTTCTTTGCTCGACCACTCGATGGAGCACCATCGTCTTTTTTCGAACCCAACGCCTCAGGCTTCCTAGCCCACGCCGGGGCTCGATCAGGCTCATATCTATAATCATAGAAGAGTTCCTCACCAGCACTGATTCTTTCCTTGGCAAAGATGCCAACCCGGTGATCTCCGGCAACCATGATGACCTGCAATAGATGATTATCAGCTGAGTGGAGGCTTCAATGAACTGTTAGCAAATTAGGATGAAAAGATGCATAGAATGTACATGTACCTTGGCATAGCAGTTTGGATCTGGAGAATGATTGGCAAATTTTAATTTGTCGCCCTTTCGGTATGCATCAAGAACAAACTAAACAAAGCATAAAGATTCATATTAAATCTTGGATTAAAATTCCAAAAGTAATAACCAAAATATTAAAAAGTAAAGAAGCTCATGTTTTCCAACTGAGTGTTGGAACAGAAACATGCCTGGTCATTCAAATTGAACAGAAACGATGAGTTTTCACGGTCGTATATTTTTCCTCGTTTATCAGCCTCCCTATGTGAAATTAACTCCCCAGTGTACTCGCCAAGATATTCGTGTTTTCCAACGCTATTCTGGAGGTGACAATTAAATTTAGCAAGCAACAGCATTAAAAAAACAAGTTTACAATAAATAGGCTGAGTTTGACGTTACCTTTAGAAATGCTCCCCAACCAGATACGTCAGATCTTCCAAGTAACACCTGCAAATTGGAACCAAACTGGAGTCAAGAAACTAAATCACAGTAAACTCCCATCACACAATAACAAACTATAACCAAATCCCTCCCCGAGTACAAAAGTGCCAGTCCCAAGCCATAAACGTCATAAAGAGCTGCCCAATGAGTATTAATTACAGAGAAGAAATGAAAACAAAACACTATATCCTATTGAAACCCAAAAGAATGATTGAATTTTACATTTTCTAACACCACCACCACCCCCAATCGAAAGAAATCTCAACAGACACGATATTATTTCTTTTCAACCTGATCATAGAAAAAAAAACATTACACCATTAACTCAAAGTTTCTTGACTTTTCCGTTGAAATAGGGGTGCTCATGGCCTCGTGGGTTAGTTTGTTAAGGGGTCTTGAACCCACCCAATTGTTTGGGATGCAAATTTTTTCTACCCAAACAATCCTAGCCTGACAATGGACCCAGCCTAACTTGACCATGAAATATTTGAGTAAGATTGGTTCGAGTTATTTGTTCAATATAAGAAACAAATACCTTTCCTAAGCCAACTACAAAATCTTCCAACAACCCCCTTTCCACCTAATGTTCCAACATTCTGTTCAAAGCATGACAAGTAATCCCAAAAACAAAAGGAGAAATAGATCTCTTTATCTTAATTCCCTTGAAGCCAAACTTCTTCTCCTCGGTCTTCCTGTTAATGAAAATTGGGAAATTTGTGTCAACACGCATCCCTCCATTCATTTAGTCCATCTTTTCCAAGACCCTTTTGCTTTCATCATCCATTGTATAAACTCCCAGTCAACGTGAATAATAACACCCAAACAAATTAGGTACCATTACTTACCTGAATGGCCAAGACCAATAGGTATCAATTCTTGCTCGTGTTTAATTCTGATGAGTTGGAGGCAAAGCTTGATCAGAAAGCTAATGGTCGGTGATTTTGCATCAAGACCATCCCCAACCCAACTCGAGGATAAAAGGTTGGAAGAAACCAAGAAGTGCCAAAATAAGAATCTTGGTCATTGAAGATTTAAACTTCTCAAAGGTCTGTCATGGTGGCCTCGTTTCATTGGGAACTCTCTTAAGTTGTTGAGTCAACAACCAAGTAATGGTACCATAATTAACTCTAAACTTTCTATAACATTTAGTCAGACTGAAGAATACTCAAAACTTTATATCATACTATTGCACAGCTGAGATTTTAGTTTGGTTGGCAACCACTCCCTCAACTAAATAGGGAGCCATTAGGAAGAGAGAGGGTTCCCTCAACGAGGGGAAAGATCCTTCGATTGGAAGAGAGAATGGGTGTTACAAGAGGGCAATTTACAACAAAACTGCTAAGTCCCGAGTGGGAACCTCTCCCTTTGCATGCCCCCTCTCTTGTTGAAGTGGTAGAACAACACCACAACCAGGTGGCAACAATGAAAACCTAAGTGAGAACCCTTGGCGAACACCTAAAAGGCCAAGTCCTTTCAGCCAACCAAAATCTAATAGCAATTCAAGAAGCCACCAGATTGAGTCTTGACACATTGCAACAAAATCTTCACAGTTTGCAAGCGGAGATCAACCAAATGAAGGTCGCAATTGCCAACATGAGCATAGCTCAACTGGCATAAAGCTTGTACTAATGACCGAGATTTGTGGTTCAAATCCTGTCACTTTCACATGTTATCAAAAAAAAAAAAACGAAGGTCGCGATTGAGAATCATCCCCAGTACCCAGCATGAGAACACTTGAATGCACTGCAAGTGTTAGAAGAATGGATGAACAAGGAGCCCCAAGACGAGAATCAAGGGATGCCACAAGAAATTGTCGTGATAGAAAGCGATTTGGAGTCTAATGATGACTCAAGCACACATTCTTGCCAAATCAATGTCGATCAATGTCGGCCATGAGAAATCTACCATGACTTGGATGAATGTCCACGAAGGGCATTTTGGACAAACAAAACAGGTAGGTCCATCACATTTCTGACCTTGGCATGAGGCCAAGGAAACCCGATTAGGGAGGCCGAAGAAATATGTGCAGGAGGTACATTCTCCCTAAGTTCCACATAGCCAGGCTTGCAGCAATAAGGCATCATGTGTTAAATGCCAAACTATGACCACTCTTATCCTTCAATATGTTTGGCAATGAAGAAGCCAAACACCCGCAGAAATAAAGTGTTTTTGCTTATACTCCTCTTTTTCTAATTCTTCTTTTTAGAGGCAAAGAACCAAGGAGAAAAGGGAAGTCTCTCAACGAGGATGTTGGAGAACAAGTGGGGGAGGTTTATGAGACCCCTAAGTCCCGAGGATTCCAAGTAACTCTATGAGGAAGGGATGCCCCAAAGGCAAGGAAAATAAATGGAAAGGCAAACAAAATCCATGAAGGTCGAGTCAAAGGACACATTGGTGACAACACCAATGGAAGGATGATGCACAATTTAACTCAAGTTGGGAAGAGGTCCAACTTATGGGCATTCCCAAGGCACTTGTATCCCTTAGAAAGCCCAAAGGGTCTTCTCATGGAGACCTCATGCATGGTAACAGTCGACGGATGGGCAGCGACAGTGCACATGCAAACTGCTAATCAAGGAGGTAGTGTACGCACGCGATGGGGCGTCTCATTCAGGCTCACGCACCATCCCATCCATGCAACAACCCATGAGGAGCAGAGCCAACGCTTGTAAGAGGCAGGCCTTCCACAAATGTACCCCATGGAGCAGGTGAAGCGCATTCACCTCAGCACCATGTACAGTGAGTGGCACACACCACTTAGAAGTTGGAACTAAGAAGAAATATTCAAGAGCTCCCCTTACTCTCCCAACTCCTAGACTTTACCCAAAAGTTTTCCCGACACCCACCACAACATTACTAACTATAAATCATGTTGTCTACGCATCATCTTTCTCATCCCTGTATCCCTGTATATTACTTTCAGTTACAACCCACAATCTTTCTAAAGCACACACATAATAAATTAATAATTAATAAATAAGAATTAAACTTTAAACTTGAATTAACATAACTGGCCGTAGCCTCTTCGTATATAACCACCAAAGATGAGTAAAATCTTAACCAAAAAATAAGTTTGATCACCAAAGTTCAAATCAATAACATTGATGGCGCCGTGGCCAAAAGCCCAAAGATCTCACCAGGTTAAAATCAACCTAAACTTGGAAAAAGTAAATGGTAGCAGGAAAAAGGATCCATGCAGAACATGCATTTAAGTTATTGTAGTCATGAGGAAGATCTGCTTCAACAGAAGGCAATAAAACTAACAACAAAAATCTTACACTTAAGTTTAATCAAAACTGAGGAAGAATAAACGAAAAGAAACAGTAAGATGTGATTACTCTTTGTTGTTGTTTAAGAAGAAGCTTCATGTTCCTGCACTCATAATTATCACCTCTTTGGTTGGGAACCCCAAGAGTACCATCACCACAGCTACAAAAGCAAGTTGCACAGTAAGTTAACGATATTAAAAATCATACTGAATAGGAGAAAGAGCAGTAGCGAAATGCATTTAGTCTATATGAAGCAACAAGGTAATAACTAGTTGATGCATGACATAAAGAAGCATGCACGCATGTACCCAAATTAAATATTCCTAAAAAGAAATAATTAACTTCAAAATACATAAAATCTCAAACATAATAATTACGATGATTATTCTGTTAATAGCTAAATTTACAAAGATGATCACCCAAAAATTATTACAAATATATACATGTAAACACATGGATGCATTGACAGATAAGTGTGATATATGTATATGTGTGGGCGCGTGTATACACACATGAATAGCATACACAGAAAATCTAAACAATGTAAACAACTAGAACTAGAAACTGAAAGAATCTAAGTGCAGCTATCAATGTTTTTTTTTACGAATGCAGCTATCAATGTTAATGGTACAAGCAAGGATATTACAACAGAATTTTACAAATAAGAAACATGTGGGGACAGAAATAAGGAATATAACAGATTCTAGTCTTCCTGAAAATCCTGCTTAAAAATTGTTTGATTCTCACCACACGTATAGCTTACGACAAACAACTAATGACCCTTGATATTCTCATCTGCAGAATAGCTAAATTCAACACATTGAAATTAGCGAACAAATTAAACATCTACATAAAATCATAAAAGCAATATTTTTCAGTAACAACTTTTGCATCAATATAACATAATCAGATGGTTGCTTTCTTTGCCATCGAAAAAATAATAAACTAAGCCCTTACGAATTGATATCATTGCCAAAGATTCCACGATTTCAATGTGCTGTGTTTTACATTACACCATGTGTCTAAACCAGGTAACATATACAATGATTAATAACAATCTTCTTTTTGAAATTAGTTCAAAACTACTAATGGTTTTGTAATTTGAAAAATTATTTGGAAATATACTTTCTGTTATTGTGTTTTCATTTATTTTTATCTATACTAAGTTCAAAATACAATGCATCTAAATCAATTTATATTGAAGTAACTTAGTTTTGGAATACTTATACTTCTGTTATTCAATGCGAGTTTTAGAATACTTCAGATACTTTCATTATTTGCTGTGAAGAGAAATTTTGCAACCATCAACCAGATCATCTGAAAACAGCAAAATATCCTTCTTTGTTTTCTACTGTTTTCAGTTCTCAAAAACTGTTAAAAGATCATATGCCAAATCAGTCTCCTAAGTTAGATGTTATTTCCTGTTTTTAAAATAGTATATATATCTCCTTGTCCAAATTGTTCATGGGATTCTCTCTTCAGGACATATGTCTGAATTGGAATGCGTTTATATATCCTTCATAACTTTTCTTATTGCTCTTTAGTCTTTACTCTTGTACTCATTTCGTTATTTTTGTTGTTGTTTTTTCACTCCTTTATGGAGTTTGTATCCTTGAGCATTAGCCTCTTTTCATTATTTCAATGAAAAGTATTGTTTCTTGTTCAAAAAAAAAAAATATATATATATATATATATTATAATACTAACTATAAACACATCTCTCCAATCCAAATGCTTAACAGTTAACACGATGGGATTGCTACAACTACCCGCATCTAAGAAATTTTATTAGATTGGCACAAACATTCATCAGCTTATCATAATCACAGTCCCTTATCATTTCTATTGTAAATAACATCGTAATAGACTATTGAAAAGAAACTTTGAACTCACCTGACCCAACAATTCCTACAGACATCTGGATCACATTCTCTATCTGCCGCAAAGCAAGGACATTGACGACTACGACATTGACTTTTAGCACAATGACATCCTCTAAAACGGTTCTTGCAACTCTTAGGGCACCTTAAAATGTCAATTGAAAGATTAAAACATAAATAAATCATTAATATTTCCTACAAAATGATGCATATATCAAAAAATAGCTATAATAAATTTAGGATAAACCAAATGAGAATCAAAGCCAATAATCACGAATAGGACTGAAAATATATAAACAACACTAAGAGAAAAAAAAAGAAAAACGGAATTCAAATTTCATCCCCATTCTTCAACGTGGAAACCATTCATTAGTTAATTTTTGAATCTAAGGGCTCACCCACAGTACTTTTCACAGCAGGTGGCATTTAAAAGACAGGCACACTGCTTTCCACAGGCAGTTTGGCAATTACATGGATTATACTGTCTGCAGGGCTGATCTTTCCTTTCAGTTATTCGCTTCCGAATTGAATGGTAAGCAGCTGATTTCCAAGTATATTTCAGTCGACGAACTCTACCCCTTCTACGTAAGAACCTCGACCTTCTTCTCACCTCATTATTACCCTGAAAATTTCATCATCGAACTTAGGAGCAAGAAAAAGTAGACAGGGAGATAAAATGGAGCATGGGAGAGGCAAACTGGAAACTTATTAATCATGTTTCCAAGAGCCAACCTTGGCGTAACCTTCAAGATGAGGATTGGACCCATCACCCACTTGGCTGCAATTTTTGTTCTCAGAATAATTCATGTATTGAAAAATTTCCCAACATGTCTTCATCCCATTTAGTAAATTTCTCGCTATTAAGCAGCTGTATGAAAGAGTAAAACCATATATTTATAATGAGAAATAATGTATATAAACTCAAATTATAATGTAAGAAAATATAGATAGCAAATTGTATGTATATAAAGAATGGACTGATAATATATAACTCATGATTTCCAAATTAATATTTTTTTTTTATAAGAAACGACAAAAGGATATCATTCCAAACAAAAAAGGAAGACAATCTAAGGGCCGGGGTAGAGAAACAAAAAAAAAACTAAACAGCAAGAGCTTTCCAATCTTTAACAATCATCAAAAGGCTGTAATTACAAAAGAATTTCCTATGTAAAGATATCCACCACGATGCCGTATTTTGTACATAATTACAAAAAGTCCTCAAAAGATCTAGCATTTCTCTCTAACCAAATGTGCCATAACATTGCTCTGAACGCGCAGCTGCCAATAATTTTGGCTTTCCTTCTCAAATTCCAGGCATTGAGGCCTTCCTTCCAAATTAATATTTATTCTCCAAATTCAAGATGCTAAAAAAATTTCCAGGGAAAAAATGAGAAGCACTTCTATAACCTAGAGACCAAAAAAGATGTGCATTAGGCAAATGGAAACAAACAAAAACTGTAGTAATACCTAGAAGCCTAAATGATGTAGGATTACAATAATTTCTCCATTGCCATTTCACAGGATAAAAATCCATTGGAAAGAAACAAATTGCTAAATAAAGAACAATGCATATAGAATCAAGCCCACGTGGAATAACATCAGTAGGATATGCTAAAGTTAATACATCAAAACATAATTATATGCACAGACCTGTTCCTACCAAAAATCTCAATACCCTTCTCGTAAAGACCTTTTTCAATAGCTTTCCAAGATTTATCATCTGCCAAGTCTTGCTTGCATAAATTTTCATCCATACACTCTTCCTTCCTCGAGTTGTCATCACAACTGTCAGCCGGTAGATGAGTAATAATCTCATTTGATGAATTATTGAGTGTTTCACTCTGCTCAAATTTGTTGCATTTCTGAGTCAGGGATTCCCTCCTCCTAGACCTCCCCAGTGTAGGAGATCTAATATTCTTACGTGAAGAAGAACTAGTATCATCATTTTCTTTACATGAATTAGATTTTAATTTCACATCATTTGGACAATGGCCTACACTGGCTAGAGATTCTGACTCGGAAGCAGCCATTTTCTTCTGCCTCTTCTGCATGCAAATGAGAACACGCTCAGCAACACGCTTGCTGTTCCTTTTTCGAATTCCACCCACTCCTGTTGTCTTAGAATTTGGTGGTGGCGATTGATGAACAGTATTCCCATCCTGCCTGGGTCCATTCTCTGACTCACTACTTTCTGATATGTTCTTTGCATTGGATGAGGCGCTTTCACTTTGATAGGATTTTGCCCTTCTCCGAGCAACTTTACAAGAAGATTTCTTTTTTGTTGAGGTTTGAGCCCCAGTACAATCAGATGACATGGGATGTTTTTCTTCGAAGTCACCGCGAAGTGGAGAACCCCCAGTACCATTTTTGTCTGATTTCAGTACCTGTAAAAAAAATATATAAGGTTTCGACTACTGATATAGATAGTGGAAATAGTGTTCAATAATTAAACTATGGAAATCATAATAGTAGGAAAAACCAACACATACTGATCGATAGCAGAGTGAACCACAAGGTGCATTTTCCTCACCTACTCCCCATTTAGGTTGTTTCTCAGCCTGATTTTTTTAGAGAAAAATAACTTCTATCAATGGCAATATAATATCTATTCGTAAGATGGATACAACAAAGTATATACATACAACCAAGTATATACATAATCTTTTAGCATAAACTTACAGGAAAGACAAGATCCTGAGAACAACCATGTAGTCTACAATCAAAAACCTGTAGCAATAAAAGGTACCAAATATTGAGTAAAAGACTATAAACACAATTCTGAGAAGAGAAACTACAAAAAACTTACAAGGCAGCGGCGACAAAATAGATTGTCAAAGGAATCAAGAGCTGCATCAAGATCTTTATCAAGAAAAGAACTTCCAATATGTGAGATCTCCTCATTGATCCTATTATTAAAACACCCTACAGCTTTTTCTCCCTGGGTAAGCACTTCATATCTTGCCTGTATAAGATGTTTGATGGTGTTTCATATCTCTGTAAAGCCAGCACAAAGAAAATGGGAAACAGCTGGACCAAAGCTTACACTATGACCAGTTTGACTCAGATGGAGCAGAGAAGAGAAGCTCATTTAAATTTCATATTATGAGATATAAAAGTCCATACCTTTATTTCACCAGGACTTCTAGAGAAACAACTGGCAAGTGACTCTAGCACCACATCAGATAAACCGATTTCTTTCATAGTCATGCTGTCAAGGTAAAATAATAGTAGTTATCTTCACTTTTCATTTAGTTTTTGCAAAAAAACTCCAGAGTATTTGTGCATCAAACATCCAATTGAAATGCTAAAACTTCAACAACGATTAGAGACAGCATTTAGCGTATGACAAAATCAACAAGAGTAATTGGAAAATCTGTCTTATGATTCTCAAACAGCCTTCATAGAAGGAAGAAAATTTTATGATGCTATACGTATTGTATTAAAATCAGGGGTTGGAGGAGGAAGAAAGAAGGCTATATCCTAAAAGAAATCTGGAGAAGGCGTGTGACAAAGGAGTTGGTATTATTGAGATGCTTTCATGGAATTAGAAGGTTTGTAACCAAATGGAGGAATTGGACAAGGAGATGAACCTATTCCAACTGATTAATTAACGCTCCGTTTGATAACCATTTGGTTTTTTGTTTTTTGTTTTGGAAAATTAAGCTTATAAATTAAACACTACTTCCACTTATGAGTTTCTTTGTTTTGTTATCTACTTTCTAAAAATGTTTTTAAATTAAGTCAAGTTTTGAAGACTAAAAAAAGTAGTTTTTAGAAACTTATTTTTGTTTTTTGAATCTCATTCAAAATTCAAATGTTTTTTAAGAAAGGTGAAAATCATAGTAAAGAAATTAGGAAGACACAAGCATAAACTTCAAAAAACATAAAACTAAAGACGAAATGGTTATCAAACAGGACCTAAATTTTTCTAATGGAAGACTAAGAATGTAAGATTTTGCTTCTAGAGATATTCGTCAAATGGACCCTCTTTATCATTTTTTATTTACTCTTATGTTGATTTCCTAAGTCGTTCCATTTCAAAAGTAGAGAGCAATGCCTGGTTGTGGGTTTTAATATTGGCAGCTACCAACTTCATGTTTTCCACATTCAACATACAGATGATACCTTTACTTTTAGCTTAGTTAGAACTAGAAGTGGGAGATTTTGGGTTATCAGTTAGCAGCTTCACAACATCTTCCAACAGGCCTTAGATTTGTTCATTCTATATCTAAATCCTCCTCGTGGCATCAACATGAAGAAGAATGAATTAAAAGACAGGCTCTAGATTCTGATGTACGTATGATTTTTTGCTCTTCTCCTCAAGTAACTTAGAATTAAATTTTAATTTCTTAGTTTGAATTGTCATGGAACTTTCGTTATTTATACTTGTGGCTTCATAGGCTTACTCAAATTCGTCTGAATGATTTGGTGTTCATAAGATATAATAGAGCATTGAAACATCGATATAACGTTCAAGATATTATCGACCTCATCTCTTTAAAGGATGTTGATGATAGTAATGAGTGGTTGATTGGAAAAATGGATGATAAACTTGAATTCTGACGATTTTTTAACATGGGGTGATGTTTCAAGAGCTACTAGAGCAAAGGAACCTAGCTATCATTCTAGAGTTGGTACCTCAAGAACCAAGACTACAACTCACACCAGTAAATTTGGATAACTTTGAGACTGAAGAAGAAGATGTTCTGGAATTGTCAGTTTGTGCAGCTAATTTGGGTGTGTTGTTCCCTCCCAGGATAAAGTGAGAGTCCTTCAGCAGGCTTTTCTTTTCGCATCTTGTCGTGTGTTTGGCTTCAAAGAAATAGTAGGATTTTTAGAGGAGTTGATAGTCTTTGAACGTTCTTTATGATAATATTAGGTTTAATAACTTTTTGTGGACAGTGGTCTTTAAGGCCTTTTGTAAGTACCAATTAAGGGTTATTCTTTTGGATTTAAGACCCTTTTCGTAGGTATAGGCTCCTCTTGTGTGGACTGTTTTCTTTGTATGTCCTCGTATATCCTTTCATCTTTCTCAATAAAAGTTTGGTTATATATATACACATACATACATACATACATATATATATAAAGGTGCACTTATGCTTTTACTCCATCTCCATATCCAGACACGTTTTGCATAGCACGCATATATATCCAAGATAATGTTTTCATTACGTTTCTTGTAAAAGATACCTTATAAATGCATAGGCAACAATTGACAAGTGAAACCTGAATATATCATTTATCGTTAGCATATGTCGGAATATAGTCAATTTGGTTATACCAACCGAAGTATATAGTCTTCAGATTCCACAAAATCTCTCTTTTCCTCTTCATCCTCGATTGCTTCTTCCTCACTGTCACTGCAAATAAGGGCTTCACCTCCACTTTGATCATAATAAATTCTCCTCCGACCAACCACGGATTGATCTTCGGTCATTCTCTGATTTCTGCACCAGAATCACCAAATATTACTGAAACAAGCAATTCTTGATCTGGACATAAGTTTTAAATAAGGCAGAAATGATTGGCTCAACAAATAACAAAGCTACTGAAATGCAAAGACAGTACATCCCAAATAGAAAGTGAATCAATAATATAGTTTCATTCAACCACCAAACATTGACCTAGTAATTAAAAGCGCAAGCAGTAAATTACATATCTTTCAAGTCGTGGTTCAAGCTAGGATTTCCTCAAACCTAAGATATTATCTATCCTACAGGCTTCTCAAGGCATAAATATTATATGATCAAAACCAATATATGGTTCATTTGATGCAATACTATCCCAACTCCTGATGCTTCTGGCAAAAAACAAAAGAAAGAACTCATGACAACATATGGTGGATGTCTTGTAGGGGTGAGCAAACCAAACCGAAAAACCGAGCCAACCGACCGAACTGACGTCGGTAGGTTTTCTAGCTTTGCCGGTCGAGGTCGGTTTTTTCACAAAAAAAACCAACCAGTCGGTCGGTCGGTGAGCTCAAACCGACTTGAACCGACCGACTTCATATTATATATATATTATAAAAAAAGAAAAGAAAAAGCAAACCTGCACCTTCACGTGAGTCTTGGGCATTGTCATATAGGTAATCATTACTCATTTAAAAAAAAAACTTTTTTATTTCTTTTTTTATTTTCTCTTCACCACCTTCACACGTTTCTTCTTCACTCTTTCTTCCATCTTTGTTTTCTTTCTTCCTCACTCTCATACCAACCCTCTCTCTCTTATTTCCATTTTCTCTTCATTTCCTCTCTCTTTTTCATTTTATCTTGTTTGCCATCGGAGCTCATCGTCACCGACTCGCTGTGAAAGTTTCATTTCATCTCTTTTTGTTTTTTTTCTTCTTTTCTTCGATCTCTTTGTGTTTTCTTTCTTCTTCTTTTCGATTTCACTGTACTTCTTTCTTTTTTTGCTCGATCCGATCATTCTTATTCTTTGTCTCTTTGTTTCCTTCTTTTTTTTTTTTATTTAGCCCGTGAGAGTCAAGAAACCGACTAAACAGACCGATCGTTTAGTGTTGTCGGTCGGTCGGCGTAACCATTTTCTTCAAAACCAAAGACAATCGACCGACTCAAACCGCCGACATGTCGGTGGTCGGTGTCAGTTTGAGTCCAAAACCAACGCCGACCGACCGATGATCACCCCTAATGTCTTGTGGTGTGGTCTCCAATATTCCATTTAAGAAACCAAGAAACAATGTACACAGCATAGCTGCATCGAATATATTAACCCATCCACCATATCTTGGAAAGTTTACTGTTGTAGTTCCTGTCGTTCACAGTTCATTTTTTTTTTTAAAGAAACTGAATTTCATTGAGAGAAAATGAATGAATACAAAAACAAATGAAAGGGCCTACAAAAATACAGCTCAACAAAAGGAGCCTCTCAAAGCTTACTATACAAAAACAGCCTCTAATTCAAAATAATGGCCTAGAGGATAAGAACATAACTCCTAAAATCGATGTCAAAATAGAGGCTTTAAACCTACCTAACAAGTGACCAAAACCTCCTCCGAAGAACTCTCCAATTCCCTAAAAAATCTATTATTCCTCTCCAACCAGAAACCCCAAAAGGCTACAAAGAAACTAGTCTATCACAAAACAGGCCCCTATCACGAAAGGGTGGATTCCAAAGAACCTTTCCTAATTAGACAAAAATCGAACATCTAAAAAAATGGTCCTAAATAGACCAAGCAAACTGACAACTCCAGAGAATGTGGTCTAGGTCCTCAGCCACCTTCTTACGAAGAAGGTAACAATGCGGCCCCACAAAAGATGAATATCTCAGAACATGGTCTAGAGTGTTCACCCTCCCAAGCAAAACTTGTCAGGCAAAGAATTTGACCTTTTTTGGAATATTAACCTTCCACAACAAAGAGAATGAAGGCCTCTCGAGGGAGAAAGACCACATAAAAAATGGGCAAAAGAATTACAAGAGATCTCCAAAGGATCAGGAGCCCAAAAACGAGAACCTCTACCTCCAGATCCATGACTAGGTCATCAAACAACAAAAGAAGAGCCACAACCTCTGTTTATTCCCTATCAGAAAAAGACCAATGAAAACCAAAAGAGACAAAGAAGCAACACCTCAAGGAGGCAAAAAGGAAGCAACAAGGCTAAACCTCAAAGAAGATAAGTGATAAGACTAGAAACTTTATAACAAAGAGGTTTATAACCCAACCAAGTGTCAGACCCATCACCCAATTAAGCATTTCACAAACAAAGAGAAAAGAAGAAACCCAGAAGAGATATCTTTTCAAGGGTTTCTAGTTTCTACACATGTCTTTTGAACCACACCCCAAAGCCATTTAAAGAGATAAGGACCATACTAACTCACCATAATCCTATGCCATAGAAAACTAGCCACCAAGAGGGAACGGAACGCCACAACTATTCAGCTAATAGAGCCTCATTACAATGTCTCAAGTTACCAATATTCAAGTCCCCAAGGTCCATTAGTTTAGACACAACTTTCAAACTAACTAGGTGAGAACCCCACCTTCATTTGTTAGCTACTATACTAAAATCCAACAAACTCCAAATAGCTTCGATAGCAATATATCATGCTTTGTTTTCATTAAGGACTATCTATACTTCTCATGATATACCATAGATTGTACCATAGCATAGATATCCTTCTCATAAAGGTTTGGATCAGACATTAGAAATACTAAATCTATTGCCTAACTAACAAAAGCAAATCAAATTACCCATATGCAAGTGAAAAATAGATGAATAATGTGCACTCAATTTCCCTTAGAAAGGTCAAAATGTTGAAAGAGCTACTAATACTCCCATTTGTCAAAAATCAATGAACTACATGAGGAGATTCTATTTGAATAACCTAGATTTCATCCCAGCAGTGAAAAGGAGAATTCTTATTCTCCATAAATACTTTATTTGATTTTTTTCCGGCCAGATGCATACATGACTAATTTTCATTTTAAATGATACTTGCTATAAAGCATGGCATCAGCGTACTATAACCCAGTCTTGCACGAAACTACTTTTATATAAACCTCATCTAGATTCAAAATTTCACCAGGTAACTTAAAAGTAGAATATCATTAAACAGGAATAAAATCCAATATTCTAACAAAAATAGAAATTAATAATTAAGATTAAGGCTTGAGTGAGATCATAAACTTCAGTTATATGGTGTTATACAACCCCTAAGACTCTACATCATATTGGTCAACCACAAACACACACATTATACACCCATGGGTTTGAGCCGTTGAGACAGTTCAAATGATACAAACTAATTACAGAAATTGCAGTATAAAGAAGATCCAAGGAAATAATGAAGAAATTTTACAAACCTGTCCAAAAATATCCATGTAGTATAAGGAGGTAATCTTTTAACTTCAGGAAGCTTAATTGGTCGAACAGCATTTCTAACTGCAACATTAGATCCAAGAAGAACCGCAGAAGATGCATGGCCATCTTCTTGAGATCGGTCATTTTCCCCATCACTTACATCTATACCATTCTGCATATCAAGTGCATCTTTCTGCCTCTTTGTCAATAGATCCACTCCCTTATCTGAATCATTTATCCTTCTTATCCTTCTTTCTGTTGATGATTTCAACAAGTGAGTGGTGATGCCAACCAACTTCTGCTTGTTTTCCTCCATTCTTCTCTGAAAATTAAGAGAGAACCAATAGAAATCAGTAATACACTATTAGCGCAATACTCAACTTTAAGTTAGCTAAAGAAATGAGAAATTAGGGCGACCATAATGAAGGCACCTGTATGGAGTTACAACGTTCACCAGCAACTTGCTTCTTTAGAAAATCAATGACTGATAAGATCTCCTTAGGAGTAGGATCTTGTCCTTGTGGTTTCATTGTCTATGGGGAACAGCAGAAAGTTAAACAAGTTTTCAAATAAAGTTAACAGGTGTTTGTTCCTATAGAATGGAAATGATGATCTAATTTCTTTCTCTTTCTTCTCTTTCAATTATATTAATTAATAGGCATAGGCTACACTTGCATCATGGGGGTCAACAAAAATATTGGAGATAATATATGGTAAACACGCCAATAAGAAAGTGAAGCTTAGATATTAAAGAAAAACTAATGTATAATTTTTTCCTTAGATGAAAGGTGTATTTCATTGATGAGTGAAATATTACAAAAGGAAGAGCAAGACCCAAGCTAAGAAGCATGGACACTTTAGTTTGGCTAATGTGTTCGTGTCCAACACTCCAACACTTGTTGGACACATATTGAACACTTATTAGCACAATAGATATGTGTTAGACACTAGTTGTACAAAGCCAATATATAGACATGTATCAAGCACTTGTTAAGTATACTAAATAGATCAATAATAATATAGGACATAAATAATAAATTTTGAGAGCAAAATACATCAAACTCATTTTTTAAGCATATAAATGCATAAACTTATTGACTTGCAATTTCCTTCTGGTATAAAAATGATATATATTTTAATAAACATGTCCTAACCGTGTCCGAGTCCTAGATTTTCAACAAAAGATGGGTCACCATGTCCATGTTGTATCCATGTCTCAAATCCATATCCGTGATTCTTAGGACCCAAGAGCCCAAAAATGGAGTAACCATTTGGCCAAAAGTATAGAAAGACAATAATCAGAACAACATGTTTGCATTTACCCCAATAAAGAGCAGAAAAATTAAGGGATACTTCGACAAGTACATTCCACCGCAAAAAGAAAAAGAAAAAACTGTTACACCACGGCTGTTAGAAAGTAACATGAACCGAAGACAAAATGATGAAAAGTATCACCGCATTCCACAAATTACAAACATTGCTTATTTTGTAGTGCGTAGTAACGTAGTAACATGAGAAATGGATACTAAAACTTCTAAGCGTTATGGATCAAGCATTTCATCAAAATGTAAGCAAATCTTAAACGCGTTGATCAAAAGCAAACCATTTCTTACAATGCCGTCATAAAACTGACAAGTCTAATCGCAAAACAAAACTCTGGAACGAAAACAAAAATTAACAGATTCTCGCCCGCAATTAGAATTCAACTCCTGGGTAATGGAAGAGAAAGAAAGGGAGGAGAAGCTCATTACCTGGGGGTCATCGTGCAATTCCGATCTGTCGGCTGAAGGTGAAGGCAAAGAAGCCTTCGACGCCATTGACTTAGGCGAAGCTGCCGATGAAAACTTAAACCCAAATCCACGATGGGGGTTCGGATCGGGGTCCAATTCATACAGTGGGAAACCAAAATCCGAAGACAACGAAGCAAAAACCGAGGTGGGTTATCGGCCCGAAACCCTAAAGTCAGCCAAATCAGGCATCTTCAACATGGAAGCGGCTTCTTCCAAATTTCAGCAGTGACCATGATGGACATTCTCGATTACAAAAATATATAAACCGGAGAAATTTGAACTGTTTAGAAATCAAAGTAAAAGGGGAAAAAATAAATTAGAAATTTGGGATAGAAACGTGCTCGTTTGGTGCAACGAACGAGAGACTTTGTAAGAGAAATTTTGGGGGGAAAAGGAAAGTGACGTGTTGTTTTGAATTGTATACTGTAACACAAACTACAGCCTCTCAACTCCCCAGTCCTGCGCCTCTCGTCCAATGGTGGAATATCTCGCCACTCTGGACCAAAAGCTGAGATTTTTCAGAGATAATATCGAAAAGCGCGTAGTTTAGAGAGCATTGGCAAATCAATCTTCCGTTTGAGACGTTGATTATTAGCACTAAAATAAGTCTTGGAATACAAGTGGGCTTTTTTCTTCATAAAATTACCCAAAATAAAAGGAGAATGAAGTCTGGCCTTGATTTTGAAAATAAGTTTTTCTAAGGGGTTTCTATCGGAATTGGCTGAAATCAGCCCATATATTTCACTTTTATCCAAAGATCTTAAAATTTTCATTTCAGTCCAGCCCGTTTTAAATAATTGAAGCACATTTACCATTTTGACCCTCTGATATTCAGAATAAAAAGAAAAAAGGAAAGAAAATACAGAAAAGGAAATCGTATCACATTTGAAAAAAATCCCTAAAAACATGCTGTCATCTGTAAACACTGCCCATCGTCTTCTTCCTTCCGAAAACACTGCAGACTATTCTTCCTTCCGAAAATCGTCTTCTCCATTTGATCGTTTACAGCTTCGTCTTCTTCACGGCGACAAATCAGGTGGGTTTCACGACGAAGTAAGGTTCTGATTTTGGGTTTTTCGGTTTATGATTTTGCAATATTGGGGGTTTTCGGTTTATAATTTTGCATGTCTTCTCCATTTTTTGATTTAAAATAAACGCTCCCTTCGTTCTATTGAGTTTCTCCTCAGCAACAAGGATCTTCCATTGGTGAAAGGGAAGTTGTAAGCAAAGGATGTTTCTCATATGCGGTGAGGACTTGGATTATAAGAAGTGACGATTCTAGTTACCTTTTTTTCCCTTTTCGTGATTGATTACCCACTTGGGATTTCACATTAAATTTTCATTATGTATTGTTTAGTTAGATGGGAAGTGATGCATTCTGATGGTGTATTGAGTTATTAGTTTTGCGAGTCAATTATTCATATCAACTTCTGTGAATTTTTAAATATCCGGTATGGATTCTAAAATTTTTAAATACCCGGTATGGATTTTGAAACTTCTCCGTAATTAGTTTAGTTTTTTAGATAAATTCCCACTGGCATTCCATATTGGGTATTTTTATTTAGCTAACTAGAATAGTTATTTCATATGGGGTATGAAAAATCGTTTATTCATAATTCTAACACATACATGATAATTCAGTACCGATATATACCACTTACAAGCACATATGAAATTCGTTTATTCATAATTCTAACACATACATGATAATTCTGTACCAATATATACCACTTACAAACGGGTATGAAATTTGTTTTTTCATAGGCCGATTATATATACCATTTACAAACAGGTATATGAAATTCGTTCATATCCAAAAGAAAAAAAGATATACAAATATTGGTTAGAACAACTTATATATTATCGAATGAAAAATATAATATTGCTAAGAATATTGGGTTAATGGAATTAATGAGAAATGGAAGTCAATTTTGAAAAGAAAACGAAACATTACATGAATTAAAAACATTTGAAGAAGAAAAAAAAATGAAATGGCGAAAAATGGTATGAGTTCGGTCTATGGTGGAGGTAAATGGACGAAAATCAATTGCAGGCAAGGTTAGAAAATTGAAAATGGGAAAGGTTCAAACCTGGAGGTTAGAAAATTGAAAATGGGAAAGGTTCAAACATTACTGTCGTCAGAGATTATTTCCATATTGAGCATAGAAAATTCCTAATATTTAGGAAAAAAACGGCTGGAAGCATGATTCGGGGATCAAATAAATTTTTTATTATATTTAATAATTAATATAATATAATATATTATTTAATCAAAAATAATATAATCATGGGAAAAATACACTTTTAGTCCCTGAGGTTTGGATTAGGTTTCATTTTGGTCCCTGAGTTTTCAAACTAAACAATTTAGTCCCTGGGGTTTGAGATAAGGAGCAATTTGGTCCCTGTCATCCATTTTGCCCTTAAATCTAACCGGTTGCTGACGTGGCACTATTATTTTAATTAAAAAATTAATTTTTAAATTTTTTAAATAAAATTATATTAAAATAATAAAACTATTATTTTTTTTAATTTATTTTTATATCTTTTTATTTTTCTCTCTCCCACCTTCTTCTTCTTCCTTCTTCTACTATTTCTTCTTCTTCAACAATCAACCTTCCCTCCATGGCCGGTGGCCGGCGACCTTTTTTTTATATAATTTTCTTCTCCTTTTCTCACCCTCTCTCTCCCTCTTCTTCTTGTCGTCGGCGATCATTCCCCTATTTTTTTTTTTAAAAAAAAAAGAAGAAATCTGGGCTAAAGAGAGGGTTTAGATCTCACTTTGGGAATGAATTAAAGCAACTGTTCACAAAATTCTAAAGAGGGCTAAAGAGAGGATGAGGAAGATGATCCCATTCATACCAGTCCCAGCCATCGCACTTCTCAGGCTCCACATTCCGAACTATCTGCTTCGGATCCGCCATTGTTGCCCGCATGAAGATCACTGCATAATGTGAAGGAGTTGGATTGTCCAGAAACACACTGTTTGTGGCTGTAATGAACTCGATGTTCTCAATGTCTAATCCGGTCTCCTCCTTCACTTCTCTCGTAGCACATTCCTCGAAACTCTCCCCTGAAATGTTGTAAACGGAAGCATTCATTTCAGCAGAACCGAAACCAGAATCCGTGGAATTTCAAGCTCGATTGTTGATGGACGAGAAATTAACACTAACAAATCCCCAAATCATTCCCCGATTGTGGAGACAGTTGCTGATTGACTCGGGATTTGACCGATGTTCACAAGTAAGATTCAGGGTTTGAAGTAGAAATTAAAGTACGATCGGAATCGAGAAATATTGAGGAAAACGAAAGAGATGAATAGTAGTACCAAAACATGTAGAAGAAAGAAGGGCGAGATTGAGGATATGGACGAACCGAACTCGAGATGGCCACCAGGGACGGCGAAGGTGGAATCTTTGTCGTCGGAGGCCATTCCCTCTTCTTCTTTGTCGCCGGCGGCCATATCTAGGCTCGTTCCAGATCTGGAACGAAGACCCCTTCTCTTTTTTTTTTTTTTAAACAGAGGAATGGTTGACCGGCGACAGAGAAGAAGAGGGAGAGAGAGAAGAAGAAGATGATGAGTGAGAGAGCGGAGCGCCGACGACAGTTTTCAGCCTTCGTCGTCTTCCATGGATATCAACGACCAATCCACCATTTCTAAAACTTTCGACCAGTCTCCGGCCAGCGGCTACTCTTTCTCGTACTGCAGAACCAGCTCCGACGCCTCCGCCTTCTCCGACCCCACCACCGATGACAGCAGTTTCTACACTGAGCCCTCTCCGGCCATTCTCGCTAGACAGAGCACCAGAAGTCTCGGGACCGTCTAGAAACGTTTTTGAGCTTTGTTGCAGAAGTAGAGATGATGAAGGAGAGATTTGCAAAGCTTTTGCTTGGAGAAGACATGTCAGGAAGAGGGAGAGAGAGTGTGAGATAAGGAGAAGAAAATTATTAAAAAAAAAAAAAAAAAAAAAGGTCGCCGGCGGCGGCGGCCACCGGCGAGCTGCCAGCCTCCGACCTCCGGCCATGGAGGGAAGGTTGATTGTTGAAGAAGAAGAAATAGTAGAAGGAGGAAGAAGAAGGTGGGAGAGAAGAATAAAAATATATAAAATAAATTAAAAATAATAATAGTTTTATTTTAAAAAATTAAAAATTAATTTTTTAAATTAAAATAATAGTGCCACGTCAGCAGTCGGTTAGATTTAACGGCAAAATGGATGGCATGGACCAAATTGCTCCTTATCTCAAACCTCAGGGACTAAATTGTTGAGTTTGAAAACTCAGGGACCAAAATGAAACCTAATCCAAACCTCAGGGACTAAAAGTGTATTTAAATGAAATGGCATTTTGGTAACAAAATTAACTCAATTAATGTGTAAAAACCTACTAATAATAATTTTGATCATTAAGGACATTTATGAAATTTTATGATCAAATTGACCCATCCGCTATAATTTCTGTTTTTCTAACTCATCTAAAAAACTATGCGAAATTCCATCTTGGTCACCATTGTGTTCTTTTTGGGGATCTTGGCCTCTAATGTTGAAACACGTCGAAGATAAGATAAATATCATAAAATATATTTTTGCATATCTAATATGTGTAATATAGATCCTGGAAAATAATAAATACCATAAAAACTAAATATTTTACAATAAAGATTTACACACAAATATTAGAAATTCCAAGGAAAATTGTCAAAAATAACCTCATTCAGTTTTGGGTTTTCAAAATTGACCCACTGTTTGAAAACTTGTTTTTTAACCTTCTGATGTCACACCTCTTTGTGCAATTACTAACACACCCTTGAATCTAAGAGGTCAAAAAAAAAAAACAAAAAAAAAACTCATTCCCAAACCCATTCGGTCCTTCCCTTCCTTCCCCGTTGCCTTCTCTTTCACCGTTCGACTTCTTGATCCTCCAAAAATCCTTGCATTTTCAGCGGCTCCGACAACTTCTTCATCTCCATTCAAAAAACATCCGGCGGGTTTTCATCTCATTTGAACACACCAAAGGTACATTTTTCCATCTCCGACGAATACCCATCCTCCCTCTGAAATTTCTTTGAACGCTGGTTTCTGTGTAGTCTGTGGGTTTCATTGAAGTTTTGGGGAAGAATGGGTTTTCGTAGAGGGAGAGGGTTTAGGGTGGGAGGGGGTTTTTTTTTGGAGAGTTTTTAGAGAGGGAAATGGGTTTTTCGAGCGGTTTGCCGATTAGAATGGTTGCGGAGGTAGGAAGAATCGTCGGCGCCGGAGAAGATGAAGTTTCTCGATCAGTTCTCGGTTGAGATCGAAACTGGGAAAAAGAGGTTTTTCGCAAGAGGAAAACTAATTTTCCTGTAAGGGAAAAACTGGTTTTCCCCTTATGGGAAATCATTTTTTTTCCTGGTTGATTTCTAGGTCGGGAATTGACCCGAAAAAAAAAAAAAAAGTGAGCTTTTTTTTTCCTTCCTTTCCCCTACTCCTCCTCCCTTCCCTTCCTTTTTCTTTCTTTCATTTTATATTTTTCCTTGTTTTTTTTGTTTTGTTGTAGGTCTAAATTATGATGTTGCTAATAGTTTATCTTGTATAATAACTTCCTGCTTCAATGGTTGGCTTTATCACTGTATTTCCATGATGAAGGTTGTTCTTGTTTGATCTTTTATAGGGCGAAGCCGGGTCGACGGGAAGGAATTCTTCCAACAAGTCAAGTATTGGTAATGTATTAAGCTTCAATATTTCTGTAATATTGTTTGTAAATATTGATAACACCATTTTGGACTACTTGTACGACAATGTCACTCCCTTAATTATATTGCATTTTTATCCATCAATGTTATTTTTAACCATGCCTCTGAGTTGCAAATTGTAGTTGTTGTAGACACCGTACTTGGTCCGACCAGTTTTTAATAATGTTCGAGTACCTCTAATATGTAATGTTCATTTTTTTTTCTCTTTTAAAATGAAACCATAGCATAAAAAGTTTTAATTTCATTCAATTTTTAATTCTAAAGTTTAGTTGTAATTTTAATTTTGGTTATTTATTTATTTATTGTTTTTTTAATTTTTTTTTATTATTATTATTTTCTTTTTTTTCCTTTTTTGTCTCCACCCCACTCTCCTTCTTCCCCTATTCTTACTCCCCTTCCTATTCTAATGGAAGTTATGCATGGCTACCCACCAATTCCTCACCCACCAATTCCTCACCCACCACTCCTCCCAAAATAGTTAGGCTTTTTAGTATAAATGGAGGGAGTGAGGAAGAAGAAGGACACAACAAGGCATTGAGCATAAGCTTAGTTTAGAGAGTTTTTAGAAGAATTTTTTGAGGGAGAAAGGAGAAGAAGAAGATTTGAGCATAAGCTTAGTTGAGAGAGTTTTTTGAGGAAGTGAGTTTAGAAAGCTTGAAAGAGTGACTTACAGAGTTTTTTTTAGAAGAATTTTTTGAGAGAGAAAGGAAGAGAGATTAAAGAAGGAAAAGAAAAAAAAAAGAGTTTAAGGAGAGTGATAGAAAAAGAGAGAAAAGAAAGTGGAAGAGGAAAGGAGAAAAAGAGGGGGGGAGGAAGGAGCACACGGGGAGAGAAAAACATTGGGTAAGAAGGAATGAAAGAAGAAGAAAGAGAAAAGTAAAAAAGGTGGGTTATTTTTATTTTTTTATTATTTTTTTTCTTTCTTTCTCTCTTGTTTTTAATTAAGTCTTTATTTTACTATTATTATTATTATTATTATTATTATTATTAATTTCTCTCTCATTTAGTTCACATTTGCACTTTACCAACTTTTTTGAATTTTCTAATTTATTTGTTTATTTTTTCCTTTATTCTCCAATTGGCTTAAATCCGATCTTTAATTCTTCTTGGTCAATTTCAATTATTGTTATTATAATTGTTTTGAAATTAATTTTCTTTTGAAAGGTATTATGGGAACTGAGTAATGTGCCTTTGTGGAGTTCAACTCTCGTGCAGGCGTATAAAAATTCTCATTTCCCTTTAAAAAGAATTTACTCTTTGAATAATTTTCTTCTTTTACATCTATATTTGTTTTTTTTTTGTTTTTTTAATTATTTTTAATAAACATAATCATGTATCGCCCATGATGGAGTTAGATTCACTTCTTGAGGAACAAATTTCCTTTAATTAAAAGGAAAATTATGCATGATTTATATTAAATTGGATAATTCAACTCATAATGTCTAATCCTTACTTTATTTCTAAAGTCAAGGTAAGAACGAATGAGACATCTTGGGCTCGTTTGATAACGTTCTCGTTTCCCGTTTCTCGTTTCCCGTTTCTTGTTTCCTGTTTCTTGTTTCTTGTTTTTTAAGAACTAAAAACAGAAACATGTTTGATAACTATTTTTGTTTCTTGTTTCTCTAAAAAAAGAAACAGAAACATATATGTGTTTGATAACTGTTTCTCGTTTCTTGATTTTTAGTTGAAATAAAATTTGGTACATATAATATAAAAATTATATATAACATACATTAAAATTATAGTCAGAGTTTGCCAGTGGCGGCTAGTCGGCAGAGGTCGATAGTCGGAGGTCGAAGGTGGCGGTTAGTCGGCGGAGGTCGGTAGCGCAGGTCAGCGGCACCTGATAGTCGAAGGTCAATAATGACACCCGGTAGTCAGAGGTCGATAGTGGCGGTCGACAGCGAAAGGTCGACTGTGGCGGTCGGTCGACGGAGGCCGGTCAGTGGAGGTCGACAGTAGCAGTCGGTCGCAACTGGTAGTCGGAGGTCGACGGAGGTCGACGACGATCGGTAATCGAAGGTGGACGGTGGCGGTCGATCGGTAGAGGTCGACGGCGGACAGTCGTCGGAGGTCGACGATTGTGGTCGATCGCGGCCAGTAGTCAAAGGTCGACGGAGGGCGGCGACGATCGGTAGTCGGAGGTGGACTGTGACGGTCAGTCGGCAATGGTCGACGACGGCCGGTTGTTGGAGGTCGACGGTAGCGATCGGTATTTGGAGGTCGACGATGGCGACCATTCGACGGAGATCGGTAGTCAGAGGTCGACGGAAGTCGGAGATGGTCGGTAGTCCGAGGTCAACAGTGGCGGTCGCTGACGACGACGCCCGGTAGTCAGAGGTCGACAGTCTAGGTCGGCGGCAACTAACAGTTAGAGGTCGACGGTGGCAACCGGTCGATGGAGGTCGATGGCGACCAGTAGTTTGAGGTCAATGGTGGCGACTGGTCGGTGGCAGTCTGTCAGCAGAGGTCGACAGCGGCCAATAGTCGAAGGTCGACGGTAGAAGTCGGTTGCAACTGGTAATCGAAGGTCGACGACGACTAGTAGTCGGAGGAGGACGGTGGCGGTCGGTCGGCGGAGGTTGACGACGATCGATAGTCGAAGGTCGACGGTGGCGGTTGGTCGACGGAGGCCGGTCAGTGCAGGTCGACAGTAGCAGTCGGTCGCAACTAGTAGTCGAAGGTCGACGGAGGTCGGAGGCGACGGGTAACCGAAGGTGGACGGTGGCGGTCGATCGGTAGAGGTCGACGACGGTCGGAAGTCGGAGGTCGACGGTTGGGGTCGGTTGCGACCGGTAGTCAGAGGTTGACAATGGCAGCCGGCGACGACTGGTAGTCGGAGGTGGACTGTGGTGGTCAGTCGGCAGTGGTCGACGACGGCCCACTGCCGATCGTTGGAGGTCAACGGTAGCGGTCGGTATTTGGAGGTCGACAATGGCGGCCATTCGACGGAGATCGATAGTCAGAGGTCGAAGAAAGTCGGAGACTGTCGGTAGTCCGAGGTTAGCGGTGGCGATCGGTCGACGGAAGTCGACGACGGTTGATAGTCGAAGGTCGACCAAGGCGGTCGATCGGCGATGGCTGATATTCGGAGGTTGACGATGGCAGCTGGTCGGCGGAGGTCCTCGGCGACCGATGGTCGGAGGTCAACGATGGCGGCTGGTAAGTGGAGGTCAGCGACAGCGATAGTCAGAGATCGGCGGAGGTGATAAAAAAAGGAAAAAATGAAAGAAATAACATAAATAATAAAAAAATGAAAGAGAAAGAAATAACGAGAAAAGGAAAAAAAGAAAAAAAAGGAAAGAGAACGAAATAACGAAAAAGATTAAAAAAAAGACGTGGAAGTGGTTAAAAAAATAGAGGAAGAGAAGAGATTGGTGTAGGAATAGGAGGGAGAGATGGATACATGCATGAAAGATAGAAAAAAAAAACAGAAACAGAATTTGAGAAACAACTTTTTGTAGTTTCTCAAATTTGGCCTCTTTTTAAGAAACATTTCTAGAAATTTAGAAACAAGAAACAAGGATGAGTTATCAAACGAGCCCAAGATGAGTTAAATTTGGCCCAAGATGAGAAACAAGAAACAGGAAAGTTTCTCGTTTCTTGTTTCCTGTTTCTTGTTTCTTGTTTTTTAAGAACTAGAAACAGAAACATGTTTGATAACTATTTCTGTTCCTTGTTTCTCTGAAAAAAGAAACAGAAACACAAATGTGTTTGATAACCAGTTCTTGTTTCTTGTTTTTTTAGTTAAAATAAAATTTAGTACATATAATATAAAAATATATTAATTTTCAACGATTATTTTTTTTATTTCTCCTTCTTCTTCCTCATCACTACTACCATTGTTACCGATCACCCGCTGTCGTTGATCATCGGCCATCGCTACCGACCTCCGACCACTGGCGAATGTTGACAGTCAGCGACGAGTGTTGGAAAAGTCGTCGGCGGGTGGTGGCGATTGTCGAAAATAAGAAAAAAAGGAAAAAGTTTCGGTCGACGACGATAGTGGCGGCCGGTAGTCGGAGGTCGACGGTGGCATCTGGTAGTCAGAGGTCGACTGTAGCAGCTAGTCGACAGAGGTCAGTGGCGGTCAGTCGGCGAAGGTCGATTTGCGGAGGTCGACGATGACCGGTAGTCAGAGGTCAACGGAGATCGGCAGCGGTCAGTCAGTAGAGGTCGGCGTAGCCCGGTAGTCAGAGGTCGACGGTAGCGACTGGTCGGGGGCGCCCGATAGTCGGAGGTTGACGGTGGCAGTCGGCCGGTAGTCAGAGGTCGACGGTGGAGGTTGGTCGATGGCGGCTGGTAGTCGAAGGTCAACAGTGGCGATCGATCGACATATGCAGGTCAGCGGAGGTCGGCGACGCCCGATAGTCAAAGGTCGACGGTAATGGCTGGTCGGCGATGCCTGGTAGTCTGAGGTCAACGGTAGCGGTCAGTCGGCAGAGGCTAGTCAATAGGGGTCGACGGCGCCCAGTAGTCGGAGGTCGACGATGGTGGTTGGTCGATGGCGCCAGGTAGTCGGAGGTCGACGGTAGCGGTAGGTCGGCAGAGGCTGGTCAGCGGGGGTCGGTGGAGGTTGGTTATCGTAGGTGGACGGTGGCGGTCGGTTGGCGAAGGTCAGCGTTGGTCGATAGTCAGAGGTCGACAACAGCGGCCGGTCAACGGTAGTTGATCGATGATAATCAGAGGTTGGCACGCCCGATAGTATGAGGTCGACGATGGCGGTCATTCGGCGGAGGTCGGCGGCTGCCAGTAGTCAAAGGTCGACGGTAGTGGTTGGTCGGCGGCGCCCGGTAGTCTGAGGTCGACGGTAGCGATCATTCGGCGGAGGCTGGTCAGCGGGGTCGACGACGGCCGGTAGTCGAAGGTCGACGATGGTGGTTGGTCGACGGCGCCAGGTAGTCGAAGGTCGACGATAGCGGTCAGCAGCGGAGGCTACAACTACCATATCTGATGTTAGCCATTATAGACCATATCTGACATTAGTCATGGTCTATACTATAGACTACAATTAACGTCAGCCGTGGTTTATATAGTAACTATATAAACCATGGTTGATATTATAGATTATGGGTGACGTTAATTGTGGTCTAATAGTACAGACAATAGCTATTTATAATAGTCGTATAGACCATGGTCGACATTAGTCGTGGTCTTTACATATTCCAATAATTCTTTATGCTATATTGCAACGAATCGAACCAAAGAACAAAAAGCACCATTGGGAAGTCCAATACTAGCAATTTGAGAAACTGTTGGAAGTAAAAATGTAATTTGATAACTTGCAAAAAGCAAGTTATTTCTCCTTTAAACTTAAGCTAAAACTAGGCCAAAAGATACATTGATGCGTTACCTCAACGCAATAAGAAAGGAAAATGCGATGGTTTTCTGCGGTAGGCTATATTTATGGATGCGGTACGAAATTATAAAAATATAAGGTGCTAACGCATTTTAATTCAGTTGTTTGTTGCCCAAGTTTCTTTCAGCGCAGGCACACATCCCAAGACGATCATGAAACAGACAAGATGGATGAAAAAACCCTGCTAACACGCAAGTGGGCTAAAGATGACTGAAGCAAGTTTTCTAATTCCTTGGAGAAGTCAGTTTCCTTCGCCTATAAATAGAAACAACCTGCTCAAAGGAAAGGAGAGACGAGAGGGAAGAGACATAGATCAAAGAAGAAAGGAGAAAGAGAAATCACAGAGAGTTGTGATTAAGAGTAGACTTGCATTTGCAATGTATTGCGTAATGTATTGTTTTGCTCGCATGAGCTAATTTTCTTCATCAAGACTTAGCGCAAGCACCCATGCGGTGATAAGTTTACTTTGTAAGTGCATACTTTGATTTAATGAAACATTATTGCCTTCTACTTAGATGCGATACTATTTTCATTACTAACTCCCGCCTGGCCAGCCGGATGCGGTAGCAGCATGATAAATCCCTGACAGGTAATGCATGCGGACATATCTAAGTAGAACAAGCTAGCGCATTGCATGTAGTCTTGGTAGCATTAGATAAATACTACCGCTGTAAAATAGTGCATGAATGAGCTTTGATTGCGTTAAGACTAACGCAGTCCCTTGTAAGTTGTTAGAGAACTAAGCCCACACATGAACTAGCCAAACAAACAATTGATAGTTTTATGCCAAACGCAGAAGTAGTACCGGAAGGGAAACTTGTGATTTTTTCTCACTTAGGCATTAATGGATCAATTAGTCCTAGTATGCGCTACAAGGTTCTTATAAACGCATGAGGTTGCGACCGCAACAGCCTTGATAATATTCTCCTTAAGACTTCCTTTTTTACTCTCAACGCATGTTTTACTTTCCTGCAACATTTATTCTTCATACTCATCAACTCTCTTATTTGGTTTTTCATAATATCACGCGTTTTTGAGTTCAGATCAGTAAAAATTATTAAAGCTTTGCAAATAACCTTTCCCTGTGGATTCGACCCTAGACTCATTAGGTATTACTTGATTGTGTCAATTTATACTTGGATTGATATATATCTGCGATAATTTTGTATTAAGTTATTGACATACTGACAACCCGATCATAATCCACTATAATGTATGCAAATATTTCTAAATTAAATTAAAATACACCAAAGTTGAAGATTTGAATTGAAAGTTTAACAATAATGAAACAATTTTTTTTTATTAATGTTGTGAACAATCACAAATGAGAATAAAAGATAACTAAACTCAAATGTTTACAAAGAAAAAAAAAATCTAACCACAACCTTGACAAAATTTGAGAGAAGACATCTATCCCTTACAAACATTAAAAAAGAAAAAAAAAAGCCCTCTATCTATGAAAAACGAAAAACCCTTCCAATACCAAAGAAAACCTCTTCGCTTGAGACGTGTCATTAAAGAAGTTCGTGTGAACTTGACCGTGATAGGTTATTCCTTGATGCATAGAAACCTTGATCCTATTAACAAAATAAATAAATAAATAAAAAGTCATTATATTTTATGCTAATGTAAAGGAACACAAAAATAAGGAATGAAGTAAAGTTAACCTATAATAAAAAATAAAAACAACAAACTAAGTAATGAAAAGATAACTCTAACCACTTGTTCCATGTGCAAGTCATATATGTCTATCTGTGACTGGCTAACTTTCCTGTCAAACAAAAGCAAAAGACTCCCACAAGTCTCCCACAAGTCTCCTGCTTCAAGAAGTCTTAGAGATATATCGGTGTAGCCGATTGGTGGTGTTCGCACAAGAGGATTGCTGTCTTTTCAATCTTATTGGCAAGAAAAAGAGAATTGATCAAGGCTTTCTACAAAAGTAAGTTTTCTATGAAATCCTTGATCACTAGGATGAATCTAGTTGATCTTTTAGCATGTTTATACCCTATGTACAACCCATTAAATATAGATTTATTGCTGTAATATTTTGCAAATTGTATTGGTATTTCAATTAGAATCTAAGACTCTGAAGGTTCAGTAATACTTTCCGCTGTGTGGGGCTTTTATCCCTTCAATTGGTATCAGAGCCAACTCAGTTGTTCTTGATATTTAAATTGAAATTAGCAATTTGTTCTTGGTGGGATTTATGCATTATGAATTGTATGGTTTGCGTATAAATGGTTTCGATTAATTTGGCCATAGATTTACGTTTTCTTGAATGGTTCAATGTAAAGGCCCCTGCATTTTTTTTTTGGCATAATATGTAAATCGAGTCTCTGTAAGTCCGGGTCTAGTTTAGATTGAAGAACGATGAAGATCGGGACCAAATTTGGCCAAAAACGGCGGAAAACGACGAAGAACAGCGGCTGGAACAGTGCAGAAATTCGAATTATTAAATAAAAAAATATAAGGTAAATAAAAACCGCGTAATTCAAGACTCAAAACATGGACGCAGCTTGGTGGTTTAATCGTTGGGTTAGTCTTGCCGAGGGCATGGGTTCGAGTCTTGTCGTGTGCAGATATGAGTGGATTTTTTTTTCACGCGTGCGGTTCGCTGGAGCGGTCCAGTCCAGAGGTTTTAGAGGCGCGGTTCGTTGGTCTTTGACCGGTTCAAACGAGAATTGACCGGTTTGTTGACTGGGCAGTGGTTTTCCAGCTGGTTCAAGCGGTTTTGACCCAGTTTGGACGGTTTTGGCACGTTTGGAGTGGTTTTGGTCCAGTTCGGAGCTGCAGAAGGCTATAATAGGATAAAATAGCTTAAATTATTGTAATTTATGTGCTTTATTTTATCCTAGGGGCCAATTAATCGGTTTATATGTTATTTAAATGCTTTATGAATGTCATTTAGATTTAAAATCCCACCTTAGGTTATAAATCATGCTCATGCATTTTATAGATATTATAATTAGTTATAATGTATGGATTGAAATGCATGGTTTAATTTTCATGAGTTTTTAATATATAGTTGAGTTATATTAATATCATGAAAAAGGATAAGCATGATGCTTACAATTACCTAGTTAAATATAAATAGATATATTTAATTGTTTGCAGCATGCTACTTTGATTTATCATTTTTGGCAATAATTTAATTGTTAATTTATTAATAATGGAAATCAAAGTTGCATTGAGCATGGAACATCCATAGTTTAATAATAATTGTTATATTAATTTCATGCAATGCAAGACTATATATATAGTTTTATTATATTAACTTGAATATGATTGTTAATTATTTTAAAACTATAGTATGCATGATTATAGGGCTAATCATTAAAATTTTGATTAGTTTAAAATTGATGATTAGAAACTGTCAACCTATAATAAAGATTGCATGCAAACATAGGATCATAGGTAAATGAATTAATTTTAAAATGTTTAAAATTAATTAGACCTAAGATCTCGTTAATTCTAATAGGATTAGAATTAAGTCTTGCTTAGTTTTTTAAAAATAGTTTTAACCTACTAAGTAGGACAAACATTACTATGATTATAAGGGAACTCTACCGGAAAAGTTCTGTCTAAGGTTGGGGGTACTTAAGTTGACGGTTTACGGAACACCTCCTACTTGAGAACTGACCCGGAGTACCGGAGTTGAATTAATCATGGTTAAATGTTAGCATGCAATGTCACTAGGTTTATTAAAAGAGTTTTATACACCTAGATCTGTAGAGTAAAGACTTTACATTACTATGGTTAAAAGGGAACTCTCCCGGTTGCGTTCTGTCTAAGGCTGGAGGTATTTAAGCTGACGGTTTACGGAACACCTGCTACCTGGGAACAAACCCAGAACCTGAGTTGAAATAACCATAGTCATGTTAGCATTCGGTGTTGCTAGCTTTGTTAAAAGAGTTTAATTCACCTAGAACATTTCAATTCTCATTATAATAGTTATAATAGGATTCAACTTAGATAAATTGAATTAGCCGGATTTATCTAGGTTAACAAACCCTAAAATATACGGTAGGTCACTTTAGTGGGAGGTAAAATCAAAACTTGATTCGAATCGAGTTTTTACTCCTACGTCCCTATATTCGCAACGTGAGATCCATGCTCAGCTTCGTGTCGTTTTAGCGCGACCTCCCTTCGGAAAGTGTTTGCATGAGTCAATAACAAGGTGAATGGGGAAAGTTCCCATAGTAAGTGGGAGCGGGACACGTGTCAACGTATCCCTCGGTCTCCACCCATAGGCCACACCGTGAGAGTCTTATGATCCGCCTGCATGTTGTCCTGGAGCAACCATCCCTTCGGAGGGCCTGATCATAAGATTCGTAACACAGTGAACTCCTGAAAAGGATAGGGTCACTTAGGCTAATTACCAACAGTTGTCTTTCCCTTCGGTAGCCTGTTGGTGCGTGCCTCTGGGATTTGAAAGTGGGAGGGTTACACTTACGAGGATGAGTTAAGTGTGTTAACAAATCCTTGACCAAATAACAGTGGCTAATGCCTATAGGAATATGAGTTATTCCGGAATTAGAATTAGCTGAGAAGTGTCTCATTTCAAAGGAGGAGTAGCTGATCACCCTTCGGTGGCTGTTGCTCTAAACCTCTAAAACATCGTTGCAAAACTAAATCAATAGTCTTAGGGTTCTATGATTGCTTGGTTTTTGCTAAACTGATTGGATTGTATGCAATTGTTTGTATTGCTCTTGTAATGGGTTAGTACGATAAATAATCAAGTAATTTGTTATTTCAGCAATTCAATGATTAAATATGTGCATAGTCTTATGCCTATAACGGTGATTATACAACAAACTTAAACGATTAATTTGTGGCGAATATTTTAAGATTAGTCTTAACAGAGAAATGTTCTCATGCCCCAAATGTTTAATTCATTAAGAAGTGTTATTAATGAATGCGACATTGAGCCTTGCTCAGCCAAAGAAGACTTGTCCAAAGACAGTAAATTCGATTTACTAGTCTTGGAAGTGTAATTTGTGAAGAATGGTGATTCTACCCGAATACTTGATTCATAGTCACAAATCACGTTTGTTCTTCTTATTGAAAGGAATGAATTCCTGGCAATAGCTTCGTGCTATTGAGATAACTCTAAAAATTTTTGAATTAGAGAGGTTGTCTTGGCTGTAGCAATGGGAAACGTTAAGTTATTTTTCCCAGTGGGAGCAAATACATATTATTAGATAATGTGTATATAATTCCTAAGATCAAAAGAAATTTGATTTCTGTATCTTATTGGCTGGAACAATGTTACTCTTTACCTTTCCCTGCTAACGCAGTTCATTTCAAGAAAGGGAGTTAACTTTTGTTCAGCTGAACTGAAAAATAACATAAATGTTTTTAAGACTAATCAAGAGTAAGGCAGTCATAAACACTGCATTGCCTAAGGCTGCTACTACTCAAAGAAAAGAAAGGCAAAAGATTTCTCCTAAAGGAAATACCTTTCTTTGGTTCTTAAGGTATTAGGCTGGTTTTGATCTCAATATGATTGGGAGCTTAGCCTAGAGTATACTTCTAAGTTAGTTAGAAGAACACTCTCTAATACCAATTAAGTCATGCCTTATGGGCAATATGACTGATAGATCTTTTATTGGAAAAGAACTAAAAGAGCCAAAGAACCCTTAGAGCTTGTACATTTGGATCCTTGTAGTCTAATATGTTAAAGCAGTGGGAGGGCATGAATAATTCATCTATATTATAGATAATTATTCAAGGTATGTGTATCTCGACCTAATGCAACATAAGTCTAAAACTCTTGATAAATTCAAAGTGGTTTGAGACTGAAGTTGGAAACTTGTTAGGTGAGATGATAAAAACACTTCGATCTGATCGAGGTGTAGAGTAGATGAGACTTGAGATTCCAATACTATTTGATAGAACATGGAATTACATCTTAACTACCCCTGAAGCACCTTAAGGAAACGGTGTACCAGATAGGAGAAATAGAACCTTATTGGATACGGTTCGATTCATTATGAGCTATGCTCATTTGCCTGACTCGTTTTGGGGTCATGCAGTATTGACTGCAGCACATATTTCGAACAACGTTCCATCAAAAGTGTTTCTGAAACATCTTTTGGATTGTGGATAAGACGTAAAAGTAGTTTACGTTATTTTTGGGAATTCAACACCCGTGCTTGTGGCTAACCCAAAAAGAAATTGGAACACTGTTCAACAATATACCTATTCGTAGGCTACCCCATGAAAACGAAAGATGTGGATACTTCTTCAATCCGCAAGAGAATAAAGAATTTGTACCGACAAATGCAACATTCTCAGAAGAATACCGCATAAGAAATAATAAGCCACAAAGTAAGGTCATTTTAAGTAAATTAACTGATGAAGCTACAAAAATATCAACAAGAGTTGTTGATCAATCAACAAGGGTTGTTGATGATGCTGGACCTTTAACAAGAGTTGTTGATAAGGCCAATACAACTGGTTAGTTGCATCTATCTCAAGAGTTGAGAGTGCCTCAATGAAGTGGGAGGGTTGTTCTACAATCTGACCATTCCATGGACTTAATTGAAGCCCAGATCTTCATACCTGATGATGATTTAGAGGATTCATTGTCTTAGAGCAAGGCAATGAATGATGTTAATAAGAACCAATTGGATTAACGTGATGGACTCGGAATTGAAATATGTGATTTCAATTCCATTTAGAATCTTGTAGATCTATCTAATGGGGTAACACCTATGGATTACAAATGAATCTACAAAAAGAAACGAGACATAATCTTATGGTTAGACTTATGGCAAAAGGGTTATACCCAGAGACAGGGGACTGTAAGAAATTCTTATCTCCTGTCGTCATGTTGAAGTCTGTCAGAACTCTTGTCCATTTAGAATGGATGTCAAGACTACCCTTTTGAATGGTAATCTTGAGAAGTGTATCTACATGTCTAAAGCAGAATGGTTCATTTAGCAAGATCAGAAGCAAAAGGGGTTTGCAAGCTTAAGTGATCCATTCATGGATTGACCTAAGCAATTCGATCTTGGAATATAAGATTTGATACTGTGATCAAATCTTTTGGCTTTGATCAAGAACATTGATGAATCTTGTCTTTACAAGAAGATCGTCAATAGTCCAGTAGCTTTATTAGTGTTGTATGTGATTGATATCCTAGTCATTGGGAATGATGTAGGTTATTTTACTGACTAGTAAAATAAGCTAGCAGCTCATTTCCAAATGAAAATTTGGGAGAAGCTAAAGTTTGTTCTTCGGATCCAAATCGTTAGGAACCGTAAGAACAAAAAGCTAGCCTTGTCTCAAGTGTCTTATATCTACAAGATGTTAGTTAGATATAAGATGCAGAATTCCAAGAAGGGTTCACTACCTTTCAGGTGCACAATTCATTTTGTCTAAGAAACAGTTTCCTGAGACACCTTAAGAAGTTGAGAACATGAGACGAATGCCCTATGCAATAGGGATTTTCAGTAAGTATCAATTTAATCCAAGATTTGATCACTAGAAAACCGTTAAGAATATCCTCAAGTATCTGAGGAGAAAGAGGAACTATATGCTCGTGTATGGGACTAAGGATTTGATCCTTACAGGATACACTGACATGGATTTTAAGACTGATAAGGATATCTGTCTGACATAAAAGAATGGCTAGCGGCCCTATTCCAAATGAAAGATTTAGGAGAGGCTAAATATGTTCTTGGAATCCAAATAATCCGGGCAACGTATATTGACAAAATGTTGTCCCTATATTCGATGCAAAACTCCAAGAAGGGCTTATTGCTTTTCAAGCATGGGGTTCACTTGTCTAAGAAATAGTGTCCTAAGACACCTCAAGAGATTGAGGATATGAGACAGATTCCCTACACCTCCGCTGTGGGCAGCTTAATGTATGCAATGCTCTGCACGAGGCCTGACATCTGTTATGCTGTAGGGATAGTCAGCAGATATCAATCAGTATCCATGGTCAAACTTTACAAAGGAGCTATAGTGTGGCATAATTACAGTCTTGACCATATAGGCCGAAAATATAGTTGCTTGTGAAGCAGCGATAGAGACTGTAAGGCTTAGAAAGTTCTTGACTGATTTGGAATGCGTTCCAAATGTGAACTTGCCTATCAGACTTTATAGTGATACAGTGGTGCTGTGGCAAATTCATAAGAACTTTGCAGCCCAAGACAAGCAAGCACATTGAATTAAACTGAAATATTCACGAAGGCTCTCTCGGCTAAAGGGTATGAGGGTCATCTAGAAGGTCTAGGTCTACGAGTTATGTACAAAGATGAAATCTAGGGCAAGTGGGAGAAATGTAATGGGTATAGTGATACCATTATGTAATGGGTATAGTGATGCCCTAGTTTATTGTATTTGTACATTGTATATGTTTTATACATGTATTTATACACCCACTGCTGAATAGATTGTTGTACATCCCACTAAACTAGAGTTTTAGTTCAAGTGGGAGTTTGTTGGGTTTTATGCCCTAAAACTCATAGATAATGAATGTAAACAAATTTTATACTTGTATTTAATAAAGTGTTATTTAGTTTCTGCAATAAAATGTTATTGTTAAATATTGCACTATTTGACCCAAATCCAATAAACTAAGATCCAAGATTGTTTGTATGTAACTTGAACTAGTATGTGGGGACATACGGGGATCGATGTTCAAGTAACAACCTAAAAGGTCTATAGTATAGGGATTAGGCTGGGTACTTTATCCTGATGACACTATGGATACGACCCGCTTTGTATTATGATACAAACGCTATGATCCAATGCGTTCATGTAGTTGACATGCGAGTGGGGGTATCCTATGCAATGAGTTTGCATAAGACCGGACCGCGAAATAGTTAACCACTAACTGTAACACCGTTAGTTGGCTTGGTTTCTATTTCACTAGGATGACCTAGACAACTCAGTCTCAATCCTGAGTGGATTATGGACTCCTATTCACGAGGAGTTGTCCTTTGATTTGTATGGGTGAGAGTGACCAGCACGCCGACTCAATAAGCCTACCATTTTGAGGACAATACCAAGTGGGGAGCTGGGAACATAATCACACAAGATGGAATTCACTCCTTCCCGACTCTAGGGTAAGTAGAGGTGTGTTCCCTTAAGTGGTGTCTCCAGGACTTGAACAATGGGCCCAACCCTCTCTATGGCACGAGAGGGACTTCTGGTTGTTGGTTGGACCTCAAACAGGTTGTTCATTAGAGGAGCACTGGGAACTTAAGGACAAAGATGTAAACCAGGGGTAAAACGGTAATTTGACCCAGCTGGGATACGAACACACGTGAAGGGTTGACTTGTAGTATTGGTCGATATCCGTGGACACAGAAATATTCTGCAGTGAGAAGAGTGTAGCTGAGGGTCTTTAGTGGAATGACCCACAGTTAACGAATGGAGACTAACTTAGTTAATGAGTTTAAGCCGATTAGTCTCGTATTGTTGGAGCTTCTGATCTGTAGGTCCATTAGGTCCCACTGGTAGCTCGTAAAAAGACTTGAAGCAAACAAATATAAATTGTAAATTGAAAGTGTTCAATTTATTTGGGGAATCGTATAATGTATATTGATGCATTATAATATAAAGTTTATGAAACTTTATAATATAATTTTTGAATTAATCAAAAATTAATTCTTGAGAGAAAATATTTGAAAGAGTTCAAATAAATTTAATATGAATTGGATTCATATTAATTTTAATTTTAATAAAATCCCTAAGATTAAATATATGATATTTAATTGGGAAATTAATTAATTATGGAATTAATTAATTATTTATTAAAATTAGAAACCTTTTCCTATTAAGAAAAGGTCTTCCTTTACCTATTAGGAAAAAGGTCTTGGCCTTTACTATATATAGGACCCCTGGGGTGGGGTGAAAGACATCCCATTGTCTCTCCTTCTCTCAGAGATCTCTCCCAAAAGACTCCCACAAGTCTCTTGCTTCAAGAAGTCTTGGAGATATACCGGTGTAGCCGATTGGTAGTCTTCGCACAAGAGGGTTGCTGCGTTTTCAATCTTATTGGCAAGAAAAGGAGAATTGATCAAGGCTTTCTACAAAAGTAAGTTTTCTATGAAATCCTTGATCACTAGGATCAATCTAGTTGATCTTTTAGCATGTTTATAGCCTATGTACAACCCATTAAATATAGATTTATTGCTGTAATATTTTGCAAATTGTATTGGTATTTCAATTAGAATCTAAGACTCTGAGTAGGTTCGGTAATACTTTCCGCTGCGTGGGGCTTTTATCCCTTCATTAATAAACCCTAAATCCAATAAACTAAGATCGAAGGTTGTTTAAATGAAACTTGGACTAGTATGTGGGGACATACGGGGATCGGTGTTTAAGTAACAACCTAAATGGTCTATAGTATATGGATAAGGTTGGGTACCTTATCTTGGTGACACTATGTGATACGACCCACTTTGTATTCGATACAGATGCATTGATCCAAAACGTCCATGTAGGAGACATGCGAGTGGGGGTATCCTATGCAATGAGTTTGCATAAGACCGGACCGCGAAATAGTAACCACTAGATGTAACGCCGTTGACTAGTTTAAGTTTCTATTTCAATAGGATGACCTAGGTAACTCAATCTCAATCTTGAGTCTGTTATGAACTCCTTTTTCAGGAAGGATTGTCCTTAGATTTGTATGGGTGAGAGTGGTCTGTTCGCCGACTTAATAATCCTACCATTTCAGGGGCAAGACCGAATGGGGGCTGGGAACATAACAGTACAAGATGAAATTCACTCCTTCAACTTGGCTCTGATACCATTTGAAGGAATAGAATCCTTAAGCGGAAGCAAAATTAATCGGGCGTGATTTAATTTCTATTTTACAGAATACCAATACGTTGGGCAAAATCATACAGAAACTATTTCTAATGAAATTTCATATTAAGCATGCAATAAATCCAGATCTAAACGACTTTAGATTAGAAATACTTACGTAATCGGAGACCAAAAACAACACGTTGCTCCAAAATTTGTTCCTTGATCTCCCAACGGACACCACCACACGAGAACACCCGCTACGCTCTTGGATCTCCTTGAGATAACAATTGTGGGATTGTTCTTGGTCTTGGAAGGGAAAAATACAACAAGCAGATTGCTGGTTTTGAAAGAGGTTTGAGAGAATTTTTTGTTTTCTGTGAGTTGCCGTGAGTGACCAAATTGATTGATTGATTCAACCCCCATCAGCCACCACGTATAATTAGGTTGGGAAGTTACAATTAACTTCCCTAACCAATCCTGGCCTTTGATCTAAATCAATTAGATCTGGACCGTTAATTAATTAATTAAATAATTAATTATAATTAAATCAATTATAATATAAAGTTTTTAATTCAATTTAAATCATATTTAATTGAATTAAATTGGCCATTAAATTAATTCTCAATTAATTGAATCCCACACTAATTAAATATCAAATATTTAATTAAATTTTATAATTGAATCATATTCAATTTTATCTCTCTCATTTAACCTATAGTTTTAATGTGCATCAAAATGTACATTAATCTTAAGATATAGTATTAATTTGATTAAATCACATTTAACCAAATTAAATTAAATTAAATTAATTCTCCAATTAACTAATTCATGAATTAACCAAGAATCAAATATTTAATTAAATTCATAATTCTCTCATTAATTAATTTTTGAATCACATTCAAAATTAATTTTTTGAATCACATTCACATTCTCTCAGGAGTGATTTTCATCTTGTACTGTTATTTTCCCAGTCCCCCATTCGATCTTGCCCCTAAAATGGTAGGATTATTGAGTCGGCGAACAGACTACTCTCACTCATACAAATCTAAGGACAATCCCTCCTGAAAAGGAGTTCATAACAGACTCAGGATTGAGATTGAGTTACCTAGGTCATCCTATTGAAATAGAAACTTAAACTAGTCAACGACGTTACATCTAGTGGTTACTATTTCGCGGTCCGGTCTTATGCAAACTCATTACATAGGATACCCCCACTCGCATGTCTCCTACATGGATGCTTTGGATCAATGCATCTGTATCGAATACAAAGTGGGTAGTATCACATAGTGTCACCAGGATAAGGTACCCAGCCTTATCCATATACTATAGACCATTTAGGTTGTTACTTGAACACCGATCCCTGTATGTCCCCACATACTAGTCCAAGTTTCATTTAAACAACCTTCGATCTTAGTTTATTGGATTTAGGGTTTATTAATACGAACTCGATTATTCAATAACCAAATTACTGAATCACTCAAATAACGCTTTATTGAGATCGATTAATTTGTTTCATTTACTATCTACGAGTTTTAGGGCATAAAACCCAACAACTCCCACTTGAACTAAAACTCTAGTGGGCAATGTACATCATTAATCATAATTAATTGAACAATCATTGAAGTAGGAATAATAGTTTGTATTAATACTGTATAATACATGAAAAGTACAAATACAGATAAATACAATAAACTAGGGCATTCACAATACCCATTGCACTTGGAAGGAGTGAATTTCATCTTGTACTGTTATGTTCCCAGCCCCCATTCGGTCTTGCCCCTAAAATGGTAGGATTATTGAGTCGGCGAACAGGCCACTCTCACCCATACAAATCTAAGGACAATCCCTCCTGAAAAGGAGTTCATAACAGACTCAGGATTGAGATTGAGTTACCTAGGTCATCTTATTGAAATAGAAACCTAAACTAGTCAACGGTGTTACATCTAGTGGTTACTATTTCGCGGTCCGGTCTTATGCAAACTCATTGCATAGGATACCCCCACTCACATGTCTCCTACATGGATGCTTTGGATCAATGCATTTGTATCGAATACAAAGTGGGCCATATCACATAGTGTCACCAGGATAAGGTACCCAACCTTATCCATATACTATAGACCATTTAGGTTGTTACTTGAACACCGATCCCTGTATGTCCCCACATACTAGTCCAAGTTTCATTTAAACAACTTTGGATCTTAGTTTATTGGATTTAAGGTTTATTAATGCAAACTCGATTATTCAATAACCAAATTACTGAATCACTCAAATAACGCTTTATTGAGATCGATTAATTTGTTTCATTCACTATCTACGAGCATAAAACCCAACAAATAAACCAAGCAAAGCCCAAATAAGTCTAGAAAAACATTGGAATTACCATTAAAAAAAGGACTCTGTAAAGATTAGCATATCTACAATACTAGAGTAGTGGAGTCATACTTAAAAAGTAACAATAACTCATGATACCTTTGGTTTTATAACCAAGAAAATCTTTTGTAAGTCATTTCCCAAGGGTACCTGAAAATAAGCACATGTTTGTTGTCAAGAGACAAGACACATTCAAATGAAATAAAACTGAAAAGAAACAGACAACAAATACAAAAAGAATGTGGTTTAATTTTTTTTAAAAAAGTACAAATAACAATAACGAAGTAAATAACTAAAAAGAGTAAAAAAGAAGTCTAAAACAAAGTAAATACTTTCAAGGTATTCATTACTAAACCATTACAAAAATCAGAGATAAAAAGAAAACATAAAGTTTAGAGAAATAAGATTTTTTTATCGCTATTGAGTTTCTTCTCTCCATAATGATTAGGCTGCAAATAGAAAATAACCAAACTTCAAATAAAAGACTATAAATATCCAACATAGTAAGAATTAGTAATTAAAAAATTCAAATGAATAACAAAATACAAATTAGTGGGGTATCGTAAGAAACTAGGTCAGAAGAAACCATTAAGTAAATATTAACAAACCTCTCCCTCTCGTTCTCTGTATATCTCTTGTTACACACGCTGAAGGAACCAACTCCAGCTTTGTAATAAACAATCAAACTTTGAAAATAGATTGAAACAAAAAAGATCGTGCTTAGAAAGTAAAAGAACCTAATTTCCATCATGCTTACCCTGTCAATCACTGAAACAAAATTCTTGATGCAAGAAGCACTGGTAGTTGCCTCAGACCCTGATTCAGGTGAAGATATTCCATTACCCTCAAACTGCTAGTAGGAAAGGGAATCACATCACAATTGGAAGGTCAGCAAAATACTATAATGAAACCAGCTATGCTATGAAACAACAAGGTCACTTTGAGTTATAAAAGTTGATTTCTTGCTCCTGTTGTGGAAATTGTTAGCCTTCCTTAAATGAGTAGCTTCTTCAGTAGAGACAAGCTGCTAGGTAAAACAAGCAATGATATAAATGTTGGGTTTTATGCCCTAAAACTCGTAGATAGTGAATGTAAACAAATTGTCTACTTGTTTCAATAAAGTGTTATTGAGTTTCTACAATAAAGTGTTATTGTTAAATATTGCAAAATTTGACCCGAATCTAATAAACTAAGATCCAAGGTTGTTTGTATGCAACTTGAACTAATATGTGGGGACATACGGGGATCGATGTTCAAGTAACAACCTAAAAGGTCTATAGTACAAAGATAAGGTTGGGTACCTTATCCTTGTAACACTATGAGATACGACCCGCTTTGTATTTGATACAGACGTATTGATCCAAAGCGTCCATGTAGTAGACATGCAAGCGGGGGTATCCTATGCAATGAGTTTGCATAAGACCGGACCATGAAATAGTAAACCACTAGATATAACACCGTTAACTAGTTAGGTTACTGTTTAAATAGGATGACCTAGGTAACTCAGTCGTAATCCTGAGTGTGTCATGAACTCCTTTTCATGAGGGATTGATCTTTGATTAGCATGGGAGATAGTGGCCAATACGCCGACTCAATATGCCTTCCTTTTTGGGGACAAGACCGAGTGGGAGGCAGGGGACACATGACAACACAAGAAGGAATTCACTCCTTCCCACTTCTAGGAGAAGTAGATGAGTGTTCCTGTAACGCCTCGCGTTTCGAAATCAAACCATTTTGGGATTTGTTGAGCATTCTTATTCTAATTTAGAAAATTAGAATTTGAGTTTAGCCTTGGGTCATTAAATTAAATCTCTATAATATAGGGAGAAGAGATTTTTATTAAATCTTTAACTCTCTAATTTTGGAGTTTAGTTTTCATATAGTTTCCATAAGTTCAAGGAGTAACCCAAATCTCATTCTAATTAGATTTCTTTTTCCAAATCCTTGGATTCCTTAATTTGATTGCAATTTTGGTTAAGAGAAAAATTGGAAGTTTAGAGAGCCCTAGATTTTTCCCTCTTTTTATTTTTAGTTTTTCTAATTGGGGAAAATTTAAAGAAACCCTAGAGCTCATATTTTTTTCCCCTCTTTCCCTTGTGCTGCCGCCAGACCCCCCCTTTCTGAAATTCGTTCTTCTCTTTATGCCGCTCACCCTCTCCCCCCTGATTTTAAGTCTCCAGCCGCCGCCGTTTCTTCGCGCCACCGCCACTGTTGCCCAGCCCTCTATCATCGTCGTGTGTCGAGCAGTAGCTGCCAAGCCGTCGTGGTCAGCTCGAGTTGCTGCTCGTTTTTCGTGAGTTTTCCGTCAAGCTTCTTCTTCTCCGACATCTTCTTTCCCGCGTGTTCGCCGGCGAGCTTCGATTCTCAGCATCAATCGCGGGTGGCCGCAGTCCGTGGGCGTTTTCCTCTCCTTCTTGTGCTCTACTCTGTTTGAGCAGCAAGAACCCATGTCGCTGTCGCCTCCCTCTCTCGCGTGTCGTTGCTGTTGTCTCTCTCCTTCTGCGTGTAGCAGGATTCGCGAGACCCACGACAGATTAGAGTTTCAGCGGCATGATGCTCTTTAAACCCTCTCAATCTTGGTTTGGTGCCTTAGGTTAGTTCTCAATGTTCAAATATTCTTGTTTTAGGAATTAATCTTGTTCATGGTTATCGATCTAGTTTGCAGGCTTGAATCCAAGTTTGGTTTCGGTAAGAAATTCATCTTTAAGGATTCCTTAGTTTGAATTAAGTTGTTGAGCTTGATTCTGACCTTTAAGAGTTAATCTTTCTGTTTAGGAGCTTTTCGAGTTCTGTAGGGGCTCTTGGATTTTTTTAGTAGCGATATAAGTAAGTGGAATTCTACCTGTTGAGTCTGTTTTCTTGTGTGCTAGCTTGTTGCGTGTTTTATTTGTTTAGTTTCGATATGTGGATACATGTATATGTTATGTTAATGAAAAGCTTGAGCATGTTGATTTGATATATCAAACTGTTGTACTGATGTGTTGAGTTGTTGGGATGCGATCTGTGAAGGATTGGAATTCCCAATTCCGTTACAGCGGAAGCAATTGGACCGTTCGAAAATTAATTTTTGTTCTACAAAATACCAATACATTGGCAAAAAGTTAAGCGATGAGAAACATACCTCCATCTGACGACTCTGAATTCTTCAACGAATGATTCTTGTTTGCTCTTTAACCACGAAGAACACCACCATTTGATCTTCCCCGCTATAACTCTGAGATTAGGAACGTAGTTGTGGGACTACCTAATCTTGAATGGGAAAAACTCTAGAGAGAAAATTCTCCCTAGAGTTCTTGAGTTGAGAGAATATGAGAGGGCCTTATGGTGGCCATATGTTGTATTCCCTAAACCCTAGGGTTAGTGTTCTATTTATAGAAGAAAGACCATGAATAAAATATTCATTTAAAATAAATTATTTCCATAACTGATTTAATCTTTTCCATAATTAATCAATTCCATAATCAATCAATTCCATAATTGATTAATCTTTTCCATAAATGATTGATCACTTCCATTAGTGATTAAATCATTTCCATAAATGATTAATCACTTCCATAAGTGATTAATTGTTTCCATAATTGATTAATTTCCAATTAATTAATTCTTTAAATTAATTAATCACTAATTAAATATCATATATTTAATTTCAAACCTTCTATTAGTTAATTAATTAATTACCACATTAAATATCATATATTTAATTTCAGGCCTTCAATTAGTTAATTCTATAATATGAATCAAATTCATATTAAAATTGGAACTCCTTCCAATTCTCTTATATCCTATAAATTTAATCTGAATCAAATTCATATTAATATTTAAACTTCTTCAAATATTTATTTCTCTTATAATAATAAAGTTTAATTTCAAATTAGACTTTACATTTTAATGTATCATTATACATTATATTAATTTGTATCTCATACAATTAACTTAATTCCCAATATGAATTTGAACTATTCAAATTCTCTCAAGATATAATTGTTCCTAATTACTCTTTACGAGCTAGCAGGGGGACCTAATGGACCTACAGATCAGAAGCTCCAATGATATGAGGTTAACCGATTAAACTCATTAATCAGGTTAACCAATATTTATTAACTGTGGGTCATTCCACTAAAGACCCATAGCTGAACTCTTCTCACTGTAGAACATTTCTGTGTCCATGGATATAGACCTATACCGGTAAGTCAATCCTTCACGAGTGTTCGTAATCACGGTTGGGTCAAATTACTGTTTTACCCCTATGTTACATCTGTCTCCTTAAGTACCAACTCCTCTAATGAAAAACCTGTTTATGGTCCAACCATTAAACAGAAAGTCCCTCTCGGGCCAGTGAGAGGGCGGGATCCCTTTGTTCAAGTCCCGGAGTCACCACTTAAGGGAACACTCATCTACTTCTCCTAGAAGTGGGAAGGAGTGAATTCCATCTTGTGTTGTCATGTCCCCAGCCCCCCACTCAGTCTCGTCCCCAAGAAGGTAGGCTTATTGAGTCGGCGTGCAGACCACTCTCACCCATACTAATCAAAGGACAATCCCTCGTGAGAAGGAGTTCATGACACACTCAGGATTAAGACTGAGTTACCTGGTCATCCTATTGAAACAGTAATCTAACTAGTTAACGGTGTTACATCTAGTGGTTTACTATTTCGTGGTCCGGTCTTATGCAAACTCATTGCATAGGATACCCCCGCTCGCATGTCTCCTACATGGACACCTTGGATCAATACGTCTGTATCGAATACAAAGCGGACCGTATCATATAGTGTTACCAGGATAAGGTACCCAGCCTTATCCCTGTACTATAGACCTTTTAGGTTGTACTTGAACACCGATCCCCGTATGTCCCCACATACTAGTTCAAGTCACATGTAAACAACCTTGGATCTTAGTTTATTGGATTTGGGTCAAATTGTACAATATTTAACAATAACACTTTATTGTAGAAACTCAATAACACTTTATTGAAACAAGTATACAATTTGTTTACATTCACTATCTACGAGTTTTAGGGCATGAAACCCAACAAACTCCCACTTGAACTAAAACTCTAGTTTAGTGGGATGTACAATAATCTATACAGCAGCGGGTGTATAAATACATGTATAAAACATATACAATGTAGTAATACAATAAACTAGGGCATCACTATACCCATTACATAATGGTATCACTATACTCATTACACTTCTCCCACTTGCCCTAGATTACATCTTTGTACATAACTCGTAGACCTAGACCTTCTAGATGACCCTCATACACTTTAGCCGAGAGAGCCTTCATGAATGAATCAACAATATATCTTTAGATTTAATGTGTTTGCTTGTCTTGCAATAAGCAAGTTCATATTTGGAACACCTTCCAAAATAGGCTTGAACTTCCTAAGTCATACAGTCTCAGCGCAACTGCTTATCGGCCTATATCGTTGAAGCTGCAACTATGTCATACTATATCTCCTCTGTTGAGAGTGAACACAGATACTGATGTAGATTTCCTCAAATCTTTATCAGTTTGAAAATCTGTGTCAGTGTATCGTGTAAGAATCCAACCTTCAGTGCCATACACAAGCATATAGACCCTCGTTCTCCTAAGATACTGGAGGATGTACTTAACGACTCTCCAGAGATCAATTCTTGGATTTGATTGATACTTACTGACAATCCCTACTGCATAGGGCTTATGTCTCAAGTCCTCAACATCTTGAGGTGTCTCAGGACACAGTTCCTTAGACAAAAGAATTCCATGCCTAAAAGGTAGTGAATCCTTCTTGGAAATCTGCATCTTATATCTAACTAACATCTTGTAGATATAAGACACTTGAGACAAGGCCAGCTCAGCTTCTCCCAGATTTTTATTTGGAAATGAGCTGTTAGCCTCTTTTAATGTCAGTAAGATAACCTACATCATTCCCAATGATTAGGATATCAATCATATACAACACTAAGTAAGCTACTAAACTATTGATGATTACTTGTAAACACAAGACTCATCAATGTTCTGATTAAAGCCAAAAGATTTGGTCACTATATCAAATCTTATATTTTAAGATCGAAATGCTTAGGTCAATCCATGAATGGATCACTTAAGCTTGCAAACCCTTTTGCTTTTGATCTTGTTGTATGAACCCTTCTGGTTAAGACATGAATGTCTCGTTTCCTCTTGTAAATCCACTTGTAACTAATAGGTGTTACTCATCAAGCAGATCTACAAGATCCCAGATGGAAGTGAAATACAAAAGACTTCATTTCTAGGTCCATGGCTTTAATCCTCTGATCGTTGTCAACATCATTCATTTTCTTTCTAAAAGATAATGAATCCTCTATGCCATCATCAAGTATGATGACTGTTGGGTTTCCAGAGTGAGTAAAAATAAGATATAAAAAGACTCTAGAACTCTGTGCAAGTATACACAATCCGCAGCAAGTAATAAGTATTTATCGAATCCAAGGTCTGAATTAGCTTCCACTTTATCTATTTTGTTTATCTTTTTAATGGTTTCAAAGGTGGTTAAAATGATTGGTTTTTATAGAATGCTGAAGCAAAAGAAATGACAGAACAGAAAGTAAACAAATAGGCAGACAGATTAGAAACAGGCGCTGGTCAGGATTTAGTAATTGTTTTAAAAGATGCTCTAGCAATATTATTGATCATGCAAAACTCTCGCAGTCTTATTAGCAGATTCCTCCCGGAACTCTGGATTTTTTAGAATGTGTTTCAACTCCAATGAAGCTCTACCGATCAAGCACTAGGCAACTGGCTATCCCTAGCTCAGTCACTGGCGTTCACCAATACACAATGATCTAGTGTGATTAACGGCCACACACTCCCTATAGAATTAAGGCCTAAATAACTCCCTTTTGGAGAGTTATCAATGACCTAGGCTTCAATCAAGCCCATGTAACATTCAGGTTATAAAACAATCCTCCCACTACATCGAGACACTCTCAACTATTGAGATGGATGTGTCTGACCAAATGCACTGGTCCATCAATAACTTTTGTTGAATAACCAACCTCATCAACAACTCTTGTGGATGTTACTGTAGCTTCATTAGTTAACTTACTTAAACTGACTTTACTCTGTGGTTTATGATTTTTGATGTGGATTTCTTCTGAGAATTTAGCATTTGTCGATACAAATTCTTTATTCTCTTGTGAATTGAAGAAGTATCCACTTCTCGTTTCCTTTGGCTGCATGACCCCAAAACGAGCCAGACAACTGAGCATAGCTCATGATGCGCAATTTGCTAACCGCAAGTGTACGGGTCAAGTAATAATATAGTGTTTTCGTGATTAAACGAGTGTCGTCCTCTGGATTGGTTTTCTAGCAAATTAAGTACCGTGAATACTTTTGTCCAATTTTATTTAGGGAGCAAAACTTCATGAAAAAGATAAATCTAAAGACAAAAAGCATAAAATAAAGGGTGAAGACTCAAATGGAAAGACTCTTAGGGAATTGATTTCATTAGTTAAGATTGAGGATTGATTAATAGGAATGAATTGATCGTGCAATTACTCTACAAGCCAAGGAAACTTTTATCACGATTACCTCTCCCGAGTATAATTGATTCTCATGCATATAACTAACTTGATATCCCTATCTAAGTTCATTAACATGCAAGGCATTATTCGGGTTAGTCCTTATTATACTTCTAGAGATATTCCAAATCCCGTCACAAACTTAGAATTTCTACTCTAGTCATGCAATTAAACAAGGTAAGTCTTAGGCCAAATCCTCTCTCCCGAGTTAGATTCAACACTTAAATCATTCAATTAGTGATCAAGTAATTGAAAGCATTACACAAAATTGCATGCATAAAATAACAACACATTCATACCAAAAATCAATCCAACAACTAAAACAACTACATCAAACCCTAAGACAAACAACTAGAAACTCATAGTCTTTAAACCACAAACACTAATTGCAAGAAAAGCCATAAAAACTACAAGAGATAAGGGAAAGAGAAAGGAAAACTCGAATCCGTCGAAACCGGCACGTCCCCGTCACGATCTCCACATCTTCTCGCTTGATTCCCGCTCCTTGGCCTTGCTTCAGCTCCCACCAAAGGTCTCTAGTCAAAATTAGGGCTAAAATCTCACCAATTGGACTCCCCTTGGCCATGCAAGAAAGTGTTGAATTTATAGAAAATCTGTCGACAGCGTCGAGACGCTATGGACAGCGTCGAGACGCTCTTGTCACAGCGTCGCGACGCTATGATCTTTTGCCGCCTGAATCAGAAAAGGAAAGGCAGCGTCGAGACACTCCAAGAGCAGCGTCCCGACGTTGGTCTGCGGATGACTCTCTTTTGACTTCTTCTAACTTGAATCTTTTTCGTTCTTTAGCCAATTTTCATGTCCCGAACATATATTTAGCTCCAATTTTCCGATTTAACTCCGAAACATGATTCCTACAAATAGAACACAAAAATGCATAATTTTGGCCAATTAAATATAAAAGACTAACTTAATTAATGAGGGAAAAATAGCTAGCTATGCTCGCTATCAGCTCAACATGGAATGAACCATATCCAATAGGGTTCTATTTCTCCTAAATGAGATTTAGGGTGTGATGCCATGTACTATCAAATAGTCCTGGAATCTCAAATCCCTATACTCAACACTTTGATCAGATCGAAGTGTTTTTATCATCTCACCTAACAAGTTTTCAACTTCAGTCCTAATCCCCTTCGAATATCTCAAGAGCTTCAGACTTAAGTTGCATTAGGTAAAGATACTCATACCTTTGAATAATCATCCAAAAGAGATAAATTATTCATGCCCTCCCACTGCTTTAACATATTAAAATACAAGGATCTAAATGTACAAGCTCCACGGGCTCTTTGGCTCTTAGATCTTTTCCAGTAAAAGATCTATCAGTCATATTGCCCACAAGGCATGACTTACAAGGTAGTAGAGAGTCATCTTCTAGCTCGCTTAGAAGTTCACTCTTGACCAATCTCCCAATCAAATTGAGATTAATATGGTCTACCTTAGAACCAAAGAAAGGTATTTTCCTTTAGGAGAAATCCTTTGCCTCTTTTCACATTGAGTAGTAGCAGTCTTAAACAACCTAGTGTTCATGACTACTTTACTCTTGATTAGTCTTAAAACATTTAGGTTACTTTCCAGTAAAGCTAAACAAATGTCAACTCCCTTTCTTGAAACAAAACTGCGTTAGCAGAGAAAGGTAAAGAGTAACATTGTTCCAGCAAATAAGACACAGAAATCAAATTTCTTTTGATCTTAGGAATTACATACACATTTTCTAATAATATGTATTTTCTCCCACTGAGAAAAATAACTTAATGTTCCCCGCTGATATAGCCAAAATAACCTCTCTAATTCTAACTTTGAGAGTTATTACACAAGTAGCAAGCTCTTGCCAGGAACTTATTCCTTTAAAAGAAGAACACACGTGATTTGTGGCCCCTGAATCAAGTATTCAGGGAGAATCACTATTCTTCACTAATCACATTTTCAAGACAAGTAAATGAAAATTACGGTCTTGAACAAGTTCTCTTTTTGCTAAGCAGGGTTCTATGTCATATTCACCAAGAACAATTCTTAATGAATTAAACATATGGGGCATGAGGACATTCCCAGTTAAGAATAATCCTAGACTCATTTACCACAATTTGTCGTTTAAGCTTGTTGTATTACTGTTATTTATAAAATGACGTAACACAATACACATAAAATTATTATATAATTGCTGAAGTAACAAATTACTTGTATTATTAATTGCACTAACCCATCACAAATAATCCAATCAAATTCTGCAAAAACAAATAAGCAATCAAAGAAACCCTATAAATCAAATTCTGCAAAAACAACTGTTGGTGATTAGCCTAAATGACCCTATCCCATTCAGGAGTTCATGGTGTTCTGAATCCTATGATCAGGCCCTCCGAAGGGATGGTTGCGCCAGGACAACCTGCAGGCGGATCATAGGACTCTCACGGTGAGAACTAGGGGCGGAGATCTAGGGTTACGTTGACACGTGTCCCACTCCCACTTACTCTAGACATTTTTCCCATTCACCTTGTTATTGATTCATGCAAACACTTTCCGAAGGGAGGCCGCTCCTAAGGTGACTCGAAGCCGAGCATGAACCTCACGTTGTGAATATAGGGACGTAGGAGCAAAACTTGATTTAAATCTCGTTTTGTAATTTTCCTCCCACTGAAAATGTCCTAAGGTTAATTTAGGGTTGTTAACTTAGATAAAATTCAGCTAAGTCAATCTATCTAAGTCTGATCCTATTATAACAATTATGGAAAGGATTCAACCGCAATGTTTTAGGTGAATTAAACTTCTTTTAATAAACTCAACATTGCAAGTCAACATTACTATGGTTAATTCAACTCAAGGTTCAGGTCAGTTCCCAGGTAGGAGGTGTTCCGTAAACCGTCATCTTAAGTACCCCCAACCTTAGATAGAACTTTACCAAGAGTGTTCCCTTATAACCACAGTAATGTAAGGTCTTTACTCTAAAGATCTAGGTGTATTAAATACTTTTAACAAACCTAGTGATATTGCATGCTAACATTTAACTATGATTAATTCAACTCTGGTATTTCGGGTCAGTTCCCAGGTAGGAGGTGTTCCGTAAACCGTCAAGTCAGCCTTAGACAGAACTTTACCGGTGGAGTTCCCTTATAATCATAGCAATGTTTTTCCTACTTAGTCAATTAAAACTAATTTTAGTTCTAAGTAAGAATAATTCTAATCCTATTAGAAATGTGATCTTAGGTCTAATTAATTTTAAACATTTTAAAATTAATTCATTTATCCTAAGATCCTATGTTTGGATGCAATTCTTTGTTATAGGTTAACGGTTTCTATTCATTAATTTTATAACTATTATAAATTTTAATGATTTAACCATATAACATGCTACTATGGTGAATAAATTAACAATCAAATTCTAATTAATTTATAAAACCATACATTAGCATACATGACATACCATAAATATAACAATTATATTAATCTAAGGTAATGTCATGCTCAATGCAATTTAATTTCCTTTTAATTAACCTAACTCTTAAATTAATTTTCCAAGAAAATTAAAATTAAGCATTACCATTTTCATACATTAACATAACATTTATATTAATAGCTCATGAAAAATAAGCATGCTAATTACTAATATAAATATAACTCTTATATTTTTTTTTTTTTTTGAAAAATATAACTCTTATATTTTTAAACTAAAGTAATTTCATGCTCAATGCAAATTAATTTTATTCAATTAATCTAACTCTTAAATTAATTACCCAAGAAAATTAAAATAAGCATTAACATTTTCATACATTAACATAACACTTTATATTAATTGCTCATGAAAATAAATAAGCAAATAAATTACTCTCATAAATATAACTCTTTATAATCTTTACTAAAGTAATTTCATGCTCAATGCTTCTCAATTTTCATCCATTTAATATAACACTTTATATTAAACATCCATGAAAATAAAATTCATACATATTTTATTATAACATTTATAATAATAAATATGCATGAATATGCTTAACCTATGGTGGGATTTTAAGTTATATGACATCCATAAAGCAAAATAAATAGTTAAGTAGACGGGTTTTGGCATCCTAGGACAAAATAAATTAGAAAAATTACAATAATTAATCTAAAATTGCCCTATCTAGCTGAGAACCAGCCCAAAATAGCCTCGAACCACGTCCAAACCCTTCGAACCGGCAAGAAATTGGGTTGAACCGCACTGAACCAGCTTCAAATAAGCAAAACCCAAGCTAAACCATGCTGTACCGGGCCAAAAAATGCTGAACCGGTCGGAAACTCGCTCAGACCACGTGAACCGAGTCAAACAATGCATGAATCGGTCAAAATCATGCTGAACTGGTCAACAAAATGCTGAACCACCGAGAACCGGTCAAGAACCGGTTGAATCGTGCCTCAACCCACGAACCAGACCGCGGACATCTGATCTGCTACCACACGTGAAAAATAACGGCCCACGGTCTTGGAATTCAATAAAAACCGGGCCACGATTTACAATTAACGGCCCACGAATGTAGAAAAAAAACGCACGGCCCACGAACTATTCAGTTTCACGCTCCAAGACGCGCGCGCATTTGCGCTATCCAGCCGCACGCGAAATCCCTCGACGTCTTGAGTTCAAACCCAGCGAACGCGCTTATTCCGAATTTGTTTTCATTTTTTTCAAATTTCGTCAGTGGCCAAGCTCGAACCGCCGCCCCACTCGTGAACACACGAATTGATGCGCTCTAGCCGTCCGTGCAAGGGTGACGAACGCTTCTTTCCCCCTTTTTTTTTCGATTTCGAGATTCAGCCCTTTGTTTACCCAGATTTCCTTCGATTCCAGCATCAAAATACTTCGATTTGGCCCCAAATTTCATCGATATTCACAGAAAAAATAGCCACAATCGATAGACACAGACTTACAGACTCGATTTGCAACAAAACGCCCAAAACACCAGGCCCTTACATTGATCAAATCAACAAAAATCACAAAATCTAATGCCAAAAACGTCTACTAGCAAACCATTCATTCATCAAATGCATAAAGCTACCCACCAAAAACCAATGAAAAGTTTGTAAAACAAAATTAAGCATACGATTGTCTCTGATACCAATTGTAAGGATTGGAATTTCCAATTCCGTTACAGCGGAAGCAATTGGACCATTCGTAAATTAATTTTTGTTCTACAAAATACCAATACATTGGCAAAAAGTTAAGCGATGAGAAACATACCTCCGTCTAACGACTCTGAATTCTTCAACGAATGATTCTTGATTGCTCTGCAACCACGAAGAACACCACCATTTGATCTTCCCCGCTATAACTCTGAGATTAGGAACGTAGTTGTGGGACTACCTAATCTTGAATGGGAAAAACTCTAGAGAGAAAATTCTCCCTAGAGTTCTTGAGTTGAGAGAATATGAGAGGGCCTTATGGTGGCCATATGTTGTATTCCCTAAACCCTAGGGTTAGTGTTCTATTTATAGGAGAAAGGCCATGAATAAAATATTCATTTAAAATCAATTATTTCCATAACTGATTTAATCTTTTCCATATTTAATCAATTCCATAATCAATCAATTCCATAATTGATTAATCCTTTCCATAAATGATTGATCACTTCCATAAGTGATTAAATCATTTCCATAATTGATTAATTTCCAATTAATTAATTCTTTCAATTAATTAATCACCAATTAAATATCATATATTTAATTTCAGACCTTCTATTAGTTAATTAATTAATTAGACAATTAAATATCATATATTTAATTTCAGGCCTTCAATTAATTAATTCTATAATATGAATCAAATTCATATTAAAATTGGAACTCCTTCCAATTCTCTTATATCCTATAAATTTAATATGAATCAAATTCATATTAATATTTAAACTTCTTCAAATATTTATTATCTCATAATAATAAATTTTAATTTCAAATTAGACTTTACATTTTAATGTATCATTATACATTATATTAATTTGTATCTCATACAATTAACTTAATTCCCAATATGAATTTGAACTATTCAAATTCTCTCAAGATATAATTGTTCCTAATTACTCTTTACGAGCTAGCAGGGGGACCTAATGGACCTACAGATCAGAAGCTCCAATGATATGAGGTTAACCGATTAAACTCATTAATCAGGTTAACCAATATTTATTAACTGTGGGTCATTCCACTAAAGACCCACAGCTGAACTCTTCTCACTGTAGAACATTTCTGTGTCCATGGATATAGACTTATACTGGTAAGTCAATCCTTCACGAGTGTTCGTAATCACGGTTGGGTAAAATTATCGTTTTACCCCTGTGTTACATCTGTCTCCTTAAGTACCAGCGCTCCTCTAATGAACAACCTGTTTATGGTCCAACCATTAAACAGAAAGTCCCTCTCGGGCCAGTGAGAGGGCGGGATCCCTTTGTTCAAGTCCCGGAGTCACCACTTAAGGGAACACTCATCTACTTCTCATAGAAGTGGGAAGGAGTGAATTCCATCTTGTGTTGTCATGTCCCCAGCCCCCCACTCGGTCTTGTCCCCAAGAAGGTAGGCTTATTGAGTCGGCGTGCAGGCCACTCTCACCCATACTAATCAAAGGACAATCCCTCGTGAGAAGGAGTTCATGACACACTCAGGATTAAGACTGAGTTACCTAGGTCATCCTATTGAAACAGTAATCTAACTAGTTAACGATGTTACATCTAGTGGTTTACTATTTCGTGGTCCGGTCTTATGCAAACTCATTGCATAAGATACCCCCGCTCGCATGTCTCCTACATGGATGCCTTGGATCAATACGTCTGTATCGAATACAAAGCGGGCTGTATCACATAGTGTTACCAGGATAAGGTACGCAGCCTTATCCCTGTACTATAGACCTTTTAGGTTGTTACTTGAACACCGATCCCCATATGTCCCCACATACTAGTTCAAGTCACATGTAAACAACATTGGATCTTAGTTTATTGGATTTGGGTCAAATTGTGCAATATTTAACAATAACACTTTATTGTAGAAACTCAATAACACTTTATTGAAACAAGTATACAATTTGTTTACATTCACTATCTACGAGTTTTAGGGCATAAAACCCAACAATCTAGTCGTGATAGACATGTTGTTATCTTGTTATGATTGGTTATAGAGCATGATTTTAATGTTGTGAGCATGTATTGTACTTTTGGTTGTTGCATGGACTAAAAGTATGACATGAGCTAGAAGAACATGTTTAGGTTGTGCTTTGTGAGTTGTGAACCTGTCTAGTGCAAGAATGGTCAAAAGACCTTGTGTGATAGTGAGACTGTGAGGTCAGAGAACCTTGTGTGATAGTGAGACCGTGAGGTCACAGGACCTTGTATGTGATAGAGGTCAAAGGACCTTGTATGTGTTAAAGGAAAGTTAGGTGAATGCCAGGTGCCTCGGGTAAAAATGGTCGAGGGGTGATATGTCACCAATGGATTAAGAGGAGCATCGCCCCTTGGCCAGGCCTTGGGTACAAATGGACAAGGGTCGAACGCCGAGCTCCGTAGAGAGCATTGTGGTCCTGGGTACAAATGGTCAGGGGACAGTGCGGCTCGAAGGGTTAGTCTCGGAGAGCTTTGTGAGGGTTATGAGAATTTGAAGTCATCGAGTGCCTTGGGTAATATGGCCAAAGGGCGATGCACAGTTCGAGGCCTTAGGTACAAATGGTCAAGGGTCGAACACCGAGCTCCGTAGAGAAGCCTGAGGCCCTGGGTACAAATGGTCATGGGTCAGTGTGACTCGAAGGGTCAGTCTTGGAGAGCTTTGAAAGGACTCAGAGGAGTCAAGTTGAGAGGACTCGGAGGAGTCGAATTGAGAGAACTCAGAGGAGTTGAGAGGATTCAGAGGAGTCAGATAGAGCTTGTTAGAGCTTGAGTTAGTGGTTATGGATGTATGTCGCATGAGTATGTTGCTTGATGTATGGTTTGATGCATTGTGTATGTGTTAATTATTTTCAATGTATATTGAGCTTGTGTGTGGAAATCACGATATCTGCCTTGTATGCGTATGTGATTGATGGCTCTGCATGTGTGAGTCACTTACTCAGTACCGTGGCTTTTGTACTGACCCACCACCAGGTTTTGCAGGTGCTGCAAACATATTCGAGCTTGGTGATGTAGAGGAGACGTGACGAAGGAAAGACCATAGCTAGCTTGTTCTGTTCATGCTTTCCTTGTTACTCGTCCTTAGTTTAGTTCGTGGACACATAAATGTTCTACAGTGAGAAGAGTTCAGCTGTGGGTCTTTAATGGAATGACCCACAGTTAATGAATATTGGTTAACCTGATTAATGAGTTTAATCGGTTAACCTCCTATCATTGGAGCTTCTGATCTGTAGGTCCATTAGGTCTAAGCTCCCTGCTAGCTCGTAAAGAGTAATTAGGAACAATTATATCTTGAAAGAATTTTAATATTTCAAATTTATATTGGGAATTAAGTTAATTGTATGAGATACAAATTAATATAATGTATAGTGATGCATTAAAATATAAAGTCTAATTTGAAATTAAACTTTATTATTATGAGAGAAGTAAATATTTGAAGAAGTTCAAATATTAATATGAATTTGATTCATATTAAATTTATAGGATATAAGAGAATTTGAAGGAGTTCAAATTTTAATATGAATTTGATTCATATTATAGAATTAATTAAGTGAAGGCCTGAAATTAAATATATGATATTTAATTGGGTAATTAATTAATTAACTAATAGAAAGTCTGAAATTAAATATATGATATTTAATTGGTGATTAATTAATTGGAAATTAATCAATTATGGAAATGATTAATTACTTATGGAAGTAATTAATAATTTAATCACTTATGGAAGTGATCAATCATTTATGGAAAAAATTAATCAATTATGGAATTGATTAATTATGGAAAAGATTAAATCAGTTATGGAAATAATTGATTTTAAATGAATATTTTATTCATGACATTTCTCCTATAAATAGAACACTAAACCTAGGGTTTAGGAAAACTACAACCCAAGGCTACAAGAATGCACTCTTGCATCCTCTCTAGTCTCCCTCTCATATTCTCTCAACCCAAGAACTCTAAGGAGAATTTTCTCTCTAGAGTTTTTCCCATTCAAGATTAGATAGTCCCACAACTACGTTCACTACAAGAAAATGGATCTATAGTAACGGTTTATTTAGTCTATAGCGGCGGTTTCTAACCGCTGCAAAACCGCTGGCAAAAGTGGTGTTGAGAGGTCTATTGCAACGGTTTTAAAAACTACTGGAATCAAAGATGTAAACCGCTACAATATGTCCATTTATCAAAGCGGTTTTTTGGGTTTATAGGAACAAATGTTTCAATCTATAGCTACAATTTACATGGTTTTATAACAACGATTAAAGGCTACATATTGCAACAATATTTTGAAACTGTTGCTAGCGATTGCAACATTTTTAAAAGTGCTACTACAATTTTGTCAAACAATTCCCAACACTACTAGTGATTGTTATGCATCAATTTTTTCACATATTGAAACAGTTTTTATGCTATATTGCAACCAATCGACCCAACATTTGTAACATTTTAATTAATTATTTTTAATATTTTAATTCTTATTTATTGCAGTAATTTTTTTATTTTGTAACAATTTTGACACCTTTATGAGTTAATTTTATTTTTTTATAATATATTGTAATACTCTTTTTTTTAAAAAAATTTTAAATTAATGATATAATTGTTTAGTAATGCACAATATATTCTTCTAAAAACCATATCTCTAGAATTTATATATGATAGTGAGCATAGCTAGCTAGTTTTCCCTAATTAATTTAGCTTGTCTTTTATAATTTATTGGCCAAAATGATGCGTTTTTGTGTTGTATTTGTAGGAAATAAATATTGGAGCTAATTGCGTGTTCGAGACATGAATGAGGGCTAAAGATCGAAAAAGGATCAAGTTGGAAGAAGTCAAATTCAGCCCAGCCGAAAAAAAAAAATACAGCGTTGCGACGCTCTCGGCTTTTCCAAAACAGAATAGGCAGTATTACGACAGCGTCGCGACGCTGTCGACAGATTTTCTATAAATTCATCCTTTTCTTGCACGGCCAGGGGAGTCCAATTGGTTAGATTTTAGCCCTAATTTCGACTAGAGACCTTTGGTGGGAGCTGAAGCAAGGCCAAGGAGCGCGAATCAAGCGAGAAGACGTGGAGATCGTGACGGGGACGTGCCGGTTTCGACGCATTCGAGTTTTCCTTTCTCTTTCCCTTAACTCTTGTAGTTTTTATGGCTTTTCTTGCAATTAGTGTTTGTGGTTTAAAGACTATGAATTTCTAGTTGTTTGTCCTAGGGTTTGATGTAATTGTTTTAGTTGTTGGATTGATTTTTGGTATGAATGTGTTGTTATTTTATGCATGCAATTTTTTGTAATGCTTTCAATTACTTGATCACTAATTGAATGAATTAAGTGTTGAATCTAACACGGGAGAGGGGATTTGGCCTAAGACTTACCTTGTTTAATTGCATGATTAGAGTAGAAATTCTAAGTTTGTGACGGGATTTGGAATATCTCTAGAAGTATAACAAGGACTAAACCGAATAATGTCTTGCATGATAATGAACTTAGATAGGGATATCAAGTTAGTTATATGCATGAGAATCAATTATACTCGGGAGAGGTAATCGTGATAAAAGTTTCCTTGGCTTGTAGAATAATTGCACGATCAATTCATTCCTATTAATCAATCCTCAATCTTAATCAATGAAGTCAATTCCCTAACAGTCTTTCCATTTGAGTCTCCACCCTTTTATTTTTATGCTTTTAGTCTTTACTTTTATTTCTATCATTGAGTTTTGATCCCTAAATAAAATTGGACAAAAGTATTCACGATACTTAATTTGCTAGAAAACCAATCCAGAGGACGACACTCGTTTTACACGAAAACACTATATTATTACTTGACCCGTACACTTGCGGTAAGCAAATTGCGCATCAAGTTTTTGGCTCCGTTGCCGGGGATTGACACATTTAGTTACATTAATATTGTGAAAAATTATTCGGTCTTAATTTAGGGTGTATTTTTACTTTCCTAGGTTGATTGCATTTTTTTTCCTTATTTGATTTATTTCCTTTTTTGTTTTTGTTTCCATAGTTGTAATTTTCATTTTTAGTTCTTTCCTTTTTTGTTTGTTTTTTTTTCTTTTTTGTTTTTGTTTTCCTTTTCTATTTTGTTTTCTTTGTTCTTATTTTTCTTTCCTTTTTTGTTTGAGTCTTAGTCATTTGTTCTTGTTGGGTTATTATTTGATTGGAAGCCTAATTATCATTGTTTCTTTAATTGATTTGAATGGCTTTTTATTCAACACCATATTCCAATTTTTCATCTTCAAGTTATACCCCTTTAAAAGAAAATTCTTCCTTAGAAAGCATAGTTCAAAATTATGTTGAGGAGTCTAGAGCGAGGAGTCTAAAATTTGATGAAATTATAAAAGGACTTCAAACCCCAAAGGAAGTTAGTGAGGTGGGATCCACTTCCATAGGTTGTCTAGTGAGTCATGTGGCTGGTGATTCGTTGGCACACATTCATGAGCTTAATTCTTTTGATCTTGCTAAGGATGAGCAGTTAGCATTACTACAAATTTGGCCTTTGTTGACGGCTAAAAAGTATCAACTATCACTTTCATTGACGCTTTTTAGAAGTCAACTGAAGTGGTATCAATAAAACTAAAGCGTCAATATTACTGTTTTAATTGACGTTTATAGGACGTCAACGAAGATGACTTTATTGACGTTTATAAGCCATCAACAAAGACATTATTGACACGTTTTATCCGTCAATGATATTCATAAAGCGTCAACGTAGACACATTTATTGATATTTATGGAGCGTCAATATAGACTTATGTTGACGTTTTTTCATTGTCAATTATAGACCTAAAATGTCAATATATCTATCTTTATTGACACATTCACATTGTCAATATAGTCTTTTATTGACGTTTATTAGCCGTCAAGTTACCATATTAAATTGTCAAATATTATATTTTTATTGACGGTTAATATCCATCAATTATTATGTTTTTAATGACATTTTTTAACCGTCAACTATATGTATTAGAAAAAAAAAAATCTCTCGATTATTTTTACCCCTCCTCGACAATCTGCATTTACACAAAAGTAGCAAGCTATCAACTGTAATGCCCCAAAATTCGACCTAATTTAAAGGACATTGCTAAACTTATGAAGCTAACACAAAAACTCAAGTATAAATAATACAAGTCAAATCTCGAAAGCACATTATTGTTCATCTAGAAATACAGAATCAAAAGAATCATAATTTAACCTAATTTAGAGGACATAACTAAACTTTACCCTGTAACCAAGTTTCATGCTACCAAAAATCCAACAACATATAACGACGTAATTATAACTAACCAAAAATTGCTAAAGGTTTATTTCTTGAAACTAATGGATCACTAATGTATATATAAAGCTAAAGCAATCATAAAATTAAAGGAAGAAATTTTCACAAGCTTGAAAAGCGAATCCAACATCCTTTCTTATTCATCATGGTTCAAGGTCTTCATAGTTTTATAAAATTATTATTGCACAACCCTTGGCATTTTTTGTAGATGCAAAAATCAAGCCCACAAAAAGACATTGCATAAAAAAATCAGAAAAATGCTAACTCCCACATGTCTAACAACTCTCCATTACTTCAGTTTCGAAAAAAGTTTTGGTGCAACTTGCAAGAAAATTGTCTTTGAAGTTAGTTCAAGCTCGTTTGATAACTAATACTTATTTTAAAAAAGAACTTGTTCATGTGCAACTTTTTTGTAATCTACTTTCTATAAAAAACCAAAAGTAACTCACATTTATTGATGCGAGACCAAGAATCAGTGCAAGCAACCACTATTTGTTCCCTTGGATTCTTCATGCACGCCTATAACATGGAAAGACAACAACTAAATTGAAGGGAATACTATAAAGGGGCTATTAAAAAAAGTTAATCTCACAAAAACCAAACATATCGTATTTCTCTCCTAAGAAAAGCAATGATTCTTCTCAATTTTCCTTTTGCTGTATAACGCCAAACTCTCCATAGTTTCTCTAGCCAAAAACAAATCATTTAGCCCATATCTTTGATCTCTCTCTTTTTTTTTTTTCAATATGGATACACTACAATAAGTCACTTCAGATAAGAACTTAATAGCCTAATTTTTTATTTTAACTTCATATAAAAACCCAACAAACAAGCCTATATTACTTTCAAAATAGAGATAAAGAGAAAAGGAAACAAGAATGTTACCCTCTACCGTGTATTTGGTCAAAAAATAGTCGGCTTATCCACCGTTTCACATTTAAATCTCCATACATTTCCATTCCTTTGAATTTCTTCACTTCTCTTCCCACCACCACATCTACAATATTGTATTCAGGTACTGTTTGTGACAAGAAGAAAACACAAAAGAATCTGTCTGAAGCTATTTAAGTGGTTATACTATCTGAATTGAAACTCCACCAAACAACCTACATATAGGTATGTTAATGGTGTTAGCAACTGCATCATTCAACACCATCTCAACTTCTACTTTAACCTTCAATAAATATAGATGATATAGAGTGATTAAACAAACATGGATTCAAAACCTCAATGTTTGATTTGGTTCTTATAAATGCAGGGCATTCTAAGCTCGTACAGTCCAAAAATTGAGCACAACTGGACCAAGAAGCCATTGTTTCACGCTCCACCAATATTTAAAAGCAAGTATAGGGAAATAACTAAATACTGCCTCTCAAAACAGGTACTTAATCTGAGTTTCACTTGTAGGGCCAAGCCATATAAAGAAGGTCCATTTTAATACTGCATAACAGAACAAAATAGCTAACTAGCTTTTCCATAGCAGCCTTCTTTTAAGACTCCAGTGATATTTCGTAGCTAGGGTTGTGGTTGTTTGATCCTATAATTTCTTAGTTTCTTAACAAAAGAAAGATGAAATTTTGCACATTTTTTAAAAGTAGAGTAACAGTACCCAAATTCTAGCTTTATATAACAACCTTCTTTTTACAGACATTGATCACATTTCTTAGATATTAATAAACAATTCCTCGCACATAAAATATAAGAAGACATTTTTTTTTTGTCTCGAAGGGTACCTAAATTATTCAAAACCATACATGATTTTAGCAGAGATTCCTTACAATTGGATGACATTTAAATCACATATAAAGAGTAAAATTTCACTACTAAGCAACCAAAAAAGAAGGGGGAAAAAAGAACATACCAAACAAAGTGATTTTCTTATTTGAATATTGAACTCCTCAAGTCGCAATTAGTATGGTGTCGCCAGGCCTATGAAGAACAAAATCATTCAGGCTTTATTATCATATAACTCCTATTATTTCCTCAAATAAAAAACAAAAACATTAACATGGAAAAACTTACCTAGCAGAAGCAACAACTGTCTCAATGGTTGGGAAAACTCCAGGCTCAGATAAATCTTTAATTGATCGTTCTACGCGCAGCCATAGCCTAGGATGACATGCCAAGTAACTCGGCCATATGTGGCAAACCAGGGCGGTGTTATATTGATCTACAAATTCAATGGCAAAAGTGACAAAGACTAAAGGCATAAACTCCATGGAAATATGTGGGCGGCACCCACTTAATTACAACTTCACTAAACTAATTATAAAAATTTGTTCACTAAAATAGAGAGCAAGCAAAAGAATACACAAATATAAAGAAAGGACATTCTTAGAGCAACCGTTCGTACAATAAAACGGTGGGCTGAACGGCAGTGCTTGTGCGAGCTAAAACACAGGCTGAACAGCAGTGTTGGGGCGAGTTGAACGGGAGGCTGAACGGCGGCTAAAAGGGGGATGAACTGCGGCTGAAAAGGGCGCTGTGAATACGAAGAACAGGGCACTGAACTACAACGTGCGAAGCAGATGAAACTACGGCGTGCGAAGCAGACGAAACTACGGCGCTGAACTGCGAAGACGAACAGGGCGCGGGCGCTGAACTGCGAAGACGAACAGGGCACTGACGTACTTGGCGTTGCGAAGACGATGAAGAACGACGTGTGGAGCAGACCGGCGTGCGCGAAGACAAAAAAACGGTGGAAGAACGGCGTGTGGAGCAGACCGGCGTGCGAAGACAAAAAAATGGGGGGGGGGGATTGCGAAGACGAAGGCGTTAGGGTTTTTTTTTTCTTATTTTTTTTCTTTTTTCTTTTATTTCTCTTAATCCATTCAAATAAACAAAATAAATTAAAAGAGAGTTTTGGGTTTTTTTTTTGCCAACTAAATCTCTTTTCTAATTAAAAACCAAATTTAAACTCCTAAAATCACTTCAATTTGGGAGCAATTTAAACTTAAATCCAAAAATCCAAAAAAGGATAAATTTTTTTACGTTTAATACCCGTCACGAAACCCTCATTAATATTGACGTTTATTGCGCGTCAATATAGTAATGTTTATTGACGCTTATTAGCCATCAATGAATGCGGTTTTTATTGACGGCTAATAAGCGTCAATAAAAACCGTCAACTAAACCCTTTTCATTGATGTCTTTTGTCCGTCAACTATGTGAAAAGACGGAGTTGGACGAAAATCTACGTAAAGTACGCTTTTAATCACATTTATTGACGCTTTTTGTCCGTCAACATAAATCATATCATATCTTGATACCATAAAACCGTCAATATATCTATTTAATTATTAATAATTTATTTTAAAGTACAAAAATTACGTTTATTGACGCTTTTTTGACACAAGCGTCAATAAACGTAAAAAGCCAAGCGTCAATAAAGGCCAAATTTGTAGTAGTGTAGGGGTGAGTTGCATTAATAATGAGGAAGAATTGGAGAGTTGTAGCACCTATCAAGAACATGTTTGTGGGGAAGAAAAAGAGATTGAGCTTGAAGTGGCAGAGGAAGTTCAGGAGGTAGAGGTTGAGGTTGAAAAGCCTTCGTCTGTTTTATCTTCTCCATCCTTTGTAGATTTTGATTGTTTTTTTTCTATTCTCACGAGTCAGTTTTAGAGTCTGAGTCTCTTTATTTTGATCTTTCTCCTTTTTTGTTTATTTTATACAAAAATACTAAAAATAATTCTGTTTTAGGGGCCCATGAGAAACTAGTAAGCTTGCTAGCGATAGTGAGTTTTATTGATTCAAGAAAGAAGGGCCCAAAGAAATACGAGAATTTTTATGTGCCTTGACAGACTGCACAAGCACGTCGAGCTAAAGACAATAAACAAGCTCTTATGGGAGGCAACCCAAGTAAGTTCAGTTGTGTTTTTCTTTTAGCTTTTGATTTGCTTTTTGTTTATGTTTTTTAGGTCTTGTGATCCCGTGGCTTTTGGCTTGCAAGCATCCATGAGAAGGTCATCATTCCAGGGCAGTATTGTTCACTCCTCCTATTCTTTTATTGTTCTCATGCTTGTTTATGCCTTATTTTCTTTATACATTGAGGACAATGCATGTTTTAAGTTTGGGGGTGGAATATCATGTTTGTGGAGCCCTTGAGCATCTGAGTTCGGGCTATAGTTTTGAGCTTTCTTTGAATTGAGCATATGGTTGTTTTCTGGATACTATTTTTGCATGACTATGATTTCCTAGGATAGGCTTTCTTGTCAATTTTCAAGCTTTTGATGAGTTGTAAGCAAGAGTGCCCAAAAAGGGAGACTTTTTAAACTTTTTCTAGGAGATGTCTTGCATGAGTAGAGTATTTGTCTTGGCTAGATTTGGATTTGAATGCTTAGGAGCGAATTATTAGGTTCATATGCTTGTTGTCACCTTGATAGGTGTAGGGAAGATCTAAAGAGTTAATTTTTTTTGCAAATTAGCATGTTTGATCTTGCTTAGGAGGAACGAAAAGAATATATGCTTATCATGCTCATAAAGAAAAATCATTCTTGTTGTTACAATTTGAAAGAAAAAAAAAAAGAAAGTCATGACTTATGCGCGCGATGCAATGCTTAATAAAGTTTTGGCAAAAAGAGCTACCCTTGTTGTGATCAGTTAGGCCAACCAAAGGGTAAAACTCAGGTTAAGGGTCCCTGCAATAGGTGTGTGAAAGCTAGTGCCACATAAAAATGCATGTTGTAATTTTCAATTATAAGCACCTAAGTATGGAGGAAAGCAAACTAATTTGTTCCATTGACTCGTTAGTGAATCCTTAGTGCCAGTGTAGAGGAAAGATGAGTTGAGAGTTTAGTAATCCAATCCTGGGCTAGTAGAGTCTAATCTAGTTGAGTTAGATCGCGCTTGTGCAAGTTAATTTTGGAAAATTTTTTATTTGTCTCCCTCATTGGTCCTTATGTGCATGTCTTTTGATTGCTTGATTATTGACTTTTGAGCCTTGAGAATTGAGTCATGTTCGTTGCATCCATTCTACCATTGTATGCTTGATTTTTAGTTTGCTCGAGGACTAGCAAAAGCTTAAGTTTGGGGGTATTTGATAGCGAGCATAACTAGCTAGTTTTCCCTAATTAATTTAGCTAGTCTTTTATAATTTATTGGCCAAAATGATGCGTTTTTGTGTTGTATTTGTAGGAAAAAAATATTGGAGCTAATTGCGTGTTCGGGACATGAATAAGGGCTAAAGATCGAAAAAGGATCAAGTTGGAAGAAGTTAAATTTAACCTAGTCGAAAAAAAAATTACAGCGTCGTGACGCTGTGACCAGCGTCACGACACTCTCGACTTTTCCAAAATAGAATAGGAGGTATCGCGACAGCGTCGCGACGCTGTCGACAGATTTTCTATAAATTCATCATTTTCTTGCACGGCCAGGGGAGTCCAATTGGTTAGATTTCAGCCATAATTTCGACTAGAGGCCTTTGGTGGGAGCTGAAGCAAGGCCAAGGAGCGGGAATAAAGCGAGAAGACGTGGAGATCGTGACGGGGATGTGCCGGTTTCGACGCATTCGAGTTTTCCTTTCTCTTTCCCTTAACTCTTGTAGTTTTTATGGTTTTTCTTGCAATTAGTGTTTGTGGTTTAAAGACTATGAATTTCTAGTTGTTTGTCTTAGGGTTTGATGTAATTGTTTTAGTTGTTGGATTGATTTTTGGTATGAATGTGTTGTTATTTTATGCATGCTATTTTGTGTAATGCTTTCAATTACTTGATCACTAATTGAATGAATTAAGTGTTGAATCTAACTCGAGAGAGGGGATTTGGCCTAAGACTTACCTTGTTTAATTGCATGACTAGAGTAGAAATTCTAAGTTTGTGACGGGATTTGGAATATCTCTAGAAGTATAACAAGGACTAAACCGAATAATGCCTTGCATGATAATGAACTTAGATAGGGATATCAAGTTAGTTATATGCATGATAATCAATTATACTCGGGAGAGGTAATCGTGATAAAAGTTTCCTTGGCTTGTAGAATAATTGCACGATCAATTCATTCCTATTAATCAATCCTCAATCTTAATCAATGAAATCAATTCCCTAAGAGTCTTTTCATTTGAGTCTCCACCCTTTTATTTTTATGCTTTTAGTCTTTACTTTTATTTCTATCATTGAGTTTTGATCCCTAAATAAAATTGGACAAAAGTATTCACGGTATTTAATTTGCTAGAAAACCAATCTAGAGGACGACACTCGTTTTACACGAAAACACTATATTATTACTTGACCCGTACACTTGCGGTAAGCAAATTGCGCATCAATATATATTTCCAAACAATGATAAAACTTTTATAAAAAAAAACCATTCAAAATAAAAAAAAATATTCCAATAGGATATCTCTAATATCTTATTAAAAAACTGTACACAATAAACAAAATATTAACATTTAACTGTTGGGATATTACATTATGCTTTACAACTACAAACTAAAGTACTAAATTAATATGAAAGACGCTTAGTTGACTTCATAAACTTGATGCATCATTTCTTGGTCTGTAATCTTCGTGATCCTGAAAATGAATAATGATAAAACGATAATTATTAATAAACTTACTTGGAAAAGACAAGATTTTAATGTATTAAAAAGATTTATACCTGTCTTAGACATCACTCTCGTGTCTAGCTTGTGTGGAACCATTTATTCAAAATCTGAATAAAGAAAACTTGAAGGCATTAGTTTTTCTAACAAGTAAAAATTAGACAAAAAAAAGTCTTTAGTTGAAGAAACAACATACCTCCAATGAAAAAGGAATAGAAGTCTTGTTTGGTGCTTCTCTTCCTTTAAAAATGAAGGTTACGTTGACTATTATAGATACCTCAATGACACAATTATAAGATATAATCTCACAAATTCTATAATAAAAATTTAATAAATATGCTCATAGTGTAGAATGCTAAAATGTAAATTAAGCAACTAAATATCTAATTCATGAGAAATTTTATCACCAATCAAATGCACACTTTACTGGAATGAAAATTTTCTATCAAAACTTGAATAAAAATAACCCAATTTCTTGATGATCTAGATCACAGAATGTGCAATATAACGTGGCTGCACGAAGAATAACTTACATGGAAATTCCATTGATTGCTCAATGGCCATTTCTTTGTTTATGGATTGATCCTAATTTATATGGCCATTAATATTGAGAGAATTTACTTAAGGCAAGTAAATCAAATTTCAGAAATACAAAATTGAGGTCAAATGCTACAAATCAGTTTTGGTCATCCCAAGTTAGAGAAGCCGAATAAAGAAATTAGCAGCTGTCAATTAGTGGCCGGATTGCTTCTGTCAAGGAGAAATTGAATGATAAATTTGGTGTTTCAAATGAGGTAAAATAAAGTTGTGGATGAGAGAGCAAATCGTTGGAATAAAGGGGAGTTAAAACAAATATTAACAAGCTGTTGTTAAAATGGTTTTAACACAGTTGTCTCGATTGATTTCAACGTAGAAAGTCACCATAATGCATTCTAGTTTTCACATCAAATCCAGAACCCCTTTTATTCACCAATTTCTATTAGCAAAATAGATAGATATGATACATAGATGGGTAATATAAGACTACATGTAACAAGAAAATCACGATAAAATATCAAACCACGAAAAATGTTGTGCAAATTTATGTGGCCAATAACCCAATAGAAAATGTTTGCTTAAAATAAAATGTTGTTCTAACCTGTTCGACACTTTCTGAATCTCAACCTAAGAGCCTGATACCCTAGCCGCATGTTCTTGACCCTTCATCTAACGAAAGAATGTGGTTGCTTCATATTACTCCTCTTGCCTGTCAACACAAAAATAAATTGAGGGGGATTTGAGGCATTAAGGATTTGGGAATGGTTGAGGAGAACTAAAGTAAATCGAGAAAACTAAAAAACAAAATAAGTCAAGGTTACCGTAAACATAAACCTGAGAGTGATTAAAAACCTGCAAATAGAAAAATTGAAGGAGAGAAATTGAAGGGAAGGGAAGAGGAAGGGGGATAATGTACCGGAGAGAAGGGGGAAAAATTGTGAAACTTTAATCAAATTTGCGAAATGCCGCTATTTGAAAAGTTCAAAATTTTAAAATACCGCCACTTTTTAAAAACGAAAATGATAAAGTTTAAATTTAGTATTTCTTGTTTTACCACTAAAAATTAATGATCATTTATTTTATTATTTTTTAAACATTTTTAAACAATTTTGTATTCTTTAACCAATAAAATAATTTAATCTAAACAATTCAAAAATAAATTTACAACTATATAATAATTATTTGAACTAATATCACTTAAATTATATGTGGCTTTTTTTTTAAGTAAATTATATGTGACTTTTAAATCTCATTTTCGTCTTGGACTTTCACAATTATTTCGTTTTGGTTCCTAAATTTTCAAATAGTCTATTTTAGTTACTCAACATTTCAGGCTCGTTTAATAACTATTTGGTTTTCTAAAATTAAGCTTACAAACACTACTTTCACATGTAAATTTCCTCTCATGTTTTCAAAAGTTAAAGACTAAATGGTTTATCAAATAGGATCTCAAATATTCTACTTGAGTTTCTAAAGTTTGCATAAAACTAAAATTATCCTTACTACACAACTTATATTTGTTTGGGAATAAGTCATTCAATCTACTTATGTAGGTTCAAATACTTGTCTATATAAACATCTGTTCATAAGAAAAATAAACAACCTCTACAAAAATAAATAATAAACAAAACATGTGTTAATGTGAAGCTTTATTAAATAAATTTATTAAAATAATTAATTGCAAAACAACAACTATGAAGCTACTTTTTTAAAAAAAATAAAAAAAAAAATAAAACTATGGAGCTTTTTTTTCACAACATGTGGGATGAGAGATTCGAATCACATACCTTTTGGTTTTTAGTATGTTTTTTTTTGTTTTTTTTTGTTTTTTTTTTTGTTTTTTGAAGACTTGGTCTTTAGTATGTTGGCAATAAAACTATGAAGCTAAACCACACTTTTCCAATAATTTTTAAAAATGTTGCATTTAAATGCATATAAACTTGCAATAATTAGAAAACTATTGCATGATTTTCTAATTATGCAATAGTTGGCTGGATAGGGGGGAAGAGGACGAGAATGGGGGAGGAAGGCATGATTCTTTCAGATATGACTGGATCGATTTCGGCGGTGGCTGATCTTCAGCCCCGCCGGTCGCCATGAATATCCTATTTTGGAATGTACGGGGTTTGGGGTCGCCTTGTGCATTCCGGCGGTTGTACAAGCTGGTACAACAACATAGACCTCACATGATGTTTTTGTCAGAGACCAAGATTCACTCGTCACGTTTTGATCTTCTCAAGGTGAGATTAGATTTTGCTAACTGTTTTTCTGTGAGCAGTGTTGGGAGAAGTGGGGGCCTAGCGTTGTTGTGGAGGTTCGATTTAGTCTACTATCTTATTCCCCCAATCACATAGATGGGTGGGTAGACAGAGGGGTAAATCAGTGGCAATTTTCTGGGATTTATGGGTTTCCCCAGGTAGAATTGAAGGTGAGGATATGGTCGCTATTGAAGGACTTGCGTGGGAATCCAGAGACGCCGTGGTTAGTGGGTGGTGACTTCAATGCCATTTTGTCTCACCAGGAGAAGGAAGGTGGTAGGACTAAGGCAGAGGCTGAATTGTCAGGTTTCCAGGGCGCCATGGATGATTGTGAGCTGTTTGACTTGGGTTTCAGGGGGGTTGCTTTCACTTGGTGTAATGGGAGGCCAGGAGAGGAAACAGTTTGGGAAAGGATTGACAGATGTCTGAGTAATGTTGCTTGGCAGGAGGTGTTTCCAATGCATGAGCTGACCCACCTAGACTTTAGTCGGTCGGATCATAGACCTCTTCTGCTCTCGATGTCAGTGAATGCCCAGGTGGTTCGTAGCGCAGGGCAGAGGATTCGGAGGTTTGAGGAAACTTGGCTCCAGTCCACTGATTTTAGGGAGGCAGTGTCAGCAGGCTGGAGGTCTGAGACTCCTGTTAGGTCGCCTGTGGAGCTGGCTTCAGCAGCTACCAAATGTATGTCACATCTGAGCAGATGGGGGAGGCCGAAAGATGGTAGTCTTGGTCAGCGTATTCAGGCGGCCACAGCGAATGTCCAATAGGTGATGGGTAGGTTGGGTTCTTCTGAATCTCGAGCAGACTTACAAAGGGCAGAAGGACAACTAGAGTCTCTTCTTGTGGAGGAGGAGGTGTACTGGAAGCAGAGATCCCGGGATAGCTGGCTAAAATGGGGAGATAGAAATACTCGTTGGTTTCACTTCCAGACCTCGCACAGAAGGAGAATTAATATGATCTGGGGTTTGGAGGATAATAATGGAGTGTGGCAGCAGGAGCCAGGTAGGGTGTTGGGCCTGATTGAGGGGTATTTTGAGAACATCTTCTCGACATCCTCTCCGTCTGAAGGGGAGATTGATCAGGTGACATCTCGAGTTCATCCTTCGGTTTCAGATGAGATGAATAACAGTCTTGTGTGGCATTTCCAACGCGAGGAGGTCCTTCGAGCTTTGAGTCAGATCCACCCTAATAAAGCTCCAGGACCAGATGGTCTGTCGGGAGCCTTTTACCAGCATTCCTGGTCGGTAGTTGGGTCTGATGTGGTTAACTGCTGTTTGAACATCCTAAATAACAAAGCCTCTCCAGCACCTTTGAATAAAACGATGATTGTGCTGATCCCCAAGAAGAAGAGCCCCAAGTGTATCACGGAGTACATGCCAATCTCTTTGTGCAATGTTTCGTACAAAATCGTGTCAAAGGTTTTGGTGAACCGCATGAAGGGTATACTCAATGAGCCGATTTCCCACAATCAGAGCGCTTTTATCCCGGGGCGTTGCGTCGTGGACAATGCCATCCTAGGGTATGAATGCATTCAGGCTCTGAAAGTGAAGAAGGTGGGGAGAACAGGGTGGGCCTCGCTTAAATTGGACATGAGCAAAGCCTACGACAGGGTAGAGTGGGTCTTCCTGGAGAGGATGATGCTCAGAATGGGGTTTGCAGTGGAGTGGGTGGAGCTAGTACTACGGTGCATATCATCGGTCTGGTACTCATTTAATGTGAATGGTGTGAGATGTGGGGATGTCATTCCTAGTAGGGGCTTTCGCCAGGGAGATCCACTTTCCCCGTATCTGTTCTTATTGTGTGCTGAAGGGCTCTCTCGTATGTTGCATGAAGCGGAAGGGGCGAGGGCTATCACGGGGTTGAAAATAGCACGTGGGTGCCCTCCTATCTCCCATTTGTTTTTTGCTGATGACAACCTCCTCTTCTTTCGGGCTAAAGAGGGTGAAGCTCGAGTTGTGCATAACATCCTCCAGTGCTATGAGCGAGCATCCGGGAAAACCATAAACTTTGACAAATCGATTATCTCCTTTAGTCCGAGCACTGCAATGGGTGTTCAACGCAGGTGAGCCAGATTTTTCAGGTCCAAGTAACGGCCTGCCATCTGCAATATTTAGGTTTGCCGTCTTTCATGCCTCGAAACAGAATGAGCACCCTAAATTTCATTAAAGAGCGGGTATGGCGTCAGATTCAGGGTTGGAAGGGGAAGTTTTTCTCTGTAGGGGGCAGGGAGGTGTTACTGAAGTCCATCGTGCAGGCTATCCCGTGTTACACTATGAATTGTTTCCGCTTGCCTAAAAAGCTGGTTCAGGACATTAGTAGGGCAATGGCGCGATTCTGGTGGCATGGGGATACGAAAGATAGAAGGATCCACTGGGTGAGTTGGAAGACGCTGTGCAAGCCAAAATGTTTGGGTGGAATGGGTTTCAGAGATTTGGAAACTTTCAACTAAGCCCTTTTGGCCAAACAGTGTTGGAGGATTGTTCAGTATCCTTCCTCGTTTCTCTCCCGTGTGTTGAAGGGGCGGTATTTTCCTAGTGGAGACTTCCTGGCTGCAGGGGTGGGCTCCCGCCCCTCGTATATTTGGAGGAGCCTGATTTGGGGGAGGGAGCTTTTGGGGAAGGGTATTCGTTGGAGGATTGGGAATGGGGAGAAAGTCAGTGTATATGGATCTAACTAGACTCCAGATGATGCATGCTTTAAGGTACGGTCCCCGGTTACGTTGGATCTTGATACTCGAGTGGCTGATCTCCTTACTGTCTCTGGTCAGTGGAATGAGGAATTCCTTCGGCATCACTTTAGCCCTCGCGAGGTACGATCTATCCTTACTATTCCATTGCGGCATATATCGTCTGAGGATAAAGTCATATGGCATTTTGAGAAGTGTGGGATCTATTAAGTGAAAAGTGGGTACCGGCTTGGCCAGGTGGCCGTGCTTGCCCAAATCCCATCTTCGTCTTCGAGTGAGGTGTTGTCCAGTTGGTGGAAGGGGTGTTGGAAAATGGGGATCCCGAATAAAATTAAGATTTTCTTTTGGAGGCTTTGCTTGGAGCGACTTCCTACTGTTGACAATTTGAGTGTCAGGGGCATTGATGTTCTGAATGTGTGTGTGCATTGTGGTTGGCATGGGGAATCATGCATGCATTTGTTTTGGCAGTGCAAATTTGTTCGGGATTCATTGATGGGATCTGTGTGGGAGGTTTTGCTACAGGGTGTCCAGGCGAATTCTATGCTTAATCTGCTAAGGGATGTGAAGGACAAGGTCGACTGGGCTAAGTTTGAAGAGTTTGTTCTGGTGTTGTGGGCCGTGTGGTGTTGTCGAAACCAACAGAAGTTTAGAGGGTGGTTTCCTTCAACAGGCCTTGTGGATTGGGCGGTGAACTATCTTACTGTGTTTCGTGGGGCCTCTCAGATCTATTGTGAGGGGATTAGAGGAGTGCCTCGGAGTGCAGTAAAATGGCTCCCACTGGAGGAGGGATGGTATAAGGTGAATGTGGATGCTGCTTTTTGTGGGGACCTGTTTCGGGCAGGTGCTGGAGTTGTTGTTCGAGATGAGGTTGGTCTAGTCATGCTGTCAGCTGTTGTTAGCCATGATCATGTGGGGAGTCCAGATTTGGCAGAGGGTCTGGCGGTGGTGGACGGGATGAGGCTTGTGGTGGAGATGGATTTAGCTCTGGCAATCCTTGATACTGACTCTATGCGGGTTTTTTCGCTGCTGCAAGAGCCTGCGATGGTGGATCTGTCGGAGTTCGGTGTGCTGGTTTCTGAGGCTCAAAAGGAGGTGCCTGCGTATATTCAACTCGGGTTCAGCTTTACAAGAAGGGAAGGAAATCGTGTCGCCCATGAGTTAGCCCGCTTTGCTTTGAGGGAGGGGGGCTGTGAGTATTGGATGGAATCTGTTCCTGCGTGTGCCTATCTTCCAGCTGAGGAGGATATTTTATCCCTGTAACTGTTTTCTTCCTATGTGCTATTTTCAGGTAGGTGGCGATCGAGCCAGTGAAGATCGAGAATGGAAAGCGGACCAGAGAACCATCTAAACTGGAAGGGTGATCAGACTGAGAGGCGATAGTCACTACCCATTACCGACGTGCAGATATCAGGGGAGGTCTTCTGTTCCCCTTACTCTTGAACATATGTGTATGTTTAGTGTACTTTTGTGGGTTGTGTATGTTCAGGTTTTAAAAGGTGGGCACTTGCATGGTTAGTGGATCCTAGGTTGATGCTTGATGCATCTGAGCATCAGTCCCATAGGTTGTTTGCATGTGTAGGCTACTTTGAGGTCTGTGTATGCTTTATATCTTAGTGGATCCTAGGTTGAGGCTGGATGCACCTGAGCATCAGTCTACTCTTATATATGTTTATTTGTTAGTGTGTTGCCTGTTACGATTGGTTGGAGGCCATGCATCTGAGCAGCGGACCTATTTTTTTGCTGGGGCAATGTTTAAATCTTTAAGCTTTAATGGCTGAGAGGAGGTGTTGGGATGTTTAAGCATGATAAGGTCCTCATGTGCTAGTATGTTTTCTTTTGCTTGTGTTAAAATGAGGCGTGTGCAGCTAATCTTGAGATTTTAAGCTTCCTTTGAGGTTTCTTGCATGTGTGAGTACATGGTCTCCCTTAGTTGTCTTGAATGGCTAGGGCGGTTTTATGAGTTCCATAAGTCTGTTGTCACCTCGATAGGATCAAGGTTTCTGTGTGGAAACAATTCTTGCGAATTAGTATGTGAGGCCTGCTTAGGGGAAGAAAGAATATTTGCCTGCCAAAGAGTTGGGTGTGGTTTACAAGTGAGTGGGGTTTTAGGAGTAAAAAGAGCTACCTTCAGTGTGGTCAGTTAGGCCATCCAAGGGGTTGATCTTGGGTATGGGTCCCTGCTCTGTTGTGTGAAAGCTAGTACCTTGCAAATAAAACCCAAAAAAAAAAAAAAAAAAAAATTGGCCTGGCTCCTAAGTAATGGGCTAGCATTCTTTTGGCTGTTTTGCTTCATGTGGGGCCTTTGTTTTCCAGTGTAGAGGGAAGATGGGTGGAGGGCCTTATAAATTAGTTCTGGGCTAGTAGGGGTTGCTTTAGGTGAGGCTGTACACACGCACGCGCGAGTTTTCCTTGGGAAGTTTGATCGGTCTTATTTTGGTTAGCTTGCAATAGCTTCTCATAGGTGAAGGGCTTAGCATATGTAGCTCTTGGCTTTGAGCATGATAAATGTCAACATGTAAATCTCGGCCAGTTTTCCTATAGAGTGGTAGACTTGGTCTAGGTGTAGGGGAGTTTTGGGGATTTGGATAGAGTTATTTTGTTAATGTTTAGCTCCTCCCTAATTTCTCTATTGGTTATGTGCAAAGATGCTTTCTGATGGTATATTGTTTGCAGGTCTAATTATTGAGATCAGGGCCTGCTTCTGAGTTGGATAGTCCGAAAATCCTGAATGGCTGGCTTGGTGTGAAAATGCTTGAGGAGCTGGAACCTAGGTGAGTTGCAGATAAAGTCATATGGCTGTTCTTTTAGATTGGGGCACGTGTTCTCGTGTGGGGAAGAGTGCTGCACGTTGGTTGGTGTTTTTGGCCTAACCTTTCGAGTCTGCCCCTCCGTGTGTGGAGGGTGTGGGTTTATCTGATTTACCTTTGTATTGTTGCTCTCTAAGCGGTTCTCTTGACATTATGATAAGTTGATGCGTTCTGATGTTCAAAAAAAAAAAAAAAAAATTAGAAAACTATTGCAAAAAAATTGTTGTAATACACAAGTTTGTAATGGTTTTTTTTTCCTTTCAAATATTGCAAGAAAACTGCTGCTAATTAAAATATAATTGTAACACATAAAAAAATTGTTGCAACTAACTGCTGCAGTATACATCATTGCAACATTTTTTTAAAACATTGCTACTAAACCGCTACAGTTGTATTAAATTATTGCGACGATGTTTTAAACGCTGCAATATAACTATTGCAATTGACTTTATTGCAACAATAACTAAAACTGTTGCAACTTAAGTGTTGCAATAGATATATTTGTAACAGTTTATAAATACGTCGTTAGCAAATTGCTACAATTGAATATATATTACAACAATTTACAAAATGTTGTGAACAAACTGTTGTAATATGTATAAATAGCAGCGGTTTGGTTATGTGTTGCTAAAAAGTGTTGCAATTTCATAAACCTTTGCAGCATTTGTCAAATCGTTGCAAAAAAACTGTTGTAATAGGCCTGTTTTCTTGTAGTGGTTCCTAATCTCATAGTTATAGCGGGGAAGATCAATTGGTGGTGTCCCAATTGTTGACGCTTGGTCCCTATGAAATCAAGAAAGGCGTTCTTGATATTTCAGAGACGACAACGACGGTATGTTTGCTTCTCTCTATTAGATTTAGATCTAATTTTTTTTTTGTATGCTTAGCCATAAGTTTCTATAGAATTTGTTCTATGAATTTTTGGCAATGTAATGGTATTTTTGGATAAACAAAATTAACTACGAATCAGTCCCAATTACGCTTCCGCTTTACGGAATTGAGGAATTCCAATCCTACAAATGGTATCAGAGCCGATCGTAGATTTAATTTCGTTTCTCTAAAATTAGCATTGGTTCAATGGTGGGTATTTTAATTTCATATATGTGATATGTGGTTTAATTTACAAAATTGATTATTTAGGCATATTTGTTGGCATTAGATTTATACTTTTGATTATATCAATTGTAAATGCCAAAAAGGAAAAGATTTGAAGACCATGATATGCCTTGGATTTAAATTATTGTAATTTAAATTGCTTTCAATTTCTTAGGATATGCCAAATATGCCGGTCAATTTTGGTAGTTTTAATTTAATTGTGCATGTGATGTATGTATTAAATTAATTGATTGATGCATAAAGTATGTCATTTAGCTTAAAATCCCACCATAGGTTAAGCATATTCATGCATATTTATTATTATAAATGTTATAATGTATGAATTTTATTTTCATGAGTATTTAATATAAATTGTTATGACTAAATGGATGAAAATTGAGAAGCATTGAGCATGAAATTACTTTAGTAAAGAATATAAAGAGTTATATTTATGAAAGTAATTTATATGCTTATTTATTTTCATGAGCAATTAATATAAAGTGTTATGTTAATGTATGAAAATGTGAATGCTTATTTTAATTTTCCTGGGTAATTAATTTAAGAGTTAGATTAATTGAAGAAAATTAATTTGCATTGAGCATGAAATTACTTTAGTTTAAAAATATAAGAGTTATATTTATATAAGTAATTAACATGCTTAATTAATTTTCATAAGCTATTAATATAAATGTCATGTTAATGTATGAAAATGGTAATGCTTAATTTTAATTTTCGTGGGTAATTAATTTAAGAGTTAGGTTAATTATAAGGAAATAAAATTGCATAGAGCATGACATTACCTTAGATTAATATAATTGTTATATTTTTGTATGTCATGAATGCTAGTATATGGTTTATAAATTAATTAGAATTCGATTGTTAATTTATGTCACCATAGTAGCATGTTATAGGGTTAATTCATTAAAATTTATAAGTGTTATAAAATTAATGAATAGAAACCGTTAACCTATAACAAAGAATTGTATACAAACATAGGATCTTAGGAAAAATGGATTAATTTTAAAATGTTTAAAATTAATTAGACCTAAGATCACGTTTCTAATAGGATTAGAATTATTCTTACTTAGAATTAAAAATAGTTTTAATTGGCTAAGTAGGAAAAACATTACTATGATTATAAGGGAACTCCACCGGTTAAGTTCTGTCTAAGGTTGGGGGAACTTAAGATGACGATTTACGGAACACCTCCTACCTGGGAACTAACTCGGAATACCGAAGTTGAATTAATCATAGTTAAATGTTAGCATGCAATGTCACTAGGTTTGTTAAAAGAGTTTAATACACATAGATCTTTAGAGTAAAGACTTTACATTACTGTGGTTATAAGCGAACTCTCTTGGTGAAGTTCTGTCTAAGGTTGGAGGTATTTAAGATGATGGTTTACGGAACACCTCCTACCTGGACACTAACCCGAAACTTGAGTTGAATTAATCATAGTCATGTTAGCATGCAATGTTGTTAGATTTATTAAAAGAGTTTAATTCACCTGGAACATTGTAGTAAAATCCTCATCATAAGAGTTATAATAGGATTAGACTTAGATAGATTGACTTAACCAAATTTATCTAAGTTAAATAACCCTAAAATACTGTAGGACATTTCAGTGGGAGGAAAATTACAAAACGAGATTTAAATCAAGTTTTTCTCCTACATCTTTATATTCACAACGTGAGGTTCATGCTCGGCTTCGTGTCGCCTTAGGCGCAGCCTCCCTTCGAAAAGTGTTTGCATGGATCAATAACAAGGTGAATGGGAAAAATGTCTATAGTAAGTGGGAGCGGGACATGTGTCAACGTATCCCTCGGTCTCCGCCCTTAGTTCGCACCGTGAGAGTCCTATGGTCCGCCTGCTTGTTTCCCTGGCGCAACCATCCCTTCGGAGGGCCTGATCATAGGATTCGGAACACCGTGAACTCCTGAATAAGATAAGGACTCTTAGGCTAATCACCAACAATTGTCTTTCCCTTCGGTAGCCAGTTGGTGAGTACCTCTGAGATTTGAAAGTGGGAGGGTTACACTTACGGGGATGAGTTAAATGTGTTAACGAATCCTTGACCAAACAACGGTAACTAAACACTAACGAAATATGAGTTATTTTGGTGTTAGGGTTTGGTTGAGATTGTCTCAATTCAGAGGAGGAATAGCTGACCACCCTTTGGTGGCTGTTGTTTTAAACCTCTGAAGTATCGTTGCAAAAACTAAATCAATAGTTTTCTAGGGTTTCTTTGATTGCTTGTGTGTTTTTGCTGAATTTGATTGGATAAGATGTAATGGGTTAGTGCGATAAATAATCAAGTAATTTGTTATTTCAGCAATTCAATAATAAAATATGTGCATTGTCTTACGCCTATGTAATAAATAACAATGATTATACAACAAACTTAAATGATTAATTTGTGGTGAATGATTTAAGATTAGTCTTAATAGAGGAATCTCCTCATGCCCCAAATGTCTAACTCATTAAGAAGTATTCCTAATGAATATGACATTGGACCTTGCTCAGCCAAAGAAGACTTATCCAAAGACAGTAAATTTGATTTACTAGTTTCAGAAGCGTGATTTTTGGAGAATGATGATTCTGTCTGAATACTTGATTCAGGGGGTCACAAATCATGTTTGTTCTTCTTATTAAAAGGAATAAGTTCCTGGCAACAGTTTGATGCTGGTTATATAGCTTTCAAAGTGGAAACTAGAGAAGTTATCTTGGTTGTAGCAATGGGGAACATTAAGTTATTTTTTCCAGTGGAAGCAAATACATATTATAAGATAATGTGTATGTATTTCCTAAGATTAATAGAAATTTGATTTCTGTATCTTATATGCTAGAACAATGTTGCTTTGTACCTTTCCCTACTAACGCAGTTCATTTCAAGAAAGGGAGTTAACTTTTGTTCAGCTGAACTGAAAATAACATAAATGTTTAAGACTAATCAAGAGTAAAATATTCATAAACATTGAGTTGTTTGAGGCTGCTACTACTCAAAGAAATGAGAGGCAAAGGTTTTCTCCTAAAGGAAAATACCTTTCTTTGACGCTTAAGGTTAGACCATATTTACCTCAATATGATTGGGAGCTTGGTCAAAAGTAGACTTCTAAGCAAGTTAGAAGATGACTCTCTACTACCTTGTAGGTCATGCCTTAAGGGCAATATGACTAATAGGTTCTTTTGCTTGAAAAGAACTATAGAGCCAAAGAGCCCTTAGAGCTTGTACATTTGGATCCTTGTGGTCCAATATGTTAAAGCAGTGGGAGGGCATGAATAATTCATCATTATAGATAATTATTCAAGGTATGGGTTTCTCAACCTAATGCAACTTAAGTCTAAAGCTCTTGAGAAATTCGAAGGGGCTTGGGACTAAAGTTGGAAACTTGTTACGTGAGATGATAAAAACACTTTGATCTGATCGAGGTGTAGAGGATGTGGGACTTGAGATTCCAAGACTATTTAATAGAACATGAAATTACATCCCAACTCTCAACCCCTGGTACACCTAAAAAGAACTGTATCAGATAGGAGAAATAGAACCCTATTGGATATGGTTCGATTCATTATGAGCTATGCTTGATTCGTTTTGGGGTCATGTAGTGTTGACTGCAGTGTGTATTTTGAACAACGTTCCATAAAAAATGTTTCTGAAACATTTTTTGATTTGTGGATAAGGCGTAAAAGTGGTTTACGTTATTTTTGGGGACACTGTTCAAAAGTATACCTATTGGTAGGTTGTCCCATGGAAACGAGAGATGTGGATACTTCTTCAATCCACAAGAGAATAAAGAATTTGTACCGACAAATGCTATATTCTCAGAAGAAGACCACATGAGAAATAATAAGCCATAAAGTAAGATCGTTTTAAGTAAATTAACTGATGAAGCTACAAAAATATCAACAAGAGTTGTTGATAAGTCAACAAGGGTTGTTGATGATGTTGAACCTTTAACAAGAGTTGTTGATAGGGCCAATACAACTGGTTAGTTAAATCTATCTCAAGAGTTGAGAGTGCCTCGATATAGTGGGAGGGTTGTTCTACAACCTGACCATTACATGGGCTTAACTAAAGCCCAGAACGTCATACCCGATGATGGCATTGAGGATCCATTGTCTTAAAGCATGGCAATGAATGATGTTAACTAGGACCAGTGGATTAAAGCCATGCACCTGGAAATGGAATCAATGCGTTTCAATTCCATCTGGGATCTTGTGGATCTATCTAATGGGGTAACGCCTATGGATTGCAAATGAATCTACAAGAAGAAACGAGACGTAATCTTATGGTTAGACTTGTGGCAAAGGGTTATACCTAGAGACAGGGGCTGTAAGAACTCTTGTCCATTTTGAATGGATGTCAAGACTACCCTTTTGAATGGTAATCTTGAGAAGATCATCTACATGTCTCAACCAGAAGAGTTCATACAACAAGATCAATAGCAAAAGGTTTGTGAGCTTAATCGATCCATTCATGGATTGATTGAAGCATTTTGATCTTGGAATAGAATATTTGATGAACATTTTGATATTACGATCAAATCTTTTGGGCTTTAATCAGAACATTGATGAGTCTTATGTCTGCAAGAAGAACGCCAATAGTTCAGTAGCTTACTTAGTGTTGTATATGATTGATATCCTAGTCATTGGGAATGATGTAGGTTATCTTACTGACTAGTAAAATGAGCTAGCAACTCATTTCCAAATGAAAATTTGGGAGAAGTTGAGTTTGTTCTTGGGATCCAAATTGTTAGGAACCGTAAGAACAAATAGCTAGCCTTGTTTCAAATGTCTTATATCTACAAAATGTTAGTTAGATATAAGATGCAGAATTCCAATAAGGGTTATCTACCTTTCAGACATGGAATTCTTTTGTCTAAGAAATTGTTTCCTAAGACACCTCAAGAGGTTGAGGGCATGAGACGAATGCCCTATGCAGTAGGGATTGTCAGTAAGTATCAATCTAATCCAAAATTTGATCACTGGAAAACCGTTAAGAATATCCTCAAGTATTTGAGGAGAATGAAAAACTATATGCTCGTGTATGGGACTAAGAATTTGATCCTTACAGGATACACTGACACAGGTTTTAAGACTGATAAGGAGTTGAGGAAATCTACATCAGTATTTGTGGTCACTCTTTACGATGGAGCTATAGTATGACATAGTTACAGTTTTGATCGTATAAGCCGAAAACATAGTTGCTTGTGAAGCAGCGATAGAGACTGTATGACTTAGGAAGTTCTTGATTGATTTGGAATGTGTTCCAAATGTGAACTTGCCCATCACACTTTATAGTGATACTGTGGTGTTGTGGCAACTTCAAAAAACCTCGCAGCCCAAGACAAGCAGGCACATTGAATTGAATGAAATATTGTTGATTCATTCACAAAGGCTCTCTCGACTAAAGTGTATGAGGGTCATCTAGAAGGTCTAGGTCTACGAGTTATGTACAAAGATGAAATCTAGGACAAGTGGGAGAAATGTAATGAGTATAGTGATACCATTATGTAATGGGTATAGTGATGCCCTAGTTTATTGTATTTGTACATTATATATGTTTTATACATGTACTTATACACCCACTGTTGTATAGATTATTGTACATCCCACTAAACTAGAGTCTTAGTTCAAGTGGGAGTTTGTTGGGTTTTATGTCCTAAAACTCGTAGATAGTGAATGTAAACAAATTGTATACTTCTTTCAAATAAAGTGTTATTGAGTTTCTACAATAAAGTGTTATTGTTAAATATTGCACAATTTGACCCGAATCTAATAAAATAAGATCCAAGGTTGTTTGTATGCAACTTGAACTAGTATGTGGAGACATACGGGGATTGATGTTCAAGTTCAACCTAAAAGGTCTATAGTACAAGACTAAGGTTGGGTACCTTATCCTGGTAACACTATGAGATACAACCCGCTTTGTATTTGATACAGACGTATTGATCCAAAGCGTCCATGTAGTAGACATGCAAGCGGGGGTATCCTATGCAATGAGTTTGCATAAGACCGGACTATGAAATAGTAAACCACTAGATATAACACCGTTAACTAGTTAGGTTACTGTTTCAATAGGACGACCTAGGTAACTCAGTCTTAATCCTGAGTGTGTCATGAACTCCTTTTCATGACGATTTGACCTTTGATTAGCATGGGAGATAGTGGCCAATACGCAGACTCAATATGCCTTCCTTTTTGGGGACAAGACCGAGTGGTAGACTGGGGACATGACAACACAAGAAGGAATTCACTCCTTCCCACTTCTAGGAGAAGTAGATGAGTGTTGCCTTAAGTGGTGACTCCGGGACTTGAACAAAGGGATCTCGCTCTCTCACTGGCTTGAGAAAGACTTTCTGTTTATTGGTTGGACCATAAACAAGAGATCCCTTTGTTCAAGTCCCGGAGTCACCACTTAAGGCAACACTCATCTACTTCTCCTAGAAGTGGGAAGGAGTGAATTCCTTCTTGTGTTGTCATGTCCCCAGTCTCCCACTCGGTCTTGTCCCCAAAAAGGAAGGCATATTGAGTCGGCGTATTGGCCACTATCTCCCATGCTAATCAAAGGTCAAATCGTCATGAAAAGGAGTTCATGACACACTCAGGATTAAGACTGAGTTACCTAGGTCGTCCTATTGAAACAGTAACCTAACTAGTTAACGGTGTTATATCTAGTGGTTTACTATTTCATAGTCCGGTCTTATGCAAACTCATTGCATAGGATACCCCCGCTTGCATGTCTACTACATGGACGCTTTGGATCAATACGCACTGGTACTTAAGGAGACGGTGGTAACACAGGGGTAAAATGGTAATTTGACCCAGTTGTGATTACGGACACTCGTGAAGGATTGACTTACCAGTATAGGTCTATATCCGTGGACACATAAGTGTTCTACAGTGAGAAGAGTTCAGCTGTGGGTCTTTAATGGAATGACCCACAGTTAATGAATATTGGTTAACCTGATTAATGAGTTTAATCGGTTAACCTCATATCATTGGAGCTTTTGATCTGTAGGTCCATTAGGTCTAAGCTCCCTGCTAGCTCGTAAAGAGTAATTAGGAACAATTATATCTTGAGAGAATTTGAATATTTCAAATTTATATTGAGAATTAAGTTAATTGTATGAGATACAAATTAATATAATGTGATACATTAAAATATAAAGTCTAATTTGAAATTAAACTTTATTATTATGAGAAAAGTAAATATTTGAAGAAGTTCAAATATTAATATGAATTTGATTCATATTAAATTTATAGGATATAAGAGAATTTGAAGGAGTTCAAATTTTAATATGAATTTGATTCATATTATAGAATTAATTAATTGAAGGTATGAAATTAAATATATGATATTTAATTGGGTAATTAATTAATTAACTAATAGAAGGTCTGAAATTAAATATATGATATTTAATTGGTGATTAATTAATTAAAGAATTAATTAATTTGAAATTAATAAATTATGGAAATGATTAATTACTTATGGAAGTAATTCATTATTTAATTACTTATGGGAGTGATCAATCATTTATGGAAAATATTAATCAATTATGGAATTGATTGGTTATGGAATTGATTAATTATGGAAAAGATTAAATCAGTTATAGAAATAATTGATTTTAAATGAATATTTTATTCATGACTTTTCTCCTATAAATAGAACACTAAACCTAGGGTATAGGAACTACAACACAAGAATGCACTCTTGCATCCTCTCTAGTCTCACTCTCATATTCTCTCAACCCAAGAACTCTAAGAAGAATTTTCTCTCTAGAATTTTTCCCATTCAAGATTAGGTAGTCCCACAACTACGTTCTAATCTCAGAATTATAGTGGGGAAGATCAATTGGTAGTGTCCCAATTGTTGACGCTTGGTCCCTATGAAATCAAGAAAGGCCTTCTTGATATTTCAGAGACGACAACGATGGTATGTTTGCTTCTCTCTATTAGATTTAGATCTAATTTTTTTGTATGCTTAGCCTTAAGTTTCTATAGAATTTGTTCTATAAATTTTTGCCAATGTAATGGTATTTTTGGATAAACAAAATTAACTACGAATCGGTCTCAATTACGCTTCCGCTTTACGGAATTGGGGAATTCCAATCCTACAATAACTCCATGCTTCATGTAATAAAGCTAACAATATTATAAATATGATTCGATGGATGTTAATATTTTTAGAAATTGATGATTACAAAGTATAATAAGCATCCTAAATCGACTAGGATCAGACTTTCATGATTCCAGGATCATTTCCAAGGCCCCTTGTTAGATTTAAGACATCCACCTTCATTTGAACATGAACAATGTCCTCCAAGGAGAAGTTGGGAAGTTGTCTGTTTAGGGAGGAAACATTTGTTTCAATTTCGTAAAAGGTAAAAAATCAATACAACTTTAAAAATAAAACATGAGAAACAAAATATCTTGAAAGGAATTCAGACCTTGAGTCTTGACCTCCAAAAACTTATTCTGAAATTTGTTGTCCAAAACCTAGAACCAGAAAAGACCCAACTTCAGTGCTCATAATTCATGAATTGTTCAAAGCTTAGAAAAAGAACCAAATATCTTGAAAGGAATTCAGACCTTGAGAAAATTAATTTCAAGGCTATAGTAATGCACAAAATGTATTTTGAGATCAAATCCATAGGAACTATTGTTCTAATTTACCACAGTCAGTTGAGTTATACTAGAATAGCAAACAAGCTAGACTAAAACCCCAACCCAGCCGCCGCTAATAAAGTGAAAATCACTTAGAAATAAAAAGTGATAAAAAAATTACTAGCAACAGATAACTGAGTTATGTCAATACCGGGCGAAAATGTTGCTTGGTAGTGGAGGTAAAGATCCGAGACAAGAAGATGGAGGCATGCTCCTAAAACCCCAATCCAAGTCGCTGCCAATAAAGATTCTAGTGAATTTAAAGATCGAAATGCCGGCAAAAATGTTGATTCGTGGCGGAGGCGAATATCTGAGGTGAAAAGATGGAGGCATGGTGGAGGTGAGAAGTCGCAGAGAGGAGGCAAGAGTTTAAAAGTGTCGTGGAGGTGAAGATTCAGAGTAGGGTGAAAATTCGCAAAGCATGTAGTGGGGAGGCGAAAAGTTCAGTGACGAAGGGTTTAGAAGGTTTTTTTTTTTAATTTTTTTTTAATGTTTTAGAAGAGGGGAAAAAGTTAGAGCCTATTAATTTCAATTTTTCACAATTGAAATTAACATTTTTTTTTGTTTTTATTTTAATTAAATAACATATTCTTTAAATTATACCCATTAAAACCATGGTTGAATTTTCAAACTTATTTTCACTTTATTGTTTTGTTCATTCAACTTTCAATTTTTTTTTACTTAACTCATATTCTTTAAATTATATCCATTAAATTCAATGTTTGAATTTTCAAACTTATTTTCATTATATTGTTTTCTTTATTCAACTTTCAAATATTTTATTTTATTTACTTAACTTTCAATGTCTCGTTTTTTTTCTTTTTTCATTTAAGTTCAAAAATTTTGCATGAACTATCTAGTTTATAACATTATTTTTTTATGGTATTATTACAAGTTTGATCTCCAAACTGTAACGACCCTACATTTCATGCCTAGATCCTAGGGCCATTACTACGAGCATTTCATTTCACTTATAAAGAAAGACGAATGAACAACATTTAGAGTAAAAGCATGCTTAGAAAAATACATGAAACTTTTCAGCCTGGGATCCCAGTTAAAAACAACACAAGAAGAAGTTTTGATTATCCAAGTAAAAGTTTTAAGCGGAAATAAATCTTAAAACGTCACATAACAAATTCAAAAGAAGAAATTCGAAAACATAAAATGCGGAAGACTATCCTAAGGAAATCCATGGCTCATTAAGCTGCACTCCGTCATGCGTTCTGTACACCCTTGCCTTTACCTGCAGTTATATGTTAGGGAAAAGAATGAGTATTTAAGAAAATACTCAGTAAGTAACAATACTAGTAGACACATGCAACATCCAAGGTTTCAAAAGATCATTCGAGCTAAGGGCCTAAAGGTTAGGTCATCTCATTCTCATTCATTTCATTTCATTTATCAGTAGTTCGGGCCTCGTGATCAATTAACTCACCTATATATAAGTTTGCCAACTCACTGGTAGTGCACAGGTGGGTGTTTTGGGAGATCTCTACTCCTACTGATGGTAGAAGGCACCCAGTCAGTGGAGCTGAGTCTCATCCCTCAAGGCACTAATGTGCGCGTAGCGCTCTAAACTACCATTTCACTGGTGGGGCGTTCATGGGTTTAAGTCAGAAATTAACTTCCACAGTTAGTAAATGGCACCTAGTCTGCGAAGCCAAGTCCCGCCCATTAAGCCCCTCATTTCAGTCTAATACATCTCAGTCCCAGGTGTTTAATTGACACGACCCTCTACTAAGGCAACTAGCCTATTCTTTTCCCTTTCTTAATCCTTTTCCCTTTAGGACCCCTTAACACTTAGGCTAACTCTTAACTGCAACCTATTTAACACAATAATTTTCTTTTCGTAGACTTCCGACAGCTAACTGGTATGTACCATCCCAACTCAGTCACATCTCAAGAACAAGAAACGAAGGCGACAACCAACACTCCTAAACAGAGAAACCACAAACTTCCCGTTGTCCACAAACAATGCCAGTCAACTTATAATATAAAACAGTCAAGCACTCTCACCTATCACATAGCACAAGTACACAACAACCAAATTCTTGAAGACCAACGCATACATATCATCTCAATCTCAACTTCAATATTTGATACCAACTCATGCTAGAAGTAAACAGTCATTTCAATGCAAAAACATTTCATTCCAATGCAGAAAGTTACTTACTTTGTGGTAACTACGCTTGATTGAAATCACCCAAACAACTTGATACAACACCAACCACGTGATGCAAAATAATAGTCTATTAACACATAAAATATATTCACACATAAGAGGCATATCAATCTCAATAAGTTCCTAAAACACAAGACTTGAGAGGGTCGAAAACTCACCCAAGTGAAACTACTGCTCGCTGTCCAATTTCCAATTTCGCTCCGCCTTTACGAATTCGGCCACCACTCACTACGAACACCTTGGATTAAGCCTCAACATTATTGGGTATTCCATTAAAGGATAAAAGACTAATTAGATCTGAAACTTACGCCCTTCTTACCAACTGTTTAATTAATCGAACCGTCGAACGCTCAAGATCTCAAACGACTCGAGGCGGCGTACAGCTGTTTGGTTGAAGACGGCAGCGGCGGTACGGACGGTGGCTACGGCGTTTCGACGTGCGGCGGCAGCGGTCTGCTCAGAGAAGGCGGCAGCGGCACGGCGGCTTGCGGACGGAGAGAGAAAGCTGAGTTAGAAAGAGACAGAGACGAGAGGGAGAGGGGAAATACGTGAAACCGAGAGAGAGAGAGAAAGAGAGAGAGAGAGATATTACCGGCGGCGGCGGCGGCGATGAACGACAGCGAGAGGCGGCGTAGGCGGCGACGTCGGCGTGTTGCAGCGAGGAAGAGAGAGCTGAGATGAAGAGAGAGAGATGGTGAGGGAGAGAGAGAGAGTCGGGGAAGAAGAAGGAAAAACTGAAATTTTTCCTTTTTTTTTTTTTTTTTAATAATCGGTCAGTTTGACCAAAAATGTGGGGGGAAAATTTCCCCCCATTCTCCCCTTTTGACCGGGCCACAAAGCCCTTTTCCCTCTTTTTTTTTTTTTTTTTTTAACAACCGACTGCTACACAAACTTTCAAGATTGTATCAATTAGGTTCCTGAACTTTAAAAAATGTCTAATAAGTTCTTGAACTTTCAATTTTGTAACTAATAGGTCCCTATGAATGATTGGAATTCCGTAATTCCGTAAAGCCGAAGCGTGATTGGGACCGATTCGTAATTAATTTTGTTTTATCTAAAATATCAATACATTGGCAATAATCTTAGAACTATTCTAAATTTATATTAAGGCTAAGCATACAAAAATATTAGATCTAAATCTAATTTATATAGTAACAAATTACTTACTCTCGTTGACGACTCAGATTAAATTCACCAACTGCTTGTGAAATAATCACGAACTACTGCGAACACCACCACTATGGCTACACCGGTATGACTCTGAGACTTCTAGAGGCAGGAGACTGTTGGGAGTCTAGAGGGAGCCTTCAGGGGAATTCTCTAAGAGTAGGAGAATGAATGAGATGTCTTTCACCCCACCCCAGGGGTCCTATTTATAGGAAAAGGTCATGAATAAGATCAAATCTATTATCTTATTCATATCTAATTTTAATAAATAATTAATTAATTCCATAATTAATTAATTACCCAATTAAATATCACATATTTAATCTTAGGGATTTTATTAAATTATTTATATTAATATGAATCCAATTCATATTAATTATTTGAACTCTTTCAAATATTTTCTCTCAAGAATTAATTTTGAAATTAATTCAAAACTATATTATAAAGTTTCATAAACTTTAGGGTTTATATTATAATGTATCAATATACATTATATGGTTCTCCTAAATAAATTGAACACTTTCAATTTACAATTTATACTTAATTGCCTCAATCTTTTTACGAGCTACCAGTGGGACCTAATGGACCTACAGATCAGAAGCTCCAACGATACTCATTAACCAAGTTAGTCAACATTCGTTAACTGTGGGTCACTCCACTAAAGACCCACAGCTGCACTCTTCTCACTGTAGAATATTTCTGTGTCCATGGATATCGACCAATGCAGTAAGTCAATCCTTCACGTGTGTTCGTAACACCAGCTGGGTCAAATTACCGTTTTACCCCTGGGTTACCTCTGGTTTCTTAAGTACCACTGATCCCTCTAATGAACAAGTTGTTTAGGGTCCAACCACTAAACAGGAGTTCCTCTCGGGCCAGGAGAGGACGACGCGCCTTTGTTCAAGCCCCGAAATCAACCCTTAAGGGAACACACATCTACTTACCCCAATAGAGGAAGGAGTGAATTCCATCTTGTACTGTTATGTTCCCAGCCCCCATTCGGTCTTGCCTCTGAAATGGTAGGATTATTGAGTCAGCGAACTGGCCACTCTCACCCATACAAATCTAAGGACAATCCCTCCTGAAAAGGAGTTCATAACAAACTCCGGATTGAGATTGAGTTACCTAGGTCATCCTATTGAAATAGAAACCTAAACTAGTCAACGACGTTACATTTAGTGGTTACTATTTCGCGGTCCGGTCTTATGCAAACTCATTGCATAGGATACCCCCCCTCACATGTCTCCTACATGGATGCTTTGGATCAATGCATCTGTATTGAATACAAAGTGGGTCGTATCACATAGTGTCACCAGGATAAGGTACCCAGCCTTATCCCTATACTATAGACCTTTTAGGTTGTTACTTGGACATTGATCCTCGTATGTCCCCACATACTAGTCAAAGTTTCATTTAAACAACCTTGGATCTTAGTTTATTGGATTTAAGGTTTATTAATGTAAACTCGAATATTCAATAACCAAATTACTGAATCACTCAAATAACGCTTTATTGAGATGGATTAATTTGTTTCATTTACTATCTACGAGTTTTAGGGCATAAAACCCAACACCCTAAACTTTAAAAATGTGTAATAGTTCCTAAACTTTCAATTAATTTTGCGTTTAATAGGTCCTTAGCACATTCAAGATTTTTTTAAGAAAAATAACCAATATATTAGATATAAAATTGAAAGTTTGAGGACTTATTAAACACAAAAGAAGTTTAAGAACCTATTGGATGCTTTTTAAAGTTCAGGGCCTTATACTAGACACAAAAATAACTATATTGAACTAATCAATATTTTTATATTTAAAAAATATATAAAAGCTCATTTTTTTTTGTTTTGAGTAAATATTTAAAATTTTGCTTTAGTTTGTCTTCTAAATTTCATTTTGTATAAAATATAAATGAAAATAAATAAAAACATTTTTGAATTTTTGGTAAATAATGAAAATTTTAAGTTTCATTTTCTTTATGATATATTTATTTTCAAGTTTTTTAATTGCTTGCTTATAAATTATTTTTACAAAATTTTAAGTGGAGTCTCCTTACCATAAATTTTGAATTCACTACTAATACAGTTACAACTACATATATATTGACTTGCAATGGTTTAAAAAATGCTACCATAAAATCGTTGCAATCTCAAAATCTGCAGCGATTTTCTTTGCGTTGCTACTAAAATATTACAGTTGCACTAGTCTATTATGACAATGCTTTAAATGTTGCAGCGTAATTGTTGCAATTGACTCTATTGCAACAGTTTTTAAATTGTTGCAATTTAACCGTTGCAATTGAGTATATATTGCAACAATTTAAAAACTGTTGTGAACCATTTGATGCGATGTGTATCAATAGCAGCAGTTCTGTTGTGTGTTGTTAGAAAACGCTACAATTTTATAAATCCTTGTAGCATTTTCCAAACCTCTGCATCAAAACCGCCACAATAAACCTGTTTTCTTGTTGTGGTAGTATATAATTATTCATTGATTTTGAACTTTAAAAACACCACAATAACAAGAAATTTGATTATCATCATCATTATCGTCGTTGTCGTCATTATTACTATTGGTTTTAAATGAAATTTCTTTTTTTGGAAAATATTAATTAAAATAAATTAATTACAAATAAAATATTCGCTTTAAAAAAAATAATAATCATTTAAAGTAAACTAAATTTATGTTTAGTATGTCAACTTGAACATAGCTTGACTGGCAAAAAGCCTATATTATTAACCATGATGTCTGTGATTCAAATCCTCCCATCCCTCTATGTTTGTTTAAAAAAAATTATGTTTAGTTTAATTGTCCCCTAGATTGCTTTTTAAAATTACATGTCCTATTGAGTATATTGATTTAGATTCCTAGACAATCTTATCATTTTTAAACATATATTTTACAGATAATAATATAACTATATGTTAATCATACAAAATTCTAAAGGATTTCTTAATTTAAACTATATATAAGAATATAATTATTAATCATACATCATCTTAATCGATTTTGTAAAAGGAAAAACCTATGTGCAAAACATGAGAAATATGACCAATAGACAATGATTTATTTTAATTGTGGTGTAAATGTTTGTTTTCAACAATGGTTTATTTAATTTAATTATATTATTATTATTTTTTAATTCAACAACAATGATGTTTATCAGGCGTGGTATAACGATACACCTATGACCATGGTGTTAAAAAACAATGGTTTGGTAAAACAAAAATATGACTATAGATCATGGTTAACGTTTGTCATGGTGTAATGTTGTTAACACTAGTTTATAGTTGGCGTTTAGACCACAATTTTAAATGATTGTGGTGTAAATTTAATTTTTAGACCATGATTTTGTATACCTATATAGTCTATAGTATGTGTTTGGACATGGTATAAAAAACTCGTAGTCTAAATGCTTGGTATAAAGATATGCTTTCAACCATGGTGTTAACAAACCATGGTCTAAAGTAAAACAATAATATCATAGACCACAATAACGTTAACTATGATGTAAAGTTAATTTTTAGACCACGGTTGTGGTCACCGTAGTCTATAAACTTTTACACCATGGGATAGAAAACCTGTAGTCTAAAAGTTTGACATAAAGATATGTTTTCAACCATGGTATTAACATACCATGGTTTAAAGTAAAACAATAATATCATAGACCACAATTAATGTTAACTATAGTGTAAAGTTAATTTTTAGACCACTGTTTTGGAAACGATAGTCTATAATTGACTTTAAAACCACGGTTTTAATTCACTATAGTGTAAATTTCATTTTTTGACCATGGTTTTGTATACCTATAGTCTATAAATATGATTCTAGAACATGATTTCCATTGACCATGGCATAAAATAAACTTTTATGCCACATTTTTAAGACCTTGTAGTCTATACTAATGATAGTGTTCATTAAGGTTGATATAAAAATACACTTTCAACCATGGTGTTAACAAACCAAGGTCTAATGTAAAACAATAATTTGACTATAGATCACGATTAAGCATTAGCCTTGGTTCAAGGTTAATTTTTAGACCATACATGTTAACATGGTAGTCTATAGTTAGCTTTTAAACCATAGATTTAATTGACTGTGGTGTAAATTTAATTTTTAGACCATGGTTTTATATACCTGTAGTCTATAGTATGATTTTAGAATATGGTTTTTATTGACTGTGGTGTAAAGTAGGTATAAAGATACAATTTCAACCATGTATTTAGAATCCATGACCTAAAGTAAAACAATAATTTGACTACACACCATGGTTAATATTAGTCATAGTGTCATTTTAATTTTTAGACTATGGTTGTTGACACTATAGTCTATAGTTGGCTTTTAAACCATGGTTTTTTATACTTGTAGTTTATGATATGCTTTTAGACCATGATGTAAAGATAATATTTACACCTCGGTTTAAAAACTCAGAGTCTATAGTATACTTTTAGACCATGGTTTTTACTAAATGTAGTCTATAGTTGGCTTTTAAACCATGGTTTTTATACTTGTAGTTTATGATATGCTTTTAGACCATGGTTTTTATTGACCATGATGTAAAGATAGTATTTAGACCACAGTTTTAAGAACTCATAGTCTATAATATACTTTTAAACTATGGTTTTTATTAAATGTGGTCTCTAAATGAGTGTATTTATTTTAGACCATGGTTAGTTCAATCTCTACAACATCATATCATGGTTTTTAAAAAAATTATGGTCTTATGTTTAAATTAAAGTGTAGTGTATACTCAATTTTGTAGTAGTGAATAAAATATCTAATCTAAAAGGGAAAGAGAAGCAAACCTCCGTTGACGTCTCTGAAAATCAAGAATGATTCTTGATTGCTCTGCAACGACAAAGAACACCACCATTTGATCTTCCCCGCTATAACTCTGAGATTAGGAACGTAGTTGTGGGACTACCTAATCTTGAATGGAAAAACTCTTAGAGAGAAAAAATTCTCTCTAGAGTTCTTGAGTTGAGAGAATATGAGAGTGAGGCAAGAATGAGACATTTGGCCTTATGGTGGCCATTAGTTTCAGTCCCTAAACCCTAGGTTTAGTGTTCTATTTATAGAAAAAAGGTCATGAATAAAATATTCATTTAAAATAAATTATTTCCATAACTGATTTAATCTTTTCCATAATTAATCAATTCCATAACCAATCAATTCCATAATTGATTAATCTTTTCCATAAATGATTGATCACTTTCATAAGTGATTAAATCATTTCCATAAATGATTAATTACTTCCATAAGTGATTAATCATTTCCATAATTGATCAATTTTCAATTAATTAATCACCAATTAAATATCATATATTTAATTTCAGACATTCTATTAGTTAATTAATTAATTACCAATTAAATATCATATATTTAATTTCAGACCTTCTATTAATTAATTCTATAATATGAATCAAATTCATATTAAAATTTGAACTCCTCCAAATTCTCTTATATCCTATAAATTTAATATGAATCAAATTCATATTAATATTTGAACTTATTCAAATATTTACTTCTCTCATAATAATAAAGTTTAATTTCAAATTAGACTTTATATTTTAATGTATCACTATACATTATATTAATTTGTATCTCATACAATTAACTTAATTCCCAATATGAATTTGAAATATATTCAAATTCTCTCAAGATATAATTGTTCTTAATTACTCTTTACAAGCTAGCAGGGGGACCTAATGGACCTACAGATAAGAAGTTCCAATGATATAAGGTTAACCGATTAAACTCATTAATCAGGTTAACCAATATTCATTAACTGTAGGTCATTCCACTAAAGACCCACAACTAAACTCTTCTCACTGTAGAACATTTCTGTGTCCACGGATATAGACCTATACCGGTAAGTCAATCCTTCACGAGTGTTAGTAATCACAGTTGGGTAAATTAGCCTTTTACCCCTGTGTTACATTTGTCTCCTTAAGTACCAATGCTCCTCTAATGAACAACTTGTTTATGGTCCAACCAATAAACAGAAAATCCCTCTCGGACCAGTGAGAGGGTGGGATCCCTTTGTTCAAGTCCAGGAGTCACCACTTAAGGGAACACTCATCTACTTCTCCTAGAAGTAGGAAGGAGTGAATTCCTTCTTGTGTTGTCATGTCCCCAGCCTCCCACTTGGTCTTGTCCCCAAAAAGGAAGGCATATTGAGTTGACATATTGGCCACTCTCACCCATGCTAATCAAAAGACAATCCCTCATGAGGAGTTCATGACACACTCAGGATTAAGACTGAGTTACCAAGGTCATCCTATTGAAACAGTAACCTATCTAGTTAACGATGTTATATCTAGTGGTTTACTATTTCATGGTCCGGTCTTATGCAAACTCATTGCATAGGATACCCCCGCTTGTATGTCTACTACATGGATGCTTTGGATCAATACGTCTGTATCAAATACAAAGCGGGTTGTATCACATAGTGTTACCAGGATAAGGTACTCAGCCTTATCCTTGTTGATATGGATTCAATCAATAATCCATTGCTTGTACCTGAAGGACCAATCACAAAGAGCAAGACAAAGAAGATACAAGAGGCTTTCACATTGCATGTTCAAAAGCTAGCAAATGCACAACCAGAGGCAAAGAATTTTGAATCCAAATTTTTGTATAATGTTAGTTTAGCAAGTCAAGAAGAGAATGTAGTCAAGATGGCACGGGAAAAGTTGTGTAGTTTGGAAGATGGCACAAGGGACGAAAAAAGTGTGCAGAATTTGTGAAGAGGTGGCTGTCCAACTTGCATCTCTTGGGATTTCGTGATGTCAAAGGTTGTCAAATGTTGCCATTATGAGGAGCGCCTCCCATAGTACACATTTAAGACAATTTAAAGCAATTCTATCTTTTTAGTTTTAAGATATGGTTGCTCGTTTGATGTGCAATCAAGTTTTAAGTTCCTAGGTCTTATTTTCTACAATTTGCAATTAAGTGTATTTGAATAGCTTTTGAGTTTCTTGGTCTATCCACGACCATTTGGCCTTTAAAATGGCTTGTAATGCTCATGAAAACTCAGATTATGAATATTAAAAAGCTTTTGCTTATTAAACCCTTTGGTGTTGTCTTTTCTTTCAAATCTTGTTTTAGGTTTGATGTTCAATCGATTCATTGGATTAGTTTTGATCAATCTAATTCTGGAGTGAGTTGTCTTAGGATCTAGGAGTGACCATCATAGATTCTAAGTTTGATCTAAGAGTGATTCATCTTCTAACTAAACTCTTGGTTGGAATCATTCGATAAGTTAGTCTTATTTGTGTCCGTTTACAAGGATCCTAGGAGGTCCTCTAGCTTTGTAAACTTAAGCATATTGGGCGCTTATCACTTGTACTATAGACCTTTTAGGTTGTTACTTGAACATCGATCCCCGTATGTCCCCACATACTAGTTCAAGTTACATACAAACAACCTTGGATCTTAGTTTATTGGATTTGGGTCAAATTGTGCAATATTTAACAATAACACTTTATTGTAGAAACTCAATAACACTTTATTGAAGCAAGTATACAATTTGTTTACATTCATTATCTACGAGTTTTAGGACATAAAACCCAACAAACTCATCCCACAGCCTAGGATGTTTAGTTTATTGGATTAGGGTTATTTTGGCAAAATGTACATAATATAGACAATAACTCTTTATTGAAAAAACATCAAACAATACTTTATATATGTTTGGTCAATTGTTACATTTACTATCTATGAGTTTTAGGGCATAAAACTCAACAATCCCATGATGTGTCCCAACTCCCAACAACTGCTGGGAGTTAACGTATAAAATTAAATTTAAAATTAAATTAATTAAATTAATTAATAATTAATAATAATTAATGAAATCAAATTTAATTAACTATTTCATTTAAATCATATTTAAATGAGAATCATTCACATAACTTGTAGTTTTAATTTAATTAATTTACTTAAATCAAATTTAACTAAATTAATTAATTAACTAACTAATTAATTCTCCAATTAATTAATTAATAAATTAAATATCATATATTTAATTTAAGGCTACAATTAAATCATATTCAATTGTATTTCTCTCAAAACCTACAGTTTTAATGTGTATCTAATGCGCATTAATTTTAACCTATAGTTTTAATATGAACTCAATTCATATTAAAATTAATATTTGAACTCCTTCAAATATTTAATTCTCTCATAAATTAATTTTGAATTATATTATAAAGTCTAATTAAAATATAAACTTTATGTTATAATGTATCACTATACATTATATTATTTCCCTTAGTGAATTTGAACATTTCAAATTACATTCAAGACTAATGTACTAGATTACTCTTTACGAGCTACCAGTAGGAACTAATGGACCTACAGATCAGAAGCTCCAACGATATGAGATTAATTGGCTAAACTCATTGATGGAAGCGTGTCGCGGGGCTCTTTCGTCAAATAAAATTTATAATCCACGACACTACAACTATTTTGTAGAAATAGTGGCCAGAGTCGAACACAGGGAAGGGGACCTAGTAGATGTAGTATTTTGTGCTTATGAAACAAGGGAGATTTTTGGAAAGCAGGGCAAAGCAAAGAAAATAAATGCAGAAATTAAAGCAGACTAAATAAAGCATGCATTAGGGGTGTTCAAAAAACCCGACAACCCGAACAACCTGGACTACCCAACCCAAACCGTAAGAGTTGGGTTGGGTTATGATTTTTTTCGGTTTGGGTTGGGTTGAATTTTTATAAAACCGAAAATTCGGGTCGGTTCACGGGTTTGAGAATTTTTGGCTCGGTTCAACCCGAACCGAACCGAAATATATATAATATATGCCACATTATTTACATGTCAACTGTTTGGTGTAGTGGTTAAGTTCCTATTTGTGATGGTGGATGTCCAGTGTTCGAGCCCCAAAGTTACAAATTGCGTTTTTATTTTTTATATATTATTTATTGATGTTTTTCAATGATAACTTGTTCTTAGCTACAAAAAAAAATTATCTTTTTTATTTTATTTATTTATTCAAACTTCAAATAATTATATAAACTTTTTTTTTCCCTTCAAACTCCATAAAGTAAAATATTATTTTTTCCTTTTATGTTTTGTTTTTTAACTTCTTTTTTATTTAATCTAAATAATTTAGATTTTTATGTATTGAGATTTACATTATAGTATTGTGGATAAACATAAACGTTTTTTAAAAAATAATTTTAAATAATTAAAAAAAAAAACAACCCGACAACCCAACCCAACCCAACCCGAAAATAGAAGGGTTGGGTTGGGTTGGGTTGCCATTTATATTCGGTTCATTCGGGTTGACAACCCGACCAACCCGAATTTTCGGGTTGGTCCAAAAAATCCCCCCAACCCAACCCAACCCAACCCGTGTACACCCCTAGCATGCATAAGAGAAATAAGACGGAAATCAATAACATGAAAGGGATCGCTAGATTGGGATTTCTTATGTTTGATTCTATTTCGTTTGGCTTCCTAGTTTTCTCTAATAATTATTCTATGCTGATTTCATTAGTCCGGTCGGCTTCTGGGTTACTCGGAGGACCCCCATACACTAACCTGTGCTAATTAACTTGCTAACTATGAATTCTGCAATTAACAAGATTAATTAATATATTCTTTATCGCTCGCCACCCCTCATACATAAAATAGCAACCATCCGAGACCTCACAACGGTCACTAAATTATATCTAACTAGTTTTAGAATAAGCAATTTCACAATCACCTATTTAAACTAGCAGCTGTGGGATCGTGGGTTCGTAATTGTATTAACCAAATTCAAATATGATTCGAATCTAATTCCTACAACCTTTAACATGCATCTTAGGCCTATCAAGGGTCGTCTCGCGTAGAGAGTGGCTTGCCTCAACCTAGTGGCTATCTAAAAATAACTGATTGAATACACAAGCGGTAATCACATAGGGTCGTCAATCCTAATAGACTAGCCTCATGTATTTGTTTAAACGGGATAACATGCAAAACTTAATGAAAAGACAGTAAGAACAGTGCAATAAACTCCAGAAAACTCAGCCAATCTAAATAGAAATCAAAACATAATCCCAATCCAACGATCTAAATGCGATTAGCTATTCATAAACGAAGTAAAAACAAGAATAGACATGAAAGAATCCATATGATATGACCTAAAAAGGTCTACAATAGTACTGAAAAGTAAAGGAGGCAAAAGAAATCGTAAAATGACCAAATTTCTAACCTAATGGTAGACTAAACCGAGGTTACATATTTATAGAAAACTCGGCGGCGTCGAGACGCCAAGGGCAGCATCTCGACGCTGCGAACTTTACACTTCGGATGATTTTCGCGTCGGCGTCGAGACGCCATCCCTGATCCTCGACTTGCTGTTTTATTTCTCGGTCTTGTCTCGTTTCTTCTCGGTACGGGGCTTCAATCTTCGGCTTTTGGTGTTGTTCCTCAGGCCCGCTTCAGCACAATTGGGTCTTTTCACCTCTTCGTCGTCCAAGACACCGAGATGGTTCCAAAACTCCGTAATTGGCCCAAATTAACACCAAATTAGCGTGATCGGCTCCCAACATCGGCTAAGCTCAAAGATCCTGTAAATAAGACAAGTAAAGCATAAAATAACTCTATTAGATTAGAGGTGATAAAATAGGACTAATTAGGTCCTATCACTCATTAACCACATTAATCAATATTCGTTAACTCTGGGTACACTTCACTAAAGATCCACAGTTGCACTCTTCTCACTATAGATATATTTTTGTGTCCACAAATATAGACCAATAACAACAAGTTATTCCTTCACGAGTGTTCATAACACCAACTAGGTCAAATTACTGTTTTACCCTTAGGTTACCTGTATCTCCTTAAGTACCAATGCTCCTCTAATGAACAACCTGTTTATGGTCCAACCATTAAATAGAAATCCCTCTCGGGCCAGTGAGAGGGTAGGGCCCTTTATTCAAGTCCTGGAGATACCAGTTAAGGGAACACTCATCTACTTACCCTAAAGTCGGGAAGGAGTGAATTCCATCTTGTGTTATTATGTTCCCAGCTCCCCACTCGGTCTTGTCCCCAAAATGGTAGGCTTATTGAGTCGGTGAATTGGTCACTCTCACCCATACAAATCAAAGGGCAATCCCTCGTGAACAATAGTCCATAATACACTCAGGATTAAGACTAAATTGCCTAGGTCATTCTATTGAAATAGAAACATAACTAGTCAACGGAGTTACATCTAATAGTTACTATTTCGCAGTCCGGTCTTATGCAAACTCATTGCATAGGATACCCCCACTCGCATGTCACCTACACGAATGCGTTGGATCATTGCATTTGTATCAAATACAAAGTGGGTTGTATCCACAGTGTCACCAGGATAATCTATAGGCCTTTTAGGCTGTATCTTGAACATTGACCCCCGTATGTCTCCACATATTGTTCAAGACTCATAAGACAACCTAGGATGTTAGTTTATTGGATTTAGGGTTATTAAGACAAAACTAATACAACACAAATCAATAACTCTTATTGAAATAACCTCGATAACTCTTTATTGATGACAATCAATTATTTACATTTACTATCTACGAGTTTTAGGGCCTAAAACCCAACACTTTTATGCTTTCTTCTTTCATCTCTATAATGAGCTAAACTCCTACTTGGTGATTCAAAGTATGTGGGTGTTTGGGGCAAGAAGTTAAAGTGATGGAAAACAGAGTTGTTTTATCCTAGGAGTTGGAGTAGGAGTTAATAAGTTTGTACGATCCAAATAAAGTGTTGGAATTGTAGGGGTGAAATCCCCACGCAGCAGAAGAAAATTAGAGGACCAAACTCAGTTTTCAATTATGATTAAAAAACCGATACGTTGGCAAAATATTTACAGCAATCATGAACATTTAATCTACTGTAAAGCAGGTTATAGCATGTTGTATTTTCATAATTAAAAACAAGAAACTATTCTTAAGGATAATTGTAATGGGTAGCAATATATGTTTTTCTATTTGCAAATATAGCAAAATTTTTTAAAAAATTGCAAATATGGAAATTTGTAAAATGAGAATTTATTATCTCCGTTTTGCCCTTTATTCTATCAGTGACTATCACTGATAGAATTTATCAGTGATAGTCATAGATAATCATTGATAGACCAATCTTATTTATTAGAATTTTATCTATTTTTTGTCATGGCCACCGGTGAAAAATGCAAATGGAGGAATCCAAATGAAAAGAAATTGAAATGCTCAAATTGAACTAATTTTTCTGTATTAAAATCTATCAATGACTATTACATATAGATTTCTGCTTGTATTGAAGTCTATCGATGACTATCATTGATAGACATCAGAAGTAGTGACAACATGCACAACATGCACAAATAGATAGACATATAGTGATAACTAAGCATCGATAGAATTTGAGATGATAGAAATCTATCACTGATAGGTGATCTCTATCGGTGATAGAAACCTATCACTGATAGATTTCTATCAATAATACAAATAAATCACTGATAGAATAGTAATTTGGTAGATTTTGATAGAATGATATTCCTCACTTCAATATGTAACTGAACTTATAAAACTATCACTAAGTATTGATAGAAATCTATCAATGATAGTTCTCTATCAGTGATAGAAACCTAATTGATAGAATAGTATTTTGATAAAATGATATTCCTCACTTGAATATGTAACTGAATTTATAAACAAAAGACAATTAGAATATAAGATAAACTATTACTAATAGAATTCTATCGCCGATAGATTTTATCAGTGATAGAATTCTATCACTGATAGAGTTCTATCACCGATAGAAATAGAAGTCACACGAAATGTAGTCATTGTCATCGTGTTGGTCAATCATCAATCACTATAACAATAAAAAAGTGTGAATATTAACAATCACCAAAAAGATGTACCAATATATAACATTGAAATGATAGAATTATATCAGTGATAGAAGTCTATCAGTGATCGAATTCTATCAATGATAGATTCTATCAGTGATACACTTCTATCACTGATAGAAACGAAAAAAAAGGAAAAAAAACGGGATTGGGCTGAAAATTCGGGCTGAATGGACTGGGTAATCACGTGGGATGGGCTTTTTAGTAATATAGATGAGTTGGGTGTTAAATTTTGCTATTTTTGCTAATACTTTAATATGTTGCTAATTTTGCTATTATTTTAGTTGAATTTGCTAATTGTGCAAACAACCCTATTTCTAATTGTTAACAGAGAAGAAGAAAGAAGCCCTTACTTTCGTTGACGGCTCTGGAGGGCTTCACCAACACACCTTGGCAAGAGATTTTCTTTGGACTCCTCTGTATATCACGAAAGACACCACCAAAAGTGAGACACTGGTATTCTCCTTAGGGATGGATGAGGCAGTGGATGGTGAAATCCAATTGATGCGGGTTATGACTGAAGGTGAAGGTAGGAATAAGATGAAAAATAATGATTAAAGATGAATTCAGTCAAGCTAAATGCAAATATACACTATATCATGTAGTAATAAAGACTCTTGAAGTATTCCAAAAGTACTGATCTCACAGAGACTAATTTAAACACAGATTTGAAGAAGAAACTGCTCTTAAATTGCTTAAGTAGGTAACCAAGTAAAATAATTGATGTTGGGGTTTTAAGAAAATAATAAAGCAAGCAAACAAAGAATAAACAAACAATAATAAGAACGAGGAATTCAGTTAAAGTTTCATCCCAAAGGCAAATAACTCTAATAATAGCTTATTTAACCTAAGTCTAGATATGCATTGGGTCAGGTTTAACTCCTATTTGGCCTTGCTCCCAAGAATCGTTAGAAGGCTAAGCGAGTGCCGCTATGCACATTTCTATGACTCGACTCCGACATAGATTATTCACGCATGTAACCTCTAACCCTATAGTTGTTATAGGCGACCATCCCCTAAACAACGAATATACTCTTTCGAGCCTTTTCTCCTATATCACCTTTATGAAAACCGATATTGTTTGACCCTTTCGGTACCAAACTCACATAACATGCTAAGTCTAAGTGATCAAGTTAAACTCAACAAGATTGGAATGATAATCAATAAAGGATGACATGCATAAATAGAACTTAGGTAAATAAGCGAATTTCAAGCTATTCAATCCATAAGGGAATTCACTAAACTGAACCCCTCAATGGAATTTAGATACGCATCATGGATAAAAATGCAAACAAATAACTTTCCATTGAATAAATAAATGAGAAGTATAAGAAGTAATGAAAAGAAATAAGGTGCTGAAAAATAATGTGCAGTAGCTAAAACTAGGGCTTTTTTTTTCAATTTATCCAATCCTTCTAGAGTTCTCACGACACTCTACTCTCCCTTTACAAGGTAAAAATAGGGTGAAATCTCTACAAACACAAATATTTGATGTCTAACTAAGGTTAGAATTTAGTCATCTAGTAAGGACCTCGGGCATCACGACTCATGGGTGTCTACTAGGGTTCTATCACCTCCCTCTTCTTCCCAGTGAGTTTTGCTTCCGTTTCCTCTCGATTTCCGGCCTTTTATAAAGTGAGAAGTGGTTGGGGATTCACGAAATTCATGCTAGCAGGTAGCCCAGTCAGTTTCGGAGTCAAAACAACTAGTTAGGTGTGTGAAAAGCTTGTTCAAAATGACCCACGACGGACTCAGAATTTTCTGTTTCTGCCCAGAAATGCGGATTCATTTCATTTTGCCTTGGCAGAAGTGCGGTCGCAATTTTGCTGTTTGCCCTGTTTTCCTCTGTTTTTCTGCAACATGTAAAACTAAGTTAAATTCATACCAAAATGAGTTCATTTAAGCACAAATATGCATAATTTAACACACATGACTCTCAAAGACTAAACTTACCAACTTTTACACTTTTTAGGCTCGGGAATAGTAAATTTGATAAAAAAACATATAAGTTTCACAAGAAATAAGCTAAGAATAAGGGGCAAAATAGGTATATTTTTGGCACTTATCACCAATCTTTGAGAAGAGGGAAAAACAGGGAGAATTCTCTAAGATGATTTCTGGAGAAAGCAATTGCAGAGCAATTACCAACTAAAGATCACACTCCAGATCAACCACCAACGAGAGGAAGTAGGAGAGAGACTCGTAACCTCCCTATGTTGAGGAGTGTGGTTAGGAGAGGGAGGAGGTCGTGCAGGGGCTTCCATGTATAGCTTATCAGTTACCTTAACTTATTACTAATTTAATTTAAAATAAATTTAATTAATTAATTAAATCAATATTTAATTAACTATTTCATTTAAATCTTATTTAAATGAACATCTCCTACATAACCTATAGTTTTAATTCAATTAATTTAATTAAATCAGATTAAATTAATTAACCAATTAATTAATTGTTAAAATAAATATCATATATTTAATTTAATCCTATAATTGAATCATATTCAATTATCTTTCTCTCATATAACCTATAGTTTTAATGTACATCCAATGTGCTTTAATTTTAATCTATAGTTTTAATATGAACTCACTTCATATTAAAATTAATATTTGAACTCCTTCAAATATTTAATTCTCCCATAAATTAATTTCGAAACGAATTCAAAATAAATTTATATTATAAAGTTTAATTAAAATATAAACTTTATATTATAATGTATCTCCATATATTATATTATTTCCCTCAGTAAATTTGAACATTTCAAATTACTATAATTACCTCAATACCCTTTATGAGCTACCAATGGGACCTAATGAACCTACAGATCAAAAGCTCTAACGATATGAGATTAATTGGTTAAACTCATTAACCAAGTTAATTAATGTTCGTTAACTGTGGGTACACTCCACTAAAGGCCCCACAGTTGCACTCTTCTCACTGCAAATATATTTCTGTGTCCACGGATATCGACTAATAACAGCAAGTTAGTTCTTCATGAGTGTTCGTAACACTGTTGGGTTTTATGCCCTAAAACTCGTGGATAGTAAATGTAATAAATTAATTAATCTAAATAAAGTGTTATTTGAGTTATTCAGTAATTTGTTATTGAATGTGTTATTTGAGTTTTGCATTAATTAACCCTAAATCCAATAAACTAAGATCCAAGGTTGTTTAAATGAAACTTGAACAAGTATGTGAGGACATACGGGGATCAATGTTTAAGTAACAACCTAAAAGGTCTATAGTATAGGGATAAAGCTGGGTACCTTATCCTGGTGACACTATGTGATATGACCTGTTTTGTATTCGATACAGACGCAATGATCCAAAGCGTTCATGTAGTAGACATGCGAGTGGGGTATCCTATGCAATGAGTTTGCATAAGACCGGACCACGAAATAGTAATCGTTAGATGTAACACCATTGACTAGTTAGGTTATTATTTCAATAGGATGACCTAGGTAACTCAATCTTAATCCTGAGCATGTTATGAACTCCTTTTCATGAGAGATTGTCTTTAGATTTGTATGGGTGAAAGTGGTCAGTTCGTCAACTCAATAAGCTTACCATTTCAGGGGCAAGACCGAGTGGGGGTTGGGAACATAACATTACAAGATGGAGTTCACTCTTTTCCCTCTTAGGGCAAGTAGATGAGTGTTCCCTTAAGGGTTGATTCCAGGTCTTGAACAAAGGCGTGTCGTCCTCTCCTGGCCCGAAAGAAACTTCTATTTATTGGGTGGACAATAAACAGGTTGCTCATTAGAGGAATCAGTGGTTCTTAAGGATCCAGAGGTAACCCAAGGATAAAACGGTAATTTGACTCGGTTGGTGTTACGAACACTCGTGACGGATTGACTGTAATGCCCCGAGCATTTCAATGCGTTAGTTCTCTTGTAGTTAAGACCAAGGTTAATTTAATTATAACCTGGCTTGTGTTTGGGAGTTAATACAAATCTTTTTGTTGAATGTTATTCCTTTAGTTGCTTAGCGTTACTGAAATAAATCTCTCTTTAAGTTGATGGACCTGGTTTGTTTTCGGTTGAGATATTTTTGTGTTTAAGTTCAGTACTCTGAATAATGAGATTTGGTTGAAAAATGGCTATTTTTGGGCTTTTAAGAGATAGAGGAAATGGGTTAAAAGAATAATAGCTCAAGGGGGAAAAAAGAAAAGGAAGCAAACCCTAACTCTCCCTCTCTTCATCTCTTCACGCGTGACCACCCCCCCCCAGCCGTTCGCGCCGCCTGCCCCTAGCCGCCGCCGTCGTTGAGCTGCTACCGCCCAGTTCGCGCCGCCGCCGCTGCTCCTCGTCGCCGCCGTTCAGTTTGCGCCGTTGCCCAGGTCTTGCAGCCGCCACCGTCGACACGCCTAGCTGCAGATCGTCTTCTCTTCGCGCCGCCCCTCCCTCTTCGCGTCGCTTCTCTCTCATGGTTCCTCCCTATTGCGAAGCCAGCCGAGCGCCGCCGTTCGTGAGTCGTAGTGCCACCGCTGCCCAGATCGAAGTCGTCGCCTCTCTTCTTTCTCTACTCGCGCGATTTCAGCCAAGGTGAGACGTGGGTAGGTTTTTCCCCTTCCGATCTAGTTGGTTTAAGGCTGATCTCACCGTTTCCTCTCTCGTTTAGCCCGATTCGCGCGCGTCCAGCAGCTTGAGGTTCGTTTTCGAGCATCCTCGCCTCTGTCCAGCGGCGTTTGGACCCCATTCTGGACCGTTGAAGCATCGCCTAGCCTTGTTGGTAAGTTTTAAGTGCTTAACTTCGGCTTTTGGTTCATGAATTGGTTTACCCATTAGCGTAGGGTGCTGGAAAATTAAGTTGAGTTTGTTACTCTGATCTGCAGCGTCGTCTAGGAAGCTTTCTGAAGGGATAAAAGCCCTTTCGCAGCGGAAACGAACAGAACCTTAACTCAGTTTTAATTTGAACTAAAATACCAATACGTTGGTAAATAAAAAACACAGCAGTAAACATAATTTAACATGTTGTACAACACTTAATAAAGCATGCTAAAACTCATTAGGAAAAACCTAGATCTAATCCAAATTGGATCCTAATGATCCTAGATCAAGAAATACTTACTCTAGGAGTCGTTCTTGATCGATTCGCCAAAATTTCCCTTGAATCCACGCAAAAACCAGCACCAAAAGGATCTATACCTTGTTGGAAATTCGTCACGAACACCACCACGAAGGTTTCACCGATATTCTCTTGAAGGAAAATGCGTCAAGAGCTTGTGGGAGCGTGATTTCTAAGGGTTTAGGTGAATTTTTGGTCTCTGTATTCTTAGGAAGAGAATTGCAGAGAGTTCTAGGATTGAGAGAGAGTGATTAGCGTGAGTCTGAGAGAGATTGAACTGAATGGAATAAGTTACGGAAGAAGAAGCCAACTCCCTTAAACTTCTCTCACGTTTCACGCTGGCCTACGGTTATGCTGAAGACACGTTCCCATCAGTTAACCTAACTGATGGGAAAAACAATTAATTAATATCTTATAACAAATATTAATTAACTATTTTAATTAAATTAACTTTTAATTTAATTCCATTTGTATAAAACATATTTATACAAATACTCCACATAACCTATAGTTTTAATATAACTTAATTAAATCAAAATTTAATTAAATTAAATTAAAACAAAAAATATTAATTAATTCACCAATTAATCAATATTATAATTAAATATCATATATTTAATTATATTTCTCTCAAATTAACTAAAGAATTAATATACATCATATGTGTATTAATTATAACCTATAGTTTTAATATGAATCAAATTCATATTTCAACTTAATATTCGAACCCCTTCGAATATTCAATTCACCCTTAGAAATTTACCTCAACGCCCTTTTAGAGCTACCGGTGGGACCTAATGGACCTACAGATCAGAAGCTCCAACGATGTGAGATTAATTGGCTAAACTCATTAACCAAGTTATTCAATATTCATTAACTGTGGTTCACTCCACTATAGAACCACAGCTGCACTCTTCTCACTGCAGATATATTTCTGTGTCCACGGATATCGACCATCAACAGCAAGTTAGCCCTTCACGTGTGTTCATACCCCAGCTAGGTCAAATTACCGTTTTACCCCTGGGCTACCTCTTCATCCTTAAGTACCAGTGCTCCTCTAATGAACAACCTGTTTGAGGTCCAACCAACAAACAGAAGTCCCTCTTGTGCCATAGAGAGGGTAGGGCCCATTGTTCAAGACTCGAAGACACCACTTAAGGGAACACACCTCTACTTACCCTAAAGCTGGGAAGGAGTGAATTCCATCTTGTAAAACTATGTTCCCAGCTCCCCACTCAGTATTGTCCCCAAAATGGTAGGCTTATTGAGTCGGCGTGCAGGCCACTCTCACCCATACAAATCAAATGACAATCCCTCATGGACAGGAGTCCATAATCCACTCAGGATTAAGGCCAAGTTGCCTAGGTCATCCTAGTGAAATAGAAACCAAGCTAACTAACGGTGTTACAGTCAGTGGTTAACTATTTCGCGGTCCGGCCTTTGTGCAAACTCATTGCACAGGATACCCGACTCGCATGTCAACTACACGAACGCGTTGGATCATTGCGTTTGTATCAAAATACAAAGCGGGTCGTATCCATAGTGTCACCAGGATAAGGTACCCAGCCTTATCCCTATACTACAGACCCTTTAGGCTAAAACTTGAACATCGATCCCCGTATGTCCCTACATACTAGTTCAAGCCTCATTCTATTAGCCTTGGATGTTTAGTTTATTGGATTAGGGTTAATAAGACAAGATATAATACAAACATTGAATAATACATCACTTTTATTAATGTTCGGTCAAATGTACATTTACTATCTACGAGTTTTAGGGCATAAAACCCAACACTTTCGGCCTCACATATCTCGAGTTGGTGAGGTTTCAGCCTTCCTTGGGTGTTTTTGGACAACCCTCTGTAAGTTTAGCTTGACCCATTGTTCGTTCGCTCTAAATCTCGGTTACCCAAGCCATAACGACTTCCAAATTACAGGTTCGGGCCATTTGCAGCCACTGTACAGCACCTAATTGTGTCTGTTTGGTGCTGATCGGTAAGTCTCTGTGCCCAAAAACCTTTGTTAATTGTCGTGGTTGGCTTTAGTGCGATTTCTAACCCTTGGGTGTCTTTTGGTGTTAGTTTCGTGCGATTTCAGACCTTGGACAGCACCTATTTAAGGAGTTTAAGTGCTGTGTTAGGTCATTCCAGCAAGGTTCAACCCCTGTTTGAGTGAGTTTTAGTTCCTTATCTTTCGCTTTAGTTTCCCTTAGGTGTTTGGATGGTTGTTAAGTTGTTCCCTAATCTCTAGGAGCCCTTGGTTGTGTTGTAGGTTCGCTTAGAACTTGCTCTTGTGCTTTCCAGCAGCATTGGTATTTAAGAGTGCTTGTAAGTAGTTTCTACTTGCTCGATCTTGTTTGATTGTGTGAGCATGATGTTTGTTTATGTTTATCTTTATTCTTGTGGAAGCATGTTCTGAAACGCTTGAGATGTGCTTATTCTGTTTGTACTTGTGGTAAGCATGTGTGGTGTTGATTAAGCATGAGATATGTGTCTGCTGAGTTGTGGTCGTTGTTAAGCATGTTATGTTTGGGTCGAGCATGATGGGTTAGGCTAGCTTGTGTCACGGGATGTGTAGCATGAGTCTAGCGGTTGCGGTACATGACGCGTAATTCATGTGTAGGTGCGCAGCGTGGCGCGTAATTCACGTGTTTGGATTAGCGTAGCATGACGCATAATGCATGCGAATAGTTTAGCGTAGCGTGGCGCGTAATGTGTTGGGTTTTATGCCCTAAAACTCGTAGATAGTGAATGTAAACAAATTGTATACTTGTTTCAATAAAGTGTTATTGAGTTTCTACAATAAAGTGTTATTGTTAAATATTGCACAATTTGACCCAAATCCAATAAACTAAGATCCAAGGTTGTTTACATGTGACTTGAACTAGTATGTGGGGACATACGGGGATTGGTGTTCAAGTAACAACCTAAAAGGTCTATAGTACAAGGATAATGTTGGGTACCTTATCCTGGTAACACTATGTGATACGACCCGCTTTGTATTCGATACAGACGTATTAATCCAAGGCGTCCATGTAGGAGACATGCGAGCGGGGGTATCCTATGCAATGAGTTTGCATAAGACCGGACTACGAAATAGTAAACCACTAGATGTAACACCGTTAACTTGTTAGTTTACTATTTCAATACGATGACCTAGGTAACTCAGTCTTAATCCTAAGTGTGTCATGAACTCCTTCTCATGAGGGATTGTCTTTTGATTAGCATGGGTGAGAGTGGCCAATACGCCGACTCAATATGCCTTCCTTTTTGGGGACAAGACCGAGTGGGAGGCTGGGGACATGACAACACAAGAAGGAATTCACTCCTTCCCACATCTAGGAGAAGTAGATGAGTGTTCCCTTAAGTGGTGACTCCGGGACTTGAACAAAGGGATCCCGCCCTCTCACTGGCCCGAGAGGAACTTTCTGTTTATTGGTTGGACCATAAACAGGTTGTTCATTAGAGGAGCACTGGTACTTAAGGAGACAGATGTAACACAAGGGTAAAACGGTAATTTGACCCAGCCGTGATTACGAACACTCGTGGAGGATTGACTTACCGGCATAGGTCTATATCCGTGGACTCAGAAATGTTCTACAGTGAGAAGAGTTCAGCTGTGGGTTTTTAGTGGAATGACCCACAGTTAATGAATATTGGTTAACCTGATTAATGAGTTTAATCTATTAACCTCATATCATTGGAGCTTCTGATCTGTAGGTCCATTAGGTCCCCCTGCTAGCTCGTAAAGAGTAATTAGGAACAAATATATCTTGAGAGAATTTGAATAGTTCAAATTCATATTGGGAATTAAGTTAATTGTATGAGATACAAATTAATATAATGTATAATGATGCATTAAAATATAAAGTCTAATTTGAGATTAAACTTTATTAAATTGAGAGATTGATATATTTGAAAGAGTTCAAATATATGTCTAATTAAATATAGGGTATTTAATTAGAAGATGAATTAATTAATTATGAATTAATTTAGTTTAAATTAAATGAGATTTAATTAAACTATAGTCTATGAGAGAAATAAATATTTGAAGAAGTTCAAATATTAATATGAATTTGATTCATAATAAATTTATAGGATATAAGAGAATTTGAAGGAGTTCAAATTTTAATATGAATTTGATTCATATTATAGAATTAATTAATTGAAGGCATGAAATTAAATATATGATATTTAATTGGGTAATTAATTAATTAACTAATAGAAGGTCTGAAATTAAATATATGATATTTAATTGGTGATTAATTAATTAAAGAATTAATTAATTGGAAATTAATCAATTATGGAAATGATTAATCACTTATGGAAGTAAATAATCATTTATGGAAATGATTTAATCACTTATGGAAGTGATCAATCATTTATGGAAAAGATTAATCAATTGTGGAATTGATTGGTCATGGAATTGATTAATTATGGAAAAGATTAAATCAGTTATGGAAATAATTGATTTTAAATGAATATTTTATTCATGGTCTTTCTCCTATAAATAGAACACTAAACCTAGGGTTTAGGTACAACAACATAAGGCCACAAGAATGCACTCTTGCATTCTCTCTAGTCTCCCTCTCATATTCTCTCAACTCAAGAACTCTAGGGAGAATTTTCTCTCTAGTGTTTTTCTCATTCAAGATTAGGTAGTCCCACAACTACGTTCCTAATCTTAGAGTTATAGCGGGGAAGATCAAATGGTGGTGTTCTTCGTTGTTGCAGAGCAAACAAGAATCATCCGTTGAAGTATTCAGAGTCGTCAACGGAGGTATGTTTCTCATCGCTTAATCTTTTTTTTTGCCAATGTATTGGTATTTCGTAGAACAAAATTAATTTACGAACGGTCTAATTGCTTCCGCTGTAACGGAATTGGGAATTCCAATCCTTCATAATGCACGTGTGTGGCTTGCGTAGCATGACGCGTAATGCATGTGGTTGATAGCGTAGCATGATGCGTAAATCGTGCGTGGTTTAGTAGGGTGTGGGTGCATAGTGTGGGAAGCATATGCATGTGACGTTTATTGCTTTCTAAGCATGATGAGTTTGTACTGCTTTGGAAGCATGATGTATGCGTGTGAGAAGCATGTTGTTTGCCTTGTTTGATGCCTGTGATCTAACTCGTGTGAGCTACTTACCAGTACCGCGGAAGTACTGATACAACCTTCCCCACCTTCCCCCCAACATTTTAGATGTTGCAGGTATCGAGGATGATCCAGACCATGGTGGCGAGAAGGAGGACTATGAGGAAAACTCCTAGGCGTTGAGTTATTTCATGTTCTACTTTTCTTAGCTGCTTTATTAGTTAGGTCGAAATGTTTCATGTTGTGATTCTGTGACTGTGAGGGATTCACCTGAGAAAGGTTTTCTTTTGTTTTGCGCTTAGAACTAGGTTGGATAGTCTTGCAAAGTGTAATAAATTCTTTGGCGTGTGAGTGCTAATGGAATGGTTGTTTCTCAATAAACTGTTTTTATAGCATGGTTTTGGCTTAATGCGTGTTTGGCAAGTATGTCTGGTCTAGAGGAGATAAGTTGTAACATCTGACTGTAGATTGGTGGAGGTTGACTGGTTGCCTGTTTAGAAGTGCTAATTGTCTTTTATCAGGTAAAGTAAAATTTTGGGATATAGTGGAGTGACCCACAGTTAACGAATGTTGATTAACTTGGTTAATGAGTTTAGCCAATTAATCTTGTATCATTGGAGCTTCTGATCTATAGGTCCATTAGGTCCCTGTGCTAGCTCGTAAAAGGTTCTGAGGTTAAATAGTCATGAATAGAATTTAAAGTGTTCAAATTCATTAAGGGAATTTTAGTTAATTGTATATGATGCAATTAATGTAATGTATGGAGATACATTATAATATAAGTTTGATTATTGAATTAAACTTTATACTATAAAATTAATTTTGGATGTGATTCAAAATTAATTTATGAGAGAATTAAATATTTGAAGGGGTTCAAATATTAAATATAAATTAGATTCATATTAATACTATAAGTTAAATTTAATATGAATGAGATTCATATAAAAACTATAGGTTATAAGAGAAACATGCATTTAAATATGATTCAAATGTGAGATTAATTAGATATGTGATATTTAATTAATTAGGGAATTAATTAATTGATTGATTTAATTTCATTAAATATGATTTAATTAAATTAATTAATTTAATTCTATAGTTTATTATTAATGTATATTTGATGCACATTAGAATTATAGGTTAAAAGACAGATGGATTTGAATATGATTAAAATATTTGCTCAAATTAAATATGAGATATTTAATTTAGTAGTTAATTAATTATGAATAAACTAATTGATTAATTTAATTAAATTAAATATGATTTAAATAAATTGAATTAATACTATAGGTTAAGTGAGAAATATTCGTTTAAATATGATTTAAATGAATAGATTAATTAAATGGGATTTAATTAAATGTTTAATTAATAAATGTAATTGATTAAACTAATATTAATTTAATTTATTTTAAATTACAGAAACTATGGTGGATGGGCTTCCTTAACCCATTAATTTCAAATTTGTTTAAATCTTCTAAATTTATCAATGGTAAGATTTCATGCATTAATTCAATTTTTATTCTTCCCTAAATGCCCTTATTTAATTTGGTAACTTTTATTTTATTAATTTATTTTAGTATTATATATTTTTTTCTGTCAACCGGTAAGGGCAAATATGTAAATGAGTTTTTTAAACTCCTTTAATATCCGGTTGTGAGCTAACAAAAATGTAAAATTATAACAAAATAGACACTTTTGAAATAAATGGGCTACTATTGGCCCATTTGTGTGATAACCCCTTTAAATTAATATTATGGGAAAAATACACTTTTAGTCCCTGAGGTTTGGGTTAGGTTTCATTTTGGTCCATGAGTTTTCAAACTCAACAATTTAGTCCCTGAGGTTTGATTTTAGTTGCAATTTGGTCCCTCCATCCAATTTTCCGTTAAAAACTAATGGATGGATGACGTGGCACTATTTTTTTATTTAAAAAAAATTATTTTTTAATTTTTTTAATTAAAAATATATTAAAATAATAAAAAATATTATTATTTTTATTTCTTTTGATTACTTCCCTCCCTTCTTCCTTCTTCTTCCTCCACCTTCTTCTTCTTCTACAACTTCTTCTCCAACACCTTCAGCCATGGCCGGCGACCACCGCTCGCCAGCGATGATTTTTTTTTCCTTCTTCTCTTTTCCCCTTCTTTAGATTTTTCTTTTTTTTAAAAAAAATGGAGGGATCCTTTGTAACGACCCGACTTCTTAATAAGCCTTTAAGGGACCGTTACGACAATACATGGTTTGGAGGCCTTTTTAAATAAAAATATTTCGAAATATAAACTCTAATTTAAGTAAAAACTTTAAACAAAACTTTTATTCGGGATCCCTAATTTCAAAGGTTTTAAATATGCTAAAATAATTTCTAAAATATAAATGTACATGGCCTCTGGAAAATATATCTCAAAACAAATTTACAACTCAATAAAGTAAAACAGAGTTCTTAAAGCGGAAGAAAAATAAAATATGAAACTCAAGTCCTCTCATGGCTGTCTATCGGATTCTCATCCATCGCCTTCCACCTGCCCTTGCCTTTACCTGAAAAAAAATATTTTTTGAAAAGAATGAGTATTTTAAATACTCAGTAAGTGACCCTACTATTGAGGTTGGGTCACGCTTTAAAAACATTTTTTTTAAACCCAACAACAAATATAAGTTTGGTGGCTCTAGACTTTATTTTAAACTTAGAATATACATCAATTTCATGCATATCCTAGACACATCAATTTCATGTGTATTTCTAGTGAGAGAGAATATGCATCACTTTCATGCATATTCTAGACACACCAATTTCATATGTCTCCTACGGAGGCCGTCAATTTCACGAAACCTCGAGGTCGTCAATTTCACAAACCTCGACTTAGGTACATCAATTTCATGTCCCTAAGCCCTGTGTAGGCATCTCCGAACGTACATCAATTTCATGTACACTAACTTAAATTCATTCCTTTAATGGAATTTAAAAGAGACCACCAGCTCAACCATTTTACACATTAACAAATGCAAGCGATGATAATGAATTTCATGCTTTCAATAATTTTTCATAAACGCATACTCAAATAAAAGATAATAAACTTTCATACAATTCTCATGCTTTTACTAAATAAAATAAATTTCAAGGATAACACATAAGCACGAGAATTTTAGAAAATCAAACGCGCGCACCCAATTAAAAGGTTCAATAGTAAGCTCACTTACCTCGGCTTATGACTCAGGATTTCAATTCAAGCAAAGCCGACCTCGCCCTTGAATTAAGCGATTCGAAACTCCAATTAGCGGCTGGTCGGAAACTCAAAATTGCTCCAATTTGATAATTTTGACTCCAATAACTTAGGGAACCTTAACTCAAAGACTAAACTTCAATGGGTAATCAACCAAGGGCTAAAATCAACCAAAAATATCATTAATCCAACTTACCCAAGGTAGATATCACCCACAAATGTCGGAAACTCCACCTTCCGCTGCTGTACGTGCTTGAAACTGACGAAGAACTTGCTGTGGTCGCGCGTGTCGAAGGTTGCAAGTTCGCCGGAGGTTGTCTGCGCCGCCGCTAGCCTGCTCGCTGCAGAGAAGAACGCACCGTCGATCTGCTCGTTGGCGCCGCCGCTCGAGCCGCTGCACTGCCGAACCACGCTGCCGTTGAAGAGAAAGAACCATCGGAACGAGAACGCTGCTGCCGCCCTCGAACTTGCCGGAAACGAGCGCCGCCGCTGAGAACGAAGCCTTCGCCGCCGCTTCGTGCCGTCGCCGGTGAGAAGAAAAGATGAAGACAAGTTGCCGGTGAGAGGTCCTTCACGGCTGCACTATCGTGGAGATGGAGAGAAAGGATGAAAAATCATCCACCTAGAGCTGCGTGCTTCATCTTAAGAAAACCCTAATGGGCTTGGGCTTGACTCAAACTTCCCAAAAACTACGAAAATGCCACTCCAGCTCACACTTTTAAAATTCACTAAATTTCCAAATTTTCAAATTTTACCTCTCAACCATAATTAATTCCCATACTAAGTGAATTTGAATTTCCTTTAAAATACAGACATTACAATACCATTAACTCGGGTGTCACATGCCCACCACGCAGCGGAAGCGTGGTGGGCATGTGACACCCGAGTTAGGAGGGGTACATGAATGAACCGAGATCACATCCGAATGAGAGGGATCCTGAGGACATGAAAGTATGATCAAGATAAGCTTAAAAGAATTGATAGATACTACCTATCCCAACAAGGTGCACCTTCCTTTTCGGTGGCTCAATCATAGGAACTTTGAAGTTAAGCGTGCTTGGCTTGGAGAAGTTCTATGTTGGGTGACCTCTTGGGAATTTTCCTAGGAAGCATGTGAGTGAGGACAAAGCATGCTAAAAGGACCTCGTGTTGGTTTGTGGGGACAATCTTCACTCTTGGAAGTAGTTTAAGACGAGTATGGTGGCGTGACCAGGTCGCAGGGGAATGTCGGGGCCGTTAAGGGCCGAATCCGGATTCCGAATCCTGGGCCTGGGGCGTTACATCCTTCCTCGGTTTTTCGCAGGAAAAACGGGGAGGGAGGGAGGGAGCTCCCTCCTCTGTTTTTCGACGAAAAACAAATGAGGGAGGGACTCCTCTGTTCATGGAGTTGTTGGGCTTTTCTACCCAAAAATGGCTTACGGCTGGAGGTCTTGGGACTATATGGTTGACATTAGCTGGGCGTGAGGTGCTTTTTTATTTTATTTTTATTTTTATAACTTCAAGGTGATTTTTGATTATTATGGTTTGTGTTCTCTGTTTCTTTGAAGTTTTTCTTACTAATTTTAGATTTTCTCTCACTGTTCCTAGATCTTCACCAACTTCCTTTCAAGTGTGATGATTCATGCAACTCGTCCTTTTGTATTAATGAGTGGATCCAAACAAAGATTGAGGGCTACGAAGTTTCTGGCACTGTTGAGGTTCGTATGTTTGTGTTGAACATGCACCTTAAAATGTTGATGTTAAACCGGTAATTCGCAGAACTCAGTCAAAAAACTCACTGGCGGATTAAAACAGAGGAGGGAGGGCCCTCCCTCCTTCGTTTTCTGACTGGAAAACAGAGGAGGGAGCCTCCCTCTTTTTTTTTTTTTTAAGAAAATTCTGAAGAAGAAGGGGAAAAGAGAAGGATAAAGAAAGAAAGAAAGAAAGAAAAAAAGAAAAAGAAAAAGAAAAAGTCGTCGCCGCCGGCCATGGCTGAAGGTGTTGGAGAGGAAGTTGTAGAAGAAGAAGAAGAAGAAGGTGGAAGAAGAAGAAGGAAGAAGAGAGGGAAGTAATAAAAAGAAATAAAAATAATAATATTTTTTTATTATTTTAATATATTTTTAATTAGAAAAATTAAAAATAATTTTTTAAATAAAAAAAATAGTGTCACGTCATCCATCCGTTAGTTTTTAACGGAAAATTGGATGGAGGGACCAAATTGCAACTAAAATCAAACATCAGGGACTAAATTGTTGAGTTTGAAAACTCAGGGACCAAAATGAAACCTAACCCAAACCTCAGGGACTAAAAGTGTATTTTTCCCTTAATATTAAATATGTCAAGTAACTCCTAGTAGTTAAAAGGGAGTTACCATACGTGCATATGAGGGTTGTCTCCACATATTTCTCACAATGTCTGAAAACTGAAAAAAGATAGAACACAGAGAGTGTGTGTTCTTAAAAACTCTCTCAACCAAAAAGGATCTCACCTCTCTCAATCTTTCAAGATCTCACAAGAGCAACTTGTTGCTGTAAGTTTCTATTCCCTTTCAAGAACTAGGTTCCCACAAACCCAAATCTCAGTAGCTCAGAGAATAGCGGCGACTCCATAGTGGTGGTGTCTTGGGAACCTTGATGTAACAAATTGTTTGTTGGGATCATAGTGCTATGAAGTTTGTTCTACAACAAGTAAGCCTCCCTAAACTCTAAATCGTTTAGAGTAGAATGCTTGCTTAATCTGTAATATGCATATAATAGGTTCTTTGTATATTGTTGGCAATGTATTGGTGTTTCTGGAAACCCAATTTAGAACGAATCGATTTGATAAATGCTTCCGTTGCAAGGATTTTCATTCCTTCAAACACCAACTGCGTTGATAAGTCTAAATTGTTATATTTTTATAATTTCCCATTTTGCTTATCTTTGTTGTATTCCTTGCGAAAAATGCTTTAAAATGAGTATAATATGTGTATAGGTCCTTGGCGGAACATTGGAAGCAATTCGGAGCTTAAACGAGCGAAACCGGATCGTAAAAAGACCATACTGCCCTTGGAGTCCTTGTCAGTGTCGAGACCCCACCAAACCAGCGTTGGAATGCCGTGCAAATAAGAAAATTTGGAGTCCAAACTCGAGGCTTAGCGTCGAGACATTGAAAGTCTAGGGTCTCGACGTTAGGCGGATTCCAGCAGATACTTTCCTTATATGAAGGGCAGCGTCGAGACGCTAGCCCACAACGTCTTTTATGAATTTTCCATATTTGGCTCCACAAATTTTTCATGTTTGAGGCTTCCTTCAGCACCAAGTTACCACGATTTGAAGGCCAAGAAGTCCTATAAATAGAGAGCCTTGGTTTAGCTTTTAGAATCATCCCTCACTACAATCTTGTAGTCCATTCTTCTCAATTTTCTCCACCATTCTTCATATTTTAGCTCACAATGACATATAATGAGCTCTTGCCTCAGTTAATCCAGAACCATCAGTTGGCACCCAAGCTTGTTGCTCCACTGCAACCTCTTTATCCAAGATGGTATGATCCTAATGCAAGGTGTGATTACCATGCAGGTGTTGTTGAGCATTTTACAGAAAATTGCACTGCTTTGAAGTATAGGGTGCAAGAGCTCATTAAGGCTGGATGGTTGAACTTTAAAAAAGAGGAGGGGCCCAATGTTGATAATAATCCTTTACCAAATCATCAGGTGAATGCAATAGAATGTCAGGATATTACCAAGAAGACAGATGTTACGGAGATCATGACTCCCAAGGAGAAGCTTTTTGAAATTCTCCTCATTAACGGATATGTATCGATCGAGTATGCACATCAGGACCTTGTTTAGGAAGGATTTGATGATAATCTTGAAGGAATGAAAATACTTTGCAGCGGAAGCGTATATCAAATCGAATCGTTGTTAATTGGGTTAAAACGAAAACACCGATACATTGGCCTTAAAATTACAGAACAATTCTATAATCTAACATATTAAGCATGCATTACTAAACAATTTAGAGATTTGGAGACCTACTTGTTGAAGAACGAATTTCTTCTCTGCACAATGCTCCAAAAAACATGAACAATTCGTCAGACGAACACCACCATCAAAGAGCACCCACTATGCTCTGGATTCTTGAGGATTGGATTGTGGGATTCAATCTTGAATAGGGAATGAATTTTTCAGCAAGAAGGTTGCTGTATTTTTCCTTGAGAGTGAATGTTTTGAGAGAGTTTCCAAGAGAGACCAAATTGGTGAGATAGTAGAACTCTTCTCTGTAATGCCCACCATTCACACGTTGGTTGTAGGGAGGGGAGTTACAATCATGTAACTCCCCAATGAGGTGTCATTACCTCATTCCTTGAATTATTAATTTAACCTATTAAAATAATAATTACAAACTATATATTATTCACCAATTTAATCAAATAAAAAATTCAATTAAATTAATTTTAACATATAGTTCCAAATTCAATTAAATCACATTTAATTGAATTAATTCAACCAACTAATTAAATATCATATATCTAATTGACTTTATATTTGAATCTAATCCAAATATGTTTCTCTCTTTTAACCTATAGTTTTAATGTGCATCAAATGTACATTAATTATTAACTATAGAATTAATTTAATTAAATCACATTAAATTAAATTAAATTAATTAATTCTCCAATTAATTAATTCATTAATTAAATATCATATATTTAATTAGTTTACTATTTGAATCATAATTCAAATAATTCTCTCATGCACTATAGTTTTAATATGAATCTCATTCACATTAAATTTAACCTATAGTTTCAATATGAATCTAATTCATATTTAATATTTGAACTCTTTCAAATATTTAATTCTCTCATTAATTAATTTTTGAATCACATCCAAAATTAATTTTATACTATAAAGTTTAATTCATCAATTAAACTTATATTATAATGTATCTTTATACATTATCTTAATTGTATCAAATACAATTTAATTCCCTTAACGAATTTGAACACACTTCAAATTCTATTCAAGACTATTTAACCTCAGAACCCTTTACGAGCTAGCAGGTGGACCTAATGGACCTACAGATCAGAAGCTCCAACGATACGAGACTAATTGGCTAAACTCATTAACCAAATTAGTCAACATTCGTTAACTGTGGGTCACTCCACTAAAGACCCACAACTGCACTCTTCTCACTGTAGAATATTTCTGTGTCCACGGATATCGACCAATAACGGTAAGTCAATCCTTCACGAGTGTTCGTAACGCCAGTTGGGTCAAATTACCGTTTTACCCCTGGGTTACCTCTGGATCCTTAAGTACCACTGATTCCTCTAATGAACAATCTGTTTATGATCTAATCAATAAACAGCAGTTCCTCTCGAGCCAGGAGAGGATGGGCGCCCTTGTTCAAGACCCGGAATCAGCCCTTAAGGGAACACACATCTGCTTACCCCAATAGGGGAAGGAGTGAATTTCATCTTGTAATGTTATGTTCCCAGCCCCCACTCGGTCTTGCCCCTGAAGTGGTAGGCTTATTGAGTCGGCGAACTGGCCACTCTCACCCATACAAATCTAAGGACAATCCCTCCTGAAAAGGGGTTCATAACATACTCAGGATTGAGATTGAGTTACCTAGGTCATCCTATTGAAATAGAAACCTAAACTAGTTAACGGTGTTACATCTAGTGGTTACTATTTCGAGGTCCGGTCTTATGCAAACTCATTGCACAGGATACCCCCACTCGCATGTCTACTACATGGATGCTTTGGATCATTGCATCTGTATCGAATACAAAGCGGGCCGTATCTCATAGTGTTACCAGGATAAGGTACCCAACCTTATCCCTATACTATAGACCATTTAGGTTGTTACTTGAACACCGATCCCCGTATGTCCCCACATACTAGTCCAAGTTTCATCTAAACAACCTAGGATCTTAGTTTATTGGATTTGGGTCAAATTGTGCAATTTTAGTAACAATAACTCTTTATTGTACAAACCTCAATAACAACGTACGTATTGAGACAAGTGAACAATTTGTCACCATTCACTATCTACGAGTTTTAGGGCATAAAACCTAACAAATCTGACTTGCCTATTTCATGCTGGGGCAAAGGGGCATTCTTTGGAACAATGTCATCATTTTCATAAGAGGGTCCAAGAACTGGTGGATTCAAAATTTCTTGTGGTTGTCCAAGCCCATCACCAGGATAATGAAATAGGCGCCGTGGAAGAATTTCTGCCCAAAGAAAATTTGAATCCATCTTTCAAACTGAAGCCACTCACGATCTATTACCATGAGAAGACTACTACTCATGATCCAAAGTCGATCACCATTCAAGTGCTGGCTCCTTTCAAGTACAAAAGTTCCAAGGCAGTACCGTGGAGTTATGAGTACAAAGTAACTATTAATTCAGAAACGCCACCACTTCCAGTTGACAACATTTCAGGAATGGGGGGCGTAACACGGAGTGGGAAATGCTACACTCCAGATCAGTTATTGAAGTGCTCAAATAATACAATAGAAGAGAAGAATGAGAAAGTTGAAAGTAATACAGATAGCAATGTCAAGTCTAAATAAACAACAATGATGAAGAAATCAAGGGGCAAACAGACTGTGTCCAAAGAAAAAACTCAAGAATTTTTAAAGTTGGTTAAACAAAGCGAATACAAAGTAGTGGAACAACTAGCTCAGACGCCTGCTAAGATTTCCATATTATCTTTGTTGCTATCCTCTGATTCGCATCGAGACACGATATTGGAAGCTTTGAATCAAGCATATGTTTCCAAGGACATCACTTCAAATGGTCTAGATAATATCGTGGGGAATATAACTGCTCACAACACCATAACTTTCACTGATGATGAGATACCGCCAGAAGGCACAGGACACACGAAGGCACTTCATATTTCAGTCAACTGCAAGAACTTTTTAGTAGCAAAAGTCCTGGTGGATAATGGGTATTCTTTGAACATAATGCCAAAATCAACGCTGGAAAGATTGCCAGTTGATATATCCCATATGAGGCCAAGTACTGTAGTAGTAAAGTGGTTGGTGACATTGAGATTCCAATACAAATCGGCCCATGCACATTTAACATAACCTTCCAAGTTATGGACATCCCCTCTACTTACAGTTTCTTGTTAGGGCGACCTTGGATACATTCTGCAGGAGCTGTCCCATCATTGCTGCACCATAAACTCAAATTTTCAATTGGAAGAAGCCTAGTAATTGTGTCTGGTCAAGAGGATATCTTGATTTCAAGGCCAGCTTCAATGCCATAAATTGATGCAGTAGAGGAAGCTTTTGAGTCATCATTTCAAACATTTGAGGTTGCAAGTGCCACGACTCTATATGGGGAAAGAAAGAAATCTAAATCTCGATCTTCAGTCATGACATTCAAAGAAAGCAACAATCATTTAGATGATGTTTTAAGCCTATCAAAAAATACAAAAAGATTTGGGCTTGGGTATAAGCCGGATAAAGCAGACATGATCAGGTTACAGAAGCGAGAAAAAGAAAGGCGTTTGGCCAGATTTGAAAGTCGCGAACCAGAATATGGGGAAAAAGTCATTCCCCATCTCTACCACTCGTTTGAAAGTGTTGGTATAATTCGTCTAGGAGATTTTGCAGTTGCAGTAGTGACTAAAGAGGAAGAAATGGGTCCATGGATCTACCCGTGCCCAGAAAACTTCGAGCTCAACAATTGGAGTACTATTGAATTATCGTCATTTACTGTTAAGATGTCAAAGTAATTGACCACTTTTATTGTTTTTTGCAATTTAAATTTTCAATTTCAAGTTAGGTTAGTCATTTTACTCATTTAATTTGCCAGATTCCTTTTATGTGTTCAAGTACATTTCATCATTCAATGAAGATTTTAGTTCATTTCCCTTTACTATTACATATTACACTCTCCATGGCAAAATATTTACTCTTCTTTTCTTCTCTTTTCTCCCTATGTCAAATTATCAACGTCTTAAGCAGTAATACTGAGATTGAATGTGTAAACGATTCTCAATACGAACTTGATATTCCTATACACAATGTTGAGTCTGACGAGGAAGAAGAAGATTTTGAACCTAGTGTTGAGTTATTAGAAATGATAGAGGAGGGGGAAAAAGCGTTGGGTCCCCATGAAGAGTTAACAGAGATAATTAACCTGGGATCACAAGCGGAAGTCAAGGAGCTTCAATTGGCATTAATGTCTTTACAAAAACTCGCAAAAAGCTTATTGATTTGCTCACAGAATATATTGATATTTTTGCTTGGTCGTATCAGGACATGCCTGGGCTAGACACGAATATTGTAATGCATCATTTACCACTCAAACCTGAGTGCAAAACAGTAAGGAAAAAGTTGTGAAAGATGAAGCCGGACATGTTAATTAAGATAAAGGATGAAGTCAGTAAACAAATTGATGTTGGATTTCTAACTGTGTCCAATTACCCTGAATGGGTTGCAAACATTGTTCCTGTGCCAAAGAAGAATGGGCAAGTTAGGATGTGCGTGGATTATAGGGATTTAAGCAGAGCAAGCCCTAAAGATAATTTTCCACTCCCTCACATTGATGTGTTAGTAGATAACATTGCTGGTTTCTCTACCTTCTCTTTTATGGATGGTTTTTGGGCTACAATCAAATAAAAGTGGCACCTGAAGATTAGGAAAAAACTACATTTATTACATTGTGGGGAACATTCTGCTACAAAGTTATGCCATTTGGTTTGAAAAATGTTGGGGCCACCTACCAGCGAGCCATGGTTACTTTATTTCATGATTTGATGCACGAGGAGATTGAAGTGTATGTAGATGATATGATTGCCAAGTCGAAAGAGGAGGAAGAACATACAACCGTTCTTCGCAAGTTGTTCGATCGATTGACAAAGTTCAAGCTCAAGCTCAATCCGAGCAAATGTATATTCGGGGCAACCTCTAGAAAATTGTTGGATTTGTGGTTAGCCAAGAAGGTATCAAGGTCGACCCTGACAAAGTCAAAGCAATTCTGGAAATGCCGCCTCCACAAACATGGAAAAAAGTTAGAGGATTTTTTGGTCAGATAAATTATATTGCCAGGTTCATAACACAATTGACCACAACATGTGAGCCTATTTTCAAGTTGCTTCGCAAAAACATTGATGACATTTAGAATGAAGATTGTCAAACAAGATTTGATAAAATTAAGCAGTATTTACGAAACCCACCGATCCTCGTACCACCAGTGCCTGGACGTCCGCTCATTTTGTATCTCACAGTAACAGAAAGTGCAATGGGATGTGTACTGGGGCAGCATGATGACTCTGGTAGAAAAGAGCGAGTTATATACTATTTGAGCAAAAAGTTCACCAATTGTGAAACCAGGTACTCCTCGATGGAAAAAACTTGTTGTGCTCTAGCTTGGGTTGCACGTCGCTTAAGGCAATACATGTTGTATTACACGACATGACTTATTTCAAAAATGGATCCTGTGAAGTAAATCTTCGAGAAGCCATCTTTGTCGAGACGAATTGCAAGGTGGCAGGTTCTTTTATTCAAGTATGACATCACATATGTGACTCGAAAGTCAGTAAAGGGGAGTGCTCTAGCTGATTATCTAGCACAACAACCTATAGAGGATTATGAGCCGATGAAGTTCGACTTCCCTGATGAGCATATCCTCACTGTAGCAACAGAGAAAAACATATCAAATCCTGATATATGAACCATGTTCTTTGATGGGGCTTCGAATGAATTGGGTCATGGAATAGGCGCAATATTAATATCACCTCGAGGAGAATTATTCCCTCTAACTGCTAAGCTGTGTTTTGATTGTACGCACAACATGGTTGAATACAAAGGTTGTTTAATGGGCATTCAAGCTGCTCTAGATATGAAGGTTGAAAGGCTCCAGGTCATGGGGGACTCTTTGCTAGTGATTCATTAGCTAAGAGGAGAATGGGAAACCAGAGATGCTAAATTATTGCCTTACAATCAACTTATAACAAGATTATCTCAGCAGTTTGATCAAATAACTTTTGATTATTCTCCAAGAGAGAATAATCGGATAGCGGATGCATTGGCTACGCTAGCGGTCATGTTCAATGTGGATTTCGATGAAGGGGTCCAGACAATTAAAATCGAAAAGCGAGATGTTCCCGCCTCCTGCATGAACATTGAGAAGGAGTTAGATGACAAGCCGTGGTTCCAAGACATAAAACAGTATCTGAAATGCGGAACCTATCCTCCTAATGCATCAGAAAATGACAAGCGAACTCTGAGGAGATTGGCAGTGAAATTTTTCTTGAATGGAGAGATACTTTACAAAAGAAACTATGACATGGTACTGTTAAGATGTGTAGATGCCACAGAAGCTAATCAGATTATGAAGGAAATCCATGAGGGAATTTGTGGTACCCATGCAAACATATGATGGCTAGACAAGTTTCAAGAGCTGGCTATTATTGGCTGACTATAGAAATAGACTGCATCAAGTATGCAAGAGAATGTCATAAATATCAAATTTATGCAGACAAGACTCATGCTCCTTCATCCGAGTTACACATTTTAAGTGCTCCTTGGCCTTTCTCTATGTGGGGAATGGATGTGATTGGACCCATTAATCCTAAAGCTTCAAATGGACATCGGTTTATCTTGGTGGCCATAGATTACTTTACCAAATGGGTAGAGGTAGCCTCTTATCGTGATGTGACAAAAGGGGTCGTGATCAAATTCATCAAGAAGGAGATCATTTGTCGATATGGCCTCCCTGAGACCATAATATCAGATAATGCTAGAAACTTGAACAATAAGATGATGAGTGAGCTATGTGAGCAATTCAAGATGAAACATCTCAATTCCACCCCCTATGGACCGAAAATGAATGATGTTGTTGAGGCCGCAAACAAAAACATAAAAAGAATTGTTGAAAAGATGACTGTGACGAACAACGATTGGCATGAAATGCTTCCCTTCGCTCTACACGGCTATCGCACATCAGTTCGTACCTCAACTGGGGCAACGCCTTTTTCCTTAGTATATGGTATGGAGGCTGTCCTCCCAATTGAGGTGGAAATTCCATCACTAAGAGTTCTTATGGAAGCTAAATTGGAAGAGGCTAAATGGGTCCAAAATCGCTATGAACAGCTCAACTTCGTTGAAGAGAAGAGGTTAACAACGTTGAGTAGAGGTCAACTTTACCAAAGAAGGATGATGAGAGCATACGATAAGAAAGTTCGCCCAAGAAGATTCATAGAGGGAGATCTTGTGCTGAAAAGGATCCTTCCATTTCAAAAGGATTATCGAGGAAAATGGACTCCAAATTATGAATGACCATTTGTGGTGAAAAAGGCTTTCTCTGGAGGGGCATTAATCTTAACCAATATGGATGGCTGTGAATTATCAAGCCCAGTCAATTCAGACTATGTTCGGAAGTATTATGCATAAATCGTCTGACTATCTTTCCTAAGAAGGCTAGGCAAAGTTGCAGAGTATTCAATGAGTGTTTTGGAAAGTTTCATTTAAATCTTAGTATTTTCTTTAAAAAGTTGTTTTATCCCTAACCATCTCCACCCTCTCAATTTGAAGATGTTTCTTTTTTCCATTGTGTACTTTGTTGATTAATAAAGGATTTGTTTCCTCCATTTTGACCAGTATAGTTGTTATTTTTACGCCAATCACAAATGCAAATTATGCATGTTACACTTCAAGTTCGGGTATTTCATTGTCCATCCTTTCCGCTCTCTTTCAAAAAAGAAAAAAATAAAGAAAAAAAGAAGGGAAAAGAATGAAAGTAGATGCTTGCACTATAATTGTCGAAGATAGTTTGTCAATTCTGGATTATTTTACCTGTTGCCTGGAAAGTATGTTCGCTATTACCAACTATACTCTCAATCAATTGCAACCTTTATTTTGACCGTCGCTCATGTGCAAAGTTTCATATTACCATACCTCCCCAGACAAGGGTTCAATTATTACACTGGGACAAAACACCCTCTTGAAGTAAGAATCCGAAATTGCTTACTATAAGACCTTGAGCCTGGCTCACCATACATGTGATTTTTTATGGTAAACCAACTTGAATTACTGATTCACCATCAAACCCTTTGCTAAACTCATCACGTATGGCTGTGGTGAATCTTCATATTTGTTTACCTACCTAAGAGCCTTTTGCTAAGCCTGTCACATCTAATTATGTGACAAATATTCAAAACACCCACCCAATGTTACCAAGAGAGTTTCGATGGTAATAAAATAGAGATGGACTCTTATGATTTACTGCTTCATAATTAAGACTTGTAGTTCTTTGAGTATTCCTATATTTCAACTTTTTTTCAATCTACACTGTTCCTACCATTTCTATCTTTTGTCTTTTCTCCTTTTATTGGAAGGTGACTCCAAGACTAAGGATGATAATCTTGGGAACTTGGACTTAGTAACTTGACAAATTTTCTCGAAGTCTCAAATTCTTTCAATGGGTTTTGCTTGAGAAATAACTCTATCATGGTACCGAGGAACATCGACAAAGAAACAACATGGAGTGATTATTGAAGTTGCGAAGGATGGCTTACAGGTGATTGATTTTCTATATGTGATTGCATTATATTCTGCCAGTCATGAAAAAAAAATATTTGGCCTAAAAAAATTATGAAAAAAGAAAAAGAAAAGGAAAAAGAGGAAATGAAAAAGAAAAAGAAAAAGAAATGTACAAGGCCAAGATAATTCTCAAAATGCATGATTGGGGCAATCAATGTAGATCAAGAAGTCACACCTCCAAACGATTTGAAGATTTTCTTTGTCAATCATCATTTGGAGCAAGGATCTTCATTGCTACACTGGGGCAAATCTTTCATCGTCATTATTAAATTGTGACAAGGGCCTTCACCACTATACTATAGCAAAGTCATTTCACCATTTATGTAAGCTGTTTTAGACTGGGGCAAAGGCCAAGTTAAGAGAATCACACTTCTCTTACGAAGAATCTTTCAATCTCGAGCGGTTCTCTGCATTCAAGAATAGAAAGCTGAATCACATTTTCATAGAAGAATCACATTCAGAGGAAGGACAATCACAGTAATGCGGGTTTTTCATCAAAGATTTCGAGCTAACTTAAAGAAAGAAAGAGATATATGAGATGATCTCTTGAGGATCTACTCCTTGTTCTCACAGTGGTTGTCCAAAGAATTGGGGTCACCTTAGCAAATGTTTTCATATTCTAATTATTCGAATGTTTAAAATTATGTTCAATCTCTTATTGTTCAAGAGACTTTTTTTATAAAGGCATTTGTGACCCATGTTTTCTTCCTTCAGTCCTTTCTCTTTGGAAAAAGAAACTTGGTTTCTTTCTTTGTTGACTACCATCCCCATTTGTCTCTAGGCCAAATTCATCTTCTTGTATCCAACCTTCTTGTCCACTACAAGGCTAAGGTTATGAAGAAGTTTAATCAAGTAAGACGTTCAATGCTATGAATTACTATTGATAGTTCTCCAAATTAGCACATGGAAACACTTCAAAAAAGCTTTACCAAGCCATTTGTTCAGCATACATGATCTCTTTCAGGTTGGACAACTTTGATTGACACATACAATCTCTCTCAAGTGTGAAAGCATTGGAAAGAAAAGAAACATAAAAAAGAAAAAGAAAAGAAAAAGAAAATAGAAAGAAAAGAAAAAGGAAAAAAGAGAAGGAGAGGCAATCAAGATCCGAAGATGTCTATTGTTATATACCTTGAAAGCTTCCTTGATTGATAAATCTTTATTTCCTCTCATTAGATTCATGGGTAGCTTAATGCCTTCATTGTCAATGCAATACCAATTGAAAGTGTTTGATGTCTGCAACATCTAAAGCAACAACGTTTATTCAATAAACTTCGATAGAAGAGAATCCGAAGTGCAAAGGGTTTAGTGGGAGGAGCATTGGAAAATTTCACTCACAAGATGATTTGCTATGAGATGTTGGGAAGCCTTTAAACCAAGACCTCAAAGTGTTTTGGTTCATCGTCAGCGAAGCAGCCTGTTTCACTTCGTCTATGTCTCAATCTATAAAGGCAGAACACAAGAAATGAGCTATTTTATAGTTCTAGTTTTCAAAACTCGCTAATTTTGAAGTTTGTGTTTTGAAACTTGTGCCCTGCACATTTTCATGTTGCATGTAAATTTGCATCTCATGCATTTAAGCATACTCTACATTTTGAGATTTTGCAACTCTAAAGTAAAGTACCGAAGCAATTTGGCTGATTTTTTATGATTCACTTCTTGGTAGGTTAAATCGAACCCTACTAGTTAGTAGAGGTCGAAGCCTGATTGGAGTCAGGTCCATTTCCTGTTTTATTTGGTTGGTTAAATCGAACCCTGCTAGTCAGTAGAGGTCGAAGCCTAGTCAGAATTAGGTCCATTTTCATTTCCTTTTGGTTAAATCGAACCCTGCTGGTTAGTAGAGGTTGAAGCCTGGTTGGAGTCAGGTCTATTTCTCGTTTTATTTGGTTGGTTAAATCAAACCCTACTAGTTAGTAGAGGTCGAAGCCTCGTTGGAGTCAGGTCCATTTCCTGTTTTATTTGGTTGGTTAAATCGAACCCTGCTAGTCAGTAGAGGTCTAAGCCTGGTTGGAGTCAGGTCCATTTCCTGTTTTATTTGGTTGGTTAAATCGAACCCTACTAGTCAGTAGAGGTCGAAGCCTAGTCATAATTAGGTCCATTTTAGTTTCCTTTTGGTTAAATCGAACCCTGCTAGTTAGTAGAGGTCGAAGCCTGGTCAGAGTCAAGTCCATTTCCTGTTTTATTTGGTTTGTTAAATCGAACCTTGCTAGTCAGTAGAGGTCGAAGCCTGGTTGGAGTCAGGTCCATTTCCTGTTTTATTTGGTTGGTTAAATCGAACCCTGCTAGTCAGTAGAGGTCTAAGCCTGGTTGGAGTCAGGTCCATTTCCTGTTTTATTTGGTTGGTTAAATCGAACCCTACTAGTCAGTAGAGGTCGAAGCCTAGTCATAATTAGGTCCATTTTAGTTTCCTTTTGGTTAAATCGAACCCTGCTAGTTAGTAGAGGTCGAAGCCTGGTCAGAGTCAAGTCCATTTCCTGTTTTATTTGGTTTGTTAAATCGAACCTTGCTAGTCAGTAGAGGTCGAAGCCTGGTTGGAGTCAGGTCCATTTCCTGTTTTATTTGGTTGGTTAAATCGAACCCTGCTAGTCAGTAGAGGTCGAAGCCTGGTTGGAGTCAAGTCTGTTGGGTTTTATGTCCTAAAACACTCGTGGATAGTAAATGTAGCAAAGTCAATTATAATCGATAAAGCGTTATCGAGGTTATTCGATTTCTGGTTGTTAAATAGTTGCTTTAAATTATGTATTAGTTAACCCAAATCCAATAAACTATAATCCTTGGCTATGACATGAACACTTGAACTTTATGTAGTGACATAAGAGTGGATCAAGTTCAAGTAATAGCCTAAACGGTCTATAGTATTGGGATAAGACTGGGTACCTTATCCTAGGAAAAACTATGTGATGCGGCCCATTTTGTTTTAGTACAAATGAGGTGATCCTAAATCGTTCATGTAGAGACATGCGAGTGGAGGCTTCATATGCAAAAGAGTTTGTATAAGACCGGACCGCGAAATGAGTCACTTTCACTTTATAACGTCGTTTAGTGTGAAACTGACTATTTCAAAGCGATGACCTAGGTAACTCGATCTTAATTCTAAGCTAATTATGAACTCCTATTTATTCGGGATTATCCTTTGATTTGCATGGGTGAAAGTGGCTCAACATCGCCGACTCAATAAGCCTACCACTTTGGGGATAAGACGGGGTAGATAGCTGGGGACATAGTCTTTCAAGATGGAATTCACTCCTACCCGTCTTTAGGGATAGTAGAGAGGTTGTTCCCTTAAGTGCTGACTCCGGAACGTGAACAAAGGTGCACCGCCCTCTCATTGGCCCAAGAGGTTTTAGGTTTAGTGATGGGACCACAAACCAATTGTTCATTAGGGACTCAATGGAAGCTTAAGGATCAAGAAGTGCTATAGGGGTAAAACAAACTTTAGACCTTATTGTAGTCACGAACAACCTGTGAAGGGTCGACTTACTAATCATGGTTATATCGGGTGGACAGAAATGTATCTGCAGTGTGAGGGGAGTTCAGCTACGGGCTATAGTGGAGTGTCCCGTTAGTTAACGAATGTTGGTTAACTAGGATTGAAAGAGTTCAACCGGTTAATCTCGGATCGTTGGAGTCCATGATCTGTAGGTCCATTAGGTCCCCCTGCTAGCTCAAACGGAATAAACCTTAGAACAATGTGATGAAAGAATTTGAAATCGTTCAAATTCGATTTTCGAAGACATCGTTAATTATATATGATATACTTAACGTATTTTAGTTTAATCCTCGAATTAAACTATAATTGATAAGAGAATTGGAATTATTTATATGTAATTTAAATATAACACATGTGAATAGGGATTCACGTTTGAGATATTCGGTTGAATTTGAATAGTGATTCACATTCACCGGTTTTGAGAGAAAATGGTATTGGTGCATTATTAATTTTAATATGAGATATTAAAATCAAAATTAAATAAACTAAATTAGATTTATTTAATTAAATCTTTAATTTCATTTAAATTAATAAGATTAATTTAATTTTGAAATTAATTTACAAAATGAATTTTGAAATTCATTTTAAATCATGAGGTAAATTCTCATGTAAGGACACCAAACCCATGAGTCACCTTTCTCTCAATCTTGCTGTCTTCTTGTGAGTAAATATGGGTAAGTTGTGTTGCTCATATATATACCAAGAGAAGACTCATAAAAGTGGTGATTTTTGAGTGAGAGTTGCTGGAGAATTCTCATGCAAGATTGAAAAAATTCTCTCTCAAACACCATGGCTTCTTCCAACTCTCAAAACCCATTCTTTTCATCTTCAAATTCATCATGTTCGGGCTCCCACAAGCTCGTTCTATGGCCGGAGAATAGCGGGGAAGATCTCGGAGGTCGTCCACGACTCGATCGTGCTAAGAATTATCCAACCAAACGCTCCAATTTGAGCTTTAAAGATAAGTCTCTCATACTCTGTTTTTTAGCAGTTTTCCAGCATGCTTTCTCTTGAGAAATTAATGAAATTAAACGCCCAAGATCCGTAATCACTTCCGCTCGAGTGTCGTACACTCCTTCAAGGTCCATTTCCTGTTTTATTTGGTTGGTTAAATCGAACTCTGCTAGTCAGTAGAAGTCAAAGCCTAGTCAGAGTTAGGTCCATTTTCGTTTTCTTTTTGGTTAAATCGAACCCTATTCTTATTTAGAGGTCGAAGTTTGATCAGAGTCAAGTCGATTTCGTTAAATCGAACCTTGCTTGTTGGTAGAGATTGAAGCCTAATCAGAGTGAGGTTTATTCCCTTTTCTACTTGGTAGGCATGAAACCACTTTTCTTTTAACTAAAAATCTTCGCCTCTCCAATACTCTGTCTTTTTCCTTTGTCTACCCTTTCAACCCTTTAAGGATACACAAAGGGGGCAAACTGTAGACATTGCATTTTGTCTGGCTCAATTTTTAATAGGTTTATAATTTCTCCAAATTGAATTTGGAGAAATTTAATACCGAATTTGGTTCTTAGTCTTGGCCGATAGATGTACTTTATTGTAAAGTATTTTCATTTTATTAGCTTTTTGTATAGTTTTTTATTTTTATTTTTATTTTATTTATTTCATTTTTATTTCATTTTATTATTATTGGTTAATTTTATATTTATTCTTTTTTTAAGTTTAATTTCAATTTAATTTTAATTTCAAGTAATTTATCTATTTATGTTTTTTTATTTTTTTTATTTCTTATTTGATTTTATCTACTTATTTATTATTATTATTATTATTATTATTATTATATTATTTATTATTTTTATTTTATTTTATTTATTTTATTTCTTTTTCCCCACTCTCCTACTTTCCTGTTGCTTCTTCCCCCACTCCTCCTTTTTCCTATTCTAAAGTCATTTCCATGGCTTTTTCCACCATCTTCTCACCTATCTCCTTCCCCAAATTAGTAAAACATTTCATATAAATAGGAGGAAGCAAGGATGAAGAGAAAAACAAAGAGAAGAAGTTGAAGGAGTAAAAGTGAGCTTGAAAGAATGAAGAAATTTGAGAAAGAGCCTAGAGAGAGAAAGTGAGTTTAAGAGGGAAAAGTAGAGATTTTAGAAGGATTTTCAAAGATCTAAGCTCACTGCCGCCGCCGCCGCCGCTTGCCCGTTGATTCCGACGAGGGTCCTAAGTGAAGTTTAAGAGAAAAGAGGAGGGAAGGTGGAAGAGCTAAAAGAAAAAGAGATGGAAGGAAAAGAAAAAAAAAAGGGAGGAATCGTGAGGAAGAAGAAGAGGGTGAAAGAAAGAGAAAGAGTAAATGATGGGTGGGTCCCACCTTGTTTTGTCTTTTCCCTTTTATTTTTATTTCATTTTTTATTTATGATTTGTTCTTATTTATCATTATTATTACTTTTATTTATTTATTTATTTGTTTATTGTTTTAATTACTTTCTTTCATTTCTTTAGTCTTGATTTGCAATTTTCAATTAAAATTCTAGTTTTGTTTAATTGGCCTAAAATTTGAAATTCATTTTCAATTGGAATTTTAAGTTGACTCATGAATTCCAATTTTTCATTTCGAATTATCTTTTAATTTGATATTATTGCCTAAACAAATCTTAAATTGGATTTTTACTTTGAAAGGTTCTTATGATTTTCAAATTAGATTTTGATTTGTATGCACAAACTAATGTCAGGTTAAATTTAATTTGGAGTTTCAAATTAAATTTCCCTTCACTTTCAAAGCTAATTTCAAATTGTTTTTTTTTTTTTTTTTTTGGAAAAAATGGGAAGAGAGAGAGTTTTCATTCAATTTCTTTTCAAAATTGAATTTCATTTCATAAAGCGAGATTGAGTTTAGTTTGGAAATTTAATTTAATGTCAATTTTGTTTTAATTTGGTTTTTAATTAAAATTTCAAAAAAGCTTCAAAATATTAGATAATGTTTTTCCTTATTGAATGGTTTTACCACTCATAATTGTTAATTTACATTTTGTTGTTAAAGTGTAATTTAATAAATATGAGACAAAATAAATCATGTAAAACCTATGATGGAGTTGAAATAATTTTCAAATTCTTGGGAAAAAAATTTTCCTGAATTAGGAAATTTCTACATGATAATAAAGTCATGGGTTAACCCCACTCACAAAATTAAATCCTTACTTTATTTAAAGATAAGGTTGAAATTAGTGAGACATTTGATTTTCATTTTTTTAAAAAAAAATTGATTTATGTATTTTCATTAAGACATGGACCTTTGATTAATGAATTTGAGTAATAAATAAAATGTTTTTAGACGGGTGTTGTAGGGTGCTAATACCTTCCCTACACACAGTTCATTTTTTGGTTTCTAAGACCAGTTCATTTTTTAAAACGGGTGACCAATCACACCCCAAGATGATTGGTGGCGACTCCAAACCTTTAACCTCGAAAGAGATCTTTAGGAAAGGACGTCGGCCGCTCCGCGTCGCGATGACGTTGCGACAATAGATATATTTCTGTGTCAACGGATATAGATCAATAATAGCAAGTTTTAGTCATTCACGAGTGTTCATAACACCAGTTGGGTCAAATTATCGTTTTACCCTTGGGTTACCTCTATATCCTTAAGTACAAGTGTTCCTCTAATGAACAACCTATTTATGGCCGTCCAAACATTAAATAGAAACCCCTCTCAAGCCAGTGGGAGGGTAGGGCCCTTTGTTCAAGTCCCGGAGACACCACTTAAGGGAACACGTCTACTTACCCTAAAGTCGAGAAGGAGTGAATTTCATTTTGTGTGATTATGTTCCCAGCTCCCCACTCAGTCTTTTCCCCAAAATGGTAGGCTTATTGGGTCGACGAATTGGCCACTCCCACCCATACAAATCAAAGGAAAATATCTAGTAAACAAGAGTCCATAATACACTCAGGATTAAGACTAAGTTGCCTAGGTCATCCTATTGAAATAGAAACCTAACTAGTCAACGAAGTTACATCTAGTGGTTACTATTCTGCGGTTCGGTCTTATGCAAATTCATTACTGACGAGACTTGTCGAAGGTCCGAATCAAAGCAAATTTATATTCACCGAACACTAAACTACTTGCAGTAGTAGTGGCCGGTGTCAATCACAGGGAGTGGCGGTTGGTTATTTATTTCCTATTTATTTTGAGTTGTGAAAGCGATAAAGGGGGGAGTTGGAATACTCAAAAGATAAACATGCAGAGAAAATTAAATTGCAAGAATTTAGAGGGACAAGAATTTAAACTTGTAGGAATCATAAAAATGCGAGGAAGTTAATTAGATAAGGCGACACTGGTTGGAGTGATTATTGGGGTTGGATGATTTACTTTGATCATTGAATCTCTACCTATTAAAGGCTAGTTTGAATTGCTCAATTGCCCAATCGATCTAATCTGAATCCAGAAAAGACCCAAAGCCCACCTAAGTCATCTAACCCGATCATAGAACATCCATCGAATTAGAGACTAATTGGTTAATTAATTAATCCGATTGGACTATCAAATTAAACAATCGACCAATTGCCTTAAGTCTAGTGGATTGATTAGGACATTAGAAATAATTAGGCCTAGATTACTTCTAACGCTATTTTGGATTCTAAACCTATCGTGTCAAGCAACAAAGTCAGAGTCTGCTCTTTGGACCTGTGTCCAAGAATTAGTCTATGCGCTAACTATTAAATCAATGTTCCATTAGCTACTTGGAAATCAGTTTCTTAGCAAGTTATTAACATACGAGCTGCGAGTTAGGGCGTCAATCTAACCTACTGCGCATGCTAATAATACAAACTGAATCCAAAATACAATAGCAATATGAAATTAAATAGACATTCAGAACATGAAACTCACAAAGAAATACATTCTATAACCCAAAAATCATCCAATCGGCGTCAACGGGTTTAGACGACCATTAAGCCGGCTAAAACCCGCGACCCTATGCTACAATAACAAGAAAATACAAAGAAAATCAATAATAAAACTTACATCTCTTAGTTCTGGTCTTGAAGGATAGAGAGAACCGAGAGAAAGATCCAAAATAAACCCTAAAACTTCTCTCTTTCGGCGGAAAATGAAAGAGGGAATTTATAGAAAATTTAGTCGTGGCGTCTCGACGCTAGACATGGCGTCTCGACGCCGTGCCATATGGGCCTAGGGTTAGAAACGGGCCAGCGTTGAGACGCTGGCCATGGCGTCTCGACGCCTGGCCTTTTTCCAACGTGCTTTGACTTCAATTTTCTTCGTTTCTTGCTCAATTCAAGTCTCGAACCTTTGACTTCTTGGAACCATTCTTCGGGCTCGCCACGATCCTCATGGTCTTCTCACCTCCTCGAGATCCATGGCCCTCAAGTTAGCTCGAAAACTTTCTAAATCGCCCGAATTAGCTCCAATTTGTGTAGTTCGTCCCTGATGCCATGAATGCACAAATAGTCTACAAAACAGACAAATAAAGCGTAAAGTGCACCCTAACAAGTCTAGATTAACAACAAATAAATAGGACTAATTAGGTCCTATCAAATACATAGGATACCCCCACTTGCATGTCACCTACACGAACGCGTTGGATCACTGTGTTTGTATCAAATACAAAGTGAGTCGTATCCAAGGAATAAAATTTCGAGCGACATGTCAACATTTTGGTCGACGTGTCGCTATGTCGAAGGTTTTGATATATCGAGAGGGGAAAATGTCGATTTCCCCCTCTTTCGACGAAATCTCGAAATTTCGACGGGATTTCGTCGAAATCTCGAAATTCTGTTGAAATCTCGTTTTTTTTTTTTATTCTTTTATATACATTCTGCAACCAAAACGTCACAGGCGCGTCAAATCGTTTGACGCGCCTATGGACACGCTGCCTGGCAGCCTGCCAGGCGGCCTTCTTTTGATTTTTTTTTTTCTTAATTTGAATTTTCATAAGTGATCGATATATTCAATAATTATAGATATTATTTACAATAATTATATTTTAATTTATTTAATCAAAAAATAACTATATAACATAATAATATGCTACATTAAAATAGTTATATAATATTAATAATATTCTACATTTTATTTTAAATATAAAAAATTATGATCATATAAAATAAATTTATGATCATTCCATATTTATTGACGTTTTTTTTTTTGAAAAAAATTTATTGACGTATTTACACTTTACGTGATTTGTTAAATTAAAATATTATTTTTGTTCTCCATTAATCCAAATTTAATGTTTTAGTTGTGGATTTAAATATAGTTTTAGTGGTTAAATTATGTTAATTATAGTTTAATTAAATCATTATAATAAAAGTTTCAGCGATTTAATCATTCAAATCATTTCTATCAAATGCCTTATTGCAAAAAAAAAAAAAAAAAAAAAAAAAAAAAAAAAAAGTGATAAATAAATAATTTCTATCAATTGGCATAATTTTTTCAAAATTTTCTCTAACGTCGACACTTTTAATATAAATATTATACATATATTTTAGATATAATTGTTAGAAATGATCAATTGTAATGTAATTAGGTCTCAAAGTTTGATTAAACAATTTTCACCAATTTCCATTTATTTTTTTAAAGTTTCTGCAGCATCGACATTTCAATCGACATTTCCATCTAAATATTATTTTAGTTTTTAGAAGTGATGATTGAAAATGGTCAATTATTTTCTAATTAAGTGACATTTAAAATTCCATGGACTAATTCAAATTGTTTCCATCAATTTCCATGATTTCCACAAATTTTTCCTAAATGTCCATCGACATAATTTCCATAAAATCCGAGCCTCGACATTTCCATCGACATCGACATTTCGATCCTTGGTCGTATCCATAGTGGTGTGTTGTATCTTGAACATTGATCCCCGTATGTTTCCACATACTGTTCAAGACTCATAAAACAACCAAGGATGTTAGTTTATTGGATTTAGGGTTATTTAGACAAGACTAATACTACATAATTCGATAACTCTTATGGAATAAACATCAACAACACTTTATTGATAACAGTCAATAGTTTACATTTACTATCTACGAGTTTTAAGACATAAAACCGAACCGAAATACTTGAAGTATAATTTATACTCATCATTGCATAAATATAAACTATGTGCATACCTAATGGATGTGCTTTCTTAAAATATAAACTCGCTTGTCTTTTGAGTCATCATTGCATTATCTGGTTTTGTTGAATTTACATGCTCATTGCTTGTCTAAATTGAGCATTTAGATTTGCATTGTTAATATGCCTTGAATCTGATATGAAGCGCTCCGAACGACCAAGTACGAGGGTCTCGCTGCCCGGTCAGCGAGTCGGGGTCCAGGGGCGACGCGCCCGGTGGGGGTTCGGGGGCAACGCCCCCTAAGCTAAATTATGTGTAGAGATTAGATTATGATTTTCCGTTTTGGGCTTTACTATTTTGGGCCTATTGTGTTAGGGTTAAGAGTGGTGCCATATATAAACCCTCTTAACCTATTTTCGCCCTAATCTCTGTAATCTGAATACTCCTCTCATAATAAGGCGTTCTCTCCCTCTGCCTGTGGATGTAGCTAACACACCGTTAGTGAACCACGTATATCTGTGTGTTGTTTCTCTTCGCCCTTTCATTCTTGTTACGTTGTTACTGTTTTCGTCATAACAAGTGGTATCAGAGCTACGGTTCGTGTTTTTCCGCAACAGTTTTTCAGCGTACAAGGATGTCAGCTATGAACGTGAAGATCGACAAATTCACCGGGAGGAACAGTTTTGGTCTGTGGCAGATCAAGATGCGATCTCTGCTAAAGCAGCAGGGATTATGGGCGCCGCTGTCTGGTACGAAGAAGGCGGACGCTGATGAAGAAGAATGGAAAACCTTGGAGGAGAAGGCTCATTCCACGATTATGTTATGTCTGGCTGATGACGTCATCATCGAGGTTGCGAATGTGGATACTGCCGCTGGTCTTTGGTCTAAGCTCGAGAGCCTCTACATGACGAAGTCTTTGACTAAGAAGTTGCTCTTGAAGCAACGTTTGTTCAGTCTGCGAATGCAGGAAGGTACGCCCCTTAGGGATCACATAGATCAGTTGAACTCTATTTTGTTGGATCTACGTAATCTTGAGGTTAAGGTAGATGATGAGGATGCTGCTTTGATTCTGTTAGTATCTTTGCCGTTGTCGTATGAGAATTTTGTAGATTCTTTTATTAGTGGTAAAGATAAGTTGTCTCTAGAAGAAGTAAAAACTGCCCTTCTGACTAGAGAAGTCCGTCATAAAGTAGCAGGTTAGGTTACAGAGAATCAGGCATCTGGGTTGGTTGCTTCGAGTTGTAAAGGACATAGGAAATCTGGTAAAAAGAAGTCTAATGGTAAAAATTCGAAGCCTAATGAAACTAATCCTAGAGCGAATGACATCTGTAATTACTGTAAAGAAAAGGGGCATTGGAAATATGACTGTAAAAAGAAGAGTAATAGGTATAAAAAAGAAGGAAGGTTCTGCCGCTGTGGCAAAAGCTGATACTGATTCAGATGATGACTTAGCCCTAGCTGTAAATGAAGAACCATGTCTTAAAGATCTGTGGGTTCTTGATTCTGGGGCGTCGTATCATATGTGTCCAAATAGAGAGTGGTTTTCAACTTATCAGCAAGTAGATGGTGGTAATGTCACTATGGCTAACAACGCTGTCTGTAAGGTAGTTGGGATAGGCTCAGTCAGGATACGGACACATGATGGTTTTTTCTGCACTTTGGATGAGGTTAAACATGTTCCACTAATGACCAAGAGTCTGATATCTTTGAGTGTTTTAGACAGTAAGGGTTTCAGTTTCAGAGGTGAAGGTGGAGTTACTTATGTCTGCAAGGGTTCCAAGGTGGTTCTGAAAGGTGTCAAGCGTGGAACTCTGTATTATCTGGCAGGTTCTACGCTGACTGGTTTTGCTGCTGTTGCATCCTCTACAGTTCGCAAAGATGATATGACTAAGATGTGGCATATGAGACTTGGTCATATGAGTGAAAGAGGGATGCAAATTTTGTCAAAGAGAGATCTTCTTTGTGGACACAAGGTGCAGGATCTGGAATTTTGTGAGCATTGTGTGTTTGGCAAGCTTCATCGCAGTAAGCTTCCAAAGGGTGTTCACAGTACGAAGGGAACACTTGATTATGTTCACTCTGATTGTTGGGGTCCTTCTCAAGTTGAATCTGTTGGAGGTAGTAGGTATTTTTTGTCTATCATTGATGACTACTCAAGAATGACTTGGGTTTTTATGATGAAGCACAAAAGTGAAGCCTTCAAAAATTTCAAGCAATGGAAGACCTTAGTAGAAAATCAGACTGGGAAGAAGATCAAAAGGCTACGAACTGATAATGGTCTGGAATTCTGTGGGTCTGAGTTCAATGAGTTTTGCAAGAATGAGGGGATTGCCCGTCATCGCACCGTTAGAGATACGCCACAGCAAAACGGGGTGGCAGAACGAATGAATCAGACACTTCTTGAGAGAGCAAGATGCATGCTTTCTAATGCTGGGTTACCTAGAAGATTTTGGGCAGAAGCAGTAAGCACAGCGTGTTATTTGATTAACCGAGGACCTCATACAGGTATTGATTGCAAAACACCTTATGAGGTGTGGTCTGGTAAGCCTGCAGATTACTCTTTGCTGAAAGTTTTTGGTTGTTCAGTTTACTATCATGTGAATGAGGGTAAATTAGAACCTAGAGCTAAAAAGGGTATATTTGTGGGATTTGGTGATGGGGTCAAAGGTTATAGGATCTGGTCACCTTCTGAAAATAGAGTTATACTCAGTAGAAATGTTGTGTTTGATGAAAATTCTATGTTTAACTCTGTTGTGAAGCCCGCTGTTGCAGAAGAAAGTAGTGATGTTGATAAGCAGGTGGAGCTGCAATTCACTTCTGGTCAGGCTGAATTGCAGCACCAAGGTGGAGAAGATCAACATGCTGCTATAGAAACTGATGTGCCAGTTGTTGATACAGGTACAAGAACAGATGAGCCAGAGTCTTCTAGTTCAGAAACAGCACGTCAGCCAAGTATAGCTCTTGATAGAGCTAGGAGAGTTGGCATTCGACCCCCACAGAGGTATGGTTTTGAGGATATGATTGCTTATGCACTACAGGTTGCTGAAGAGATGGATCCCCATGAGCCGTCCACCTATAGAGAAGTTATTTCGAGTGGTGAGTCTGCTCAATGGCTTGCTGCAATGGGAGATGAAATTGAGTCACTTGATAAAAATCAGACTTGGGAGCTAGTCAAACGACCTAAGGAAAGGAAGATTGTTACTTGCAAATGGGTCTTTAAGAAAAAGGAAGGAATCTCACCTACAGAGGGTATTAAGTTTAAAGCTCGAGTTGTTGCAAGAGGGTTTACACAGAGAGAAGGAGTTGACTACAATGAAATATTTTCACCAGTAGTCAGACATACTTCCATCAGGGTGCTTCTAGCCATGGTTGCACATCAGAATTTAGAACTTGAGCAACTAGATGTGAAGACAGCTTTCTTACATGAAGAGTTGGAAGAGGAGATTTATATGACCCAACCAGAGGGGTTTCAGTGTCCTAGTAAGGAAGACTATGTTTGCAAGTTGAAGAAGTCTTTATATGGGCTCAAGCAGTCTCCACGGCAGTGGTATAAGAGGTTTGACAGTTATATGATTGAGTTAGGCTACAGCAGAAGTCCGTATGATTGTTGTGTGTATCACAACGAGCTTGGTGATGGATTGAAGATTTATCTGGTTCTGTATGTAGATGACATGTTGATAGCTGCTAAGTCCAAGTCTGATATTCTGAAGTTGAAAGACCTTCTCAGTGCTGAATTTGAGATGAAAGATTTGGGTGCTGCTCAGAAAATTTTGGGTATGGAGATTTATAGGGAAAGAGATAAAAAGAAGCTTTTCTTGTCACAGAAAGGATATATTCAGAAGATATTGTTCAGGTTTGGGATGTCTTCAGCTAAGCCTATAGATACTCCTAGTGCTGCAAGTGTTCGTTTGTCTTCTATACTTGCATCACAATCTGAAGCTGAGAAGGAGTACATGTCTCGAGTCCCATATGCTAGTGCAGTAGGAAGTTTGATGTATGCTATGGTCTGCACTAGGCCTGATCTTGCACATGCTGTGAGCGTTGTCAGTAGGTTCATGGGGCAACCTAGAAAGGAACATTGGCAAGCTGTGAAGAGGATTTTTCGTTACCTTAGAGGTACATCTGATATTGGTCTTGTTTATGGAAGTGACATGGAATGTTTAGTGACTGGTTATTCTGATTCTGACTATGCTGGAGATGTTGACAGTAGAAGGTCCATGACTGGTTATGTGTTTACCCTTGGTGGTTCTGTTGTTAGTTGGAAGGCAACCCTGCAGCCTACAGTTACTTTGTCTACTACTGAGGCTGAGTATATGGCACTAACAGAAGCTGCTAAAGAAGCAATATGGTTGAAAGGACTAGTTGGTGACCTTGGTCTGCATCATGATCAGGCTGTGATATATTGTGATAGTTTGAGTGCAATATGCCTAGCCAAGGATCAAGTTCATCATGAGAGGACTAAACATATAGATGTTAGATATCACTTCCTGAGAAATGAGAAGAGGATTAAGGTGAAGAAAGTTGGGACAACTCATAACCCCGCTGATATGTTCACCAAGCCAGTTCCGAGTGGCAAGTTCCAACATTGTTTGGACTTGCTAAATGTTCTGAATTGTTAAATGGTCCCTATGGGACCTTATGAAGCAGAGGGAGAATCTGGTGACTTTTCGAGTTGCATCTGGTACCTTTTCTTTGGGTACATCTGGTTCATCTGTTATGTGTGAGAGAGTTCAAGTCAAGGTGGAGATTTGTTAATATGCCTTGAATCTGATATGAAGCGCTCCGAACGACCAAGTACGGGGGTCCAGGGGCGACGCGCCCGGTGGGGGTTCGGGGGCAACGCCCCCTAAGCTAAATTATGTGTAGAGATTAGATTATGATTTTCCGTTTTGGGCTTTACTATTTTGGGCCTATTGTGTTAGGGTTAAGAGTGGTGCCATATATAAACCCTCTTAACCTATTTTCGCCCTAATCTCTGTAATCTGAATACTCCTCTCATAATAAGACGTTCTCTCCCTCTGCCCGTGGATGTAGCTAACACACCATTAGTGAACCACGTATATCTGTGTGTTGTTTCTCTTCGTCCTTTCATTCTTGTTACGTTGTTACTGTTTTCGTCATAACATGCATAATAGTTATAACTCAATCTGAAAGGGTAGGATAATAACAAATTTCATAAAACCAATATGGAAGAAGAGTCTATACATAGGCATTCGTCAATTCACCCTAGAGGATATAAAGGGTTATGTGACTGTGTTACTATCCTATCTTCTCAAAAATCGAAACTTGTGCCTAGTTCTCCACCTTCTCAAAGGATTTCCTTGTTCACAAAAGGTAAGAATATGTGCTGTTTATGCATTTTTTGCTTCCATTGTCGCCAAGGCCCCCACCTCTAGTGTCGTTGCAAATAACGACTAGAATGTCAACTTGAAGATGAAGGGTCCGTTTGGATTACATTTTAATTTAAATATTTTTCAAGAATGCATTTTTTAGAAAAACATTTTGTATAAAAATTGTTTAGAATTTAAACACTCATATGTTTGGTTGCATTTCTTATAAATGTTTTTATACATAAGTTACTGTATATTTAAAAAGTCATTTTAAAAAAGTTGGTTTCAAGTGTTTTTCTCAAAATGGTTTATTTATCAATCTCATTTTCTAATAAGTCATTTTTAGTGTTTGTCAAACATTAGAAATTTTTTCAAAATTAAATACTTGAAAAGTTAAACCAAACACACTCGAAGAATATGAAAACAAGCAAAGCCACTGTGATGTGATGATGGTAAGACGAGCTTGATGAAGGCAGGCAGCAATAGCAAACGAGCCCAAATTCGACTTCAGGGAATGGAAGTCATTCATCGTAACGCTTATAAACGCCACCACATTTGACATAATTTCGAAAATGAATTTAAATTTGAAATCTAAAAAGATATAAAATCTTAAAATGTTAATTATAATTGGCAGATATAATAAATATATGTATATTATATCTTCAAATTCCAGAAAATAAATTTGATTTCAAAATCTAGAGAGATGTAAAATCTTAAAAAGTTAATTAGAATATGCAGATACAAAAAGATACATATCTTCAAGTTTTGAAAAGATAAAGAATCTTGCAAAACAATAAAAATGAGAAAATAGATGAAATTCTGTAAATAAAATAAGGGGTTGGTGGTCGATTTAGGTGTAAGAGAAAAAAAAAAAAAAAAAAAAAAAAAAAAAAAAAAAAAAAAAAAAAAAAAAAAAAAAAAAAAAAGGTTATATTTCAGAATGATGGTGATTTTGGTCCTATTTCACAATCTAATTTTCAACTGTAAAAGTATTCTTAAAACACCTATAGAAGGTTATTTAAAAAAAAAAACACCTATAGAAGGTATTTCTTGAAAATAAATAAATAAATTATCGACACAAAAAATTGAGGCCATAATCATTTGATTTTTTTTTTCTGTTTTTAAAAATTAAGCATAAACTCTACTTTTATCTTGTTTTTCTATCTACTTTTTGAAACAGTTTCTAAATCTAGACCAAAATTTGAAAATTGATTACATTTCAAAAACTTAATTTTGTTTTTGAAATTTGTATTTGAAATGAGATTTTAAGAAAGGTGAATGATATACGGAGTAATTATGAGAAAGTATGCATAGGTTTTAAAAAGTAAAGTAAAATGGACAAAGTTTTATAAATTCAATACATGTTTCTTAAAATGAAGAAAGTTTTATCAACTCAATACATGTTTCAAGAAACATTAGAATTCTATCATTGATAATGGAAATATAAGTTTTATTAATGATCAACTATTTACAAGAAACAACATAATCTTAGTATACAATTATTAAATGGCCAATTTTTTCGTGTCCTAGCCGTTGCGTTTTCTCTCGGGAGGAACGGAGGCTATGGACAAAGAGGGCAACGACTCGGTTTGCGAAATGGTTCTTGGGGGCGATTCCGACCAACAGGCGATGGACGAAGCTCTCATCGATAACCAGACAGGTGGAGTAAACGAAGAAATAGCCATGGCAGATGAAGTCTTCAGTCAGATGGAGAAATTCCGGCTGGAGGAAGCTGGCAGAGTGGTGGAGGTGGAAGACGATGATATAGAAAACATAGATAGGGACTTTAAAGGAGCAATTGCCTGCAAGATTTTAACACCAAGACTAATAAATCCAGAGGTTTTTATGCACTTTATGCCCAAGATATGGGGCTTAGAGGGAGCTGTGAAGATGGAGAAAGCGGGAACCAACATATACATTTGCAAATTCAGGAGAATGAAAGACAAAGAGAGAGTGTCCAAAGGCGGGCCATGGTCGTATGACGACGCAATTTTAGTTTTCGACGAACCAAAAGGGAGTTGTAGTGTTGAAGACCTTGAGTTTAAATTTGTTTCGTTTTGGATTCACTTCCACAAATTACCTCGTGTGTGTTTTTGCAGGAAATATGCAATTGCCCTGGCCAATTCGATCGGAAGTTTTGAAGATGCTGAGATGGATGAAAATGAAAAACTAGAAGGGGAAACCCTTCGGGTAAAAGTCATAATAAACTGCACTGAGCCTTTAAAGAGAGGAACACACGTAAAAACTGGATCTATGGCAGAAAAAACATGGATTCCAATATCTTACGAGAAATTACCGGACTTTTGTTATCACTGTGGGAAGCTTGGTCACGTCAAACAAGAGTGTGAAGTTGAGGAAGCTGCCGAAACCAACGGTAATCTATATGGAATCGAACTAAGGGAGACAAAAGGAAGTAAAGGAATGTATAAGGGATGGAAGCCTGCTAATAGAGAGTTCTTCGACAGAGGAAGAGGGCGGGGAAGAGCCGGCAAATTCCAGAGAGGAGGGAGATATTTCCAGTCGAATGAGTTTGGGGAGAGCCAAAGAGACCAGTGGGGTGCGCCGAGCAGTAGAAGCGTGGGAGAAACAAACAAGAAGATCGGCAGAGATGATCGACGATGGAGGAAGAACAGGTCGGACGACGAGGGGCAGAAGGAGAGAGAAAAGCAATCGGTGACAGAACGGTAGACTGAGGAAAGAGGATGTGCAAGGACACTGACATAACAGGAGAGGGGTCAGGACAAAAAGAATGGGCTCAGAAGAACAAGGACAGTGATGTGGACTTGACAGAAAAGTCTGAAGTAGAAAAGGACAGGGACGCTAAAGGAAAAGGGGGCCCAGAAGAAATTGGTCTAAAAATTAGCCCAATGGACCAAGATCTAGGCATTCAAACGGTGGCAAAAAGGAAAGTAGTTATTAAAGAAAAAGTTATAAATCGGGGCATGGAGGAGAAAGGAAGATCTGTGAAAAGGCAAACCACCTCTGAAGGTTTGCATAAAGTTAAGATTGATAAACCACGAAGTCCAGCAAAAACAAAGAATGAAAACAGTAAAAAATGGAAAAGGAGAGTTAGGGAGGACAACAACAATAGTGAATCTGTGACATGTGGAGTTCTGGAAACTGGGGGCAAACGAAAGGCTGATGATGAGTTGGAAGGAGTAACAGATTTCAAGAGGAGAGGAATTGAATCAAACGACTTCAACGGAGTTGGAGGGATATCGGCGGAGGGTGTAGAACAGCCCCGCCGGATGCAATGAAAATCTTATGTTGGAATGTTCGAGAGGTGGGGAACCCTCGAACGGTCCGAGCGCTCCGGCATGAGGCTAGGAGTTTACAACCCCAAATTATTTTTCTAGTTGAAACAAAGTGCAGTGACAGCAAGTTGGATAGCATCAAGAGAGTTACGAGTCTCGAGTGTGGCCTTTCGGTCCCTAGCAAGGGTTGTAGCGGGGGACTTATGTTACTCTGGGATAAAGAGATTGAAGTTGATTTAATCTCTTTCTCGGAGGGGCATATTGATTCGATGATTAAGATGAATGAAGGTTGGTGGCGCTTCACCGGGTTTTATGGCAATCCGGTTACGAATAAGAGAGTGGATTCGTGGAAGTTACTCGAGAGGTTAGGGAATTTGTCCTCCCTCTCTTGGATTGTGGGAGGGGATTTTAATGAGATCCTGTTAGCGGAAGAGAAGAGTGGAGGTCAGCCTAGGAAGCAGAATCAGATGGATGGTTTTCGGAGGGTCGTGGACAGCTGCAAGCTTATGGACCTAGGCTTCTTGGATAATCCTTTCACTTGGAGTAGGAAGGTTAAATTGGATGGGGTCATTGCTGAGAGGTTAGATAGATTCTTAGCCACGGCCAGTTTTATGGAAATGTTTAGTGATATCACTGTTTCCCACACAAACAAGCATCACTCGGATCACAAAGGCATCTTGGTTAGTATAAACCATAAAAAAAGGATCTTGCCGAGAAGAGGGGTTCCGAAGCCAATCAGGTTTTAGGATGCTTGGACTAATTTCGAGGAGTGCAGGATGATTATCAGTAGGTGCTGGTCTGATGAGCCGACTTCAAAGCCTGATGGGTTTATGAGAAAGATGGTTGGTTGTCTGGCCAAGTTGAAAGTGTGGAACAAGAACAGGCTTAATGGATCTTTAAGAGCTGTTATTTCTAAGAAAGAAGAGGAGCTGAAAGTTCTTAACAGAGAGCAAGGTACCAGGAATATGAATGTCATCCGGTCTGTTGAGATGGGGTTGGAAAGGCTTCTGGAAGAAGAGGAGGCGTATTGGAAAGCGAGGTCTAAGGAAGAATGGCTTTTGTGGAGGGATCGAAATACTAAATGGTTCCACTCAAAGGCTAACCAAAGGAGGAAAGCTAACAACATTGAGAAGATTGCTGACGGTAAAGGAGGTTGGGTTGTTAATGAGGTGGAAATTGGGAAAGTCGCAACTGATTACTTCTTATCTATGTTCTCCACCTCAGATCCGTGCCAAAAGGCAATTGATATCACTCTCGAAGGGATGTCTTCCAGTATTTCCCAAGATCAAAGCAGAATGCTGGATATGGTGTTTGTGAAGGCAGAAATTGAGCATGCTATCAAAGGGATGAATCCGAGTAAAGCTCCGGGTCCTGACGGGGTTCATGCTAGATTCTACCAAGCCTACTGGGATATTGTTGGGGACGAAGTGGTGAATATTTGCCTCAAAATTCTTAACAACGGGGAGGAGATGGAGTCGCTAAACAAGACCTTTATTTCCTTAATTCCCAAAAAGAAAGACCCGAAGAGGATGGAAGACTTTAGGCCAATTAGTTTGTGCAATGTTATTTATAGAATAATAGCAAAAGCTCTAGCTAATAGGCTTAAGAAAGTGTTAGGGGCTATCATCTCGCCTACCCAATCAGCTTTTGTCCCTGGGAGGTTGATTACAGATAACGTGATGGTGGGTTTTGAGTGCATCCATGCCATTAACAATAAGAAGAAAGGCAAAACTGGGTGGGCAACACTAAAGCTTGACATGAGTAAGGCTTACGACAGAGTGGAATGGTCGTTCCTTAGGCAAGCCATGGCTAAGATGGGTTTCTCGGAATCCTAGATAGAGAAAATCATGAGATGTGTTGAGTCAGTGCAATTCTTGGTCCTTATCAATGGAGCTCCTCAAGATTCCTTCAAGCCTAGAAGGGGGCTAAGACAAGGAGACCCTTTGTCTCCCTATTTGTTCTTAATTTGCAGCGAGGGGCTTTCGGCGCTTCTTAAAAGGGAAGAATCTCTTAACCTTTTATCTGGTATTCGTATTAACTACCATTGCCCCGCTCTTACGCACCTCTTTTTTGCAGATGACAGTTTAATATTCTTCAAAGCGTCGATGGAAGAAGGGATGAGGATAAAAGGTGTGCTTGACACTTACGAAAAAGCGACGGGCCAGAAGACTAACTTTGATAAATCAGAGTGCCAGATCAGCAAGAATGTCGTTGTGCCAAAAGCCTTGGAGATTAGCAAAGCTCTGGGAATCAAGATTACAGACTCCCTAGGCCAATACCTTGGCTTGCCAGCCCAGGCGGGAAGGAAGAAAGGAGAGATGTTCAAAAGATTGAGAGAGCGAGTGTGGAAGGTGTTGCAATGGTGGAAAGGGAATTTATTTTCTCTCGGGGGAAAAGAGATCCTTATTAAAGCCATTGCCCAAGCAATCCCGATTTACACTATGAGTTGTTTTAAATTGCCCAACAGTGTTTGTAATGAGATTAATAGGCTTTGTGCGCGGTTTTGGTGGGGTCCACGAGCTCTAAGAAGAAAGTGCATTGGATGAGTTGGAGCAAGATATGTCGTAGTAAAGGTAAAGGGGGCATGGGATTCAGAGATCTTCACGATTTTAATCAAGCTATGCTTGCCAAAGTGAGTTGGAGGATCGTTAAGAATCCGGATAGCTTATTGGCTAAAGTCCTTAGAGGGAGATATTTTAAGGATGGGGATTTTATTAAAGCCAAGATAGGGAACAATTCATCCCTTACATGGAGAAACATTCTTTGGGGAAGATCTTTATTCATCAAAGGAATAAGATGGAAGATTGGTAATGGGAACAGAATCACCATAGATGAAGACCCGTGGCTTGTTGATGGAGGAAGGAAAGTTCCTCTGTCAGTAAAGGATGAGTTTAAAGGGAAAAGAATTGGGGCTCTGTTGAATGAGGGTGGTGGATGGAATGTTGAGTTAATTAAAGAGGTGTTCAATCCGGATGAAGCTAGTGCCATTGTAAGCATTCTGATTCTATTATTTGGGATAAAAAGCCTAAGGGTATCTTCTCGATTAGGAGTGCTTATCACCTTTGCTTCAAATCTTTGTAATAAGGAAGAAGCTTCAGGGGCGGATGATTCAAAAGTCAGGAAATTGTGGAATGCCATATGGAACATCAATTGCATCCCAAGAGCCAAGATCACTATTTGGAAAATCATCAGCAATTCCCTCCCTACCAAAGTGAATCTCGCTAAAAGAGGGATGAATACTAATATGTTCTGTTTGTTTTGCAGATCAATAGGGGAATCGATGGAGCATGTGTTCTGGAATTGTAAATTCGTGAGAAAGCTGTAGAGTTTTTTCCTTCCAAACTTATATAGTCTCTTAAATGTTTGCAGGGGAAGAAAGGAAGCTATGGACATCTGGGATGGGATGATTCATGTTCTAAGCGCCTCAGAGTTAAATATGGTTGCCCTAATCCTATGGAATATCTGGAATATTAGGAATCAATGCCTTCACGACAGCAGTAAGGCAAATTCTCAAGCGGCGATATGGAAAATCAGTATATACTTGGAAGAGTACGAAGGAAGAGCAGATAAGAAGGCTAACCTGGCCAAATTGGAGAACTCTTCGAGTCACCAAAGATGGAGACCTCCGGACCCCAACCACTGGAAGCTGAACTTAGACGCCTCTTGGTGCGATGAGGAAGGTGCGGGTGGAATTGGGTGGTTCATGCGTGACTCTAACGGATCTCTAATTGGAGATGGGTGCAAGAAAATCCATCAAAAAGGACCGATCAAATGGTTCGAAGCCTTGGCGTTGCTGGAAGGATTGAATTCGCTCGTGAGATTGGCAAATGAGAGATACGCTCCGCCTATTCAACCGCTGATGGTTGAAACAAATGCTTTGGATGTGATAAAGCTGCTAAATGATGAAGATGAAGATCTAACCGAGATATCCATGGTGGTCGATAACATCAAAGAGATGGCCTCTCTTTTAGTTGTTTCGTTCGAGAATGGAGAATCTGGAAGCCCATTGCCTTGCGCGCGCTGGAGTGCGTTTTGGTGATTTTTGTATTTTTTTTGGGCGCCCCTTGTACCCTGTTTTAGGGGATAGTGTTTTGTGTGGGGATGTCATTATCCCTCCTTGGTTCTCCTCGATAGTTGGCGAAGGGGCTGGTGTGGTTTCTTTTTCATGTTAATGAATTTAGTTGTCCTCAAAAAAAAAAAAAAAAAAAAATTGCTCCAAGATGCAAATCACTAACTCACCTATTTATTTTTATTTTTATTATTTTTTTATAAGAAACATCAAAGGAAATATATTCCAACAAAAAGAAGGATAACAACCTAGGGATCAGGGGTGGAGATCGCCCATTCCCAAAAACTATCTCAAATGAGTCTGCCAACCATCATTAATAATCATCAACATACTACAACAAACAAAAGAACTTTTTGAGTAAAGTAATCCACCAAAAGGTCGTATTTTGTACATAGTTACAAAAGTATCAAAACGAGAAGAATTACGATAGAAATAGAAAAACTACTACTCAAGGAATGAGTTTGAAACAACTCAAAGTAGTATGTTCGCGTATAACACTTATTCCATTAGCACTACTACCTCAATAATACTTCTTATAAAAGAAGCGTTTTCAAAAAATTTCAAAATTATCGCTAACCATGTAAGCAAACATCATCCAAATCTAGAAAAGTGATTTGAATAAACTAAAATCACCTTTTTCATCAAACCAAACTCACACCAAAGTGAACTAAGTATTCAAGTGGATTGAAAATTCAAAGGTCTCCTATAACATTTCAATAAGAGAGAAGAACATACGACACTAAGGGAGGAAGCAGCCATGCAGGCACCAGCGAGCCACGGCGGCAATCGGATTCCAGTGAAGGGATATAGGATTCCTGCAGCAATAGGCATACCGATGATATTATAGCCAAGTGCCCAGATGTAGTTAAGCCATATACGATAAACAGTTTGTCTTGAGAGATCTATGGCTGTGACTACATCTTCTAAATTGCTTCGCATGAGAACTATATCAGCTGCTTCTATAGCAATATTTGTTCCAGCACCAATGGCAATGCCAACATCAGCTGCAGCTAAGGCATGTGAGTCATTTACTCCATCTCCCACCATTGCTACAATATTCCCTGTTGTCTGTGTTCAATTGTCAACAAAGGATTAGTCACTTCATGAACTTCAATAACCACACCATTTCGATGTTTCAAACACAGTACACTTCGAACTTGAAGAGGGAAAAAATACGAATTTTGGTTTCAACACTTTAGGTTTATAACATCTTCATCCTTGAACTTTCAATGTCTATGTTAGTTCTGAACTATAAAAATAACATAAAGGTACAAATTTGGTCATTGTTGTCTCTTGAACATCTGTTGTGTTACCAGATGGATGATGTGTGCGTATTAATAATGTCCTAATGTGGATAGAAGGTATTGGTTTAAGTGGACAATTAATGTGTTTTTAGTTTTGTCATCAGATCAAATCAGATAGCGAGGATGATGTGTGTTTAAATATGAATGTTAATGTACTAACGACAATTTTCTAATCTTTGTCGTATCCAATATCCATCTCTAAGCTAGTTTATGCGGTCTCAATACATTTCCACACCAACATAATAAGACACGTTTAAAACCACCTATTAGAACTCATCAGACCAAAATAAACATTTTAAAAGTTCAACGGACCAAACTAAATAGATCAAATTAAAACCAAACAAAAATCCTATATAAAAATTAACCAAACTAAAATAAAACATCACCAAAATGAGATCAAAAAAAGAAGGGTTTTCTTGCTAATTCGATTCTGAAGAAACTCTGTGAAAATGAAGTAATATTCTTACTTTTTTTTTACTGTTTTTTGATAAAAGATCAAACCTTGAGAAAAAATGTTCGCAAATTCTTACAATTTCCAAATTCTCGACCATCATGAAAGTTCTAATTCTAACCCCATGTAATATGATCCGACAGCAAAATTAAAAGAAAAAAAATGTGTTAATGAACTAGGAAGCTAAAATAAACAAAGAATATAATATCACAAACGAGCCTGACCTTAAGCATGTTAAGACTCAGCAACACATAGAGGAAGATAATTAACTTTGATGCTTACCAATTTAGTCTTGGATATAGATGTCAAGACAACAAATCAAGTGCAAAAATACTTCTTAACTATGCAAATGCCCCATAAAATGTAACAGTAAGTTTAAGAGTTATGAATAGGAGAAAAACCCATAATAGATCTTAGAGTAAAAATTTTGTCTTAAGCTCAAATTCTACATTTTCGTTTACTCGGAATAAATATTTCACATGATGAGCCTTAAATCTAACAACAATATCTTTTCAAACTGGGAGCAGCAAGTAAAGCTATAGAAAGTGGTGTTTTACCTTCAAGGATTTAATCTTGTTAGCTTTTCCAATTGGATCCATCTCTGCAAAGACTTCATTAATCCCAACTCCTCTTGCAACGGCAAATGCTGTGGCCCAGTTATCGCCAGTGACCATTATGCTTGAGATGCCGATTGAGCGAAGAAACGATATAACAGCTTTCGTCCCAGGCTTTGGCGCATCTACAACACCAAAACCTCCTGCTACCCTGCCATTAATAGCCACTAAGACACATGTTTGAGCCAGCCTCTCATTTTCTATAACATACCGGTCGACTTGAGGACCAACAACAATGTTGTGAGCTCGCATGAGCCTTCTGTTCCCTACTAAAACTGGCTTTCTATCAATTCTTCCTCCAACCCCTCCTCCTGGAAAGACCTCAAAGTTCTGGATGCGTTTGCGACATTCGGTTCGAGCCCCAAACTTCCTTCTCATTTTCTTTGCATGCTCCACTACAGATCTTGCTAAAGGGTGTTTACTGTTTGACTAAACTCAAAGATTGACAAAAAGTAAGATCACAATTTTTACTTTTAGTTTCGTATTTATTTAAGTTTTGGATGACTTTTAAAAGGATGTGCATGTTTCTGGTTTTTTTTAAACACAAATTTTCATAAATAAAATGAAAGAGTACACATGAGTATCTTTAATTTACACCAACAAAATGCAAGATTCAAAACACATCAACTTAAATTACAAGTGCACTCACCTCAATTGCTATTGCTACATCACAGAGCTCCTGCATTGGAAATGTAGAAAAAAGCACAACACTAACTACCTCTGGCCTGCCAACTGTTAGAGTTCCAGTCTTGTCAAAAACTACCATTTTCACCTGAATGGTTGGAAGAAAAAAGCTTTTGATTCAACATTCACCCAAGTAGAAAGATAATTCCATAATCATCCACTAAAAACCTTCATGTTTGGAAATAAAAAATACAAAGTACTATGGAAAAAAGTAGAGTTTTTTTTAAGTGTTTCCAGTGAAGCATTTAAGCTAAAAATACTCTACAAGTATTTTCTCACAGAAGTACTTTAAGATGCTTTTAACTTTTTCTTTAAAGCATTTTATGTTACTAACAAATGGACTCTCAAACTTAGACATAGAGTACCTTATATGCATTTTGAAGGGAACTTGCTCCCTTAATGAGCACACCTAGAGAAGCACCCTTCCCTGATGCAACCATGATTGCAGTTGGCGTTGCTAAACCAAGAGCACATGGGCATGCGATCACCAGCACTGAAATGCTAAACTGCAGTGCAAGTTCAAACTCATCCATGCCTTTTGGTATCCAATGTTTAGGGTATAGCCCAACTTCTCCACAGATTAACCATCCAAGCCATGTCACAAATGCTGCTACAACAACCTAAATGAGAATAAGAAAAAAAAAAGAAACAGAACTTTAAAATTATTCTCGGTAAGATACTTTTAAGTCTTGTTAGATAGTAATTTGAACCAAGCATGAAGAAAAAGCAAATGGGAAAATCGTTAAACTCACAACAGGAACAAAAAACTTTGATATCTGATCTGCTAATTTTTGAGCTGGTGCTCGTGATAGCTGAGCTGATTCCACGAGTTGTACAATTCGAGAAAGTGTAGTATCAGATCCAACATGAGTGGTCTTAACAAATAAGCATCCATTTTCATTGACGGTCCCCCCAATAACCTGTTCATGGCATCAAAGGGTGCAAATTTATTTTCATTTCTTGTTAAAATAAATTGTTAATTTAGTTGAGACTGGCACATGAAGGGGAATTGAGTCAAATTTTATTCTAAACTATCAATTTTATCAAATTGCACTTTTGACTAACATAAATGTTGCAACCTTTTATCTTCTTTTTGTATATTTATTAATTTTTTTCGTATATTTATCTATTAATTTCAACAAAAAGCAATGAAAAAAATTCTCCAACACATTCTTTTTCTTGATAAGAAACCTCAAAAGGGAAATATATTCCAAAAATAAAAAGGTATAACAACCTAAGAGTCAGGGGTGGAGATCACCCCTCCGAAATCTATCTCAAAAAAGCATATCAATCGTTAATAAACATCAACAGACTATAATTGCAAAATAACTTTTTATGTAAAGTAATTTACCATGAGGCCATATTTTGTACATAGTTACAAAAAAAAAATCGATACAATTCGCCAAAACATTCTAGCTCCAACAACTTTAAGCTCCAACGAATCAATGACCAAAATCAAAGTCCTAACAAATCGATGAACAAACCAATAAATAAATCTTTCAAAACTCATTAATGTCAACTGAAATTCAATCTTATGTCATCTTTATCCAATGTCTCATCAAGTCTGTACATGAGATTTTTTTTATTAATGATTATCCAAAAGGAAATCTATCAAAGGATAAAAATTGCCAACATTCATCAAGTCTAAGATTCAATTGAATGAAATTAGATGTTGAGGATATAAGTAGACTACATTGTCAAGTTTTTTTTTTAAGGGATCTCACCTTGTCATATTCAAACATAAAAATTGGGTTTTTCCTTTTCGCTTTTATTTGCCTTTAATTTTTCTCTCAAGCCCAAATTTATAGATATCGAAAAGGCAAGAAAAAAGCACCTTGTCACCGGGTGTTTTCTCAATGGATCTTGCTTCTCCGGTAATTGTACTCTCATTCACATTGCTTTCACCACTAATAACAATCCCATCAACAGGAACTTTTGCCCCTGGAACAATCTTAATTATATCATTCCTCTGTATCAGCTGGGTATCAATCTCCATCTCTGATAGCAAATTTCCATGATCATCGAAGGTCATCAAACAAGCTGTATGAGGAGCAAGATGAGCCAGCTCTGCTAAAGCATCTGATGATTTCCCTTTGGCCATGACCTCCAAATATTTTCCAAGTAGAATGAAGGAGATCAACATGGAGCTGGTCTCAAAGAAATCTTTCCCTTTAAAAGAGTTGGAAGTGGATGCTTTAAATACTATGTATACTGAGTAAAAGTAAGCTGCATTGGTGCCTACCGCAACCAAAACATCCATATTGGCAGATTTCTGTTGTAATGCACGGTATGATCCTACATAAAATCTGTTAAAAATCATCCAGGGAAACCATTAAACTATCTAAAATACATTTTCAACTTCAAGAAAATTAGGACTCTAAACCTTAAACCGTGACATTCTCATTTTCTGCTTCTTTTTTCCTGTAATTCATCCTCATTTCTTATTTTTGCCCTTTCTATTGAAAAATAAGATCATAAATGTGTTAAGCAGCAGTTTTTTATTTCTTATTTTCTTTTAAAAAAAATATTATAGTTTACACCTCTCCCTACACACATGCAAAGAAAATGTGACATGTGTCAAGAAAAACATGTCATTTAAGTTAACGAGAAATGAGAAACAGAGACTGAAATTTAGATGAAGAAGCCAATACCACAACATAATAACAACGATATTAATAACAAAATTACCTCTGGCCAGCTAGGAACTGGACTGGTGTGCAGAAGATCCATTTAAGAACCATTCCAACAGTAAGCATATTGCAAACCCTATAATTCAACCAATCCCCATAAGGGGGAAGCATAGGAAGCACCATTGCAAAAGCCACGACAGGAACAGAAAACAAGCAGCTCAGCAAGAACAAGTTCCTATAAGCACAAGCCTCTTGACGCTGCTCCACATCTCTTCTCTTGGGAGGCACATACAAGCTTGCCCCGTAGCTCTCGAGGCACTGCAAGAGAGACCTCGGACCAGTCCGATCGGGGTCATAGCCGATGGTAACCATCCGCCCTAGCGCGTCCATTTCAACAGAGTTGACTCCAGAAGCTTGCTCGAGAGAGGATCTAATGGCGGGCATGTCCGCGGAGGCAACTCGATCGAGTTTAATGTGAACAATGTAGGGTCTGTTGGGGGCGGAGATGAGCTCGGCATCGAAGCCGGAATCGTCGATTGCTGCGAGGATTAGGGCTTCAGTGGTCAAATTTGGATCGAAGAGGATTTTGGCTTCTTCGATCTCGAGACCGACGAGGGCTCGTTTGATGCCGTCGACCATGGCTAGGGCTTTTTGAAGAGAGTGGACATTGGCTGGGCAGGCCATTCTTCTGATCCTTAGACGACATGTTGCAATGCCTTGTTCCGGAAACTCGTCGGCGGGGAAACCTCCGCTTTCTATGAATTCTAACACTCTGTCTTCCTGTCATATTCCGACCACACACTTCATCCTTACTTTCCTTCCTTTTTAAACTTTCTTTGGACTTAAAAATAATTTAGTCCAACTTTGAAACTTGTATTAATTAGTTTATTTATTTAATAGATCACTCAACTTTCAATTTCGTGTCTAATAGATATTTGACACATCCAAAATTTTAAAAAAATGAGATATAAAATTGAATTTTATGCTTATTAAGACCTTAAACTTTCAATGATTTTTAAAAAATATTGAATTAAGTCAAGGTCTTAGTAGATATAAAATTAGGGCTAAATTATAAAAAAAAAAAAAAATACCCCTGAACTATGGAGTTTGTTTCAAAAATGCCCTTGAACTTTGAAAAAATTCAAAAATACCTTTGAACTTTGAAAAATGTTTCAAAAATACTCTTGCCGTTATTTTTTGGATGGAAACCTTTTTTTTTAAAGTTCAATGGTATTTTTCAAACTGAAGCTTTAACAGTTTCCATCCAAAAATTAACGGCAATGGTATTTTTGAAACATTTTTCAAAGTTCAGGAGTATTTTTTAAACTTTTCAAAATTCAGGGCATTTTTTAAACAAACCCATAGTTCAGGAGTATTTTTTTATAATTTAATCTAAAATTAGTGCGAGTTTAAGGACTATTGGATACTTAGATCTATTGGAAACAAAATTAAAAGTTCAAGGATTTATTTTACACTTTTTAAAGTTCAAATACCAAATTGACACAACTCTAAAAGTTTAGGGACTAAACTAGTAATTTAATCAATTTAAAAATATTTGTAAAATGCAAATAACAAAACTAAAACAAAGGTCGAGCATAGTTCCGATTGGCCTATTTAGAAGTGTGTGATTCCAATCCTCCACGCCAGGTGTTGTCACAAACAAAAACAAAACAAATAAATTATCAATAAAGTTTAAAAATTCAATTTCCAAAAACAAAAATCAAATAATAATCCTCTAATTTGCAAAGGCAAAAACCAAATGATAATCGATTAGCAGTTAGAAAGTGATATGCATTAATGATGTAAATAGAAAATTGATGGTACCTTTAATGAAGCAAATAAAACTATTAAAACTAATTAGTTAAGGTTGTGGACTTACATTATTGTGCTCTCGGGGATTTAGAGGTAGCTTAAGATCATCAATATTAGCTTCCATTGTAGCCTAGCCTGACATTATAAACTAAAATTTATCAATTTAGAATATATACATTTTAAAAGACAAATATATATATACAAAGTTTCTTATCCCAGCCAAAGTGATCAACGGTAATTGGCATGTATCTTCGACCAACGACCAACAGGTCAAAGATTTGAATCTTCCCACCCTCAAAAGTTGATGTACTCAAAAAAAAAAAAAAAAAAAAAAGCTCCTTAGCCCAAGTATGTTCTTCAAGCAATTTCTTAAACAAAAGACTTGAGTCTCTTCTCAACTAATTATTCGTTCGTCTACTTTCTATCTTGTATCGAGTTTAATCTTCAATAATGTCGATGTCGAACTCTCCAAGTTACAAATATGTCAACATATGTTTTCATTCTTGGAGTTACAACGTATAGTGTAAGTCGTCACTTATTAACATATCTTAGTGATCCTTGCAACAAAAACCCATTGAGCCCAACCGGAAATCTTTCTATATTTTAATAGATGATCAATGATAGATAGGGTTCTATAATCTAAAAAAAAAAAAAAACCACATTTTGCCAAGATTAACTAAAACAACCTCATTTTTTTGTTAGATGTTTAAGGATTGTTTTAATCACAATTTAACATCTCCACAAGTTTATATTGACCACGTCTTTTGAGACTCACCACTTATTTATTCCTTATTTACTAATTTCAAAGTATAGTAAGTTAAAAACAACGTCTGATATTTACCTCATTTATTTAGAACACCGAGTCTCATCATATTTCTATACTAATATTATTATTTTGTCTTCCATATTTGTAAACCCACGTGATTTTACTTCCAAATTCTTGTACCATGATCCAAGAAACACGTTTTCTTATTCATATATTCATAATCTTTCATACCTCCAATCAAAGTTAAGGCCGCCACGCCATTTCCTCTAACAATTGCATCTTAAAAAACAAGAAAAAGATGTCGTTCTTGTTTCTAATCCGAAACAAAATTTCTATTCTAGAGAGTATAATCAAAGCAAAATACTGAAAACAACAATATATACATGAACAAACAACTGAAAAATAAATTAAATGATACATATAATAAAGGGCCAAGCAATTAAACTACAGTAGCTCCAAAAAGCCATAATAATAATATAATACATCAATAAAACAAAATGAAAAGAATGTTAATTAAAAGAGAATTAGAGAAGAGCAGTAACGTTACCCGGGCTGTTCTCCAGATCCGCGACAGACAGATTGACTTTAAGGAAGAGACGACGGTGACGGTGGGTGGTCGGAGCGGCCGTCTGCCGGCGGAGGTGGGAAGAAGCGACACCGTGCAGACTGCAGAGGGCTGCCGGAAAAGGAGAGAGAGAGGGAGAGAAGGGTGAAGGGGGGAATGGGAAGAGGAGAGAGAAAGTGAATAGGATTGAAGTTGTTGGTTTTTGGTAAGTGATGATTTGGTATGGCCATTTGAGGGGCGGGAAGACCGAGTCAGAGAAGGATGGAAAGAGAAGATGTCTGTTTCATTGCCTGAAAAATAGATGGAGGGGCTAAACAGAAAAATCTAACACTTGAGGTTGTTCATTGAAATTTTCTTTTTTCTTTTCTGTTTGATTTGGCCATGTTGGTTCCTTTTCTTGTAAAATCTAGGTTAAATAAAAGGTGGGTTTCAAATCTCCATCTCAATGTCGAAATGTTTATAGAAATATTGATAAAATATCATCGATATTCATGAAAAAAAAAATTGTAAAAACAAAAAAATATCAAAAAATATTTAAATTAATAAATAATCAATTTACACTTTTTAAATAAGTTCCCCCACCCCACTTTTTATATAAGTTAAAAGGTTTATTATTTATATTAGACTAAATTATAAAAAATACACCTGAACTATAGGGTTTGTTTAAAAAATACCCCTGAACTTTGAAAAGTTTCAAAAATACCCTGAACTTTGAAAAATGTTTAAAAAATACCCTTGCTGTTTATTTTTGGATGGAAACCGTTAAAATTTACGGTGAGAGGAGGAAAAAAGAAAAAGCATTTTTCAATAAGGGTATTTTTTAAATTTTTTTTAGAAGTTCAAGGATATTTTTAAAACTGAAACTTTAACGGTTTCCATCCAAAAATTAACGACAAGGATATTTTTGAAACATTTTTCAAAGTTTAGGGGTATTTTTGAAATTTTTCAAAGTTCAGGGGCATTTTTTAAACAAACCTCATAGTTCAGGGGTATTTTTTTTATAATTTAGCCTTTATATTATATTAACATTAGTGACATTTTGTTACTATATTTTTTTGTATGTTTCATCACTTTTTTTTTCAATATAATGAAAATGTCGATTCACCCCTATGTTGATGTCGAACTTATACGGACATGTGGAAATATTGATATAAATGTTGACATGTCAACCATGGGTGAAAGTGAAAAGAAAAATAATTTTTACCTCTAAATTTATCAAGTTGTATCAATATTTTGTACCATAAACTTTCAATTTCATCACATTGCACTTCAAATTTAGATAAGTGTTGGAATCTTAACTTTTGAAAGAATGAGTTCAAATTTTACTCTATAATAAGTTTTCGTTTAATTAAATGTAAAAAAAAAAAGTATTCTCATATGCTTTTAATTGAATTATTAAACGTGTATGGTACAAACTCAATAGAATTTTTACAAAAATGAGAGCTATTTTTTTTTTGTTAAAATTTGTTAGTTTTGAAAAGGTTATTCAATGGTTAATTTGTGCATTAGTCTAACTTAAATTTATGTCAAACTTGAATTATTGAAATTAGTGAGTTTTACGGATTTTTTTTTGCATTTTTTTTTCTTTTTTGTTAAAATTAGCGAATGAGTGAGAGTGGAAATTGAATAAAGGTATATAAATTGAAACATTTAAGGGAAAAATACACTTTTAGTCCATGAGGTTTGGGTTAGGTTTCATTTTGGTCTCTGAGTTTTCAAACTCAACAATTTAGTCCCTGAGGTTTGATTTTAGTTTCATTTTAGTCTCTCCATCCATTTTTCCGTTAAAAACCAACGATTTGCGACACTTATTTTTATTATTATTTTTTTTAAAAAAATTAAAAATAAAATAATTAAATATATATATATATATATTCATTTTCCCTCCTATTTTCCCCCTTTTTTCTTCTACTTCTTTCCAACCACCATCATCTTCTTCTTCTTTAACTCCGACACTATTTTTTTTCCTTCTTCTCCTCTTCTCTTCTTCTCTCTCCTCCCACTTTTCTTTTTTAAAAAAATAAATAGAGGAGGGAGGGAGGTGTTTGTTGATGGAGAAATTTTGACCAATCACGAATTGCCACGTCGTTACATAAAATTAATGACGAAATTAAAGTTAATCAAATTTGGGATCAATTATAAATTGTCATGTGTCCCAAATTTAATTTGAAAACAAAGTTGACCAATTATAAATTTATAGAGCCAAATTTCTATTTGATCAATTAATTAAAATTAAATTATTTTGATCAAATTATTTAATTTGACCAATTAATTAAAAAAAATATAATTATTTGGATCAAATTTGGGTCTTTTAAATGTTTGGGTCATGTGGTTTTGGGTTAAATATGAACCAAACCCGAGACTAAATGGATGAGCCCAAGACCAATGAAGCCCAAGCCTAAGTTGTTAGGCCCGAAAGTCACCAGGGCCCATCTAGCGAGAACTCTATAAATAGAGGAGTTCTCCTCCATTTCAAGGGTTTAGAATTTTGGAGCTCTCAACCAGACTTAGAGAATTCAGAGAAATTCCCCCAAAACGGAAGATTGAAGACTCTCTGAAATCTATAAGTTTCCAAGCACTGAACACTTCTTGAAGACTGAAGACTCTTTCAAACTTAGAAGACTTCGAGCTCCAAGAATCCATTGAAGCTTCAGACTCGAGATCAAGTGTTCCAGTCCTCGAGAGAAACACATTCACACACAAGAGAGAGAATTAGAGGATTATGTACTAGAGATTGTATACCCACACACATACAACATTAATACAAATCAAAGTTTATTCCACGTGTGCTATTCATTTGAATTTACGTGTGAACAAATTGGCACGCCCAGTGGGACAATCTCTACCTCTCATCTCTTTCTCTTGTTAAAAGATCCAACCAACGTGATGGCACCAAAGAAAGCTCCGACTCTTACACTGGTCCTGTCACTTGTAGTCGTTCCCAAGGAATTGAGATCAAGGAGGATCATACTCCTCTTGCTGTTGCAAGCAGGATCTCAAAGCTGATTGAAGAATCCTTTAAGGATAAGGTTGCAGTCAAAGACACCCCGTTGTTCGAATCTGTCATTCCAACATCTAAGCAGCCAAAGGATACACTAAATCCTGATGTGATGTCCGCAATGATGGCTGATGTAGATCAGGATGAAAGAATGGCAGAGATGGAAAGAAAACTCAATCTCTTAATGAAGGCAGTTGATGAAAGAGATCTTGAGATTGCCTATTTGAAGAACCAGCTGCAAAATCGAGAAACGGCTGAGTCTAGCCAAACCCCTGCTGCAGGGAAGAATGATAAGGGGAAGGCTGTCATGCATGAGGACCAACCACAACACTCCGCGTCAGTTGCCTCTTTGTCTGTCCAACAACTGCAAGACATGATCATGAATTCCATTAGAGCTCAATATGGTGGACCCACTCAAAGTTCCCTCTTGTATTCTAAACCTTATACAAAGAGGATTGACAATCTTAGATTGCCCACTGGGTATCAGCCTCCCAAGTTCCAACAGTTTGATGTAAAGGGCAACCCAAAGCAGCACATCGCCCACTTTGTTGAAACCTGTGAGAACCCTGGTACTCGAGGAGATTTGCTTGTTAAGCAATTTGTCCGAACACTGAAAGGAAACGCATTCGATTGGTACACTGACCTGGAGCCTGATACAATTGACAGTTGGGAACAGATGGAGAGAGAGTTTCTGATTCGCTTCTACAGTACGAGGCGGACAGTTAGTATGACGGAACTCATGAACACAAAGCAGCGAAAGGGTGAGCCAGTCATTGACTACATCAACCGTTGGAGAGCCTTGAGTTTCGACTGTAAAGATAGACTCTCCGAGGTGTCCTCTGTTGAGATACCCAAGGCATGCACTAGGGACTTCTTTATATCTTGCAGGGGATAAAACCCCGAACCTTTGACGAATTAGCGACTCGTGCTCATGATATGGAGTTGAACATCGCTAGTAGAGGGAATAAAGATCCCGTAGTCCCAGACATGAGGAAAGAAAAGAAGGAAGTCAAAGGCACTGAGAAAGTTAAGAAGAGTGCCACGAAGGAATCCATGGTCGTCAATACGACCCCTGTGAAACTTTCCGCCAAAGGAAGGGAAACAAAACAAATAAGCGAGTGGAGACAGGCGAGAGACGTCACCTAACTTTAAAAGAAAGACAGGAAAAGGTCTATCCATTTCCAGATTCCGACGTCCCAGATATGTTGGAACAACTATTAGAGAAGCAATTAATCGAACTCCCTGAATGCAAACGACCAGAAGAGTTAGGGAAAGTCAATGATCCTAACTATTGCAAGTATCACAGAGTCGTTGGTCACCCAGTGGAGAAATGTTTTGTATTGAAGGAGCTAATCCTTAAGTTAGCTCGTGAAAAGAAAATTGAGTTGGACCTTGATGAGGTGGCTCAAGCAAATCATACAACAATAATGGCGAATGTAGGGGATCAAATTCCCCCAATCTCTTCATGTGATTATGAAGAGAGGCTGATTCAATTTGGGACCCTTGATCTCGTAGTGGTTCGATGCCAAAAAGAAGCCACAATGAAGGGATCCCAAGGAAAATATGATTCCATTGAAGATGAGAACGAAGGCTGGACCCTTGTCGTGCGTCGCAAAAAGCAAAAGCAAAGTTACGAACGAAAAGAGTCCTGCCTATTTCGAGATAGTAAAAGAAAGGTTAAGTCTCAAAGGAAGAAAGGAAAAAAGAAGTCAAGGATCAAGTCAAAGCATGTCGTGGAGGAAAGTGAAGATTTCTTTTGCCCTCCACAACTCATAACTTTGGCAGAATACTTCCCAAGGCGTTTTCTCGATGATAGTCAAGGAGAGGCACTTGAGACTGTCACGTGTCACATTGTGGATGTGGTGGAAGATGATGATGTCCCTGCTAGCTCCTCAGGAACGATGGCGAGTCTAGGAGACTTATCCTCCTTCAGCATAAAGGATTTATTGTCACTTCCTCAGGAAGCTAAAAGCGTCCTTATTAATGCATTGATAGAGTCTGATGGTACAAACATCCCAACCTCCGAGGCACGCACATGTGCTTCGTGTTGCATGTCTATCGGATTTTCTGATGAAGATTTGTTGCTAGGGTCAAAGCCTCACAATAGACCTTTATTCGTCTCAGGATACATTCGAGAACAGAGGGTTAGTCGGATCCTCATCGATGATGGATCAACTGTCAATATAATGCCTAAGTCAACCATGAAGCAATTAGGCATCTTGATGGAGGAACTATCAAACAGTAAATTGGTGATCCAAGGTTTCAATCAGGGTGGACAACGAGCGAATGGCATGATACGCCTTGAACTCATCATTTGAGACTTAAAGCTGATACTTTGTTCCATGTAATAGATTCTAAGACCACCTATAAACTGTTGTTAGGTCGTCCTTGGATCCATGGTATGGGCATAACCTCTACATTGCACCAGTGCTTCAAATTCTATCAAGATGACATCAAGAAAGTTGAAGCTGACACTAACCCATTTTCAGAAGTTGAGTCTCATTTCGCTGATGCAAAGTTTTATCTGAAGAATGAAAACACAGGGGAAACCATACCTGCAGAAATCCCCTTGATAAAAAAAATGATAAACTCGATTTAGAGCCACAAGGAGATGCAAGAAAGGAAGCTGTTGAAGATGTGAATACTTCCGACTTGAAAAAGGGTGAAGCGTCTACAAGCTTTGTGAAACCTAAGGTTGTAAAGGATGAGAAATGTTCAAATTCACCTATCCTACGATACGTCCCCTTATCTCGACGTAAAATGGGTGAATCACCTTTCACTGAATGTTCAGAAAGCATAAAGGTTGGTGACGTTGAAATTTTGAAGGAAAGTTTCACTACACCTCTTACAAAGATCACAAGACAAGAGGTTAAGAAACCCGAGGATGATCAGATAAAAGCGATCTTTGCCTGACAAACGAACTAAAGACGGGTTCGACCCCAAGGCATACAAACTTCTAGCGAAAGCAGGTTATGACTTCACAACTCACACTGAGTTTAAAAGTCTAAGGGTTTTTTATGAAAGATTTGAGCTCTCTGCAACACAGAAGAAACTTCTAAAGGAAGGTTATAGTCTGCCTACAACGAGAAAAGGACTGGGATATAAGTCGCCTGAACCAGTTCGCATAATAAGAAGAGGGAAGGCGAAAGTGGCAGATACAAATCATATAACAGTAGAAGAGGTTGATGACTCAAAAGAAAAAGAGAGTGTCGACCAACGAACTTCTGTTTTTAGGTGCATCAGGCCACCAGTTGCTCGTGCTTTAGTCTTTCAGAGATTAAGTGTCAATGAAACGGAAGAAGAAAGCACACAACCTACCAATAGCTCCATTCGACCTTCAGTTTTTCGAAGGTTAAGTATGCCCATTGGGGAAGAAGAGAGTACATTTGCAACTCCGAATGTCACTCGACCTTCAGCTTTTCAAAGGTTAAATATTCCCATTGGGGAAGAGGAGAGTACATTTTCAACTCCGGATGTGATTCGGCCATCAGTTTTTCAGAGGTTAAGTGTTACCACGAGAAGAGACAAAAAGAACAGTCTGCTTCATCGATATCTCACCGACTTCAATATGAAGATGTGATGAAAAATAAAAAGATCACGAAGGTCGATGGAGAAATTCGTAGTGCAGTTCCTTCACGAATGAAAAGAAAAACCTTTGTTACTGTCGATACGATGGTTCCTTGAAGGTAAAGCAACGTGATGTTGTCATCACCAATCCTCGGAAGAAGATAGTGACCAGGAAGAAGAACAAACCTCTTGTCTTCATATCACTGTTGAAGAGGAAACGGAAGTTGAAATGTCTGAAGTAGATGAAGACGAAGCACCTTTATTACTTGAAGATGGCAGCGAATCCACAGTAGATGAGCTTAAAGAAGTAAACTTGGGTACACCAGAAGAGTCACGCCCAACTTTTATAGTGTCACTTACTCCCGAAGAAGAGGGTGAATATATCAGTTTACTCGCTTCGTATAGAGAAATCTTCGCCTGGTCATATAAAGAGATGTCTGGACTTGATCCAAAAGTAGTTATCCATCATCTCACAATTAAAGAGGGGTATCAGCCAGTCAAGCAGGCTCAGAGACGCTTTCGCCCGGAACTTATCCCTCAAATTGAAATAGAAGTCAATAAGTTGATAGAAGCAGGATTCATCCGTGAGGTAAAGTACCCTACGTGGATAGCCAACATTGTTCCTGTTAGGAAGAAGAATACACAGCTTCGCGTTTGCGTTGACTTTCGCGATTTAAATAACGCATGTCCCAAAGACGATTTCCCACTGCCAATCACATAAATCATGGTGGATGCCACCACAGGGCATGAAGCTTTGTCTTTTATGGATGGATCATCGGGTTATAACCATATTCGAATGGCTCTTGCAGATGAAGAAATGACAGCCTTTCGAACTCCAAAAAGGGATATACTATTACAAAGTGATGCCCTTTGGATTAAAGAATGTTGGAGCTACTTATCAACGTGCTATGCACAAGGTTTTCGACGATATGCCGCATAAACATGTCGAGTGCTATGTTGATGATCTTGTTGTTAAGTCAAAAAAACGACAAGATCACTTGAAGGATCTAAAAGTGGTCTTTGATCATTTGAGAAAGTATCAATTGAGGATGAACCCTCTCAAGTGTGCATTCCGTGTTACTTCTGGGAAATTCCTAGGGTTCGTCGTTAAACATCGAGGAATCAAAATAGACCAGTCAAAGATTGACGCCATTCAAAAGATGCCAAGGCTTAAAAACTTACATGAGTTGAGAAGCCTGCAAGGTCGTCTGGCCTACATTCGAAGATTCATCTCTAACTTAGCCGGTCGATGCCAACCTTTTCAAAGGCTAATGAGGAAAGGAGAAAGATTTGAGTGGGATGAAGCATGTCAAAACGCTTTCGAAAGCGTTAAGAAATATTTACTTAACCCTCCTGTCTTAGGAGCCCCCATAGCTGGAAAGCCATTGATTCTATACATCACTGCTCAAGAAAGATTATTGGGAGCGATATTGGCATATGAAGGTGAGAAGGGAAAAGAACGAGCCCTTTATTACTTAAGCAGGACTCTGAATGGAGCTGAGATAAATTACTCACCCATTGAGAAAATGTGTCTTGCTCTTTTCTTCGCTATTGACAAGTTAAGGCATTACATGCAAGCTTTCACAGTGCACTTGGTCGCGAAAGTTGATCCTATCAAGTACGTTCTATCGAGGCCGGTTATTTCTGGATGCCTAGCTAAGTGGGCCATCTTACTTCAGCAATATGACATCGTTTATGTACCTCGAAAGGCGGTTAAGGGGCAGACATTAGTCGACTTCTTGGCGGATCATCCAATCCCGTCAAATTGGAAGTTATGTGAAGATCTACCTGATGAAGAAGTCTTCTATGTTGAAATCACCGAACCTTGGACCATGTACTTTGATGGCGCAGCACGAAGAAGTGGAGAGTAGGGGCAGGAGTCGTCTTTATTTCGCCTGAGAAACACTTGCTCCCCTACAGTTTCATGCTTGGTGAATTGTGCTCAAACAATGTTGCTGAATATCAAGCGCTGATAATCAGCCTCCAAATGGCCTTGGAAATTGGCATAACATAGATAGAGGTCTATAGTGATTCAAAGTTAGTCGTTAGCCAACTCTTACTCCAGTATGAAGTGAAGCATAAAGACTTGAAGCCTTATTTTATCTATGCAAGACAACTGCTAGAAAGGTTTGACAGTATAGTACTGGAGCATGTTCCGAGATAAGAAAATAAAAAGGCAGATGCTCTAGCAAATTTGGCGACTGCCCTAACAATCCCAGAGGATGTGTCGATGAACATCTCACTTTGTCAGAAGTGGATTGTGCCACCAATAGAAGATAAAAGTCAAGAAGCAAATATGATCTCTGTTTTTGCAATTGAAGAAGAGGACTGGCGACAACCTATTATAGATTATCTTCAACATGGAAGACTTCCCACAGATCCCAGACGTAGGGCCGATATACGAAGAAGAGGCGCCCGATTTATCTACTATAAGGAGACCCTTTATCGTCGTTCTTATGAGGGACTCTTCCTTCGATGCCTTGGAAAGGAAGAAGCAGCGAAGGCATTAGAAGAGGCACATTCAGGTGTTTGTGGCGCCCACCAATCGGGTCCAAAACTCCAGTTTCAATTAAAAAGGATGGGTTATTATTGGCCTTCAATGATTTGAGACTCAATGGAATATGCAAAGAAATGTGAAGCTTGCCAATTTCATGCAAACTTCAGACATCAGCCACCAGAGCCTCTTCATCCGACTGTAGCTTCATGGCCCTTTGAAGCTTGGGGACTTGACCTTGTTGGCCCTATAACACCTAAGTCTTCAGCAGGACATTCTTACATTCTTGCAGGGACGGATTACTTCTCAAGATGGGCTGAAGCTGTCGCATTGAAAGAAGTCAAGAAAGAAAATGTTGTGGATTTCGTCCGAACTCATATAATCTATCGGTGCGGTATCCCTCATCGTATTGTGACAAATAATGGAAGGCAATTCTCTAGGCCTAATGGACAGGTTGTGTGAGAAGTTTAACTTCAAGCAATACAAGTCCTCTATGTACAATGTCGCGGCAAATGGGTTGGCAGAAGCATTCAATAAGACGTTGTGTAACTTATTGAAGAAAGTAGTCTCCAAGACAAAGAGAGATTGGCAAGAAAAGATCGGTGAAGTTATGTGGGCTTACCGAACTACTCATCGCACTTCTACAGGGGTCACACCTTATTCCCTCGTCTATGGGGTGGAAGCTGTGCTCCCGTTAGAAAGAGAGATTCCCTCATTAAGGATGGTCGTCCAAGAAGAGTTGACAACGGAAGATAATGCTACGTTGCGCCTTCAAGAGTTAGAAGCACTTGATGAGGGAGGTTAGAGGCTCAGCAAGCGTTGGAATGTTACCAGGCACGAATGTCTAAAGCCTTTGATAAGAATGTGAAGCTTCGATCATTTCAAGTTGGTGATCTTGTACTCGATGTTCGAAGGCCCATCATCACGACACAACACACAGGGAACAAATTCACACCTAAATGGGATGGACCCTACGTCGTCAAAGAAGTCTACACAAATGGAGCGTACAAGATTGTGGACAAAGACGGATTAAGAATAGGCCCAATAAATGGCAAGTTTCTTAAAAAATTTTATGCGTGAAATGTAATACTCCTTATCGTAAGAGTCTAAACTACATGATACTCCTGGCCCGCGTGAGTTAAAAAGATGAACGACCCTAAAAAAAAAACAAATTTGTATATTGAACTATGTTATGACTTGATCCCTTCCCACTTGAAAGGTACGTAGGCAGCTTACGAATAAAAAAACTTAAGTTTAGTCAAAGCAAAAAAAAAAAAAAAAATCCATGTTGTAAATAAAATTCTAAATTTTTATTAAGACATAAATAAAGTAGAAATATCTAATACAATAAATTGAAAGAATGTCTAATACAATGAATTGAAAAAAAAAATTGTCTAATACAATGAATTGAAAGAATGTGTAAAAAAAATTTCTACACATGAGAAAAAGCTTAGGATAAACTAAAGGGACCATGAATTAAGGATTCCATTGAAGTGCTTTAAGATCGTCACGAGTACTCTCCAAAAGTCCGCGAAGTGTCGCTAGGGTGCGAACGTCTGAAGCACTGACGGTGGGGGCACACTCGATGTCACTAATCTCCTCACGTATTTTCAAAACTGCAAGTTTTTCATGAGCTAAGTCATTTTCCTTTTCAGAGACCGAATTGGAAAGGCTTTCTACCTTGGCCTCTAGTTCTGCAACCTTGGTCTTTAGATCTGCAACTTCTGAGACAGAGCTGAGCAAGTTGTTTTTGAAGTGCATCTTTCTCCTCAATGACACGACTTTCGGTAGACAAAGCCTTCTCTAAATGGAGTTTCTTTTCCTCCAACTGACTATCCCTACTCGATGGGGTTAGGTTAGTAGAGAGCGAAGATTGTAATCCATTGAATTCTCGCACTTTCTTGAAGTAGTTGCCTACAAATTCTTGCAGAGGTTTCAAGTTGTTCGTGGTGGCCTTTGCCATTAAATCGAAGATCTTGTGAGATTCTTGCTCAAGGTGCTCAAGGCTAGCAACATCTTCAAAATAGGTGCATACAATCTTTTGTTGTATGCTTGTCCATATGGATAAAGCATCTTGTTGTCGAAAGTTGGAAATTACATCATCAGCATAGAACTGAGAAACTTCAAAGACTGGGGCAACCACTTTCTCGTGAGTATGATGAGGGACTTTCTCAGTAGAACGAGAAGACGAATTCACGACTTGTTTGCTCGAAGATGCATGAGAGCTCCGAAGTTCTTCATGGAAGAAGCAAAAGCATCAGGACTTGTCAAAGATTGCTCGCTCGAACATTCTTCCTCTTCTTGAACACGGTCATTTAAAGGAAGCTGCACAAGAAAAATAAAAGAGGGTCTAAGTAAAAAAAAAAAAGAAAGAAAAAAAAGGGGGTTGTTCAACCAAAGTCTCAGTGTTGTCAGGAGTTTGTGAAGCATTAGAGGCACTCTTGATGGACTTGTCTTCGAGATCAGAAGCTTTCTTAGGTCTTTTGGCTCTTTTGCAGTGTCGATCTCCAGTGCTGTTTTGACTCTCTTCTTCAGTTGAATCGTCTAGAGATCTGGCAACCTTGAGCAGACGGAGTTCTTTTCCCCCAAATTTAGAATCGCCTTTTTTAGGTAGCTTAGGTTGGGTTCGAGAGGGAATGATACTGTCAACCAACTTACTTATGTCATCCCCTAGGTAATTATCATACTTTTCAGACCACCAACTTCGATAACGTGAAGTGACATGGTCTTGAGGATTCAATGTACGAGCTGGAAGAAATATTTGAAACTCCGCATTGGTTCGCAGGCAAACCCGCCAGTGGTGTAAAATGTTTTCCAAGGTGACTAGGGGCAAAACTTCTCCTAAGTCATTAGGTATGTCTTGATAAAAGCCAAACTGGCGGTTGAATCGGTAGGGGTTGTAGGGTTCGATAACTAATGAATCTTTACATCACGCTGACAGATAGCATGAACGAAGGCTCAAGAAATAGGAAGAAGGTATGAATTTCGTAATCTTTTCATACTTTATGGTCTCGTTTTTGTTCCTACTAAGGTTCGTGTGCCATGATATGGATGCGCCCCCATGGATTAATTCGCGAGCCTCAAACTCATCAAAATATATAGCTCCACCCTCGTCAGAAAATTCAACCATGCTAGGACCTCGAACTTTCGCTGGAGTCTTATAATTAGTATCAAAATAATGGGCGAGCCAACCAAAAATGTATTGCCCGGGGAGAGAAGCATCTATGCGTCCAACTGAAACGGAAGCATTGGAAACTTTGCTTAACCCGTGGTAGATGTTGGCAAGGACGGGGATTGCAAGACTGAAAGTTCTCCCCTCAGCCATTAAGCTGGCAGCCTTAAAAATACTTGGGCTAATGTGGTTAGCATTCCCTTGGGGAAACACAAAGGCGCAAAGCCAACAAGATAAAAAGGCCGCCAAGTATGTCTGGTCTTTGTGTTTCATGTCAATCTTTAGCTCGTGAAACAAGTTGTTCTCCTCATCTGACCACTCGTGACGCTTAATATTTGTGTCGTCTGGGTTATGAGTTGTGCTAGGGCGAGAGGTCTTCTTGGGTCTCCGTTGAGGAGGCTTTGCATACCTCTATTCACCCTTGAACCAAAAGGAAGTCCAGGAGCTGATTGGAACATGGCAATGGTCAGTTCTTGAAGCGCTAAGTAAGTTGAATGCATGGAAAAGGTGTTCGCAGCTTTTTGGAAGATGTTTTGCCTGGTTGTTTGACCCAGTTAACTCTTTAAAACTAGGGATAACTTCCTCATAAAATCTACCTCTGATGGGCAGACCCCCAAATGTCCAAAGATCCCATAGGGAAATTGAAAGTTCTCCCGCACGAGTGTGAAGTGTATTGGTTGTAGGACACCAAGCTTCACAAAAAGCCCGAACTATATCGTTATTTCGATCGTAAGTGTAAAGGGAAGCCATCACTGCATCCAATAAATGAGCAGTCTGAAGCACCTCTTCATTCCGACCAACGACAAATTCCAACCACTCCCAATAGCGAGGAATGAAAAGAAATTCGCTTGAAATTTTCAAGGCGGATTCCCAACGAACTGATCCATCAATTATTCGGCGCCCTAACGTCACCTCTGGATGTCGATTAGGATTTTGTGTTTGGATTGAAGATTCTAGAAACCAAGCCTTAGAATCTTGGTCTAGAGGCCTCTCTACGGACCAATCAGAAATGGTATGCAAATTTAGTGGTGGGGGCCATTGGGCTGCAAGATGTCCAGTCTTAGGCTCTTCTACTAAGAAGCTGAGTCCGCTTCTTATGAGTTGATTGTTGTCTTTCAGGAGAACGAGGTACGTTTTTTCAGAGACAATATGTTCTGCAAAGCACACCATGACTCTGCAAAATTTAAAGAAATGAAAGTTAACACAAGTCAAAAGAATAAGATTTTTACGAAGATAAGTTAAAAATGATAATAATAATAATGCATCAAGGAAAATTTCCTAGGACTAATGTTTCAAAACGTCATGACAACAAGAGTTCAAGGACGTCACATATCCTTGTACTCATGCTGGAAGACGATGTAGCGACAAAAGTCCAAGGAACATGTCCTTGTACTCATGCTGAAAGATGTGGCAGCGGCAAAAGTCCAAGGAACATGTCCTTGTACTCATGCTGAAAGACGTGGCAGCGGCAAAAGTCCAAGGAACATGTCCTTGTACTCATGTTGAAAGACGTGGCAGCAGCAAAAGTTCAAGGAACATGTCCTTGTACTCATGCTGAAAGACGTTGTACTTGCAAATAAAAAAAAACAACACTACAAAAAAAACAAAAAAAGTATATATAAAAAAAGAGTGTTTGCCTAACTTACCTTTTTGGTCAGTGGATGGATGTATTGTTCCTGCAACGGGAATATCGGCAATGTGGTGTTAGTTCAGAAAGGTGAATGTTAAAAAAAAAACAAAAAAAAAGAGGAAGAATTACTTAGAAATTTGTCTCTCAAATTGAGGGGGCAAAAGATGTCCAAAGCGTATATATATATATTCTCCAAGTCTCCAAAGTCAAAGCTTCCTTCCTTAGAAAAAAAAAAAGGAAAAAAAAAATCATGAAGTCAAATCAAACAAGAGATGTTTGAATTTGAAACAAAAAAAAAAAAAAAAAAGATTTCAGCATTTAAAAAACCTTGAAGAGAAGAAAGCAGATGATGGAAAAGAAATTTGTTTTTTAACTTCTATGGCACCATCTGTACAAACCCTTATTTGGATTGAAAAGGGAAGTTGAAAAGAGCAATCACAAATTAAGGAGAAATACCAGCATTTGGAGTACAAGAAGAAGATGACGGAAGTAAATAAAAAAGTTTGAAGAGTACCTTGCCGAAAGTTGCAATTGAAAGAAAAAAAAAAAGGCACATTTGAGCCCTATTTATAAAGGGGAATTTGGAGTTCAAATCTCATATCTTATCAAATCCTATTTTCAATAAGAATCCTTATCAAATTGGATGTTTTGATTCAAGAGTATGAGACTTGTTTAAATTAATTTGATTTAATTTCAAATAAGGAAGATATCACTTGATTTAATTTTAAATCAAATCTAATCTTCTAGAATCATTATTAAATTAGGAATTCCAAGCCAAATCCTAATCCAAGTGTGAAATTGGATTCAAATCAATTTGAAAAAAAATAAATTCAAGTTAGTCCAATTTTTTTTTTTAAAATCAAAAGATAATTTGGATATGTTTCAAATTTGGTTCAATTTGAATTAAATTGAATTGGGATGTAACTAAATCCTTATCCAAATTAAATTTGAAAGGGGTATATTAAAATTTCATTCCTCTAACCAAATTTTGGGATAGAACTTAATATTTATCTCAATTAAGCATTATTCCAAATTCTCTATTTGAAGTTGAGTTTATCTTAAGATAATTTGGCTATGGTCATAACCAAATCCCAAATTAAACTTGAGTGAGACTCAAAATTTAAAAAATGTTATGCTTCAAGTTCATACCACAATTAGATAGAACTTGAACATTACTCAAATTCAAATCTCTTTTAGATTCAAGTTACAACTCGTCGCCAAGCAAGACCAAAATTTCGTTAAAAAAATCGAATTTTGATTAAATCGGCATAACATATGTGAAAAAGAAAAAAAAAATCAAAATTTTGACCAAATTTCATGTTTTGATTGACACATCAAGCGGAGTCAAAATTTAAAAAAAAAAAAATTGATTCCAAATAATTTCTTTTCGAGTTTCATCCACACATAATTTGTGCCTAAATCTCAAAAAGGAGGAATTTGTTGATGGAGAAATTTTGACCAATCACAAATCGCCACGCCGTTACATAAAATTAATGACAAAATTAAAGTTAATTAAATTTGGGATCAATTATAAATTGTCATGTGTCCCAAATTTAATTTGAAAACAAAGTTGGCCAATTATAAATTTACAGAGCCAAATTTCTATTTGATCAATTAATTAAAATTAAATTATTTTGATCAAATTATTTAATTTGACCAATTAATTAAAAAAAATATAATTATTTGGATCAAACTTGGGTCTTTTAAATGTTTGGGTCATGTGGTTTTGGGTCAAATATGAACCAAACCCGAGACTAAATGGTCGCCCAAGACCAATGAAGCCCAAGCCCAAGTTGTTAGGCCCGAAAGTCATCAGGGCCCATCCAGCGAGAACTCTATAAATAGAGGGGTTCTCCTCCATTTCAAGGGTTCAGAATTTTGGAGCTCTCAACCAGACTTAGAGAATTCAGAGAAATTCCCCCAAAACGGAAGACTGAAGACTCTCTGAAATCTATAAGTTTCCAAGCACTGAACACTTCTTAAAGACTGAAGACTCTTTCAAACTTAGAAGACTTTGAGCTCCAAGAATCCATTGAAGCTTTAGATTCGAGATCAAGCGTTCCAGCCCTCGAGTGAAACACATTCACACACAAGAGAGAGAATCAGAGGATTATGTACTAGAGATTGTATACCCACACGCAAACAACATTAATACAAATGAAAGTTTATTCCACGTGCGCCACTCATTTGAATTTACGTGTGAACAGTGTTCCCCGGTTTCCAGTGCAAAACCGAGGAGGAGGGAGGTCCCTCCTCCATTTAAAAAAAAAAAGAAAAGAAAAGTGGGAGAAGAGAGAAGAAGAAGAGAAGAGGAGGAGGAGAAGAGGAGAAAAAAAATAGTGTCGGCGGCGGCCGGAGTTAAAGAAGAAGAAGATGGTGGTGGTTGAGAAGAAGAAGAAAAGAGAGAAAAAATAGGAGGGAAAATGAAAATTAAATATATATATATATATATATATATATATATTATTTTATTTTTAAAATTTTAAGAATAATTTTTTTAATAAAAAAATAAGTGTCACGTTAGCAAACCGTTAAGATTTAACGGAAAAGTTGATGGAGGGACCAAAATGAAACCTAACCCAAACCTCAGGGACCAAAAGTGTATTTTCCCAACATTTAACTAAGTATATGGTCCATTTCATGAAATTGTAAGTTTATGGTGAAAATTGATACAACAAATGACAAATTTATGTGTAAAAATTGAATTTTTCCCTAGGTGAAAGGTTTAAATCATACATTTTGGTTTAGGTACTTTCTATTTTTTATCTATTTTAGTAAGTTTTTGGTACCTATACTTTCAAAATGCTAATTTTGGTTCTTTTACTTTTGAAAAGTTATTGTTTTGCTAACCTAAGCTTGATTCAGGTGTGTTTTAGTAACTATAAAAATGCTTGAGATTCAAATCTTTACTTTTCTTTTTTTTTTTAAAAAAAAAAAAATCTCAACTTTCACATGTTGTTAAATTAAAAAAAATGATTGCTTTGGTCATTGTTTTCACAATGCTAATACAAATTCCATGTAGAATAAAAAAATTTAATGCAAAGCTATGACAATATTTCAAGAAAATCACTTAGAGATCATTTGGTTTTTGGGAATCTAAATAACCAAAATCTTTAGATGTCTAGAATTATAAATATTCGAACATATAGACGTCTGACATTTTAAATAACTGTGTTTATTTTGGAATAATAATTTATAAGAACGTCTGGAAATATTCAGATAATTATGTTTATTTTATAGGATTTTTGTACGGGAATGTCTTTAAATTATGTATTATACCAATAACGCTCTTATTAATCTTTAGCTAATTTACCTCTTAGTTTAATATAATTAAAATTTATATAAGGTTTTTTAGATTTATTAATTCATTTTTTTTTATTTGGGAAAAATACACTTTTGGTCCCTGAGGTTTAGGTTAAGTGACACTTTGGTCCCTGAGTTTTCAAACTCAACAAAAATACCCCTGAGGTTTGAGATAAGGAGCACTTTGGTCCCTGTCGTCAATTTTTCTGTTAACTCCTAACGGTTGCTGACGTGGCACTATTATTTTAATAAAAAAAATTATTATTATTTTTTATTTTTTTAAAATAAAAATATTAAAATAATAAAATATTAATATTTTATTATTTGTTTTATTCTTTCTCCCTTTCTCTTTCTTCTTCTTCTTTTTCTCCATCTTCTCCATCTTCTTCATCTTCCTATCTCTGGCGACCGGCGGCCACCGCCGCCGTCGCCGGCGATTTTTTTTTTTTCCTTTCTCTTTTCTTCTTCTCTCTTGCCCCCATTTTTCTTCTTTTCTTCTTTTTTTTTTTAAAAAAAAAACATGGAGGGAGGAGGTCCTCCCTCCTCCTCCATTTCCTCCCGTCCAGATCTAATTTTTTTTCAAAACACTCTATTTTTTTCGATTGAAATTTTAAACTAATTTACCCGTCAAAGAATCCACCGAAAAAGCGAACCCCACGGTCAGAAGAATTTCTCAAGGCATAAAAAGGGATCAAACACAAGAACGAAGAACAACACCTCCAGTTATCTGCTTCCTCTGACAAGGCCGACTCTGCAAACATCTCAAAATTTCCGCTGAAGTAGCACAGGTCAGTCCACAACTAGCCCTCAATTTCGTATTTTCCTTTTACCCTTTATTTTTCCGGTGATGATCCAAATGGGTCCATTGATGTTTGAGTTTGGTTTGCAATTGTAAGGTGGGGAGGCTGAGAAATCGTTAAAGATGAGGTTATTGAAAGTGGCAACCTGTAATTTGAATCAATGGGCTATGGATTTCGATTGTAATGTGTAGCACATCAAAGAGTCCATTGACGAGGCTAAACGTGCTGGGGCTATCATTAGACTTGGTCCGGAACTCGAGATTACTGGATATGGTTGTGAAGACCATTTCTTGGAGCTCGACACTGTCGCTCATGTGTGAGTTTCCTGCTTGTTGGCCTCCCTCCTGAAAATGGAGGAGGAGGACTCCTCCTCCATTTTTTTTTTTTTTTTTTTTTTTTTTTTTTTTTTTTAACAGTGGAAAGAGAGGAGGAAGAAGAAAAAGAAGAGAAGAAGAAGAAAGAAAGAAAGAAAGAAAAAATAGTCGTCGTCGTCGGCGGTGGCGGCTAGCGGTGGCCGCCGGCCGTCGGAGATAGGAAGAAGAAGAAGGAGGAAGAGGAAGAAGATGGAGAAGAAGAAGAAGAGAGAGAGGGAGAAATAATAAATAATAATAAAAATAATATTATTTTATTATTTTAATATTTTTTATTTTTAAAAAGTTAAAAAAAATATTTTTTTTTATTAAAATAATAGTGCCACGTCAGCAACCGTTAAATTTTAACAGAAAAGTTGACGGCAGGGACCAAAGTGCTCCTTATCTCAAACCTCAGGGGCATTTTTGTTGAGTTTGAAAACTCAGGGACCAAAGTGTCACTTAACCCAAACCTCAGGGACCAAAAGCGTATTTTTCCCTTTTTATTTTTAACCAATTTAATTTGTTATTTTGTGGAACAAATTAATTTATGTTAGTTTAAGGTTTTTTATAAAATATTTAATATTAAAAATTAATTTCACTTTTAACTTTTTTTTTTCAAAACAGGACCATTAATATAATTCTTGGTATTTTTAATAGAGTATATTGATCACACTTTTAAATTAGAATTTTTTTGGAGGAATAATATTTGTTTGTGATGGATTTTGTGTGTGTTTTGAGATGTAACACTAGTATTACTTTTAAGAGAAATTACAAATAAATAACTAAAACAAATCAAGGAGATGTACCAAGAAAAAAAAAAACACTAAACATGAAAAGTATTGGACAATTATTGAAGAATTAAAATAAAATGAATATTGCACTTTAAATTTCAATTGAAAATAAAAAGAAGTTATAAACTATTTAATTATCAATGGAATAGATATGAGTCATACCATATGGTTTTGACATGGTGAAAAACTTTATGAGAAGTCATATGAAAACAACACAGAATTACAACACATTAAAAAACGATGAAGAATATGAAGTTAATGAGACAATTGAGATGGTGCAGGCAACACATGAAGATTTTTCTCAATCAATTTTTTCTTTTTTTGAAACTTTACTTAACAATGTTGAAAAGCCTCTATATAAATGTTGTAAACATTTTACTAAGCTATCAACATTGGTGAAGTTGTTCAACTTAAAAGTTAAATATGAGTGGAGCAATGTAAGTTTTTCAAATATGTTGAGTCTTGTAAATGAGATGTTACCTGAAAAAAATGTTCTCCCTCGATTAATGTATGAAGCAAAAAAGTTATTATGTTCATTGGGATGGAGTATGAGAAGATACATGCATGTCTTAATGTTTGTTGTCTATATGGAAAAAATATGTGAACATGAATAAATGTCCCATGTGTGGAGAGTCAAGATGGAAACAACGAAAAAAATTTAAATAAAGAGAAAATTGGGGTTCTTGCAAAAGTCATATGGTATTTTCTCCAATTCTTGATTTTAAACAAATGTTTAGGAATGATGAGTATGATAAAGGATTAACTTGGCATACTGATGAGAAAGAAAATTATGACTTGTTACGTCATCCAGCCAATTCACCCTCATGGAAATTAGTTGATTATTTATAGCCTAATTTTGGTAGGGAATCACGAAATATTCGTCTTGATTTATCTACAAATGGGTTGGATCCACATGGTGACATGAATAGTAAGTATAGTTGTTGAGCAGTGATAATGGTGATATATATACAATCTCCCACCATAGTTATGTATGAGAAGGAAATTTATGATGTTAACTATATTGATGTCTGGACTAAAGCAACCTGGTAATGACATCAATGTTTTTCTGACTCCACTAATAGATGATTTGAAATTGCTTTGTGAAAAAAAAGTTGAATGTTATAATGCCTATCGCGAGGAGATATTTACCTTAAAGGCAATACTGTTGTGGACCTTTAATGATTTTAATGCTTACAAAATTCTTATTATAAAAAAAAAAATGCTTACAAAAATCTGAGTGGGTGTTGCACAAAAGGTTATTATACATGTCCTATATATGCTTTAAAATATATGCTCAGTTTATTTGAAACATGGAAAAAATGTCTTATCTTGGACATTGACGATTTCTAGATCGATATCATCCATATAGGAAAAAAAAAAGCATTTGATGGATATTAAGAATTTGGAGTTGCACCTCAACAAAGTAATGGGAAGAAATTTTCAACTAAACAAGAGATATTTTATATCAAAAAGGAAAGAAAAATGTCCCACAAAGTTCGACCAAGAAAAACTCCAAATAGTGTTGGAATAAAAGGTCAATATTTTTTTTATCTCGAATATTGGCAAAAACTTTATGTTAGAAATTGTTTTAGATGTGATGTATATGGGAAAAAAATGTATATATGAATATTATCAGTACACTCCTTGATATGCCTGACTAAAAAAGGAGATGAGTTAGCAACAAGATGATATATTTGGTTGATTTAAAAATTCGACTAGAACTCGCGTCTAAAGTTGGACAAAAAAACACTTATATCTCTCTTACATGTTAGACATTATCAAGAGATGAAAAATGTCAAGTGTGAAAAATATAGGATACCCCCACTCGCATGTCTTCAGATGAACGACTTGGATCAATTTGTTTATATCATATACAAAGTGGGTCATATTCATAGTGTCATTAGTGTAACGCCTCAGGTTTTCCAACTTCTAACCTAGAGACGCTACTACAACTCCAAACCCTTAACCACGGATCTGAACCACTTTAAACCGGATGTACCGAAAATTTCGGTAGCATAACGGCGTAAAATGACTTGAACCAAAAATTTTACAACACCTGATAAACAATAAAACACTTCTAAACATTCAACCCAACTCCACCAAACTACAATTCAGATTCACAACCTACTTCACTATACGAGTCAAGCCTCGTAGCATCATGCATTAAATCAAATTATGCAATAGAACATATTATTTATTCAACTTTTAGGGTGTGTTTGGTTTAACTTTTCAAGTGTTTAATTTTGCAAAAAATTCATTTTGAAAAAATTTATAATGTTTGGCAACCACTAAAAATGACTTATTAGAAAATGAGATTGAGAAATAAACCATTTTGAGATAAACACTTGAAACCAACTTTTCTAAAAAGAGTTTAGGTATACAATAAACTTGTGTACAAAAACACTTGTGAGGAAATGTAACCAAACATATGAGTGTTTAAATTCTAAACAATTTCTATACAAAATGTTTTTTAAAAAATGCATTCTTGAAAAACATTTAAATTAAAATGTATTCCAAACGGACCCTTAATAACGCCTACAACTTATCCCAAAAGAATGCTAACTATACATCTTTTATTTCTTTTAATCAGACTAACAACAAGCTAAACCACAGATTAATGAAAGCTAAACATCTCAGGTGAATTTCTCACCCTAACAGAATCATCGAATAACAAAACCACTCTAGCCTATCAAAACATAGAAAGCAAAACTCAAACTCCCAAGGGTTCCTCCTCGAAGTTCTCCTCTTCCTCACCAAGGTCCAGCTCGTCGTCCAAACCTGCAACATCTAAAATGTTGGGGGGGAAAGATGGGGAAGGGGGTATCAGTACAACCGTGGTACTGGTAAGCAACTCACACTTACCAAGCCACAAACAACAAACAACACATCCAACATGCTTAACACCCGCATCCAACGGGTTTTCACAACCACGAACAAGCAACATGCTTATACAACTATAAACATTCAACATGCTTTTAAGCCATAAATTAACAATAACTTAAAAACAACAAACTCGTGCAAATGCATCACACGCTATGCAACACACACACTGGACTCCACATGATTTCTGAAGGTGTTCATATAACACATGCGGAAGCAATTGAAGATCGGAAGCACTTAAGACATTCAATTTTGCTCCTAAAGCATGCATGTTCTATAAAAGACAGAATATAGAGTTGAGAGAACACCAACCTTTGTAGCTCACTTATGTGGAACTCCTTGTGGTGTTTGCCTCTCCTATGCTCCTTGGACAACCTCTAGAGTCTTCCCTACTATTCTCTTGGGCCTAGAAAGACTTGTGGGAGTCTATAGAAGAAAGATAGAAGGGAATGCTTGATGGTACAAGCTTTTGGAAGGAGATGAAATGAGAGAGAATTTGAGGGAGAAAATTTGCAGCATAACACTAAATGAAAGCTTACTCTTCTTGAATCTAATTCAAGCCCCTTTTATAGACATCTCCCATGCAAAGACAAGCTTCATGACACTTAGCCACATGGCCAAGATGCAACTCAAAGTGGATTCTAGGTGTCTACTTCACAACACATGCATCTAGTGCATGGTTGTGTTGTTTTCCACTATGCATCATCATGCAAGAGTGGAAATGCCACTAAATCCATTATGAATTGTATCCTAATTGTAAATTTTCAGCTTGCAATTCATTTCAATTTCAATTCAAAATTGAAATTGATTTCTAGGCAATTAATTGGGACATTTCCAAGTAATTTTGATATGATTGATCCAATCAATCTTTATCACCTAATGTCATGAATTATATATGATTCCTAATACATATATATGGTATTTAAAACACTTTCAAATACCTCATCTCTCAATTCCTAATTTAATTCATAATTAAATCATTGTGTCGAACACGTCTTACGATAAAAACCCTATTTCCCGTTTTTGAACGATTCAAAAATTCCTATCAATATGTTCTAGGCTTTAATCCGATATGAGCTAGTAGAGGGACCTAATGGACCTATAGATCATGGGCTCCAACGATTCAAGGCTAACCGACTAATCTCATTATCTAAGCTAGCCAACATTCGTTAACTATCGGGACACTCCACTATAGCCCGATAGTTGCACTCCCCTCACTATAGATATATTTCCGTCCACTTGATTTAACCATGTTCAGTAAGTCGTTCCTTCACAGGTTGTTCGTAGCTATAGCTAGGTCAAATAACCGTTACACCCCTATAGTACTTCTTGTTCCTTAAGTTCCACTAATCCTCTAATGAACAATCGGTTTGCGGTCCAACCATCAAACCTAAGTTCCTCTCGATCCAACGAGAGGGTGGGGCCCCTTGTTCAAGTCCTGGAGTTAGTACTTAAGAGAACAACCTCTCTGCTATCCCTAAAATGGGTAGGAGTGAATTCCGTCTTGCGAAACTATGTCCCCGGCTATCTATTCGATCTTATCCCCAAAATGGTAGGCTTGTCGAGTCGGCGATGCTGGCCACTCTCACCCATGCAGATCAAAGGATAATCTCTCATAAACAGGAGTTCATAGATAGCTCAGGATTAAGAACGAGTTACCTAGGTCATCTATGAGAAATAGTCAGTTTCTTCAGTAAACGGCGTTATAAAGAGAAAGTGACTTATTTCGTGGTCCAGTCTTATGCAAACTCATTGCATAGGACGCCCCCACTCGCATGTCACCACATGAACGATTTAGGATCTCATCGTTTGTACTTAATACAAAGTGGGCCGCGTCCATAGTGTCACCAGGATAAAGCACCCAACCGTATCCTTATACTATAGACTATTTTGACTATAAACTTGAACTTGATCCTACGATATGTCCCTACATATAGTTCGAGTATTCATTTTATAGTCAAGGATCTTAGTTTATTGGATTTAGGTTAATCATTCGCAATTTACATATTCAATAACATCTTTTACTGAATAACCTCAATAACGTCTTTATTGGAAATAGAATATGTTTAATGATTTACAAACTACGAGTTTATAGGACATTAAACCCAACAATTTCCGCGTCATGCTCCACAACACACATGATTTTCGCGTCATGCTCCGCTAATACATGATTTTCGCGTTATGCTCCGTAATACACATGATTTCCGTGTCATGCTCCGCTAATACATGATTTCTGCATCATGCTCCGCAATACACATGATTTTTGCGTCATGCTCCGCTAATACATGATTTCCGCGTCATGCTCCACTAATTACATGATTTCCGCATCATGCTTTGCAATTTACATGATTTCTGCGTCATGTTCTGCACCTACCCCACATGAGTTCCGCGCCATGTGTTGCGCCACTGTTACGTGATTTCCGCGTCACGCTCCGCACTCACAACCACGTGATTTTCGTGTCACGCTCCGCTACACATGAATTACGCGCCATGTGCTGCACCTCACACCCGACTCATGCTACACACCCCCATGCAACATGCAAACCAGACTCAAACGTGCTTAACACCCAAACACACCCATCTCAGGCAACACAAAGATACATCTCATGCTACACCCAAGCACTACAACGATCACAACATAACAGGTACAATTCATGCTCATAACCAGCAACAAATCAGTACATGCTCATCTCAAGCAACATAAGCAGTACATCTCAACAGTTCATATATTGCATAAATATATATATGAAAAGCAAGTAACAAACAAAAAGGCTTCACGCAGTCAAACAAACTCAGTAAGTAGAAACTACTTACCTATAACGCTTCCAAAGCAACCTTAGCAAGCCTAACGCAACCAAGATAAACTCCTAAGTCACAAAGGCAGCTGAACGGTTAGGACCAACCTAGAGATCTTTAAAACACGCTTGAAAAGCTAAATCCCACTTACTAGGCCTATTTCCTTGTTAAACAACCTTCAAACATTTTCCAAAATCAAAACCCAAAAGATTTAGACCATGGGCAACCATGTCTAAGGCACTACGGGCCATGGGTATATGTTGATCGACCATTACTAAGGCTTTTCAGCCACTGGACAACAAGTGATTTAACATGAAGGATATTCTAAGGGCTCCTAAAGCTTAGGCAATGCGACAAAGGCTTAGATAATTAACAGAAACCTATTTGGCATGCTTTTAAGCCACAGACAACAAGCAAAACCATTAAACTCATGCTTTAAGAACCCATAAGGGTCGGGTAAAACTATAAAGGCGGCGAGACTAAATGGGCATTGATGAACTATATGAATTTTAACTAAAACAACAACGAAAACTCATTTATAAACATGTTCTAGGACTTATAAAGGTTGGGCAACACCTAAGGGCCTAGATAACTAATGGGTAACGACCTAAAACATGCTTCTAAGGCTAGAACAACTAGTGGGCAACAAACTTGAGACTAAAAAGCTAGGGGCAGCGAAGAAACTTACCAAACAGACCCGCTTCCATGCTAGGTGGGTTATTCTAACCTCTAACAACGCGCTAGAAGGATCCTTGGGTAGTGGGTATTTGAGTTGAAGTGTTTCGAACTCAAACGAACACTTAGACGGAGCTGTAGAACAGAAAATCCAACACCAAACTTAATTTCCAGCACTTAAACAAATGGGTAAATAATTCTAAGCACCAACCGAACATGGGTAAGCGTTTAAATTTACCGGGATTGTTATGTGACGCTGTAATTACCCAGAACAGAGCGAAAAAGCTGCTGGACAACACACCCACTGACGGAAACGACCGAATTCTTGTGTGGGTCAACCAAAAAGAGCAACGGGAGATTAGATCGAACCTTAATCAACTAAGAATGAGAGGAATCGAGACATTACCCACGAGATTAGGGCTGAAACGCGGAGGAAATGAGGCTCCGAGCTCCTGTCTGCGCAAGATCTAACCAAAACATACACAAAGGGACTTAGATCGGGCCTTAACGACTACAAATGAGGGAGAAAATGGCTTACCCACGAGATTTACCTTGCTGAAAACGCAAGGAGAGAGAGAGGTGGCGCGACACTCGACTGCAACCTCACGACTGGCGACGGTGACGCTGCTTAACAGACGACGACGACGCGACCTTCAAAGACACGAAGGGAGAGACGGCGCGACTGGGTTCCACACGACGCAGAAGGGAGGGAGAACTCGTGCGGAGAGAGAGAGATCGCGAAGAAGACGGCGCCACAACCCAGACGGCGCCGCGAGGCTGGGTTGGGCAGTGGCTACGGCTAGAACACGACAATGAGGGGTGGGTTTTGCGTGAAAAGAGGATGGGAGGTGTTGGGTTTTATACAATAAACTCGTAGTTAATAAATGAAACAAATTAATCGATCTCAATAAAGCGTTATTTGAGTGATTCAGTAATTTGGTTATTGAATAATCGAGTTTGCATTAATATACCCTAAATCCAATAAACTAAGATCCAAGGTTGTTTAAATGAAACTTGGACTAGTATGTGGGGACATACAGGGATCGATGTCCAAGTAACAACCTAAAAGGTATATAGTATAGGGATAAGGCTGGGTACTTATCCTGGTGACACTATGTGATACGACCCACCTTGTATTCGATACAGATGCAATGATCCAAAGCATCCATGTAGGAGACATGCGGGTGGGGGTATCCTATGCAATGAGTTTGCGTAAGACCGGACCGCGAAATAGTAACCACTAGATGTAACGTCGTTAACTAGTTTAGGTTTCTATTTCAATAGGATGACCTAGGAAACTCAATCTCAAATCCTGAGTCTGTTATGAACCCCTTTCAGGAGGGATTGTCCTTACATTTGTATGGGTGAGAGTGGTCAGTTCGCCGACTCAATAATCCTACCATTTCAGGGGCAAGACCGAATGGGGGCTGGGAACATAACAGTACAAAATGGAATTCACTCCTTTCCCTATTGGGGTAAGTAGATGTGTGTTCCCTTAAGGGCTGATTTCAGGGCTTGAACAAAGGCGCACTGTCCTCTCCTGGCCCGAGAGGAACTCCTGTTTAGTGGTTGGACCCTAAACAACTTGTTCATTAGAGGGATCAGTGATACTTAAGGAACCAGAGGTAACCCATGGGTAAAACGGTAATTTGACCCAACTGTTGTTACGAACACACGTGAACGATTGACTTACTGCATTGGTCGATATCCGTGGACACAGAAATATTCTACAGTGAGAAAAGTGCAGTTGTGGATCTTTAGTGGAGTGACCCACAGTTAACGAATGTTGACTAACTTGGTTAATGAATGAAAAATTCAAACAATAAAACAATGATGAAGAGAGAGATATTTTTGCTAGAACAAAGGTTAGCAATTGTTTCAAAATTTTTTTCCTTTACAAAATTTATTTATTTCATGGTTGTTTTATGTTAAAAAGTGGTAATTTAATTTGTAGTGGCAAGCCAATTAAATTGACACTGTGGAAGGATTTGGCAACCAATGAAGGTTCAAAATTAGAAGAACAAATTATTCACAATCCAATAATTTTAGCATTCAATCTGAAGGTGGACATGTATGAAGGTAAACTTTTTAAATCCAATATAACACTAATATAAGGGGGAGAAGGATTCTTAATTTAACTTTTATTTTTTCTTATGTTAGGAGAATTAAGCATGCCAACAACAATGACGAGCAACATCTTAATTGAACCAGATTTTGTAGATTCAAAAGATCTAAAAGAAAGGTATTTATCCATATATCTCTAAATTTGAAATTTGCATTTACTATTAAATTAACCTCTACAGGTATTCGTCCATATATCTCTAAATTTGAAATTTGCATTTACTATTTAAATTAACCTCTACATTTATACTATTCTTGTAGGAGGAAACTTCTTTTGGATCACACATACATGTCTACTTTTATTTCTCCCTCTAAAAAAATGGAAAGAGCAAAATTAGTAAGCATCAAAGATATTATTCATGGGTTAGTTGATGATTTATATTGTTGTATCATTGCCTCAATTGTCGAGATAGTTAACAAAGACAATCCATGGTTTGAGAAATGCAAACTTTGCAACTAGAGAGTGTATCCCAATGGAAGTCAGAAAATGACTCACTGTAACAATTGCAACGATCTTGTCCAATTCATTAGAAAATATATGCTAAAGCTTATAATTAGTGATGGCCAAATGACTGCACATATAACTGCTTTTAAGGCTGCAGAAGTCATAGTTGGAAATAGTGTTTCCCATTATGCAACCCAAATTTTGCAGGTAATCATATAAAATAGAAATTTATTTCTTAAATAAATCCCCTCTAAATTTTTATCTAACATTTTATATTTTTTGATTTGTTGACTACAATCTCAGATGAAAAAGAAGGAGGATTCCAAAATTTATTGCAATTTCATCCTCGCACAAGGAAAAACTTACAAATTCCTCATTCGCATGGACAAGAAGTTTAAAGGAGATCGATCAAAGGGACATTTTGTGGTTCAAGAGATAAATAAAGTAGAAGTTGAAGAATCTGACTTAGAAACTCTTGAAGTTCTACATGTTAAGAAAAAAAATAAAATAGAAAGATAGTTTCAAATTTTTTTATATATTTTTCACATTTGTTTTGTTAATTTAAATGATCCACATGTAATGTTAACTATCATATTTCAACTTTGCTATTTTTAATTTTTCATTAGTTTCCTTATTTTAGTGGCATAATCATAAATGATGTTTAGTGGGAATGAAATGACCAATTATATTGTAATGAGTTTTTGGTTAATCAACTTTGATAATATTAGTAGTATTTCGTAATTTTCTAATTTTAGTTGCACAATCACAAACAATTTAAATTCATCACAATCATGTATTCTAAAAGCTAAAACATTATAATATATACTAAATGAAAAATAAGGAACCGTTGACTATGATAAAAAAAATTTAAAAAATTACAGTGAGTGAGAGAATTAATGACAAATAGTAAAAAACAGTCAACAAAATTTGCTCAAAAACAAATCTTCATTGTAGATTTAGTTAGACTTATATGTATAAGAAAAAAGAATATTTGGTTATTATATTTTTTAAAACAAAAAAAGATAAAAAAAAAATAATAGTAAAATTTAAATCCAATTTTTTTTATATTAAAAAATCTTGGTGATTTTATAAAATATAAATCTTGGTGATTTTGGAAGTAACATGGAAATGGAATTCATAAGAAAGATATATCTAGATATACAACTTCATGCTACATCAATGGAATACAGGACCAATACAGCAATTTTAGCTACAACAAATGATCATGTTGATTATTTGAATGAACTTTTGATAGATATCTTTTTCGGAGAAGTTAAAACCTTCAAAAGCTTTGATGAGGCAATGGATGATACAAATGCCTACTATCAGGAAGAATTTTTAAATTCTTTGCTACCAAATGGAATACCACCACATAAGCTTACACTAAAGGTTAATTGTCCTATTATGTTATTGAGAAATTTAGACCCATCCAATGGATTGTGTAATGGAACAAGGATATGATATGTCGATCATTTGGAAGAAACATTATACATGCTGAAGTAGCAATGGGAGAACATGCAGGAAAACAAGTTTTCATACCAAGAATTCCATTAAGCCCACCTAATGACGAAGGGTATCCATTCAAGTTCAAAAGAAAACAATTTCCTATCTGATTATGTTTTGCAATGACGATAAACAAAGCACAAGGACAAACTGTTCCTAATGTTGGAATATACCTTCCTCAATCTGTATTAGCACAAGGACAAACTGTTCCTAATGTTGGAATATACCTTCCTCAATCTGTATTTTCACATGGACAACTCTATGTTGCATTATCAAGAGGAGTTTCAATGTCAACAACAAAAGTTCTTATCAAATCACTAGAGGATCCAAATTTGCCTTCCAGACATACAAAAAACGTTGTTTATGAAGGGATAAAGCCCTTACGCAGTGAAAACGATCAAGACCTTAACTCAGTATTTAATTTGGATTAAAATACCAATACGTTAGAAAATAAATCACAGCAGTAAAAAAGAATAAAACATGCTGTAAATCCATTATAAAACATGTTGTAAATCCATTATAAAACATGCTAAACTTAATATAAAACATTTAGATCTCATCTAATATGGACCCTAATGATCCAAGATCAAGAAACCTTTACTGTAGATGAAGTTCTTAATCGTTTCACCAAATTTCCTTGGTTCTCCATCCAAAAACAACAGTAAAAAGACTTCTTTTCTTGCTGAAAATTTATCACGAACACAACCACAATAGATTACATCGGTATCCTCTTGAGGCAATTGATGAAGGTGTTTGTGGGAGCAAGATTTCTAAGGTATGGAGAATTTTCTTGTCTGTTTTCTTGAGAGAAAAAATGCAGAATGCTCTGGAGAGAGTTAGAGAGAGATTGCGTGAATGAGGCTTAGGTATTCTGAATCAATGACTGGGAAGTTATCTAACGGGTAGAGAAACTCCCTCCCTAAAAACCCTCTAGTTCACGCATCATGCGAGGTTAGTGGGGTTGATTTTTTCTTATCAGTTATACTAATAAGTTAATTAATTATTAATAATAAAATTAATAATCAATTAACCAAATTAACAATTAATTTAATTAATACTTATATAAATCGTATTTATACAAATATTACCACTTAACCTATAGTTTTAATACAATTCAATTAAATCAAATTTAATTAAATTAATTAAAACTAATCGTTAATTAATTCAACAATTAATTAATATTATAATTAAATATCTCATATTTAATTATATATCTCTCTTAAATAAACTATAGTATTAATGTACATCTAATGAACATTAATTATAACTTATAGTTTTAATATGAATCAAATTCACATTTTAACTTAATATTCGAACCCCTTCAAATATTCAATTCTCCCTTAGAAAATTTACCTCATCGCCCTGATAGAGCTACCAGTGGGACCTAATGGACCTACAGATCAGAAGCTCCAATGATATGAGATTAATTGGCTAAACTCATTAACCAAGTTAATCAATATTCGTTAACTGTGGTTCACTCCACTAAAGAACCACAGCTGCACTCTTCTCACTGCAGATATATTTCTGTGTCCATGGATATCGACCATCAATAGCAAGTTAGCCCTTCACATGTGTTCGTACCCCAGCCAGGTCAAATTACCGTTTTACCCCTGGGCTACCTCTTTATCCTTAAGCACCAGTGCTCCTCTAATGAACAACCTGTTTGAGGTCCAACCAACAAACAGAAGTCCCTCTCGTGCCATAGAAAGGGTAGGGCCCATTGTTCAAGACCCGGAGACACCACTTAAGGGAACACACCTCTACTTACCCTAATGTCGGGAAGGAGTGAATTTCATCTTGTGTGACTATGTTCCCAGCTCCCCACTCGGTCTTGTCCCCAAAATGGTAGGCTTATTGAGTCGGCGTAGAGGCCACTCTCACCCATACAAATCAAAGGACAATTCCTCATGGACAGGAGTCCATAATCCACTCAGGATTAAGGCCAAGTTGCCTAGGTCATCCTAGTGAAATAGAAACCAAGTTAACTAACGGTGTTACAGTTAGTGGTTATCTATTTCGCGGTCCGGTCTTTGTGCAAACTCATTGCACAGGATACCCCCACTCGCATGTCAACTACATGAACGCGTTGGATCTGTGCGTTTGTATCAAAATACAAAGCGGGTCGTATCCATAGTGTCACCAGGATAAGGTACCAAGCCTTATCCCTATACTACAGACCCTTTAGGCTAAAACTTGAACATTAATCCCCGTATGTCCCTACATACTAGTTCAAGTCTCATTCTATTAGCCTTGGATGTTTAGTTTATTGGATTAGGGTTAATAAGACAAGATATAATACAAACATAGATAATACATCACTTTATTAATGTTTGGTCAAAAGTACATTTTTACTATCTACGAGTTTTAAGGCATAAAACCCAACAGTTTATAAAGAGATTCTCCTCTAATCAAGGTTCAGTTAATTAAATACTTATTTAATTTTTTTTAAACATTGAGATATAATTCTTATGAAATATAATTTTTTTTTTTGTCTCCAGAAATCAATCTCTTCCAAGAACCACCAAAGAATTACCCTTGAGGTAATAAGTTGTCTTATTGTATTACTTTCTTTTATCACTTTTACTTTACAACTTTTATTTTAATTACATCATATGTATTTTTTATTTTATTCACCTATCTATTTTTAACTTTCTTTCTCTTTCGTAACTTTGAAAATTCATGCAAATACATACAATTTAAACCCAATAAAAAGTATTTATTCAAAATTTATATTTTGCCATAAAAAAAGGTCTTAAAGATTTTCTTGACACATTTGAGCTCTCACCAACACTGCCTTAAATCTGTTTGGATGTGTTTTGGGTGATAAAGTTCATTTCACAACTAAATGCAAAATAGACTCATTCAAAATTTAAATTTCACTATAAAAAATTGTAGGATAAAAAAAAAATTTAAGCACGTGCATCGCACGTGTATTTCAACTAGTATATATATATGAGGTTAATTTTTCCATGCTGTTTATAAAGTTTTAGTTTATTTTTTTTGCTTTTCGTTTCCTTTACGTTGTGTTAATGTATTTTTTTAGCATTTAGGAAGTTATGTGAGTATTCTCTAGGTTACATTTAACAATTGCATGCATGTTTCAATTCCAATTTTATCATTTTCATCTTGTTCAATTAAACCTTAGAGTTGTTTGTTATGTTTTTATGTTTAAATTGTTATTTTTAGTTGCAATTGGAACTTGTATTATTTTTTATAATTTAGTCATCTAGTCTCATTGAATTAATATGTTAGATACTTACTTTATAAAACCATGATTCTATTGTTTAATACAAAATAAAGAAATCTCCAATGATGGAATCTCAATTTTTGGAATGTCAATGTTGAGTTTTCTTGAGGTAAGAAATCAATGTCTTGGAATGTCGAGATTTGATTTCAATATGTTTCCTTTAAAGCAAATGAATGTAATGAACTTTTAATTCTTGAATATGGTAGTTTTCTTCCCTTTTAAGCATTTTCTCTCAATTGTATATTGTTGATTTTTTTTTTTAATTTTATTTCACTATGTTATGATGTTGTATTCAATGTATATTTCTCGCTCTTTTTTTTCGTAATTAAATGTTTCCAAAACAAAAATCTTCCAACGATGAAAATTGAAATCTTGAATTTTCGGGATGCCGATATTTGAGTTTCTTGAGGAAAAAAAATAAAATCTTGGGATGCCGAGATTTGACTTTAATATTTCCTTCCTTATTAAAGCATAAATAAAAATTCTTCATATATTTTTTTAAACTTTTTTTTAAAGAAGCATATTTATAAAAGGCATTTTCTTTAAAAGGAATGTATTAAAAGTTTTTGCTAAAATTGTTTCATAAACTTTATTTTCAAAATAATAAATCAATCCAAAATTTATTTTCCATAAAAGGCCACTTTTCTTTAAAAATAAAATTAATTAAGAGTTTTCCCTTAAAAAATATTCTTTACTCACACATTTTTCCAAAATTAATAAACCAAACGTTTTTTAAAAAAAATATATAAACTTTCCTATGACGGAAATTAGGAAATCAAGATATTGACTTTCCTAATATTCTTGAGGTATAACGAATTTAAATTTGGGATGCTAAATTAAATTCATACAAATTTTGAATGACCTTATGTCACCCATAATTATTGCTCATTATTTATTTAAGGAATAATGAGAAGTAAAATTGGGACATTTAAAAATCAATAAAAAATTCTTCTTTAGTATTTACAATAGCCAATTTCCTTAAATAACACAAGAAAAAATAAAATTTCGTTCTTTGAACGAGTGTTGTGGGGTGCTAATAAATCTTTTATTTGAAGACCATTTTAGCATATTTTGGGTACCCAGTCACACCCTCTAAATCAAGACTGGTGGCGACTCCATTTTCCTCCTCTTGGGAACGAAGTCGGCCGTTCCGCGTCGCAAACCCGTAGCGACAGATGTTAGTTGTGGTCTATCAATAAAGACCATGGTCTATACGACTATTATAAAGGTTGTTGTCCATAGACCACAACTAACGTCAACCATGACCTATAATATAAACTCTAGCTAACGTCAACCATGGTTTATATAGTCCATAGACCACGACTAAATCTATATAAACCACGACTGACGTTAGTTGTAGTCTATAATATAGACCACGACTAACGTCATCCATAGTCTATAATATAAACTATGACTAACGTCAGCCATGATTTATATAGTCATAGACCATGGTTGACGTTAGTTGTAGTCTATAGTATAGACCACGACTAACGTCAGTCATGGTCTATAAAACCATGACTAACATTAGCCATGATTTATATCGTCATAAACCACGACTAACATTAGTTGTAGTCTATAGTATAGACCGTGGTTGACGTAAGCCATGGTTTATAGTATAGATATTGGAGAAGACCATGGTCACAAAACCTTAATCTAATAGAATAAGCCACGGTCTTATGATCGTGGTCTATATCAATATTTGTAGAAGCAAATGTTGAATAGTTGCAATTTATGCTCAAGGGACATGACTATTTGGGTGGAGGTGATTACACATTGAATCGACACATCCAACCATAGAGTTATGCCTAAAATGTTGTTATATATAATCAAGGTGCAATTTGTTAAATATTTCTTTATTTCTTTCTTTTTCTCTAAAAATCAATCTATTCGAAGAATACCAAAGAATTATATGAGGTAAATAAACTATCTCATTATATCACTTTTTTTATAATCAATTTCAATGTACAACTTTTATTTAACTTATATTATGTATTTTAATTTCAACCATCCATGTGTTCTTTATCATTTTTTTTTATCTATTTCAATTATTTTTAATTTCACGAGGCTATGGAGGATAATGTTTACTTCCCTCTTTTGCCCTTACAATTTTAACAAATTCCTATTTTGCACTTTAATTTTTGGTGACAGAACGACACTCTTTGAATTGAGTCATCCATTGAGAGAATGATATAATAGTTGCAATTTAATGCTAGAGGGACACAATTGTTCAAGTGGAGGTTGGTAAACATCGATTTGATGTAGTCATTCACATAGGTGCGATCTAAACTGTAGACGTAAAACATCATGTTCTAATAGTAGAGATGTGCCTAAAATGTTGTTTATTAAGAAATTCTTAATGTTTATTTTATTAAATACTTTTTTTTCTTAATTTTTTCTTTAGAATTATCCATAAGGTAATAAACTATCTTATTATACCACTTCTTTATCCATATCAATTTCAATTACATTATATACATTTTAATTTTAATAATAATTGTCTGCTTTATCATTTTTATCTTTTTCATTACTTTTTAATTTCATGTCAAATATTTACTATTTAAATCCAAAACAATATATTTTCATTCAAAATTTAAATTTTACCTTATAAAATCATGTTCCAAATATTTTAAACCACGTGTAGTATATTTCGTATTCATTATAAATTAACTTACAACAAGATATATATAGTTTTTTTTTACACTATCTTTCTTTTTCTACTTTCAATCAAAACAGTGAGCTTTCACATGCATAGCATGTGTGTTTTAAGTAGTATATATAAATTGGGCTATGAAGGAAGAATCTTTATCTTCCTATTTTGTCCTTACATTTTTAATAAATTCCCATTTTTTCCTTCAATGACGAGATGTGACTCTTCGAGTTGAGGTACCTATTGTTGCAATGTATACTGGTGGGACATGACTTGTTCAAACGGCGATGTGACTCTTCTAGTGTATGTGTCTGTTCATTCCAATGGGTACAATTAATATTGACGAGGCATGACTATTAGGTGGAGGTGGTTGTACATCAATAGATGCATCCATTCGCCTATGGGTGCAATTCATGTATAAAAACATTTACCTATGTTATATAATTCTTTTATTCCAGTTAGTTCTTTCATTATCGTCTTTTATGTGTTCTTCATAGATAAGTGATTTTGTGCAAAGCATGTTGTTGAGATTCCTGAATTTCGTAGTTTTATATTATCTATATCTTTAGATTCCAGAGTTATTTCATGAATTTTCTTTATTTCATAGTTATATTATCCCTTTTTTTCTTTTTTCTTTTTTTCACTTTGACAATCGGTTCCACTATTTGAGCTTCAATAACCTATTTCAAAATGGATGAGAAAGATTAGTCAATTATTATATTCCTTCTCTCTTTTATTTTCATGTGGTTGGTTATTTGATTTTACTTAAAGATTGTGTATGAAATCACAATAAATTTTCCTAAAAAAAATTGTGGTTTGAAACTGAAAGTTAAAATGTCTAGAAATTGCACTACATTTTTTATCCTTCATCCGTAATGGAATTACACTTCTTTCAATGTGTAAAAATTGCAAAAACTTTACTATAAAATTTTAGATTGTAATTAATTAATTATCTTTTATTATCGTGTATGTTACCCAAAACACACTACACTTTATCTTTATGTAAAATTCACTTCATCCAGAAATTTTGATAAAATATTATTTCTTCAGTTGCACGAAATTTCATATTGATATTTTCTTTTTGATGTTAATTTTACTAGTTGTGATTGTGGTTTGATGGATTTTATATTATTTTTAAGTGATTGCTCTATGATTAACTTTTTCATTGACATGTTCAGTCGTGTACGTGGACTTTTATGCATACGTCAATAGGCTTAACACGTGTAAACCCACCATTCTATAATATGACTTTTCTTATATTTTTTCTGACAACATAAATTAAATAGAGGTCACCTAGATCAATTATAGCAGTTTATGACCATAACTGGTTTAAGGTACGTTAATGAACTCTGTTGAAATATTTGCCAGCTAACCGTCAAAGCTCCTTGGTGAAAGACTTGCTGAATGGACAACTTAATGCCACTGTGTACAACTTGTTAAAGTCAAATCTCCAGCTCAGAATTAATAGCCACCTCAGAAAGCTTAATACCCACATGGTTTTCGAGTATGGATCTTTGGATACTTGACCTAATTCGTTAGTTACCCATCTCAGAGAGTTTGTTAGTACATACTCAATCACTATAAGACTGTTTTATAAAATCTCAGGATTAAGTGGGTTTTGGGCAATAATGAGAGCTAAGTGCAGCTGATTGTCTGTGTGAGAGAGAGTATTTTTTTTTTTTTTTTTTTTTTTTTGTGATTTGTGAGGTCTGAAAATCAAGAGGGGCTTGGTTATCATCTTAATTATGTGCAATCTGTGATAGAGAAATCACTGATAAGCCATCAAGAGCTTGCTGTAAGGAAGATGATGATCAATTCTTGTAATGCTGCTGAATTTAGTAGATAACCTAAAGTGGATATACATAAACTTTTTTGGGATGGAACCATGATGTGCGAAAATACACTCTACTAAGGGTGTTAAAAAAAAGACTGAAAAACCGATTCGAGTGACCGAAACCGACTGAATCAACATCGACCGGTCGGTTTTTTGTTACTTTCGATCGGTGTCAATTTTACCCATTGGTAAAACCAACGGTCGGTTGGTCGGTCCAAAAAGAAAAGGAAAAACCAACCGACCGACCGATATTTAATCAATTAATTTTTTAAAAAAATATAAATATATATGCAATCTGACTCGTTTTTAAATTTGCCCACAATTTGCACTTGGAATGACAATGATTTGACACCTTTAAGACTCTTTTTTCAGTTTTAAAAAAGTAATCATTTTTTTATTTACTTTTTGTTTTTTCCCTCCTTTCACTTCATATTTTCTCTCTCTCCTTTTCACAGAACCCTTTCCCCTCTCTTTCTCTCTATTCTCGATTTCTTTCCCTATCTTCTCTTTCTCTCTTTTCTCTTCTCTTTCTCTCTTCCTCTCTTCCTCACCACTGGCGACTCGACATTATCGATCTCTCTTCCCACCATCGACATCACGATCTCTCTTTCTCACCGTAGGCAACTCAATTTTGTTCTCTCTCTTTAATTTTTTCTTCTTTTCTCATGTTTTTAAATCTATTTCATTTCTCTTCTGACTTCTCCATCTCTTTTTTTTTCTTATTCCTTCTCCCTCGTTCTTTCTCTTCTCCAATTTGCATCGTTGGATTTCTTCTCCCTTCCCTTTTTTCTTCTTGTTTCTCTCCTCTTTTTTTCTTTCTTTTCCTATCTTTTTTTTTTTTTTGGATTTCTTTTGCCAGAGTTACAAAACCGACAAAAACCGACTGACCGACCGTGAGTTCAGTTGGCCGGCGTCACCAACCTCTAGAAAACCGAAGAAAACTAAAACCGATTGACTGATATGTCGCTGGTCGACGTTGGTTTTAGCCCAAAACCGACTCCGATCGACCGATGAGCACCCCTACACTCTACCGCAAGTGTACGGGTCAAGTTTTAATATAGTGTAATTGAATTATGGATGTCGTCCTCTGGATTGGGTTTCTAGTCACTTAACTACCATGAATACGAATGTTCAATTTTATTTTAGAGAGGGAGGCGTGATGAGATGATGAAATAAGTAACAAAAGCTAAAAATGGTGGAAATTCAAATGAGAGAAGCTCTTAGGGAATTGACTTCACCAATTGGGATTATAGATTAATTACTTGAATGAGATTAACATGCAATGTTTGATAAGTCAAGGAAACTAAAATCATGACTATTTCTCCCGAGCATAATTAATTCTCATGCACCTAATGAATTCAATATTCCTATCTAAATTCATTAACATGCAAGACTTTAAGTCTAATCATCTTTTACAACTTCTAATGCGATTCTAAATCTCCCGATCTTAGAACTACTTTAGTCATGCAAGTTAAGATCTAATCTAAATCCCCTCTCTTGAGCAAGATTCAGAATAATAAACAACAATTAATCTATGGATAGTAGATTAAAAGCATTAAGTAAATAACTTGCATAAATAGAATCAAAGCAATAAAACATTCAAGAATCAATCCATAAAACCCAAATGACTACATCAATCCCTAAGATACAACTTAGCCACTCATGTTATTGAAATTACAATCTAAACTTGCATAAAAAGCCATAAAAACCGCACAAGATTAAGGGAAAGAAAGATAAAAACTCGAGTCCCGTAGATGTCGCATGTCCTCGTTACGATCTCCACGAGCTCTCGCCTTGAATCCCACCCCCAACTCTTCCTCTAGCTCTCCCAAGGTGTCTTGTATCGAGTTTAGGGCTAAAATATCTCAAAGTGAACTTCCTTTTCCGAGTGCCAATCGCTATCTATTCATAGGAAAAATTGGGCAGCGTCTCGATGCTGTCTTGTTGCCGCCCAAAATATAAAAGGAAATCGAGTAGCATCGAGACACTCTAAACACAGTGTCTCGACACTATGCCTGCGGGAAAAATGGCTTGGAAGGTTGCTGCAGGAGCGTCGAGACGCCAAAGGCTAGCGTCTCGATGCTATGCTCTCAGGTCAAATGGCTGTTGCAGCTCTTATTTCAACTCCACTTCAATTCCTTTGCTTCCTTTTTGCTTCCCAAACACTCGATCACTTCCATATTCAATAATTCATTCCAAAACACGATTCCTACAAAATAAACATAAAAGAGTATGAAATTGGCCAAATAAATCTCTAAGACTAACAATAAATGACCGGGAAAAATAGCTCTATACGTGAGCTATCAAACCACTATAAGTTTTATGTGCCTTATTCTCTATTCTCTTGTTTTGTTTTTATGGTTTATGTTCTGTGATTGTTCTTGAATGATTTTGGCTAGGACTACTGCTTATTGAATGAGTTTATGCTTGTTGTTTGGTGAATTGAAATTCAACAAACTCTTTTTTAACTAATTTACTCTTAAGGTTATCAAATGGGTATCAAACGTGGTCTTAATTTTTAAAAACCAAAAATCAAATGATTATCAAACAGAGCCATTATTTTTAGTTTTAAAAAATTGGCTTGGTTTTTAAAAACATGGGAAGAAGGTAGATAAAAAACAAAGAAATGTATAGGTGGAAGTAATGTTTATAAGTTTAATTTTCAAAAACAAAAAACCAAAAACTAAGACCCCATTTGATAACCATGAAGGTCAGGTGAGTTCCTCTTGTTCAGATTTTGCCATCAACACCTTCTTCAAATTTCTTTACTTTTAATAATATTTCATAGATGAAAGTATTTTTCAAAATATTTTTCAATGAACCTTTTTTAATAAGGGAGGGGAACATTTTTGAAAAGTTTTAAAGTTTATTTCAAACTCATTTTTTCAAAAAACAAGAAATTTCATTGAATAAGAATATTATTATGTTTTATAAAATATTTACATAAATAATAAAATTAGAATTTCATCATCCCTCAAAAATTTGAAATTCGAATTTTTCTTTAGATACATGTGTCTTTTAACTAGTTATTATTATAATTATTTTAAAAGCTAATTCAATTCAACATTTTTTTGTAATGTTAAATATGTATATGTTAGACAAAGAAAAGAGAAAAAAATGAGAAAAAGAAAAAAAAAATAGGAACTTGGCGATACCGTAGCACCTCAATTTTCATTTCATATTTTGTTCACAGAAAAAAAAAGGAAGAGATAAAAAGCCGTTATCGACGAGGCCATGTAATTAATGGCTGCGCCTGCGTTTAGCAATAAAAAATCGAATCGTTAGAAAACGAAGATGAAAATCGGTGGAGTGGTCTGTGGAAGTCCACGCGCCGCCGCTCTGCCCTCACTGCTCCTTGGCCGCCGTGGAGTCACCATTCGCTGCTGTTCATCTTCCTCTACTTCCGGTAAGTTCCTCCGCAAGCTCATTTTTCGCACATTTCCCTGGAAGATTTTCAAAATCTTAATGCCATCTCGAACCATCGCCGTATTGCAGACCATGTATCATTCATCAAGGATGTTGCGGCAACGGAGCCTCCTCAGCATTTGTTTCATTTGCTGAAAATGCTGAAGACTAGAGGTGCGTCGTAGGTGAAGCGCTCAAATCATTCCCATTATCAATCTTATACGAATTAATCGCTAATACTTAGATCTTTCCTGATTGAATCCATCAATTTTTTACTAGCTACTGAGAATTCATCGCCCTTGGAGCTGTGGTTTACAAATTTATTACCGAGAGTGTGAAGCTTAGCATTCTAATTAGAAGTGAAACAGTAATGTCCTAGTGAATATATTTCGTTTCTATTGGAAATCCGTAGACCTAATGGCTTCTATCGCGACATTCTTATGCCATGTTTAATAACCTGGGATTTTGCCTCAATTTTCCTTTGTGGCATATGTTTTTATTACTGCGCGCTTAATATATCGTTGTTTATGCGTTTCTACAATATATTGGTCTTGTTTGTTTTTTTTTTTTTGGGCTACTTCTCTCATAATTTAAGGCCTTTAATAGTATTTTTATCCTTGGAAGTGTAGTAATCGGTTATATTTTCTGAAAATTAGATGCTGAATCATGTCATTGTCTCTTTCCCATAAAATGTTGCATTGATGTGGTTTTTCTTATACGAGTAAATACTAAAAATAACTCTAGACTTAGATAACCAATTATAGGCCTGAATTGCCACGTCTTCTGAACCTGCAGACATTCTTATCTACTGGGAATCCTGTAAATTGTTGGTTTTAAGCAGGTGGATCTATAATTTCTCCTGGAGCCAAGCAAGGGATTATTCCTCTTGCCATTCCACTAGCAAAAAAAAGCTCAGGTATTGTGTTAGAATTTTTCATTCAAATTGGTTCCCTTTCTAGGTGTGATATCTCAAGCTATTCTATGTTATTGTTTCAAGGTACTATAACTGCACTGCTGCGCTGGCCAACAGCACCTGCTGGGTAAGAAGAATAAACTTTTTACATTTTTTTGTGCGTGCTTTTGTCCTCCATCTTAATAAACGACTATCCTCAGGATGGAGATGCCAGTAGTGGACGTCAATAGGAATGGAGTGTGGCTTCTAGCCAAGAATGTAAGTGAAGCATCAATTATGCAATTGTTTAATCTTTTTCAGTGTTGTGAAACTATTTCCTTAGATACTCTGATATGGACTTCAGTCTTTGATGTTCAGGTGGATCAATTTATTCACAGACTTCTAGTCGAAGAAGATGCCAGAGAAAGTGGAGAGCAAAATGATGAGCTATTTCTTGCAGCAGCTGATGCTGGGCAGAAACTTTATGGGAGGGGTGATTTTGCTGAATCTCAGATCAAAAACATAGATGGGTATTTGCTCAAAAAGGTACGTGTACAATTTCTAATAGTACTTCTCTTGATCCTCCCATCAATGAAAAACCATATATGCAAGTGTTTTCTTAAACTGTGCCGCACATCTCCTTGTGGTGATGGGCAAGATTATTGAGCTCCTTGAAAAGCTGCTGGGTCTCCCTTTTCTGATGTCTTTGGACTTCAAAATCTTCTTCTCACGCTTCTTGAAAATAAAAGAGAATAGTTAAGTCATTGATTATATTAAAAATATATTTGTGCATAAACAGGTATCTTTAAAGTTATATAATTAATATATCTGATCTCCTGCACTGCTGTGTTGTTGTTGAAGAAGTAACATTTTTGCATAATTCAATTCAGACTGGTATTCTTTAATTAAAAATTTTCTTCTCTTTTCTTTTTCCTGTTTTTAAGTCTTCACAAATACTTTTTAAGCACATTTTGGGTTAAGACAATGAAAAGGTTTATACCATCTACAATGAATCTTGCAGTACCAGTTCTGACAATCTTTTGATTTCAGGTTGGGTTATTTCCAGATGTCATAGAACGTAAAATATTGCGCCATTTTGAGGAAGGCGACCTTGTAAGGCTGTTGTTTATGAAATACTGAAATGCAGTGAGTGAAAGAAGCTTTGGCTCCAATTTACACACTTGAATATTTATACTTGCTTGTGTAGGTTTCGGCTTTAGTGACTGGAGAATTCTATACTAAAAAGGAGCACTTCCCAGGATTTGCACGGCCATTTGTATTCAATGCAGAGGTCTTGCTGAAGTATGTGAGGAATATTTTTCATCACTCCAAAAATTTGCTTTGGCTGAGTATGCACCTAAAGAATCTGTGTTTTTTTCATACATTAGGGTGGGACGAAAGACAGAAGCAAAGGATGCTGCGAGGGGAGCCTTAAAATCACCATGGTGGACCTTAGGCTGTAAGTATGAGGTATTGACTTTCTGATAGATCTCTTTTGCATTTTTCCTTATAGCTCTCAGTTTTAAGCTCCATCCGTTAGGAGGGAGGGGGAAAGAGAAAGCAAAGAATACTTGCAAAATGATGATCCCGGGACTGATTGTGGTTCATATTCAGGAAGTTGCTAATATCGCTCAATGGGAAGATGAGCAAATTGAGTATTTGAAAGAGAAGGTCACAGAAGAAGGAAAGCTAGAAGACCTTAAAAAGGGAAAGGCTCCTGCCCAGGTCTCTTACTGTTCTTTATGGACTACTATAGAATTATAAACAGACAAACATGAATTAGAACAAGTTGTTTAGTCAAAACTACCCCTTGCGTTATGAACATTTTCAGATTTGCCCTCTTCTGGAAATTATTAAATTAAACAAGTCGTAATTTGTGTTTATATCTTCCATATTAATATCTATTATCATTTTTAAGTTAAAATTCTCTTCAATATGTTGACAATACTATTATAGGAACATTGAAACAAAACGTGAAAAAACTATATCGAAGGTCAATTTTAAACAAAGAAGTATCATTTAGTAACCTAAAAAGTACTATAAATTTTGTTACTGGCTTGTGAACTGCAGGTTGCCTTGGACCAAGCTGCCTTTTTGTTGGATTTAGCTTCTGTTGATGGGACTTGGGACAACTCCGTGGAGCTTATTGCTCAATGTTACGAAGAAGCAGGGCTTCAGGAGATTGCGAGATTCGTACTTTACAGAGACTGAATACATATCATATATACAGAGGCATTTTTCTACTCTCCTCTTCGTTTTCATTGTCCTGTTTTTGTTCTTCTTCCTTCTTCTTGATATGTAATTATATCTGTATTTCTTCATTATCTAAACATCATTTTTCCACCCTATGGATGAGATGATCATTTCACTACAAGAATCGTTCTACCGAGTGGCATGGAACTCTTGATAAATTATAGTAGTTCTTTCTATTCAAATAGGAAAGGTTGGAAAAATAGATTTGAATATTTTTGTTTTCACTCTTCAACTAATATTAATAATTTCATTTTCTCTTAATCTACGGAGGTAATTGAAAAACAAGGGTGAAAAAGTGGATTGGTGGTTGCATGTATAGAAAAATGATGTCCAACATACAGTACATGTGAGATATGACAACCGAAGATAGCATTTGGAGTTTGCATATATTCAGGTCCCAAAAATTACTAGTATAACTATAAATCATTTCGATATAAAATCTGTTGTTGCTAAATCCAGACAGGGGAAACGCACATGACCTTCATGTGACAACAACAGTGAATTTCTTTGTAGGAGAAAGACGTAGCTTGCAAAAGAGAGAAAATTGCACATTATTGTGGTGCTTGTCACCCTAGCTCCGATGCTTTAGTTAATTAGGAGAACTTAAGTGTAGCAAGGATTCTGAGTGTGGAAGAATGACTTCACCTATGACTTTTCCGTTTCTCCTGAACCAGGTTAGAGACGAACCAAACTGGATCGGACGAGAACTTTTCAGGCAGAGGACATGCATGACACATGCTCCCTTCAAGGGCCAAGACTGGTCTTGGCTTTGGGTCGAGGCCGACTCTAGCCTTGGCTTCGGTCGAGGAAGAGAATTGGGTCTTGGCTTGATTCCTCTCTTCTTCCTTTACTCTTGGGCTTGGTTGCTCCATGTTTTTCCAAGTTCGTTCCACGTCGGGTTCTTATGCTTGAAGTACAAAATTACCTATAACATTAGCTCCTACTCCCTAATTGGGATTTTTGGTTTAGTTCTTCATGGGCTAGACACTCGAAGCCCAATTTGGGAATATAGCTTTAGTTTCTGAATTTGTCTTCGAGGAATCGTACTTAGCCTAATATAAGGTTTGTTTTGTATTCTCTAGGGCTTTTTGTCTTGAAATGACCCATTAAGCCTATGGGACTAACGTTTTGACCTTCTTAGATTTAATCTTAACAATTATTGTTCGTGCTTGGTTTTGTGTGCACATTTGATATTTTCAAAAACCCATTGTGAGATCCGTCTCGAATTGTTGGACCACGAGGATCAACTAACCAAGCCCTTTTTTGGGGGCCCAAGCAATCTTCCAGGCTCACATCCTCCACACGTAAGTGGAGTCTTGCAACTGTCGTGCTTCATTGCACGACTTATTCTGTCATGTCTAGAGTGGACTCCACATTTTGGCTATAATCTTTCATGTCTAGAGTGGAAGATTTCTTTTTTCATTTGACTGATCGAATTGGTTAGAAGAGTACCAAACTGGACTGGATTGGACTGGGAATCTTTGGGCTAAATCGAAGTCTTTGGGCTAAATCGAAGATATCTTGGACTGCGGGCGTTCTGCACACCCCCATGTTTTGGGTCGAGGCCGAGCATGGCCTCGACCAAAGGAGGAATTGGGCCCTCTTCCTTCTCTTCGCTTCAGGGTTTGAGCCTTCTGTATTCTTTAAATTTGTTCAGTGCTGGACTTGACTCTTCTCTTCACTATTGGGCTCTTTATCAAATTTATCTCTCGTGAGATATTTTTCTTTAGACCCTATTGGGTTGTTTCGCCTCATGCTTGAGTGGTTTGGAGAAGTTTCATAATATACCTTAGATCAACCTATCATGTCTCGCATTTGGACAGAGTTGTGAGCCTCTTTAGATTTAAGTGCTCCAAGGTGGGCTTTGGATTATCCTTAGGATCACTTGTCAAACCTCGTAAGGATGACTTTGGGCCCATCAAAAGAGCTATCCTTTAGCTACATAACTTTGTCTTACTCTAACCCTCTTTGTATAAACCACAACTCCATAATTTGCTTTTCCTTTCTTTTTCTTTAAAAAATTTGGTGAAATGAACAAAAACGTACAAGCATTACTTCTATATTGATCCTTTAACATAGCTCAAAGTCAAATTACCATAAGCCCTTTCATTCTTTTGTACAAGCCTATAAATACTTAGTTCAAGCTCATTGCAATCCTCAAATCACTTTCTAGATTTCCTTAACTACCTAAGCTCAACTCTAAACTTCTTTACTGAGTTTTTTCCCTTTTTTTTACCAGTCTTAGAGAATCCCTAAGTTCATAGCCTTATTCTTGGAATGACAACATTGGCGATGAAGTACACCCAAGCTTCTAGACTCATCATCTAAAGGCCTAACACTCATTTTTCCATAAGTTAACTAAGATAGCCCTCTATCTACTTCCTTCTTGCTTCTCAGAATGACAACATTTTATGATTAAGCTCTCTTGAGCTCTAAAAAGGTTGTAACTGTTAAGGCCAACACACATCCCTTTTTGTCTTTTCATTTTTCTCTCTATTTTTTTTTCATAGAAAATTTTCTTTCCCTTAAGCTACTATTTGATGAGGCAAACTATGAGTGTCATAAATGCCCCTAGTTACTAGGTCCATTTAGGGAAGAAGAAGTTTCTTGCAAAAGGGAGAGGAGTGCGTCTTTAAATAATCTTAGGTGTTTATGCCAAAATTTGGCCAAGGGACTCACCTGACCTTCACGTGACATCAACGGTAAATTTATTTGAAGGGGAAGACGTGACCTGCAAAACAAGGGAAAATTAAGCACCGGCGTGGTGTTTGCCACACCGACTCCGATGCTTAAGTCAGTTAGGAGTTCATGAGTGAAGCAAGTAAATTAAGAGGAAGAGAACAAATACCTAGTTCAGTCCCTTTACCTTGGGGTGAACCTCTTCTATTTATAGTTGAAATTAGGGTTTTCCCCTCCCTTTTAGGAAATGGAGTTGCCCTACAGATTGATTCAGGTCCATTGGGCCTCTGTGGGCTTGGGCCTCTGTGGGCTTGTTTCTCCTTTGGGCTTCTATCATTCTGACCTTCTTAGAGCTAGGTCCAAATTCACCCATAACATTAAGCCTCCACTCTTAAATTGGTATTCAGTGGTGGCCTGCTAATATAAGTCAAAACACCTTAAGCCCAATTTAAGAGTATAATTCTCCCTTGTGCCAATTTGTTTTCTTGCCAAAAGACTCTTCTGGATTTTTATCATTCACTTTGCTTGTATAAAATATCTTAGGTTTTGGCCTCAACTACAAGGGCAGTTTTCTGTTTTGAAGCCCCCACACCTTCTTCTATTGATACGACTCCGTTCCCGAGGATCCGCTAGTCGTCGTTTACCTTGTGGAGCGTAGGCCTTGCCACTCCTCTAAGGTCATTCCTGCAAGTTAGTTACCTCGGGGAGTACAGGCGTTGCCACTCCACCGAGCGCCCTAGGAGTATAGGCGTTGCCACTCCTATAAGGACTTTTCATAGATTGATTTCCCCGGGGAGTATAGGCATTGCCACTCCTACAAGGCCTTTTCATAGATTGATTACCCCGGGGAGTATAGGCGTTGCCACTCCACCGAGCGCCCTAGGAGTATAGGCGTTGCCACTCCTACAAGGCTTTTTCATCATGTCGTTTGCCCTAGGAGTATAGGCATTGCCACTCCTACAAGGACTTTTTCCTCATGTCATTTGCCCTAGGAGTATAGGCTTTGCCACTCCTACAAGGACTTTTGGCCCAGCTGCTCGGGATTTCTGCATGTCATGTTCCCTCGTGAAACAACGTTAGTAGATAACATTATATTGATATGGGAAAAAGACTAATCATTGATTGAAACATAATTAGCTTGCAAATTATGAATAGTTTGCATTCAATAAATCAATAGATACACATAAAGTAATAAGAACGTATCAGAACTCGCAATTACGAATTGAGTAATAGACATTTAGTTAATAAGGGTAGGTAGAGAACATACCCAGAATGTTGAGCCCATGAGATGGTAAAGACCTTCGTTCGGCTAATATGAGCTATCTTCCTTGAATTTTTCACTCCATATTGTTGTATTCAAAATTAGAAATAAAAGTCTTTGTAATATGAAGATGGCATAGAAGAGTTTTTATGTGCAAGTAAATAACTAACTTGCTTTACAATAGTCTACTTTAATCTCGACTTTTAATTTAGTCCAAGTAACTTTATAAGATTGGACTGAACAAATTTAATTGTGGGGTTTAAAATATGACCAGTTGGTCTATTTATTTATTAAATAAATGACCAAAATGATAGATACATCAAATCTATAACTTTAGTGGATTAAATCAGACAAATTCAACCTAAGGTATGAATTATCAATTAATAGAAATATCCCCAATGAAATACTTGATTGATATTCTTAATTAGAGAGCAAATCAAATCTAAATTTAATTTGAATCTCACTCTAATCTTATGCATTTAAAACTACATAGATTTATCTCTATCTATTTTTCCAATCAATCTTAATACCGCCTACTCATTAAAAACATTTTAATCTAAGACGATCCAAATCAATATCGATTATCATACCGGCTGCATGTCTGCTGACGAGTCGGCATTGATACGCTAACAGTATTCTTAATTGATTAGCATCGGATGGTTAAAAGAGATGAGTCACTAGTCCCAACGCTTCCTTTCCCTGTGCCGAAGTCCTGAAATTAAGAGTCAACTCTTCCTCCATAATACACAGATATAACATATAAAAATCACAATTATTAATTGCAAGGTAATTATGAGCCATCACTTGAGCATAGGATTCATCCATGGACCATGGAATAATGCAAATCAATCTTTTTTGCGTAAAAAGTCTCAAGCATGCATAAAAAAGAATTTTTTTTTTCTTTTGGGCCGGCGTTTGGAACAGTTGTGAACGACGGATACTCGCACCTGAACAAACTTGTTATAGCTCCATATAACAGAAGATATCGATGGCGGCAAGCTTTCCTAGTGGTGCACTTAAGCTTCTGTTATTGCCCACTATATTGGGAATTTTCTTTTTTTAATATATTCCTAGCCCACAGTTTCTTTAATATTTATAATAGCATCAGTTTTTAATGCTTATTCAGATGATCAGTTCAAGGCATTATTCACTAGGGTAAAGCGTTGTGCGGCTATCCCTCGGCCACCGCGACAAGAATTTTGACTATTCTCCTTTAACAAAATAATCAAGAGGTTTATATAAAAAAAAATCCATACTATATATTCTCTGATTCCAAGTTTTCGATCTCCTCTTTCAGCGAGAGCAGAGTGAAATTTCGAGAGACTTACAATAATGGAGACTCTTCGCTGCTCTCGGGCTTCCCTTGCAAAATTTGGCCAAGGGACTCACCTGACCGGTAAATTTATTTGAAGAGGAAGACGTTGCCTGCAAAACAAGAGAAAATTAAGCACCGGCGTGGTGCTTGCCACACCGACTCAAAGCAAGTAAATTAAGAGGAAGAGAACAAATACCTAGTTCAGTCCCTTTACCTAGGGGTGAACCTCTTCTATTTATAGTTGAAATTAGGATTTTCCCCGAGTTGCCCTACAGATTGATTCAGGTCCATTGGGCCTCTGTGGGCTTGTTTTGGGCTTCTATCATTCTGACCTTCTTAGAACTAGGTCCAAATTCACCCATAACATTAGGAAAAAGAGGAATGTTCTCTAAGATGCACTTTATTCACTTTCTTTTTGTGTTTTTTTAGGAAGCTACCTCACCCCAAACTTAAATTCTAAAGAAGCTAGAGCTTATTGCTAGGGAAGATAATGAAGCCTAGACAAATGATTAAAAGAGCAAGCTTTCCTAAGATGTAAGTTAAGCTAGGGAGAGAATTAGGAAACTTGCCAAGCATCAAGGACTTATTTGAGCAAAAGAATGATCTGACCAAGCAAGTTAAGCTAAGCTTCTGAGATAAATATAACAGTGAGCTAAACTACTTAACTATAGTTCACACTATCAGATTAAGATTTTCTTTGCTGTAGCATTCAAGGAGTTGATTTAAGACAATAAAATAGCTCGGAGCTAAAGCTTAGGTTCTACACGAATAGACAAGCTAGCAGTTAATTAATTATTTTTTTTCTTTTACATCAGAATACAGATCCAAGGTCGCAAATGCACAAACCAAGCTACTGAAGCTTCATCATTCTAAAAATGATTATTATAAATTCAGCTTAATAACACAACAATTCACTTACTTCAACATATTGATATCATTCAAACCAGAACCAACATAAAATTAGATATCCATTTTACTAAGATCGACAGATAATACAACCAACTTCACACATTTTTTTTTGATAAAGAACCAACCTTTTATTGAGAAAAAATGAAAGAATACAAGGGCATACAAAAAAACCAAGCCCCAAAAGGAGAACCCCTTAAAGGAAGGGATGCCAATCTAACAAAATAAGACCTATAGAATAATTACAAAACAAACGCGTCACCGACGCCCATAACGAGACGGAGTATTTAATAAAGTCCCAAGTATCCTCCACATTCCTCTCCATTCCTCTAAAAATTCTATTATTTCTCTCCCCCCACAAACCCCAAATGATAGCGCAAATCCCAGCTTGCCATAAGAATTTCCCCTCGTCCCGAAACGGAGGATGGGGAAGGAACTCCCCGATCATCTCCCTAACATCCCTATGTCTAGCAAACTGAAGCCCAAAAATCTCGAAAAAAACGTTCCAAACTGAACGTGCTACAACCAACTTCACACATACTAATCGATCATTCCTCCAAAAGCAGTCAAATAAGTGTAAAATGAATAAAAACTAACAATCTTAATAGACTTGATTAAACTAACAGAACTTAAAGACAAAAAATTAAATAGAAGCAGCAGGTACCACAACACTAAACATCCTTAATACAGACAGTAGAACAACGCTCCCCTTGCTTTCAACCTTCAAGGGCTTGATCTTGTTCTTGATGTTCTTATTTAGTAGATGGAGATGGAGGACACCACGAGTTCAGGACGGCAGGTGGGAATTGAGGAAAGGGATCGTAGGGCTTGGTAAAATTCATTTGCATTGCCTTTTTAACAACTATGTCTCTTTGCTGAGCATATTCCTAATAAGCTCAGTGTTGAACACCAGAGTGCTCCATTTGTTTTAGCATGCTAGTTGTTTGATCAACTCATCTATCCCACAGACCAAATTAGTACTTCTTCTATTCCCTCCAGACCTTTGCAATCTTTCTATTGTTGTTGTGTAAATAATTCCTTTATCAAATAAAATCTCTTCATCAGATTGAAAGGGCACCTGAACCTTCAAGCATAACATGGTAATAACACTTAGAAAAAAAAACCTCCTAACCATTTTTAGTGAGCAACGGATCAAAATCTCTCTTGAAATAATTTTTCCTACATCTATGCTCAACACTCTCATTATGGAAAACACCAAAAGAATCCTTTCCTTAGAGACATTTGAATCGTGTGTGGTGGGGAGTAGTCTATGCTTGACAAACAATAACCAAACGTTTGCTACAGGCCTTATGTAGGCTGACTTCACAATTTGCGCTCCATTTCTTGATAATTTCCGTGCAACACCATCAATTCCACATGTCTGTAGGGTTGAGTACACAACTATTCCTCAAATGATGTGAGTGCAGGTGGACCAAAGATCATCTAGTGGGAATCAATGAAAAAGGAACTGAAGGATCAATTCCTTGCAACACAACATGGGTTGCGAGGGAGGCCCTCAAGAAACTCAAGCAGATCGGTACGATCCAGGAATATGTCAAAAGATTTAGTTCTTTGATATTGGACATCAACAACATGTCAGAGGAAGACACTTTGTTCAACTTCATATCAGACTTACAACCTTGGGTGCGAGCTGAGTTGAGGAGACAAGGGGCGAAGGATTTACCCACAACCTTCGCTATCGCTGATGCTTTGATGGATTACCCGATTGCTGCTTCTTCCTCCAACGATAAGAAGAAGGAAGATGATCAGAAGGCGATAGACATGAGAGGAAAGTTTAAATCTAACAAACATTGACTTGACAAAGACAAGAAGAATGGTATGCCTTCTAACCCTAACTCTTCTTCTAAAACTTCTAGTTGTTTTCTATGTAAAGGACCACACAGAGCTCAAGACTACCCAATGAGGGAGAAGTTGAATGCCCTAATTGCTGAGAAGGAGGACCACAATGCTGCGGGTGAGACCTACCGGATCAATACCTTACAATTGTTGAATGCTATCACCATTGCACCAGAATCAGTCCAACCTGGATTGATGCATGTCCTTGCGAAAGTAAATGGGAATGCCGTGTTGGCCATGATGGATATGGGCGCTACCAACAACTTTGTGGCAGTAGAGATGACTGATAGCGGTCTTGAGATAGCTTGAAGCGATGGCGCATCAAGGCTGTCAACTCTGCAACCCAACCAACACAAGATGTGACGATGATCAAATTGGAGATTGGTTCATGGGTAGATCGATGCAGGTTTATCGTGTTGACTCTGGATGATTTCGATGTAATTCTAGGTACGAAATTCTTTCTTAAAGGTTAAGTTTCCCTTGTGCCTTACTTGAACGGGGTGTTGGTGTCGCATGAGATGACCCTAGCTGTGCTTCGTACAGGGAGTGAACAATCCAAAGGATGGCTCCAGATCGAAGTTGATGTTGACCCAACAACTGAAGGCGGGTATAAAGCATGGAATGCTAACTTATGTGGCAGCCTTGATAAAAATAAATGGTCGATACCAAGATATGATGGCCCTCAGATGTGGAAGAAGCTACGAGGGAATAATGTTCACAAAGAGTTGGTACCAAGATATGATGACCCATTTAAGGTTATTAAACGAATAGGCAAGGTGGCCTACTGTTTAAAGTTGCCAAATCGGTTGAAGATTCATCCGAACTCTCATGTAAGTTTCTTAACCTTTCTCACTGGACTTACTTGATCTGAATCGCAAGCAAGCAAAACGGGCTCCAACAGTCATTCGAAAGCAGCTTGAAAGACAAGTGGAGGATATCCTTGACCATAGAACTATGGGCATGAGTAAGAAAAATCGACAGACAGATTTTCTTGTGAAGTAGAAGTACACCAGTGAAGAGAACTCTTGGTAACGAGATGTGACTTTGTGGCAATTTGAGGAGGATATTAATGACAAAGCGGAGGAGGTTTGTCATGACTCTAAGACTTGAACACTCGAGAGGGTGGGTGGGGCCTTGAACCATCTAAGTTGAGAGGTGTGCATGGGTGGCACATAGGTGAAACACAAGGCAAGTGATAGGGATCAACATGCCCAAGGCATTCCAAATGGCCCTACAAGGTTAGCATGGGCAGCGGGACAACCCACTGTATTCTCTTCCTATCTTCTACCTTTCCTTACTCAACTCACGTGTTGAGCTTGTAAGTGTCCTTATGTGTTCTTTCGTTTGTGATTTATGAAAAATGTAGTGATTTGTGTAAGGCTTTACTAAAAGGTTAGGCTGGTTACGTTTCTAAAAAGAAAGAGGGCTAAAAATTCCACAAGTTTAGGGGTGTGACATTTTTGCTCTCCTGGAGTTGGGGACACCCTTCAGTAGTGTGGGAGGTCATCGAACACACCCCACAAGCCTTTACCTATGTTTTACCTGCACACATAGAACGAACAAGTTTATCTAAATCATAAAGTTCAGAGTGCATCTCACTTACCTCACTTTTTGAAGCAGCCTGAACAGGTGCTGCAGGCTCTCTTGTGCCGAACTACTGTGAGTTTTCTGCCATGCTTGAAATAAGTGCTCGGCCTTAGCTGCCATCTTATTCACCAGTGCACCACCACTAGCAGCGTCGATCATACTCCTATCCATAGGAAGAAGTCCCTCATAGAAGTATTGGATTAGGAGCTGATCCGAGATCTGATGGTGTGGAAAACTAGCGCATGGTCGATTGAACTGCTCCCAGTACTCGTACAAGGTCTCCTGGGAGATCTGGGTGATTCCATAGATCTCCTTCCTTAGATCCGCTGCTCAGCTCGAGGAAAGAACTTTTTCAGGAAAAGTCTTTTCATCTCGTTTCAGGTAGTCACCGAGCCTGATGGTAGAAAAGTAGGAAAAAGATTAAAAAACAATTAGAGAAAAAGGGGAAGTTTGAAAGTATTTGGAAATATAAGGTGTCGCGAGACGCGACCAGTGCTTTTTTTTTTTTTGGAAACGCCGATGGGTCGCGTCTCTTGCCGCCACGTGTCACACCCATGTTTTTTCAATTTGCGTTTACAGTTTTTTTTTATTATTTTTTTTTAAATCTGAAGATTCTAAACCAAATGATTTTGTTTTTTTTAACTAATTATATTTAAACCAAATGATTTTTTTTTTGTTTAACTATATATATTTTTAACCAAATGATATTTAAAAAAAAACAACCAATGATTATATATTTTTTTTGTTTAACTAACTTATAAAAATTTATCCAAAAAAAAAAAACTAACTTATAAATTAAATATATAAATTGTATCTTTAGAATGAATTGTTATGGACCATCTGTTATAAAATTACGAATCATATCATTAATCTACTAAAAAATCAAAACAAAACAATCAAAACAGAAAAAAAAAAAAAAAAAAAAAAAAAAAGAATCTAATAATGTACTTGGGAAATTTGTGTCTTTATCTAATTATCTTATTCAAAAAAAAAAACAATATAATATTGATTTAATACTTATAAAAATAATTATAATTTTTGGTTTTAATATGTAATTTAGAAAATTGAATATATTCTTCTCCTCAAAGAAAGGTATTTTCGTGGACATTTGAGTTTCAAATATCGTGCAATTTTAAAGAATTGAATTTTGCATTTAGACTGAATTTAAAGATAAAATCAACAAAGATATGGAGATATGAAGATTGAGGTATGTGAGCACTAGTTAAAAAAAAAAAAAAGAAAAGCCGATTTCTAAAAAATGAAGAAGTAGCAGTAGCACAAGGTGGTTTCTCTCAACACACTTGTTTCTCAGCCATCACGTTCCCACAATTTAATACCATGCACAACCCTTAAAAAAATTTTAAAAATAAAAACAGTAGGTTTAAAGTTTAAACCATGCACATCCCTTTCAAAAATAATAATAATAAAAACGGAATTTCCAACCACCCTCCCGAATGCTGCAACGCAGTCACATCCCAAAATGACCGATCTGCAATTGCTGCTTCCCCATACAAGTCGCGCATCTTGAACCTACGCAACCCAACGCCATTAACGGAAAGTCGATTCCGCCTCGTTTCCGTCTCGTTGCTGTCTGGTTCGATCTCGTTGTCGTCTGGTTGCTGAAGTCGCGTCTCTACAACAAACGCGACCTTACATGTTGCGTAGGTCCAACCTACGGGACACCTCATATCTCCAAATACTTTCAAAACCGCCCTTTCTCTCTATTTTTTTTAAAGTTTTTTTCCTACTTTTCCAAAAAACCACCAGTCCTTGGCTTGATCTTTTAGAGAGAATGGAAACACCCTCCAGTTGATTGCCTCCTTCGTAACCCCTTGTGGCCTCATACAAGAGCACACGATGTGAAACTCCTTTAGATGCTTATGTGGATCATCTCCTACACTACCACGAAAGATAGGAAGTAAGTGGATCAAATCGGCTTTAAGTTTGAAGGTACCTGCCGTTTCAGGGTAGGTGATGCAGAAGGACTGCTAATTTAAATCAGGCGCTGCCATTTGCCTGAGCGTCTGGTCTCCCATTTCAAGAAAGTGAATGGACTCTCTACTCTCGCTCTCTCTACTCCTGGCTTGCCTCCTCAGGCGTCGCTCCTCCCGTGTGATCTCAAGATTGTATCTTAAATTCTTATTCTGCACGAAACGAGTGATCATACAAAAGAAAAAAGTAGAGGAAAAAAAATGCAAAAACCCAAAAATAAAAAAGAAAACAAACGCCTTTCCCCAGAAATGACGCCAATTTGAACGATACGACTTGTTGAAGGTCGAATTCAAATAAATTTATAAACTTCGACTCTATTCTACTTTGCAGTAGGTAGTGGCCGGGTCGTCCACAGGGGAAGGGTGATTCTCAATAATTTTCAGGTCTTTGCTCACATGAAAGTGTTAATATCTAATATACGGAAGCAATTTTGGATCTTAGGCACTTAATAAGTTCAATTTGATCAAACTATGCATGCTCTTCATATGAAGAAAAAATAGGATAGCATGTACCAACCTCTTTTATTCAACAAATTGGTTGAATCCTTTGGTTGTTTTTCTTCTCCAAGTTGTCAAGAACCACCACTTGATCTTCCTTGCTATCCTCAAGCCTTTGGAACGGATTGTGAGATCCTCTAGTGATGGAATTTTGAAGGGAAAAAGTTTCAAGAGCAAGCTTCAATGGAGGTTGGTTTTTGGAGAGATTTGGCAGCATTTCTTCAAGGATTGAAGATGTGTTTCTTCAGAAAATTCATCCTCATTTATAGAGGAATGAAAGCTGATGAGAAACACCACAAATTGACACCAAATTACCCCACAATTAGTTGGTAATTTGCTGGCTTAAGTGAGGGGAGTGCATTGGTTTAGTCACCATGCACTCTACCTCCAAAAATTCAATTTAATTTTGAATTTCTTAAATTCAAAATTATCTTGAATTTTTATTTTAATTATTTATAATTAATAATGTGAAAAATATAAAATCCAATTTTAATTTTTCAATTTTAAATTAATTCAAAATTAATTTAACATAATTATAATTAATTTAATATCTAATATTAAATTGATATTTTGCTACCAATCCCGAACATTTTTGAAATGTTATTTTTCAACCATGAATCCCTATTCATGTGCTCGATATTTAAATCTCTCATAGCTCGGTTTATCTAAAACCCAACGTGTCAGTAACTCAAATATGTCTGACCATTTCCCTCAACCGAATTTGAATTAATTCTAATTCCTTCCATCATATTGTTCCATAGGTTAGTCTCAAGCTGGGGACCTAATGGACCTACAGATCATGGGCTCCAACGGTACAAGGTTTAACCGGCTAAACCCTTTTAACCTAGTTAACCAACATCCGTTAACTACTGGATCACTCCACTACAGCCTAGTAGTTGAACTCCCCTCACTGTAGATATATTTTCGTCCACTCGATATAACCATGATTAGTAAGTCAATTCTTCACAGGTCGTTCATTACTATATCTAGGTCAAACGTCTGTTTTACCCCTATAACACATCTTTGTTCCTTAAGTCCACTGGTCCTCTAATGAACAATTTGTTCATAGTCCAACTACTAAACAGAGTCCCTCTCGGGCCAATGAGCAGGTGGGGCCCCTTGTTCAAGTCTCGGAGTCAGCACTTAAGGGAACAGTCTTTCTACTATCCTTGATTCAGGTAGGAGAGAATTCCGTCTTGCAATACTATGTCCTCAGCTATCCATCCAGTCTTATCCCCAAAATGGTAGGCTTATTGAGTGGCGCTGTTGGACCACTCACACCCATGCAGATCAAAGGATAATCCCAAACGAACAGGAGTTCATAGTAAGCTCAGGATTAATATCGAGTTACCTAGATCATCGCATGAAATAGTCAGTCTTATCAGTAAACGACGTTAGAAAGTAAGAGTGACTTATTTCTCGTCTGGTCTTGTGCAAACATCTTTTACACAGGATGCCCCTACTCGCATGTCTATACATGAACGATTCAGGATCACGTCGTTTGTCTTGTTAGCAAAGTAGGCCGCATCCATAGTGTCACCAAGATAAGGTACCCAGCCTTATCCCTATACTATAGACCATTTAGGTTATATACTAGAACTTGATCACTGTCTATATCTACGATATAGTTCGAGTATTTCATATTATAACCAAGGATGTTTTCTATTGGATTTAGAATATAAAACAAACAATTCACTAAATAACATCTTTATTGCAAAAGGATTACAAACTTTGAGTTTTAGGACATAAAACCCAACATCACACACACAAAGGGGAGTGGTCTGCACTAACCGAGTTAATTAAAAATTGCAAGGAAAGATAAAAATGTCAGAAAAAGGTAAATATCATGCAATGGAATCAAGTAGAGGTAAAAACAAAGAAAAATCAATTAAAAGACGAGATTGTCGGATTGGTTATTTCTTGAATTAATTAGATACGGTGAATCATTGCTTGCTCTAAATATAAAATTCTTGAATTATCTTATTGCCCGGATTTCTTTTTGGTTGTTCGGATAGTCCACCTACTTAACCTGTGCATAACCAACTAAACTACCCGATACTCCACAAATAATTTAATTGGTTAATTATTTTAATTGCATCTGCCGTCCCTTTTGTTTAGATCGATAACTCCTCAATCTAGTCTAATTAACTAAATTAATATTCAGATGAGTCCTCAAAAACATTAACGAACTGTCTAATTAAATTAGGAATTGAAGTTCTCTAATCAAATTAAATCAATTTCTCCTATGCTCTTAGGCCTATCGGAAGTCTACGCTAGGCTACCGTCAAACTAGCGATGGATCCGCCTCAACCTAGCGGCTATCTATTTATAACGAATGAATTAAATTTGCAAACAATTTAAAGGACGTCAATTCTTAAACTAATATGCAAACGTAATTGTGTCAACGAGAGACATAAGATGCAACAATATTCATTCAAGACAGAATTGAAAACCAACAAGCTCATCTAAGTACCTAATCATTCAAGAAATAGGTCCAATCCAACAATCTAAGGGGTTTAGACCTTCATGCTTCAAGATAAAACAATGGAAAAACAAAGATTCATAGCAAAAATTAGAAGAAACCTGGACAAAACTCTATGCTGTGCTGAAAGAGACGGAAAATTACAGAGAAAATCGAGAGAAAACGGCTAAAAGATGACCTAGCTTCTAAAAGAAATTGGAAATTTTCTATATATAATTAACGTCAGCGTCGAGACACTGCCATTGTGGCATCGAGACGCTTGCTCTTGGGTTTGCCCAATTATTTCGATTGTTCCTTTAATCCTTTTAGCTCCAATGACGAGGTTTAAGCGCTCCGGTCAAGACCTTTGGCTCCACGTCATCTCGAGGACTCCAAATTAGCTCGAAAACATCCTAAAACTCTCGAGTTAGCGCTGAATTGACATAATGGCCAAATTGTCCTGTTGTGCTCGAATTCCTATAAAATAAACAATAAAACGGTAAAATGCAAACTAACAAGATTAATTAAAGGTAATAAAATAACACATTTCAGGTGCTATCATAGACCTAGACCATCTAGATGTCCCTCAAAAACTTTAGCCTTGAGGACCTTCATAAATGGATCAGTAGTGTTGTGCTTCGAAGCTATCTTCGTGACAATCACGTTCCCTCGTTGCAAGATCTCTTGGACGAGATGATTTTCACATTCTATGTGTTTGCCTCTTTTGTGGCTGCCAAGTTCATATTTGGAACAACTTCCAAATCCGTTAAGAACTTCCTTAGCCATACAGATTCCTTAGCTACTTCACAAGCAGCGATGTACTCGACCTACCTGATGGAGTCTGTAATGCATCCTGGCTTGATGCTATGCCATACTGTAGCTCCCCTTTTAAGGGGTAAAACTGATGCCGATGTGGATTTCCTCGAATCCTTATTGGTTTGCAAATCATAATCAGTGTATCCTGTAAGGATCAGATCCTTAGCGCCATGCACGAGCTCATAATCCCTCGTTCTCCTAAGATACTTGAGGATATTTTCACTGTAGTCCAATGGTCTAAATCTGGACTGAATTGGTATCAACTGACAATCTCTACTTTATACCATATGCCAGTCCTAGCTGCCTACTACCAAATTTAATTTAAATAAAATAAATTTAATAAATTTAATTAATTAATGAACAATTAATTAATTTATTAATTAAATCAATATTTAATTAACTATTTCATTTAAATCATATTTAAATGAACATCTCCCACATAACCTATAGTTTTAATTCAATTAATTTAACTAAATCAAATCAAATTAAATTAAATTAAATTAAATTAAATAATTAATTAATTCACCAATTAATTAATCATTAAATTAAATATCATATATTTAATTTAACACTATAATTGAATCATATTCAATTATCTCTCTCATATAACCTATAGTTTTAATGTGCATCCAGTGCACATTAATTTTAACCTATAGTTTTCATATGAACCAAATTCATATTAAATTGAATATTTGAACTCCTTCAAATATTTAATTCTCCCATAAATTAATTTTGAATCAATATTAAAAAATTATAGAGTTTAATTAAAATATAAACTTTATATTATAATTTTTTTTTTAGAAGAGAAACGAATTTCATCGATGAATGAAATGTGGAGAAAAACTCCAAACACCAAAGGGTGAATTACATGAAAGCTTTCCAATTGGAAATAAAAAAGGATAAACTATAATCAGAGAAATGGTGTTGACATTTACACCAATATAAAGCATGAAAGAGAATTAGATCCATGAATTTATCAAAGGAAGAGAAAGAATCCCTGAAAATTCGTGAATTTCGTTCGCCACATAAAAACCAAAAGAAGACTCTGTTCAAAGTAAGCCACAAGATCTTCTTTTCTCCATGAAAGGGATGACCCACAAAAATGAGAGTAAGAATGTCCTTAATGCAATTTGGAAAAGCAGTGGACCATCCAAAAGCATCAAGAATCTCTGACCAATATCTGGAAGCGAAGGTACAGTGAACAAATAGGTGCCCAGGATGTTCGGAACTAGCGGCACACATTATGCACCATGATGGAGACAACTGAAAATGAGGCATCTGTCGTTGAAGTCGATCAGCTGTATTAATAGCACCATGACTAAGCTCCCATAGAAAAATCTTGATCTTCTTTGAGAAATCGGTCCAAATTACCTTATAGAGATCATTTGCCATAATCAAATATTCTACTAGGTCCTCCATAAGAGATTCAACAGAGAAAATATTGGACAACTCCAAAGGCCATAACCAGGAATCATTACGGTTCTGTAATCTGACAGAAGAAAGAATAAGAGATAATTCCATCCATTCTTCTGTCTCCAAATCATTTAAATTACGCTGCAGACTCAGGTCCCATGTTGATTGAGAAGCAATCCATGTCTCACCAACCAAACTCCTCGAACAATCAGTTAAACGATAAAGACGAGGAAAATTTGTAGCTAGAATACCACAACTTAGCCACGAATCATGCCAGAATGAAGTAGCAGGACCATTACCCAAACTTCTTTTAATAGGGGAAGATACAAGGTCAATAGTAGAAGAAATGAATCTCCAAGGAGATTTGTGCGAACTTCTCTAAATACTGCTAGGCCAAAGACTAATCAAATCAGATTTATAATACTTAGCAATAATCAGTTTATGCCATAGAGTGTTTTCCTCATGTAAAAATCTCCAAATCCACTTTGCTAGAAGAGCAAGATTACGATTATGAAAATTACCAATACCAATACCTCCCAACAAATGTGGAAGTTGTACTGTTGCCCAATTAATATTATGCATACCACCATCACCTCTAGATCCTTCCCAAAAGAAATCACGAAGCAGCTTATCAAGAGATCTTGCAACCTTACTCGGCGATTTGAATAAGGATAAATAATAAATTGGCATACTAGAGAGAACTGCTTGAGTAAGAGTATGTCGACCACCTTTCGAGATATATGAATATTTCCAACTATGAAGTTTATGTTGGATTCTATCGATCACTGGCTGCCAAAAAAATATAGTTTTTGCATTGCCTCCCAAAGGTAAACCAAGGTAAGTGGAAGACCAAGTCCCTTGTTTACAACCAAACGTTGTTGTCAACCATTCCAATTCTGAGTCCTCTAAATAAATTCCCAGAACCTCACTCTTGGAATAGTTAATATTCAACCCAGAAGCCAACTCAAAAATTTTAACAACATCGAACAAGTTAACCAATGCATCCTTACAAAAGATGGAGAATAATAAAGTATCATCAGCGAATTGTAAAGGATTCACATGAAGTTGTGAAGTTTCAATCAGATGAGAAACAATTCGACCCATATTAGCACTGTGAGATAATAAGCGACTTAAGTAATCAGACACCAAGATGAAAAGGAAAGGTGAAAGGGGATCCCCTTAACGAATGCCCGAGAGGGAATGATCTTGCCTCTTGGCTTTCCATTGATAATAATGGAGTAGTTAACACTAGAAAGGCATCCATAAATCCATTTCCTCCATTCCGTGCCAAAACCCTTGGCCTGAAGAATTGCATCCAGAAAGTCCCAATCGACTTTATTAAAAGCCTTTTCAAGATCTAATTTAATCACCACACATTTCTTACGAGATAAATTCCAATCCTCAATCAACTCGTTTGCAATAAGAGAAACATCTAGAATTTTTCTGTTAGCCACAAAAGGCATTTGATTTTTTGCAATGTGATGTCACTTTTGAAGCTTATATGTAGTAATTGGTTAGAACAAAAGCTAAGATCGAACTAAATCTTTTTAGTTTTTTAATCTTATACTTGAAAATCTACCTTGAACAAAACCTATATGTTCCAAATCTTCAACAAAAGCTTCTTTGTAATGTACTATTAAAGCTCCATTTTTCTTTTGTCCTTTGATAAACTCCTTTGTTTTCACTCAACTTATGTTTTTGTATTTTTCTGTACGTTTTTTAATTTTTTACTCTCATTCCTAATCTTATTGAATGATATTAATATAATGTATATGAGAAATTGATCACAAAATGAATGCATAATATGAACATATAAGCACAAATTTTCTAAATTCCAAGAGAACCCAAATCCAAATTCAAGTTTAGAACCAAACCCATCTCTCTAAACCTACAAAAACTCCCTCAATCTTATGCAAAACTCTCAAATTTTCACATATCTTCAAGCCACCAACATATCACATATCAAACTAAATAATGCCCAATATTTTATGAAATAAAAAAAGAAGCATTATCCTCCAAAGAAAATCAACACAGAAAGTCTTCGGCATCACAGATAATTGATTTTCTTGAAAAGCCCCTTTATTCTCTTTGAAAATGCCACAACACATGGAATTAAAGGGGGATAGAGAGAGACCAAAGACTTACCGGCGGCAAAGGAGTTGTCGGCGGTGAAGAAGCGAGGCGACAAAGGACCTAAGACTGGTTCCAAGCTTTTGGGTCGCAAGTTCAGCAAAAAAAAAAAAAAAGCAAAATCGGAAGAAGAACGTGACAACTTACCAAGGGTTCAACAAAAAGCAAAAAATAAAAGGGCAAACTATGAAAAAGAAGATGAAAACTCACCACGAGTTTAAACGGCCGCACAGTCGCACAAAGAAGAAAGGGAGAAGAGACGGCGCGAATGGAAGAAGAAAACGTGGAGAAGAAAATAAGGGTCTAGGGTTTTTAATCGGGATTTCTCCCGATGCAGCACTGCGTCGGAATAGACCCAAACATGCGTCAGAATAGCCCAGCCAAAACGCATCGTTTCACTATTGTTTCTCCCCACGCATTTTGCGTCAGTGTAGCCTCACAATTGCGTCGGTGAAAATTTTTCGTTTTTTCGTGGAAAATATGGAGGATTTATTCCCACACATAGTCAGTTGCGTCGGTAGAAATGAGTTTCTACCGACGTAAAGGTATGCGTTGGCGGAAATAGTGTTGGGATAGTTCAAAATTCTTGTAGTGATAGTGGATGGCAATATCATTTTCAATCTGTTGGACAAAACTCGAGCTATGATCTTGTATGCACAAGGAATTAGACTAATAGGGCGAAAATCTGAGACTGTCTTAGAGTCTAATTTCTTTGGAATGAGGCAGATATAAGTTTCATTCAGGGAGACATTGATAATACCTGTATTATAGAAACCATCCACCATAGTCATAATATCACGTTTGATGGTATTCCATGAGAATTTGAAGAATTCAGCTGTACATCCATCTGGGCCTGGAGATTTACTCGTGCCTAGTGATTTTACCGCTTGATAAACCTCATCTTCTATAAAAACCGCCTCCAAACCCATCGATTGCGATTCATTAATTGGACACAAATCAACATTAGTTGGTAGAAATCTAGTGCCACGATCTTGGTAAACAATGTGTGATAAAAACCAAGGAACTCCGCTTTTATATCATTATAAAAAAAGAGGTTATTTCCTTCTCTAGACAGTATCTCTGAAATGAAATTCTTTCTTTTACGGGCAGCCATGATTCTATGGAAAAATTTTGTATTTTCGTCCACTTCTTTTAACCAGTTCAACTTACAACGTTGATGCCAATAGATGTGTTCTTGAGCTGACAAATCCTCAATTTATTTTCGCAATAATCTTTTAGAAGATATTTGTTCCATGGATAATGGGACCTTGTCTTCTGTATCATCCAACATTTTCAATTGTGTAACAAGAGATGGAAGTTGTGCAACAGATAAGCGCTGAGATAAATTCCATTTTCAGAGGTCAGATTTCAAACCTTTAAGCTTCATCATGAAACCATGATCTGGTCATCCCTGAATGGTGTTTTGAGGACACCAATTATCCATAAGACCACGAAAAGAGTCAATTTTCAGCCAAGAATTCTCGAACCTAAAGGGGCATGGGCCCCAAGAGAGATCCTCAAATGATAGAGTACAAGGGTAATGGTCTGATGTAACCCTATCAAGGCGAAGAAAATGAGCTACACCAAATTTATTGAGACAAGCATCCGTCATCAAAAATCGATCAATCAAAGAGCAATAATGATTTTCACCAAAACTGGACCACGTGTAGCAACCATTCTGTAAAGGAGTGTCTAGAAGATGATAATCAGCAACCCATTGGTTGAAAATGCGCATACTTCTAGTCACTGGCCGACCATGCGATTTTTCCCATGACCAACGAGTGACATTAAAATCTCCTCCAAGAATCCAATTATCACCACCTAAATCAGCCAAGTCATGAAGTTCCTTCCAAAAATCCGCACGATCAGCATGTCTAGAGGGGCCATATATAGCCGAAAGCCAAAAAGAGAAATTGTCAGCCATAAATACATGAATAGAGAGTGAGAAAAGACCTTGGATAGTCTCCTTTACTGTAAATTCTGGTTCACTCAACATAATGAGAATGCCTCCAGAAGCGCCCAAAGAATCAAGAGAAGTCCATCCAATAAGAGGAGCTCCAAAGGGATTTGATAATCCTGCTACAAATCAATGATTTTTTAGTCTCTGAATGAGAATAATGCCTGGGTTTTGCTGCTGAATGGTTTTTTTTTTAATTAGAGCTCGCTTCTTCCATGAGCCTAAACCACGTACATTCCAAGTGAGAAATTTCATATAACAGTCTCAGACCCCTCCGTTAAAGTCAAAGTTGTTGTTTTATCATAATGAACATTAGATTGGAGATTCTGAATTTCCCTTTTTAATTTAGTTTTCTTCCCAGTAGTAGCCATATTCTTCTTTTTATTTTGCTTTGTAGCTATCGGAAGAGCCATTATACATAGACCATGCTTGCTTAAAAGAGGGGCAAGGTGTCGCAGACAAGAGGGAAGGGAATTTGAAGGGGAGCTCTCGGTTGGTGAGGGGGTAGGTTGTGGGGGAGTGATCGGTGTTAGGGGAAGCGGTTTCGGAAGTTGGGGGGTAGTATTGGGTATGTCCAGGTGCTGTTGCAAAGGAGGTAAAGAAATAATCGTGGTTGGGGACTTTTGCGGCTCTGGTTGTGGGTCTTGTCGCTCCAAAGGGGAGGACAAATCGGCGTAGGGATCATTGAAGATAGTTAGTTCCAGATCTCGTGGGGAAGAAGGTTCAGCAACAGAAGTATGGGTGGACTGGTTTGTGGTGGGGCTGGATAGATATGCTTCCGTGTCAGAACCCACGATCAAATTAGGTGATGATGTGGAACTTTTGTGGCCGATTCGTAGACTAGTGGGACCAAAGGAAATAATATTAGGGTTGGCTGAAGATTCGGGTGGGGACACGTGGAGGAGGGCTTTTCCTTTATCTGTTTGGATTTCAAAAGGGGGATTCGGTTGAGGATTTTGGGTTGCCGAGATCTTAGGAGAATAACCATAATTTAGGGTGTTTAATTTTGAAATATTATTCGAAACTTCCCTTCCAGATTTCTCGCTCCTTTTTAATGAAATACCTTCGGTTTCCTTATTTGGTATTATACCATTAACTCGACCATTACACTGATCGTTGCTGGAGCCCTTAATCTGAATAGTGATGTCACAGCCGACAAGGTGGGAAGGGAGGCAGATGGCTGATGGGATGAAACCGATAGTATTTTGACGGATCTTTATCCTTACTTCACTGGCAATAATCATTCGGTTGGTGAGTTGTGATGTTTCAATATAACCTCCACAAGAATCTCCAATGAAATGAAAAATTTGCTCCGTCCATAATGTTAGGGGAAGGTGATGAACTTCAATCCATCTTCCATAAGATGAGGTTAAAATATCCTGTTGGAAAGAAGCAGTGGTTAAAGAGTAAAATTTCACTCTATACTTACCAATATGGGTCCAATCGGATTGAGAACACAAATTGGAGGTAGTGTGTTGATCGTAAACATGAAGCAAAGCCTTGTTGGGTTGAAAAGGATTAATACTACACCACAAAGATAAACCAGAAACAAGTATTGCTGGATGCTAGGTCAATCATCATGTTGATTGCATCACTGGATCACAATGACTTCTTTCCATCCTTCTTCAATTGTAGGCTTTTCCAATGGAGGTATGATGGGAGTGGGTGTACCCTTTGTCTGGAGAATTTCTTTGTACGATGGAGGAGTTTTTTTCTTGGCAAGTCGGTGTGCTTCAACAGGGTAATCTGAAATCAAGGAAAAAAAGGAGAACCATCCTTGTTTGTTGATTTCCGATGGGATGATAAGCCTTTGTCTGCCACCAGAATTCTGAACTTGATTGACTTCAACAAAATAACCATTCTTATTGTTTAGCTTTTCCATCCAAAGGGTATATTGCTCTGCACGCAGGTCCGAGAAGAATTTGTGTGAGCATGGTGAATGAGCAAGAGTGTTGAAAGATGAGGCAAGCCAATTGAGGGACTTCTAGGAAAGGGATAAAGAGTGTGATGAGTGTTTGCCATATTCGGTGATCTTGGCTCTACTTCCATGGAAGTTCTCATCAAAGGCTATGGTGAAAGTCTTTCTGTCTATGGATATGGAGCGAGTTGAATGGTTCCATGGTTGGTGAACCTCGGTGGCTTTCATGGTGGCCGAAAAAGGAGAGGCAGTTACGATAGGGAGGGGGAGGTGGTGAGAGGAGAGAGGAGAGTGGAAAGAGGAGACATCCCTTGATTACGGAAGAGATATAACTTCTTCATTTACATTATATTATAATGTATCTCCATACATTATATTATTTCCCTTAGTAAATTTGAACATTTCAAATTACTTTAATTACCTCAATACCTTTTATGAGCTACTAGTGGGACCTAATGGACCTACATATCAGAAGCTCCAATGATATGAGATTAATTGGCTAAACTCATTAACCAAGTTAATTAATATTCAGTAAGGATCAAATCCTTAGCCCCATACACCAACATGTAGTCCCTTGTTCTCTGAAGATACTTGAGGATGATATTAACCGTTGTCCAGTGGTCTAACCCTAGATTGGACTGGTACCTACTGACTATATTCCCATTGCATAACTGATGTCATGTCTAGTGCAGAGCATAACATACATTAAACTACCCAAAGCTGAGGCGTAGGGAATGCGTCTCATATCCTTGACTTCTTGAGGTGTCTTAGGACACTGTTCCTTAGACAAGTGAACCTCGTGCCTAAAAGACAATAAACCATTCTTGGAGTTCTGCATCGTATATCGAGCCAACATTTTTTCGATATACGTTGCATGAGACAATGTCAATGTTTTGTTCTTACGATCCCTAATGATCTGGATCCCAAGAACATATTGTGTCTTTTTCAAATCTTTGATTTGGAATTAGGCCGCTAGCCAGTTCTTTACATCAGTAAGGTACCCTACAACATTCCCAATGAGTAGGATATCGTCCACATAAAGTACTAGAAAAACTACTTTATTCTTGATGATCTTCTTGTATACACAAGACTCATCAACATTTTGGTCAAAACTAAAAGATTGGGTTCCATGTTCTATCATATAATTTTGGAATCGTTGATCCATATACTCTCCACCTCGATCTGAACGAAGTGTTTTAATTGTTTTACCTAACAGGTTTTCAACTTCAACCTTAATTTCCTTAAACTTTTCAAGAGCTTCGGACTTTTGACCCATCAGGTATAAGTAACCATATCTAGAATAATCATCTATAAAAGAGATGAAATATTCATACCCTCCTCGAGCCTTTACATTCATTGGACCACAAAGATCCGGATGTATCGACTCTAAGGGTTCTTTGGCCCGATCACCCTTTCCAGTAAACGGTCTCTTAGCCATTTTATCCTCTAGACACGATTCACAAGGTGGTAATGAATAATCATCCAACTCAGTTAGAAGTCCATTCTTAACAAAACAACCGATCCTATCGATGTTAATATGACCAAGTCGTAAATGTCAAAGATATATATTGTTACTTTTAGGAGAAATTCTTTGCCTTTTATTTTGAGTTTCAGCAGTTTTAAACATCTCATGACTTAAAAGTTCCTTAGTATCAGTTGGTCTTAGTACATACAAGTTGTTTTCTAATTTAGCAGAACAAATAAGTACACCATTTCTAAAAATGAACGCTTCATTAGATTCAAAAGAAACGGAATATAATTGTTCCAATAAACAGGAAATAGAAATAAGGTTCCTCTTAATCCTAGGAACTATATACAAACTTTCTATTTCCAAAAAACAACTTTGCAGCTCCCACTGCACTGGCTGAAATGACGTCTCCCGTTCCGACCCTGAGCGTCATCTCACCCTCCTCAAGCTGCTGGAAAGGATCATTTCCCTGAAAAGAAGAAAAAACATGATTAGTTGCTCCTGAATCTAACATCCAGGCAAACTGATCATGCTCTACAAGGCATGTTTCTAAAACTAATAAATAAAATTTACCTTCCTTCTCTTTCTTCTTCTCTGCAAGGTACTTGGGACAATTTATCTTCCAATGCCCATCCGCATTGCAATGGAAGCATTTGCCCTTATCAGCCACCACCTTGGCCTTGCCCTTGCCTTGAGGAGCAGCGGGTGCCTTTCCCTTATTTCCCTTCTTCTTCTTCTGTATCTTTTTAGATGAAGAAGCTTGAGAAACAGGCTTAGTCCCCGAGAATGAACCCTTGAGGAACTTTTTCTTGGGATGGACGACATTCGCCTCTCCAAACCTCTCCTCTCAAAAGAGACCCTTAGGGAAGGATGTCAGCTACTCTTGGCGATGACAGTGCAACAATGGGATGGTGATTTTAATGGATGAGACAGATAAATGTACAAAGGCTAAAACACTGCTGAGGGAGGATTTCCAAAGGTGTTATGCCTTGTGTGTCCTTTCTGATAATTAGGAGATGATTTTGAAGGGGCACATATTCGTAAAGCTTAGTCTATTTGCCCCAACATTTTTTTAATTTTGAATTGTTGTCATTTAATTTCTATAGTTTAGTTGTTATTTTATTTTAGCTTGTTTGTTGCTTTATGTGCTTTGTTTCTATTTTTATTGTTGTAGCGTATCACGTGATTTAAGGTAGGAATCAAATTTGTTGGCATAAAAGATGAAGCATTAATGGGGAAGTGACAAATTAGTAAGGAAAAGATATCAATGGAAAAGGGATTCACATTTGCAAGGTTCAAAAATTGCATGTCTTATTTATCATTGCAGCATAGGTGGCAGAAGTATGATGAATTGGATAGAATTTAGATTGTCTAGTAGTCAAATCAGAAAATCTGTTCAGAAAATTGAAATCACTTCCGAGGAGTTAGCTCCTATTGTGGAGAAAGATGAACCTCACAAACCCAAGGCAACCAAAACAACAAGATCCAAAGAGAAGAAGGCTATTACTCAAGAAACTCCTAAAGAAGAAGAGAGTGAGCAACCAGCATAGGAGCAAGCTCAAAAGCAGCAAATTACTCCACCTTGTCGCATGGGATCAAGAAGAAAAGGAAAAGAACTAATGTTTGCTGTCATAGAAATGTTTTATCAATGATGAAGAAAAGTTCAGTTATGAAGAAATGAAGAAAAGAGTTTTACTGTTTGAAAGAGGATTTATATCTTCTCTAGAGAAGCTTCCCCATTTCAACAAATGGCCTCATCTGAGGATTAGTTGTACTCAACCCTGCAAACATGTGGAATTGATGGTGGTGCATAAAAATTATGCAGAAATGAAACGCAAATTGTGATGTCAGCTAGCCTACATAAGACCTGAAGCAAACTTTTGGTTATCGTTTGTCAAGCATAGACTACTCTCCACCACACACCACTCAACTGTCTCTAAGGGGAGGATTCTTTTGGTGTTTTCCATAACAAGAGTGTTGAGCATAGATATTGGGAAAATTATTTCAAGAGAGATCTTTAGTTGCTCGCTAAAAAAAAGGTTGGAATGTTGTTTTTTCCAAGTGTTATTACCATGTCATGCTCACCTCCCAATCTAATAAATTATTTGATAAAGGAATTTGATAGCACGCATAGCGAGCTATTTTTTCCGGTATATTTCAGTTAGTCTTTGAGATTAAATTAGCCAAAATTATGCATCTTAATGTTTCTTTTGTAGGAATTGAGTTTTGACATGAAATGTAGTATTTGGAAATTATTAGAATGTTCGGGACATAAAAAATGGCAAAGGAATGAAGAAAGAACCAAATTTGAAGCAAATCCAAGCCACTCAACCCGAGAGGTAGCGTTGAGACTCTGCCGTGAAGACAGTAGGCGCGTATATGGGACAACATTGAGATGCTGATAGCAGGCAGAAATGTTGCTATTTTAGTCCTAAATTATTAACCTTTTAGGCGCTTTAATTGTGTTTTTATTGAATAAATCTAAAATATTTTGTTATTTGGTCTTTAGGAGCAAATTATGGATTTTGGTGGAAAAATGCCCTAAAATGAGCTATCCAATCCCAAATTTCCATACATGGGTCAAGGGGAAGTCCAAGAAGTCAACCATATAAAGAAGATCCAAAAAGAAATGAAGAAAGACCCAATTTCAAGCCCAATCCGCACCAGCCTGGCCTGAAAACCGCACAGCGTCGAGACGCTGTGCCGATAGTGTCGCGACGCTGTCCTATTTCCGGGCCTATATAAGGCGCCCCTTGGTGCCCATTTTATGCAATCAATCATCATCCAATTCTTTCATTCTTTTCTTTCCCTGGCTCCTTTGGAGCCTTCTCTTAAGGCTTTTTAGCCTTTTTGAGAGTTCTTAGTGGGAAATTTTTGGGGAGCTTTAGGGAGCACTTTAAGAGGCTCAAGGCGTGCTCGGAGAGACTCCAAGCGCCAGCGATGGGGTCTTCAACGGTCATTTCCTTTCCTTTTATTTTGCTCAATTTTATGCTTTCCATTGTATATTTTGTGAATATTTTAGCTATGTATAGCTAAACCCCAATTTGGGGTCTTGAAATGAAATTATATAGTTAAATGTTGTTATAATTGCCTATCTCTTGCCCTCTTTTACTGATTATTTGTATGGATGTTCGTAATGTTGTATGCAATCTGGCCAATTGTATATTGATCCGATTCTTAATGGAAACTCGACGGAGAGAAATTAGGATAGATCATAATCCATGCAACTAGTTTAATTGCCCGTCGTGACAACGAGATTAGTTGATTAAACTTAGATTCCTAAAATGAATCAGTGTGTAATAATTAATGAATTTTAATGGTGCTGAGGACACTTAGGTTGTTAAAATGGATTAATTATAATTAGGGGAAACCGACAGGAGAACCTATGTGATTAACGGAGATTCTAGGATTATAATTAGTTGGGCAATGAGATAGAATGATTGCAATAATTATTTAGCTATTAATTTATTTTCAAGGCCCCACTTCCCATTAAAAACTCTTTCTCCATATTTTTTTATTTCTTGATTGATCAATTTAATTTCCTTTATCGCTTTAATTTTTAATTTCCTTTTTTTGCATGTTTTGGTCCCAAAATATTATTTCCCCCAAGTATTTTTAGTGTTCAAAGAATTTATTGCTTTGCTTAATTTTCACTTCACCTCCCTGTGGATTCGATACTCGGAATATTTCTGTTTTATATTACTTGTGGCCCGTGCGCTTTGCGATCAACAGACGTTGCCTTAGATCATTGAGACGCTGCCAAGATTATTCCTTATTTGTTTGGGTGGTCAAGAACAGCGTCAAGACGCTGGCGTCTCAACGCTGTTGGCAGATTTTCTCTAAATACCATATGATTTGCTATGGCCAAGAGGAGTCTATTTGGTTAGATTTTAGCTCTAATTTTGACTAGAGATCTTTGGTGGGAGTGATAGCATGCATAAATGCTATCATTTTATCCTTAGATTTAAGAGTTTTTGTTAGATTTTATTGTGGTTTTAATGTTTAATTATGCCTAATTCTGAATTTTTGCCCCTTGCAGCATTTCATCAAAGGAGAAGAAATTGGCCATTTTATGAACATGTGATCATGAGAGATCAAGGTTGGGTCAAAAGGAGAATTGAAGGGCTTTAAATGGAAGACCAAAGGTAAAAAATATGGTGAGGAAGGCCCAAAGTTCTGTCCAAAGCCGAGAAGTTGGAAGTTCAAATCGTGGGATAGCGTCGAGACGCTACCGTAGTGTCTCGACGCTAGGGTCGACTTGGGCAGCAAGACAGTTACGTCACAGCGTCGCGACGTTGTGACCCCTAGAGCTCTATATAAAGCACGATTTTGGCCTCGATTTGGATCATCAAGCAAGCATTCCCAGCATCATTTAAAGGCTCTTTGAGCTATTTTTGAGGAGAGGAATGAGAGTGAGTGAGAGAAGTGTTTAAATATTGTTTTTGGGCATTTTTTGGGAAGATCAGGAGCTTGTTTCGCGGTGGATCACGACGTAAGCGAGGGTTTCATCGACGGTTTAGTTCTTATTCCCTATTCTTGTTCCTTTATTGTCTTTACAATGTATAGATGGAAAAATTTGATATTCATAGTGACAATGTATAGCTAAAATCCCGGTTTACGGGTCTTGAATGAAGAAATAGATTTATAATGTTATTCTGATTGCCTTATATTGTGTCCTAATTTACTAGTTATTTGTTTGGGTGTTCTTAATGCTCTATGGATTCTGGCCAAATTTATAGTGAATCGATTCTTAGTGGAAACTCGACGGAGAGAACTTAAGTCAGATCATAACCCATCCAACTAGGCTTAATTGCTCGTAGTGACAGCGAGATTAGTTGATTAGACTTAGAGATCAATAATAAATCAGGACTTATTAATTAGTCCATTTAATAGCGCTAAGGACACTTAGGTTGTTAAATTGAGTTAATTATAATTAGGGGAAACCGACAGGAGAACGTATGTCATTAAAGGAGATTCTAGATCTATAATTAGTCGGACATGATATTTAGTAATCAAAATAATTATTAAACTTTATTTTGGAATTCAAGACCCTGCCTCTCAAAAAGGTCAAGACCTCGGTGTAGGTTCTTGGAGTCATCCTCTGTGAAGGTGAGGTCTTTGTTCAGCCGAGTTAGCTGCCACTGCCGTTGAACAATTTCTGTACTTTGAAGATTGCGGCCACTGCCATTATTGTATGGTTTCTGTATTCTGAAGATCGAAGACAATACCTATGGAGATGGAAGAACTCATAAACGAATGGCAAAGATTCAAACTCATGGATAATGAGAAAGAAAGGATTTTTACGTTAAATAAAGAAGATACAGAGGAGATTGGAGGCCAAGCACACCAATCCTTGGTTGGTAAGTTGATCTCCAATAGGTTCATCTCCAAGACAGCTTTGAAGACCTCCATGATGGGCGCCTGGAAAACAAGAAACGACTTCAACATTGATATTATTGGCAACAACATTTTTCTATTCATTTTCGAAAGCAGAGAAGACAAAGATTGGATCATGAAAAACGGGCCTTGGTTTTTTGACAGAAGCTTGTTGGTTCTTGAAGCTCCAAATACCAAACAACGTACAATGGATTTAGAATTCAGATATGTTGATTTTTGGCTCAGAATCTTTAATCTTCCGATCTATTATCGCAATGACAAGATAGCAAGAAAGATTGGTAATGGTTTGGGGGAATTCTTGGAACAGGACAAGAATAAAAATTATGCCCAGCTGGGAAATAGTATAAGAATAAGGGTCAAACTTGATATTTCCAAGCCACTTCGACGAGGATTTATGATCAACTTAGAGGATTCAAATGAGGCTTGCTGGGTAACAATACGATATGAACGGATCCCGGAATTTTTCTTTTTTTGCGGTAAGATCGGACACATGTTCAAAGATTGTTTGGAAAGAAAAGAGGAGTCAGAGCTAAACAAAGAAGATTTTGAATTTGGAATGTGGATGAAATTCCAAGGGTTTACAGCCAAGACAAAGAATTCAGATTCTCCTAAAAAACAAGCTATTGTGCCAGCTTTTCAAGAACCCACTGAGAGTACAACGTCTGAAAGAAATGGAAGGAATAAGGATGGCGTAGAGGTTGATCTTAATCAAGTTAGCCCGATAGCAGAAGACTTGAAGGAAAATAATCCAGATGGTAGAGTACATAGCCATCTTCCTAACTATGATGAAAACAACGATCATAATGAGGAGGAAAGCAGCTGGGATATGTTACAGATGATGGAGAATGAGTCACGATTAGTAGAAAATATTGACAGCCAGACAAAGAATGAATCGATTTAGGTAGAGGTTGATAGCCAGACAACTAAAAGCCGAAGGTGGAGAAGAAGAGATAGACCAACTGAAAAGGGCGGCTCTCTCCAAGAAGGCTATGAATCTCGCAAGAGGAAAGGTATTGGTACTGAAGGAAATCTGAGCAAGAAAGCAAGAGGAACAGAGTTTGATGGGATTATACTGGGGGATGCTTCTCAAGATTTGGCAGCGGCTGGAGTCCAGCCCTGCCAAGGATTATGAAAATTCTTTGTTGGAATGCTCGGGGTTTGGGGAACCCGAGAGCATTCCGAGCGGTAAAGCACCTTGTATCATCAAGGTGTCCCCAAGTTCTTTTCTTATGCGAGACAAAGTGCGATGAGAAAGTGACCAACAGAATAAGGACTGTGTGTAAATTTGAGGGTTGTCTCACGGTGAGAAGCAGTGGAGCAAAAGGCGGTTTATGTCTTTTATGGAAAGGGAAGGATACTATTTCTATTAGATCTTATTCTCAGAACCACATTGATACGGAGGTTAGTTGGGATAACAAGTTATGGAGATTTACGGGTATATATGGTTTCCCAGAAACCAACCAAAAGAGACTCACCTGGAACTCATTAGGAAATTAAATAGTCTGAGTAATCTCCCTTGGATTTTGGGGGGAGATTTCAATGAAATCCTGTATGATTATGGGAAGAGTGGAGGATCTCATCGAGCTAGGAATCTGTTAGAAGATTTCAGATTTACTCTAAATGATTGCCATTTGAAGGATCTGGGTTATTCAGGAAATATTTTTACGTGGAAAGGAAATCGCAGAGGCCACTTTATTTGGGAGCGATTGGATAGATTTGTTAGTAATCCAAATTTTGAAAATTTGTTTGGATTCATCAAAGTGCAGCATCTGGAATGGATTTATTCTGACCACCGTCCTATTGAAGTGGAGGTTTATCCGCAGAATACAAGGAAAAAGAGGAGTAAGTATGGTGCTCATAGTTCATTCAAATTCGAAGAATTTTGGACCAGAAATGAGGAATGTCATGATCTTATCAAATCCAATGGTGAATGGGGTAATACTGCTCCTTTTAATCTCTCTAATAATCTTAAGTCTTGTTCTGTTGCTTTAAAATCATGGAGGAAGAATATTAATAATGGTTTAAAAAACAGAATAAAGGAATGTAGGAAAGCTCTTAAAGAGGATCATGCTCCTTTAGTGAATTTTGATAATATTCATAGATTAGAATTTGAGCTGGAAAAACTTATGGAGGATGAGGAGATTTATTGGAAACAAAGGTCAAGGGAAGATTGGCTAAAATGGGGGGATAAAAACTCAAAGTGGTTCCATAAGAGGGCAACTATGAGGAGGAATAAAAATGAAATTAAGGGTATTCTGGATAACCTAGGTAATTGGTTTGAGGATCCCTTAGTTATAGAAGATACCTTCATTGCCTATTTTAGCAATATCTTTAAATCTTCTCATCCTAGTGACCTTCAGATTAAGGAAGCTCTCAGATTTGTTAGGCCTAAAGTTTCACAACGTATGAATAATATTTTACTTGCTCCTTTTAATAAGGCTGAAATTGAAAGAGCTGTTAGTCAATTATTTCCCACGAAAGCTCCTGGACCCGATGGCTTCCCTGCCCTCTTTTACCAAAAATATTGGAATACTGTGGGTCCTTCTACCATTAGGGATTGTCTTGAAATTTTAAATAATAGGGGTAATATTGAGGAGTGGAATGAAACCAATATAGTTCTTATCCCTAAGAAAGATAACCCTAAGGAGGTAGGAGATTTTCGGCCTATAAGTCTCTGTAATGTGAATTATAAAATAGTTACAAAAACAGTGGCAAATAGGCTTAAATCAGTTCTAAAAGACATTATTTCTGACTCGCAATCTGCTTTTATCCAGGATAGATTGATAACTGACAACATATTAATTGGCCATGAGTGTTTACATTCTATTAGTAATAACAGTACAATTTCTAAAAATCTGGCAGCAATAAAGTTAGATTTAAGTAAAGCTTACGATAGAGTTGAGTGGATTTACTTGAAGGAAATTATGTTAAAACTGGGATTTGACCAAAGATGGGTGGAGTTAGTGATGAGATGTATTTCCTCGGCTAGCTTCTCTGTTCTTATTAATAGGGAACCGAAAGGTAAATTCAGTGCTAGTAGGGGTTTACGCCAAGGGGACCCATTATCTCCTTATCTTTTTCTTTTAGTTGCTGAAGGTTTATCTTCCTTGATATCGGAAGCTAGTAGGGTTGGGAGTCTATCGGGTGTGTCTTGTGTTAATAATGGGCCTATAGTCTCTCATTTACTATTCGCAGACGATAGCTTAGTTTTCTGCAAGGCAAATGAAATAGAGCTTGACCATCTAAAATCTATCCTAGAAACCTATGAGAAGGCTTCGGGTGAATCTGTTAATCTGTCTAAGTCAGCAATGCTGTTTCCTAAATCCTTTGATCATAATAAAAAGGTCATGCTGAGTGAATCTTTGGGTATTAAATGGGTGGAGGATTTGGGTAACTACTTAGGTATGCCATCCTTGTTTTCTAGAAGTAAGTCTAAGGACTTCAGTTTCATAGTTAATAAGGTTTCTAAAGTGCTTCAAGGCTGGAAAAGGTCCTTTTTCTCCATCGTCGGTAAGGAAATACTAATTAAATGTGTGGGGCAAGCTATTCCTACATATGCTATGAGCATGTTTAAGTTTCCTAAAGGCCTTTGTGAGGAAATTACTAGATGTTTTTCTCAATTTTGGTGGGGATCGAGTGAGGCTAGGAAAAAAATTCATTGGAGCAAATGGACCAAATTGTGTTTTCCTAAAAGTCTTGGGGGAATGAACTTTAGAGATCTTAGAGGATTTAACCAATCTTTGATAGCTAAACAAGTATGGAGGTTGTTGATTAATCCTAATTCTTTGGCTGCTAGGTTTTTATCAAGTAAATATTACTGGAATAGGAATGTTTTGGAGGCTAATTTAGGAAGGAAGCCTTCTTTTCTTTGGAGAAGTATTCTTTGGGGCCGTGAGCTACTTAAACAAGGTCTTCGATACAGAGTGGGTAATGGTAGGTCTATATCTATGTTTAAGGACCCATGGATCCCAAAGGAAAAATTATTTAGACCTAGATGCATAGATGAGAGAGTAGCTCAAGAGAAGGTGTCTTTCTTCATTACTGAAACAGGGCAATGGAATACTGATTTACTGAATTCTATGGTTGATAGGGATGATGCAGAGATGATCAGTAAAATTCCAATTAATCTCACAAATCAAGATAAGTTCATGTGGCATTATGATAAGTTAGGTCTTTATTCTGTCAAGAGTGGGTATAATCTCTATGTGCAAAATAATATGTTATCTGCATCTCCTAGTTCTAATCCTATGATTCCAGTGTGGAAGAAATTATGGAATTTGAAGGTGCCTTCCAAAATAAAACACTTTGGTTGGAAAGCTATTAATGGTTTTCTCCCTACAAATGGCATTCTTAGTAACAGAGGAATCAACATTTCCCCTTTATGTCCGATTTGTCATACAGAGGATGAATCCATTGATCATACGTTATTTTCGTGTGGAAGAGCTAAAGGCATTTGGAATCTAACCTTCAATCACCACTTGATTCAAATGGATTTTAATAATAGCTTTGTTGACAGGTGGATAGAATTGAGTTCATCGTTGAATCCGGAGGAGCTCCAGTTGGTAGCAGTCTCTTGTTGGGCAATCTGGATCGATAGGAACAAGATGATTCATGGAGATCAAATTCCTGCTCCAATTATCAGAAGTAGGTGGATTGTTGAGTACCTGAAGGAGTATGGTAGGGCAAATGAGAGGATCGCTTCTAAGGTAGTAGGTGATGGGCGTCTGATCCGTTCATGTGCGAAGATTAATGATATTCCCTCTTCTTCAAATCTTTGGAGAATTAGTGTGGATGCATCCTGGGACCCTTCTTCATCTGGAATTGGAGTTGTTGGTAGAGATGAATCTGGAGTTATTAGAGGAGCGGCGAGGATGTATAGCGATCATATTTTTACTCCTCTAGTGGCGGAAATCTGGGCTATTCAAGAAGGTGTAAAGCTTGCATGTCTTCTGGGTTGTGCTGATTGTGTGGTGGAGTCAGACTGTACTCAAGCAGTGGAGCTGGCTTCGAACATGGATGAGGCGAGAAATGAATTGGGGACAATGATTGATAATATTCGAAACTTTATTCCTGTGAGTGGCAAGTATTCTTTTGTATATTCCCCTAGATCAAATAATGGGTTAGCTGATCTTATTGCTAAATCTGCTAGAAGAGAGAAGTGTAATGAGGTTTGGGTTGAGTTCATTCCAAACTGGATCTTGTCCTATTCGGACTGATGTTCTTTTCTGCCCGTTGTGGCGTTATAAGAGGTATTTTTCTTCAAAAAAAAAAAAAGACCCTGCCTCTCAATTGACTTGATTTCCCTCATTTGTTATTAAATTGCTTGATCAAAATTGCTTTATTGCCTTGTTTAGTTTTTAGTTCCATCTTTCATCATGTTAAATTTCTTAGATAATAGGCATCCTTAGTAATTTGAGTGTTTAGATTATTACCTTGTCTGAATTTACACTTCTCCCTGTGGATACGATATTCGGTTTACTTACCGTCTCTTTATTACTTGACGACCCGTGCGCTTGCGGAAATCCAACGTCAAGCTTTTGGGATCGTTGCCGGGGAGTAGTAATTAATCCAGACAAATTAATTTTCTAACATTAAGAAGAAAAGGATGAATGTTAATCTAGGTTGTACATAGTTGAGTTTTTAAATTTTTGTGAATAGTTTAATTTCTTGTTTGGTAATCTTAGGGCAATGCATGCGAAGGCATAAGAAGGCTAATCTTCTTCCGTTAGATCTTGAGATTAATAGGACTCTTAGAGCTATTAGAAGAGGAAGAAACTAATCGAAGAGATGGCCCAACAAAAGGAAGCGCCCAACGCTATTAGAGACTTTTTGCAGCCTATTCTCCTTACTAAAAATTCGAGAATCGTCTATGCTCCCAATCAAGCCAATAATTTCGAGCTGAAGACGGGATTGATACAAATGCCGAGGGATTGCTCGTTCAAAGGGCATCCTTCTGAGGATCCTCATTCCCACCTTCGGTCTTTTCTAGAGACGTGGGACAGTAAAAATGAACAGAGTGACGACGGACGCCATTGGACTGAGACTATTTCCTTTCTCCTTACAAGACAAAGCAAAGGATTGGCTCGAATCTTTGGAGCCTGGAAGCATCAATTCCCGGGATGAGCTGGCCTAGACATTCCTGACAAAATTTTTCCCACCTGCTAAGACCACCAAAGCTCCGCACGGAGATTGGAACGTTCAAGCAGAACGATGACGAGCAGCTTTACGAAGCTTGGGAGCGATATAAAGAAATGTTAAGGAGATGTCCTTAGCATTGTTACCCAAACTGGCTCCAGGTACAATTATTTTATAATGGGCTTAATAGTTCCACTAAAACTGTTTTAGATACATCTGCAGGTGGAAGTTTCCTTTCCAAGACAATTAACGATGCAAATGAGGTGTTGGAGGAAATGGCGTCGACAAGCTATCAGTGGCCCACATAGAGGACCCCGATGAAAAAGGCTGGAATCTATGAGTTGGACGAATCAAGCTTGTTGAAAGCGCAGATGGCTTCCCTGACCAGTGCCCTGAACAAGCTAACAGCTTCAGAAGTGGTGAAATTGATTGCCACTTTAGCCGAAATCCACTCTAAGAAGGAAGACCAAGAGGTGAAACAAGTTCAGTTCATAGGCAATCGATGATTCAATCAGAGCCAGAACCTACCGAACTTTTACCACCCGGGTTTGCGTAATCATGAAAATTTTTCATATCCTAACTCGAAAAATGTTTTGCAACCACCCCCAGGTTTTGAATCCACATCGGGTTTACAAGAGAAAAAGAGTAACCTGGAAGAGATGGTGGCGTTGTTTATCAAAGAACAGAAAGTGTTGAATGTTAACCTTCAGACCACAGTAAATAATTTACCAACTTCAGTAAACAATCACGATGTAGCACTGAAGAACATGGAAGTGCAACTGGGGCAAATCACCACTGTAGTAAACGCCCTCCAGAAGGGTAAATTCCCCAGTGATACTGTAGTCAATCCAAGGGAGCAGTTGATAAGGGTAAAAAATATACCTATTTTACCCTTATCTTTAGCTCATTTTCTTGTCAAAAGTTGCATGTTTAGATCAATTTTACTATTCCCGAGCTCAGAATATGTTAAAGTTGATGAATTAGGGAGTTGAGAGTCACATTTGTCAAATTATGCTTATTTGTGCTTAAAAAGGCTGAATTTGATATGAATTTGACCCAATTTGGTGTTGTGCACGAAAACAGAGGAAATCTAGAATTTACCCAGAAATGCGACCGCATTTCTATGAAGGCTAAAATCAAATGCGACTGCATTTCTGGAAAAATAGAGGTTGTTTTGAGTCCGTCGCGGGTCGTTTTGAAAGAGACTTTTGTGCACCTAACCGGTCGTTTTTACCCCGAAAATGACTGGGCTACCTACCAGCACCTATTCCGTGGCTCCTCAACCACTCCCCACACTATATAAGCTCGTGATTCGAAGTCAAATCCAAGCAGAACTCACTGGGAAGAAGAGGGTGGTGACAAAGCCCTAGTAGACGCCCATGAGTAGGGATGTCTGAGGTCCTTCTTAGATGACTAAATTCTAACCTTAGTTAGACATCAAACCTTAGTGTTTGAAGGGATTTTCACCCTATTCCCATTTTAAAAGGAGAGTGGAGTGTCGAGCAAACTCTAGAAGGATTGGATAAAAGAAAAAAACCCGAGTATTTAGCTACTGTCATTATTTCCAACACTTGTCACTTTTCATTCATTTGTATTCTTATTATTTTATTTCAATGGAAAGTTGTTCATTTGCACTTTATCCCACCATGTTTAGCTAAATTCTGTTGAGGGGTTCAATATGGTGAATTCCCTTATGGTTCAATAGCTTGAAAGTGTTTATTCGCTTAAATTTCTATTCAATGCATGTCATTCTTTATTGATTATCATTTTGATCTTGCTGAGTTTAAATTGATCACTTAGACTTTGCATGCTATGTGAGTTTGATCTTGAAAGGGACAAACGATATTGGTTCTCATAAAGGTGATATACAAGAAAGGGCTCGAAAGAGTGTATTCGGTGTTATATGGCAAGCTGCCTAAGGCACTGATAACTCTCCAAAAGGGAGTTATTTAGGCCTTAGTTCTATAGTATTTTGTGTGTCATTTGTGTTAAATAGGGTTGCTTTTAGATGAATATTATATGTTTTAACCCATTTGGAAGAATGGAGCCTTTGGAAGTTATTTTGTGCAGAAAATATTGCTGAGCGACTTGAGGGAGCAATTTCCATGATCCACAAAACTGGGAGCAAAACTGCCACGTCACAGCTCGTTATCCATTTTAATAAAGTGGCGTTAGCTGAATTATTTTCGGATCTAAGAAACTTGGAAAGCCCTTCACGTGTCCAAATTAACCTAATTAGGTTAAACCTCATCTTATAAAAGGAGGGAGTCGTCAAAGATAAATTCATTCACGACTTGGAGACCGAATCAATCGGCCGGAGGCCGAATTGACGACAGAATGGAGATCTAAGAAGACCATTTGCGATTCCTCTCAAGAAGACGAAGTTCTTCCATGTTCTTGGTGGTTTGGAGCAGCCGTTTCATCTCCCCAATTACTAAAAGGATTAGTATTTCTTGTGTATTTTGCATTATGGATGTGCTTATCGAGATTGTAACGTGTTTTATGTTTTCAAACATGAACTAATTGCTTTGTAGGCATAGGTTAAGAATTAAGTGATTGTTATATTTATAAAATCTGGAAATTCTATTTGATTATGTCATCTTGAGTTATTGTTGTTCTTTAATTTCATTATGTGCCCGCCTAGCTAGCCGGTATGTATAGCTTCTCCTAGTTTCAGGGATGATTTAGGAGTTGTGTGGCTATAATTCACGCTAGATCATTGTGTATTGGTGAACTCCAGTGACTGAGTTAGGGATAGCCAGTTGCCTAGTGCTTGATCGGTAGAGCTTCATTGGAGTTGAAACATATTCCAAAAAATCCGGAGTTCCGAGAGGATCCCGCTGATAATACTGCATGAGATTGACGGATCAAAAGAATTGTCGGAGCATCTTTATAACAATTACAGAAGTCTTAACCTGTGTCTGTTTCCATTCTGTTTTCTCTAGTCATAATCATTTACTGCTTTCGTATTTCTTTTGGTTCAGCATTTTAAAAACCCAATCAATTTAACCAACATTTTGAAATCACTAAAAAGACAAATTAAATCAATAGAGGTAGGCAATTCAAGACCCTGTGGATACGATAAATACTTATCACTTGCTGCTAGATTGTGTATACTTGCACAGTATTCTGGAGTTAATTTATCTCATATTTTTAACCACTTCAGAATTGCAACAGGCACCCTATAACAATTATAGGGTTATAGATTGCATTCGTGAATTATCTATGTCGGAGTCGAGTCACATAAATGTGCATAACGGTACTCGCTTAGCCTTCTAACGGTTCTTGGGAGCAAGGCCAAATAGAAGTTAAATCTGACCCAATGCATTGAATAGGCTTAAGTTGAATAATCTATGATTAGAGTTATTTGCCTTTGGGATGAAACTATGTTGAACACCTCGTTTTATTTATCATTGTTATTTCTTAACTTATTTGTTTTGTTTAATTTCCAAAATTCAATCATCAATTATTTCTTTGGTTACCTATTCTAAGCAATCTTTGAACAGTTTCTTCTTCAAATCTGTGTTTCCAATTTAGTCCTCGTGGGATCGATACCCTTGGAATACTTCTAAGGTTTTTATTACTACGTGCGACAATGTATACTTGCACTAAGATTGGCTGAATTATTCTTATTTCATTATCTATCATCTTTACTAACATATTCATCCAGCGAACCACGCACCAAGTTTTTGGCGCTGTTGCCAGGGACCAAAAGTGAAACCAGTTTTGTTATTTGAGATTGCGATTCAATTGCGACCGCATTTCTGTCTCAAAGGGAATTTGACTTTAATTTGTATTTTTTCTCTTGCAGGTTGAGGTTAGTGCATGAACAAGGGGTATCCACTCCTTGATATTGATCCTGAGATAGAAATAACCTTTCGTCGTCGTCGGAAAGAGCAAAGACGAAAGATAAGGGAACAACAAGAGTTGAGCGCACAAGAACCTCTAGAAGAAGCTTCTTACATACAAGAGTTTCCGATGGAACAACCTGAAGTCGATCCTCAAGTTAACCCACATAATCATGGAAGGGAGCAAAATGGTGGGAGAATGCCACCAGTACCTCCAGTTCCACCGGTGCCACAACAAGAAAATCCAATTTATATTGCTGAAGACTGCAATAGAGCAATAAGGGACTATGCTTTACCTGTTTTTCAGACTTTAAATCCAGGAATTTTGGAGTCACCGATAGACGCTCCACAATTTGAACTGAAACCAATGATGTTCCAAATGTTGAATACTATGGGCCAATTCTCTGGACTTCCAAATGAAGATCCACATAAACACATTAAGCTATTTTTGAGAGTTTGCAATTCTTTTGAAGTTACAGGAGTGCCTGAAGATACTTTGAAACTAAAGCTTTTTCCATTTTCTTTGCAGGGAGATGTTGAAGCTTGGTTGGACTCATTCCCTCCAAACTCCATCACTTCTTGGAACGATTTGGCTGAAAAGTTTTTAGAGAAGTTTTTTCCTTCTAATAAAAATGTCAAATATAGAACTAAAATTATTGCATTTAGACAATCTTACAATGAACCTCTGGATGCAGCCTGGGAAAGACTTCAAAGGTTGGTTCGAAAGTGTCCACACCACAGATTGCCAGCTTGCATCATCTTAGAGCATTTTTATAGCATATTAGATCAAGCTTCGAAGGCACTAGTCAATGCATCTGCAAACGGATCTTTCTTAAAGAAGTCTGCAAATGAGGCACATGCTATCTTGGACACCATAGCCAAAAACAATAGACACTGGGGAGAAACTGAGCTAACAACAATTTTGAAGAATCCAGCTAAAGCAGTAAGGACAGAGGCTAATTCTACAATGCAAGCTCAAATTAAGGCTATCCACAGCATGATGATGGGCATGACTATGGGCAATCAAACGAACATAGCCCCTGCCAATGCTATTTCTTCTCCCTATTGTGAAATTTGTGGTGAGGAACACACTGCTGATAACTATCCACTAAATCTCGCGTCTATCTTTTATGTAGGTCAACAAGGGAACTAGAACCAGAACAGATGGAATCCATACTTGACTACATACAACCCAGGTTGGAGACAACATCCAAACTTCTCTTGGGGAGGACAAGCCGGCTCAAGTAATTCCAATACAAATCAGTTTGGGAAACCTCCTACACAACAGCAGCCACAAAAGAACTTCCAACCAGTTCAAGTGCAAAATCAAGAGTCAAATCTAGAGACTCTTATGAAAGAATACATGGCAAGAAACGATGCCGCTGTCAGAAATTTGGAAGTACAGATTGGACAGATTGCTCAAGAAATAAAAAATAGACCACAAGAGACGCTGCCCAACAAGACTAAGAACCCTCACAGAGAAGGAAAAGAGCAGTGCAAGACAGTCACCTTGAGAAGTGGACTAGAGTATGATGGTCCAAAATACCCTGTGAATCAAGAAGTAAAGAAGAACCCAAAAGAAGCTTAAAAAAAGTTTCCAGAAAAGAAATCAGAAGTTACCTCAAAAGTTATACAGAATAAAGAAAATGAAGAAAAGATCAAGGAGCATGAAGCCTTGGAAGAAAAAAATGAAAATTCAAATTCAGAGAAAAAACATGGGAATGCGACCGCAATTGCGACCACAAAACCTAAAAAGTTTGTTATAAATCCAAAATATAGACCACCTCCTCCATACCCTCAAAGATTTATATATGCTTCGCAGGATGCACAGTTTAAAAAGTTTTTAGATGTTTTAAAGCAGCTACATATCAACATTCCGTTGGTAGAAGTGCTTGAACAGATGCCTAGTTACGTGAAGTTCCTGAAGGACATTCTATCCAAGAAAAGAAGATTGGGAGAATATGAAACAGTTGCACTTACTGAATGTTCTAGTGCACTAGTCAAGAATGAGATCCCTCCCAAGCTAAAGGACCCAGTAAGTTTCACCATTCCATGCTCCATTGGAGGAAGGAATGTAGGCAGGGCTTTATGCGATCTAGGAGCGAGTATAAACCCCATGCCATACTCAATTTTTCAACAGTTGGGGATAGGAGAAGCAAGACCAACAACTGTAACCTTTCAATTAGCTGACAGGTCACTAACACAACCCATTGGAAAAATTGAAGATGTGTTAGTTAAGGTTGATAAATTCGTATTCCCAGCAGATTTCATCATTTTGGATTGTGAAGCTGATAAGGAAGTGTCAATCATTTTAGGACGACCATTCTTAGCAACTGGCAGGACCTTAATTGATGTGTAGAAAAGAGAGTTGACCATGAGGGTCAATGACCAACAAGTCACTTTCAATGTGATGAATGCAATGAAATACTCAGGAGATCTTGACGAGTGTTCTATGATTGATGAAGTTGATGAACTCTCCCGGTCTACTCTTTAGGAAATGATGAAAGGAGAAACATTGGAAGATTTACTTGGAGAACAAGAAGAAAAATGTGGGAAAAAGATTGAAGTAGCAGAAGAGATCGAGCAACAGCCCATGAATAGACAAAGAATCAAACCTTATTGGGGGAAGGGCTTTGAAGATGCTGAAGCCCTTGTTTCTGTGATTGACCTAATATGAATTCTATTCATTATTTTTGTACATTATGTGGATCTATAATAATTGATAAATACAAATAATATAGATAGGAACCCAAAATATATGGACAAGAGTAAAAACTCTGTCTAGGAAAAGGTACTTAAGTTGATCCTAGGGAACACCTTTTCCTGGGGATTTACCTGGGAGTTTGAAAAGTCCAAGTTATTTTGTATCCATCTACTTTAAAGAAAAAGAAAAAAATAATTAATCAAGTTTAAGCACGTGAACTTTCTAACATGTTTGTGATTGTTTCAGCTAATAAAAGAAAGAAAGAAAAACAAAGGAAAATGAAAAAGTTAAAAAAAATAAATAAATAAAGAAGGCAGAGTACTAAGGAAAATGCGATCGCATTTCTCCCCAGTACATTTGGAAATGCGATCGCATTTTCCAAAAGTCAGAGGGCAATGACGTCATTTTAAATGACCATCACGTGACCTAATTGAGAAAACTATAAATAGCTGACTTTAAGTTATTTCCCTCTTCACCAACCACTTAGACTTTCGGTATTCAAGTCAAACACCAAACTCTCCATCTTCACTCTCTTGAAACCGAAGCCCACAAGCAAGAACAATGAAGAACACACTGAAATCATCTTCATCCAGCAAGATTGCTTGATCTCAGAGTAATCAAACTGTGCAAGGTGCTGAAGCAAGTGCTCGACGTCAAGAAGAGCAACCCGAAGCCACCATGCACGGCACGAGAAGAACGAGACCTACGGGTTTTTCGCCAGCGATCGTGGATCATGGAACCGGCGTTCAAACTCCTTCTTCCTCAACAATGCCAGCGACCTCGAGGGAGAATCTGAGTTCATCTCAACCAAGAAGGTCCACATGCACCGAAACCTCCATAAAACCCAAAAACCCATGAGCCAACCATTATGGAAACACTCAAGGGAATGGTTTAAGATGATTCGGGAGATGGGAGCCCAAAGGCGTGCGGCTCTTGAAGAAGAAGCAAGAAGGCGTGATGAAGAAGAAGTCGCCCAAGCTGGAGAGAGCTCTCGGCAAGGAGAGACTCCAACGGGTAAAATCTCTAAACCTTCTACTAACCCTTCTTCGTCTTGCAGGGACAAACCTTTTGTTACTTACAGTGCAAGGAAGAAGAGTCCAAAGAAGGTTGCACCTGAACTTGCTTTTTATTGAACCCCTCAAAGTAGCAAGAATGCCTCTGGATGTGTTTGAGGACATGATCCGCCAAGCCGTGGCACAAACCCTCCTTATTGCTGAAGGTTATAGGGCTGAGAAAGATGCATTGAGGGAGATTCAGGCTGAAAGGGAGATGGAAAACCAGAGCATGAGGGAAGAAGATGAATTTGCAAGAAAAAGGGACTTTGAAGAAGAAAAAGAAGCTGAAAGAAAGAAAGAAGAGAAAAAGCAAGAGGCTGAGAGGGCCATTGAAGCTGAAAAAGAAAGGAAGCAAGATGAAGAACTCAGGAGAGCAGCTACTGAATTGCAACTCCTTGAGGAAGAAAAAGAAATAAGAGAAATTTTGAAAGAAGAAGAGAAAAGAAGAAAAGAGGCTGAAGATTTTCTTGCAGTCTTTGAGCCACTACACAAGAGAAGGCCACCCAAGAACAGCCATTTGATGAGACTTTGGATCCTCTATTTGAGTATGATGTGAGAGGACCTCCACCAGCCGCTGAGAGCACTTCTTCGGGAGAGAAGAGGGATGAAGAAGAGATTGAAAATAAGGTGGTCAAGACCTCCAGTGACTCAGAAACAGAATCTGAATCAGAGATTAAGGAATTGGATGACGACCAAATTCCTATCTCTGCAGCATTGAGGAAAAAGAGAAGAAGTGAGATTAGGGCCGAAAGGAGGACGAAAAACAAGAATGACCCCATATTTGCCAAAAGGCCGAAGACAAGGTCCATGGACGCCTCTCCTGCAGCTCCTCCAACCGTCTCACCTGCCAAGCCGAAAGCCAAATCCCCTAAGGCTTCATCTCCTAAAAATCCATTCCCAGAAGTCTTCAAAGATGTCAATTTTCAGGAACGGATGGAGATTATTAGAAAAAGAGACTACCTCAACAATAAGGGATTCTCTAACAGAGCTGGGACACTGCCAGAGTTCGTAACTAGGATTATCACATAGTACAAGTGGCAAGAGTTCTGTGCTCACCCTCAGGAGGCCTTGGTGCCTTTAGTTCGAGAATTTTACGTCAGACTGAGGGAGGAAAGCATGAATATGGTAGTGGTGAGAGGCAAGATGGTCAGCTTCTCTTCTATTGACATCAACAGGGTGTACAGAATCAAGGCACCCTTGCATCCAAGAGGGAACGATGCCATAAAGAACCCCTCGGCCAAACAAGTGAAAGAAGCGTTGAAATTGGTGGCCAACAAGGGAGTTTAGTGGAAAGAGTCCCAGACGAAGGTGAAGACATTAGTGCCAAGCGACCTCAAGCCAGAATCGGCAATGTGGCTTCACTTTCTCAAGAACAGATTGATGCCAACAACCCATGACAACACTATCTTAGTAGAGAGAGTTATGCTCCTCTACAGTATTATGAAGGGGTTGAAAGTCAACATCGGGAGCATCATCAGGGAGGAGATCCTTTCGTGTGGAAGGAAGAAAGCAGGGAAGCTTTTCTTTGGGTCACTGATCACCCAATTATGTCAGAGGGTAAAAATTGTTCCTGGGAAGGATGACGAGCGCCACTTCTTCAAGCCTACCATCGATTTACCTTTGATCGGGAAGCTCCAATAGAACAATGCCCAAAGAAAGGACAAAGCTTCCACATCTCAAGCCACTCCACCATTAGGGCTGAATACGGCTTCTCCACCTCAACACACTCCTTTTTCAGGGCCCTCACCATCATCTGAAGCCCTAGCAACTGCCTATCAACAACTAGATCATATCAGGGACAACTTGAGGACTTATTGGGCTTATGCTAAGGAGAGAGATGAAGTTATTAGAGAGTTCTACCTCTCTATCGCCCCGAGTATTGCTCCTGTCTTTCCTGATTTCCCTCAATCGCTGCTACCTTAAGAAGAGAAGGATTCTGATGATGAAGAAGAAGATGAAAGAGAGAGTTCCTCAGACGAGGACTAGGGGAGTTTTCTTATCCCCTTTTACATGTTGTCTTTTGTGAATAATACTTAGTTTTTGTGAATAGTTAGTTGTTGTCTTTTTAGTTTTAGCATGTTTAAATTCTGTCTTTGGTTGTTTAAATTGCTGTTTTTATTGCTTTGATTGTTTAGTTTGTTGATAGTTATGTTCATAGGGTAGTTTTAAATAGTTTGCTGATAGAATAGTTTAGATAAACTTGGGTTTTGTGAAACTTTTCTAAAAAATCTGCTTGCTATTTTTTTGAGCCTAAACCTATGAAATCTCTTTGTGAAAAAATCAACGTTATAAAAAAATGTTTGCATAAAAAATGTTTTGGAAAAACATGTTTTCATTTGAGTTTTCTTTTAAGCCCTTGATGATGATAACTAGAGCTTTGTTCTATCTCAAAAGTGTCACCGTCACAACCGAATTGTTTTCTAGTCATAGGTTTTCCATTAGTCTTTTTCTTTACAGAATTTTCTTAAGTCTAAACTTCCTCGTGTTTAACCTTTCTAACACACTAGGAGAGTTTAGCCTTAAAGTTCTGAAAAACAAAAAGCCTTATGCAAAGCCTTGCCTCAAAAACAAAAGTCAATGAGGACATTGTCTAATCTTAAGTTTGAGGGGGTGCTTTACTTTGCAAATATTTATGCTTTATGTACATTTGTACTGCTGGAAAAGAAGTATGTGCTTAGTATATATCATCCAAAAATAAAACTGAGAGTTATTCCTCCTTCCTAGAGTATACTAAGTAACCAGGGGCATCCATGACACCCATGGTTTGCCACTGCATGAAAGGTTTACTTAAGGAAGTGAGTACTAATCCAAGCTTGTGAACTTTGCTCGTAGCTAGATATCTTCACCACAAAGTGTCGATAAGCTAGAACGAAGGTAAATGTGACAACAAGGATACTCTTGGGAGAAAAAGAAGTTGAATAAAAAGAGCACCAGCAGTCAAATAAGTTTGGGGGAGATAGAAGAAGGTCTAGTAACTCATGTATGCTCAAGGAACCTCAAGTCTTGTTTTTCTTAACTAAAAGGACTACACTAGGCTCAATGAGTAGAAGTTAGGTAGTTTAAACACATTGGTTAGGATGGACTAGGGAGAGTTTTGCTTTGAAAAAGAACAATAGAAATCTTCATGCCTAGGAAACTTAGACGTTGTGACTGGAACTAGAGTAGAACCCTCTCCTGAAAGACAAACTTTTTAGAAAACGATCTTGAGAAACATGTTTACTTGATTCTATGTCATGTTGATTTGCAATTAAAATTTGATGCTAGTACCATGATTGACAATTACATATGATCCATAACATTTTGGTTTGCAATTAGTATTGAGCTCTCACATTCTGATTGGCAATTAAAAAGTTGATCTCTAACATTCTAATTGGCTATTGCTTGAGGACAAGCAATGAGTTAAGTTTGGGGGCATAATAAGGGTAAAAAATATACCTATTTTACCCTTACCTTTAGCTCATTTTCTTGTCAAAAGTTGCATGTTTAGATCAATTTTACTATTCTCGAGCTCAAAATATGTTAAAGTTGATGAATTAGGGAGTTGAGAGTCACATTTGTCAAATTATGCTTATTTGTGCTTAAAAAGACTCAATTTGATATGAATTTGACCCAATTTAGTGTTGTGCAGGAAAACAGAGGAAAGCTGGAATTTACCAAGAAATGCGACCGCATTTCTAGGAAGGCTAAAATCAAATGCGACCGCATTTCTAGAAAAACAGAGGTCGTTCCGAGTCCGTCGCGGGTCGTTTTGAATGCGACTTTTGCGCACCTAACTGGCCGTTTTTTACCCAAAAATGACTGGGCTACCTACCAATACCTATTTCGTGGCTCCTCAACCACTCCCCACACTATATAAGCTCGTGATTCGAAGTCAAATCCAAGCAGAACTCATTGGGAAGAAAAGGGTGGTGACAGAACCCTAGTAGACGCCCATGAGTAAGGATGCCCGAGGTCCTTCTTAGATGACTATATTCTAACCTTAGTTAGACATCAAGCCTTAGTATTTGTAGGGATTTTCACCCTATTTCTATTGTAAAAGGATAGTGGAGTGTCGAGCGAACTCTAAAAGGATTGGATAAAAGAAAAAACTCTAGTATTTAGCTACTGCCATTATTTCTAGCACTTGTCACTTTTCATTCATTTGTATTCTTATTATTTTATTTCAATGGAAAGTTCATTCGCACTTTATCCCACCATGCTTAGCTAAATTCCGTTGAGGGGTTCAATATGGTGAATTCCCTATTACAACTATAGGGTTATAGATTGCATTCGTGAATTATCTATATCGGAGTCGAGTCACAAAAATGTGCATAACGGTACTCGCTTAGCCTTCTAACGGTTCTTGGGAGCAAGGCCAAATAGAAGTTAAATCTGACCCAATGCATTGAATAAGCTTAAGTTGAATAATCTATGATTAGAGTTATTTGCCTTTGGGATGAAACTATATTGAACACCTCATTTTATTTATCATTGTTATTTCTTTACTTATTTGTTTTGTTTAATTTCCAAAAATCAATCATCAATTATTTCTTTGGTTACCTATTCTAAGCAATCCTTGAACAGTTTCTTCTTCAAATCTGTGTTTCCAATTTAGTCCTCGTGGGATCGATACCCTTGGAATACTTCTAAGGTTTTTATTACTACGTGCGACAGTGTATACTTGCACTAAGGTTGGCTGAATTATTCTCATTTCATTATCTATCATCTTTACTAACATATTAATCCAGCGAACCACGCACCAGCAGTACAAGGTCATTACTCTGTGAAGTGGTACTCAACTAAAGGAATTGCCTGAAAAAAGAAAGAAGAAGGAGATGAAGAGCAAGGATGAAGACAGGGGGGCTGAGGCAGAAAAAACCTCCACAGAAAGGTCCCAAAATCCTCTTAGCTCATTTGATCATATTTTGACTAACCCCAATACAGGAATCCAAGAAGAAAAGATTGATGAGAAAAAGAAAGAAGAGGAAGTTGAAGAAAAGGTCTCGTGCAATCATCATGATCGAGGATCTAGCATCAGTCCGTCGATGAGGAGGGGTGAATGTTCGACCTTTGACTACAGGGAGTTGTCCTTTCCTCAACGCTTTAAAAATGTGAAATTAGATTAGCAATTTGCCAAATTTTTAGAAATGTTTAGAAAATTAACTGTGAATATTCCTTTGGTAGATGTTTTGTCTAATATGCCTAATTATGGAAGATTCATGAAAGAAATGTTGGCGAGGAAGAAAAAGTTGAAAAAAGAAGAAGTTTTAAGATTATCTGAGAGTTGCAGCACCATCGTTCAAGGGAAGATGCCCCTGAAAAGAAAAGATCCAGGGAGTTTTACTATTCTTTGCACTATTGGTCATTTATCTTTTGATAGGGCTTTGTGTGATTTAGGAGCAAGTATCAATTTAAAGCCCTACTCTCTTTTTAGGAGGATTGGACTTGTAGGTTTGAAAGAGACTGACATCACCATACAGCTAGCAGATCGATCTATCACCCAACCCATGGGGATTGTAGAGGATGTCTTGGTCAAGGTAAACAAGTTCACATTCCCAGACGATTTTGTGGTGCTTAACATGGAGGAAGATAAGGATGTTCCCATCATCCTAGGTAGACCCTTCTTGGCCACAGGTAATGTCGAGATCAGTGTGCATTCAGGTAAGTTAACTCTAAACATTGACGATGAGAAGGTGGTGTTTAATATTTTTTGCCAAGACGAATCTGTTTGTAGTATTCATACATGCTTTTCAGTAGGCCATGCTTTTTTGCCACCTAGTGATGATGAGTTGGATTTAGAGTTAGAATTAGAAGGTCCGCCTGATGATGATTTTGATCCTGATGAATTTTTTGATGATGTTATGTTTGAAGATGAAGAAATGTTAGAAGAGTTTGAATTACCTGTTTTGTTGGACTTTAATGAGAATGAATTAGATAATAGCGCCATACAGTCTAGTGTAGGTAATGAGTCTCATATAAATGAATTTGTACAGAACACTATGCCTGATGAGAGGATAGTCCTTTTTTAGAAACCATCTGAGGATAAGAGACCCATAGATATTATGATGCTTGATGATTCTGTAAATAATTGTTTTGAGAACCAAGATTTAGAGAAGAAGTTTGATTTGATGGCTTTTGTGATGGATTCATATCTGAACAATTGACTTTCTAATGAGAGCCCAGGGGAGTATTTTTTTCCATCCCCTATTTGCTTTATGTGCTACTGCAAAGGATTTTATTAATGGCCCAGGGGAGGACGAAAATTTTATCTTCGAGCCTACATGAGCAGATCGAGTCTCGTCTAGCTAGAGACGTTAAAGAAGCGCTGCTTGGGAGGCAACCCAAGGATTAAATAGTTAGTTGTTATTTCTTTTTTGTGGATGTAAATAAACCCTTGCTCCTTGATCCAATTTTGTTTCGCAGGATCCATGAAGCAAACCCCGTCAAATCCAAAATGTGCGTTCTCCCGATCCAAAAGATGTTGAATTTCTCCAAAAAGAAGTCAGGGAAGTCTCAGTTTCCCCTCTGCTTTTTAATTGTTTAAAACATTAGGGACAATGTTTATTTTGGTTGGGTTTTATGCCCTAAAACTCGTAGATAGTGAATGTAAACAAATTTTATACTTGTATTTAATAAAGTGTTATTTAGTTTCTGCAATAAAATGTTATTGTTAAATATTACACTATTTGACCCAAATTCAATAAACTAAGATCCAAGGTTGTTTGTATGTAACTTGAACTAGTATGTGGGGACATACGGGGATCGATGTTCAAGTAACAACCTAAAAGGTCTATAGTACAAGGATAAGGTTGGATACCTTATCCTGGTGACACTATGGATACGGCCCGCTTTGTATTATGATACAAACGCAATGATCCAACACGTTCATGTGTTTGACATGAGAGTGGGGGTATCCTATGCAATGAGTTTGCATAAGACCGGACCGCGAAATAGTTAACCACTAACTGTAACACCGTTAGTTGGCTTGGTTTCTATTTTACTAGGATGATCTAGACAACTCAATCTCAATCCTGAGTGGATTATGGACTCCTGTTCATGAGGGGTTGTCTTTTGATTTGTATGGGTGGGAGTGGCCAGCGCGCCGACTCAATAAGCCTACCATTTTGGGGACAATACCGAGTGGGAGCTGTGATAACTTGCAAAAAGCAAGTTATTTGTTCTTTAAACTTAAGCTAAAACAAGGCTGAAAGATCTTAAGATGCGTTATCTCAGCGCAAAAAGAAAGAGAAAAGTGATTGTTATAGGCGGCGAGCTATATTCATGTATGCAGCGAGAAATTATAAAATATAGGGCGCAAACGCAAGCTAATTCAGTTATTTTTTTTAAGTTCTTCTGAGCGCAGGCACACATCCCAAGATGATCAAGAGACAGAAAAGATGGATAAAAAGACAACGCTGACACAACTGACGCAAGTAGGCGAAAAAGGGGCTGAAAAGTCGCAAGTTGGCTAATAATGATCAAACACAAGTTGCTAAATTACTTGGAGAATTCATCTTCCTCGCCTATAAATAGATGCCAAAAACATTGATAAAGGAGAGACGGAGGGGATCACAACGAAATCTCAAGAAGCTGCGATTAGAAGCAAACTTACGTGCATAATGTTTCATATCATGATGTCTTATTTTGCTCGCTTGAACTAATTTTTCTTCTTCAAGGCTTAGCGCAAGCACCTCATGCAGTGATAAGTATATTTTGTAAGTGCATATTTTGATTTAAATGAAACATTGATTGCTTTCTACTTAGTTGTAATAATCTTTTCATTACTAACTCCCGCTTGGCCAGCCGGATGCGGTAGCAGTGTGCTAAATCCCTGACAGGTAATGCATGCGGACATCTCTAAGTAGAACGAGTTAGCGCATGACATGTAGTCTTGGTAGCGTGAAAATACTACCGCTAAAAGATAATGCATGGATGAGCTTTGATTGCATTGTGACCAACACAGTCCCTTGTAAGTTTTAAAAGAACTAAGCCCCACGCATGAACTAGCCAAACAATCAATTGATAGTTTAATGCCAAACGCATAAGGAGTACCGGAAGGGAAACTTTGTGATTTTTCTCACTTAGGCGTTAATGGATCAATTAATCAAAGTATGCGCTACAAGATTCTTATAAACGCATGAGGCTGCCACCGCAAAAGTCTTGATACCATTCTCATTGTGATTTTCCTTTAACTCTCATTGCATGTTTTGTTTTATGCAAGATATTACTTTTCAATCATACCAACTCTCTTGTTTATTCCTTAAAATAATATTATACGTTTTGAGTTTCAATAAGTAAATATTGTTAAAAACTTTGTGAATATCCCTTCCCTGTGGATTCGACCCTGGACTCACCAGGTATTACTTGATTTTGTCAGTTTATACTTGGATTGATTAAAATCTACGATAATTCTTTATTAAAATACGAAACACTCTGACAGCCAATCAAGCTGGGAACATAATCACACAAGATGGAATTCACTCCTTCCCGACTCTAGGGTAAGTAGAGGTGTGTTCCCTTAAGTGGTGTCTCCGGGACTTGAACAATGGGCCCAACCCTCTCTATGGCTCGAGAGGGACTTCTATTTGTTGGTTGAACCTCAAACAAGTTGTTCATTAGAGGAGCACTGGGGACTTAAGGACAAAGATGTAAACCAAGGGTAAAACGGTAATTTGACCCAGCTGGGATACGAACACACGTGAAGGACTGACTTGTAGTATTGGTCGATATCCGTGGACACAAATATTCTACAGTGAGAAGAGTGCAGCTATGGGTCTTTAGTGGAGTGACCCATAGTTAACGAATGGAGACTAACTTCCGATTAGTCTCGTATCGTTGGAGCTTCTGATCTGTAGGTCCATTAGGTCCCACTGGTAGCTCGTAAAAAGACTAGAAGCAAACAAATATAAATTGTAAATTGAAAGTGTTCAATTTATTTGGGGAATCATATAATGTATATTGATGTATTATAATATAAAGTTTATGAAACTTTATAATATAATTTTTGAATTAATTTCAAAAATTAATTCTTGAGAGAAAAATATTTGAAAGAGTTCAAATAAATTTAATATGAATTGGATTCATATTAATTTTAATTTTAATAAAATCCCTAAGATTAAATATATGATATTTAATTGAGAAATTAATTAATTATTTATTAAAATTAGAGACCTTTTCCTATTAGGAAAAAGGTCTTGGCCTTTACTATATATAGGACCCCTAGGGTGGGGTGAAAGGCATCCCATTGTCTTTCCTTCTCTCAGAGATCTCTCCCAAAAGACTCCCACAAGTCTCCTGCTTCAAGAAGTCTTAGAGATATACCGGTGTAGCCGATTGGTGGTGTTCGCACAAGAGGGTTGCTGCGTTATTCAATCTTATTGGCAAGAAAAGGCGAATTGATCAAGGCTTTCTACAAAAGTAAGTTTTCTATGAAATCCTTGATCACTAGGATCAATCTAGTTGATCTTTTAGCATGTTTATAGCCTATGTACAACCCATTAAATATAGATTTATTGTTGTAATATTTTGCAAATTGTATTGGTATTTCAATTAGAATCTAAGACTCTGAGTAGGTTCGGTAATACTTTCCGCTGCGTTGGGCTTTTATCCCTTCAATTTTAAGTTTGGGGGAGAGGATTTTGCGGCTTTTGAGCTTATCTGAATTCTTGTGGATGCATGTTTAGGATAGCGAGGGACAACCTATGATTTGAATTAGAGTTTTTTTGGGGACATGGTTTATATGAATGTGGAATTCGGGAGCATAGCAGAAAACTAAGAAATTTTAAAAAAAATTTACTTAGTATTAATGTCTAAAACATGCAATAAACTTATCCTGTGAGATCTTTGAAAATCTAGATTCTTGTTATGGCTTTTATAAGTTTGTTGTCACTTCGATAGGCTTAGTCTCTAGCACTAGGAGTTTATGCTTGACTGTTCCAAGAGCTAGGTGAAAAGGAAAGAAAAAAAATGTTATGCCTCAAAAAAAAAAAACAAAAGAAAAAGAATTATCTATTGAAAAGAAAGAAAGAAAGAAATATTTTTTCTTGCAAAAAGAAAAATAGAGCTAAGGGTAAAAAGAGTTACCTCCATTGTGATCAGTTAGGATCACCCAAGGATAAAATTCGGGATATGGGTCCCTGCAACGGTGTGTGAAAGCTAGTGCCCTTAGGATCATAAAATGCAAGTTTGGGGGAGAATCCCTTCAAAAAAAGAGAAAAGAATCAGGCGTCCTAGTTTTTTTATTTTGCATGATAGCTAAAATTCTGAACTGTTAGGACTCTTAGCTAGTGTAGGGGGAAGACAAATGGAAAAAGTCGTAAAACTAATCTAGGTTAGTAAAAGAACCACTAGATAAGTTTTGAGCATGCTATTCATCAATGCTAAGTTTCATTTTTGAAATTTCTTCATGAGTATGTTGTGCTTGCTTAGTCCACTTGCATGTTTTCCATATTTCCCTAAGAGTTCTAATTCATTGAGGCTAGAGCAATTCTTTGCATGTATTCTTAGAATTTATTTTGCTCGAGACAAGCAAAAGCTTAAGTTTGGGGTGTGATAGCTTGCATAAATGTTATCATTTTATCCTTAGATTTAAGAGTTTTTGTTGGATTTTATTGTGGTTTTAATGTTTAATTATGTCTAATTCTGAATTTTTGCCCCTAGGAGCTTTTGATCAATTTTTGGAGAAAACTGAGAAGAAATTGGCCCATTTTATGAAGATGTGATCATGAGAGATCAAGGTTGGGTCAAAGGGAGAATTGGAGGGCTTTAAATGGAAGACCAAAGGCCAAAAATATGGTGAGGAATGCCCAAAGTTCAGCCCAAAGCAGAGAAGCTAGAAATTCAAACCATGGGATAGCGTCGAGACGCTACCCCTTAGCGTCTCGACGCTGGGACGACTTGGCCAGTAAGACAATTACGTCATAGCGTCGCGATGTTGTGACGTCAGCGTCGCGACGCTATGACTCCTGGAGCTCAATATAAAGAGCGATTTTGGCCTCGGTTTGGATCATCAAGCAAGCATTCTCAGCATCATTTAAAGGTTCTTTGAGCCCTTTTTTTAGGAGAGGAATGAGAGTGAGTGAGAGGAGTGTTTAAATATTGTTTTTGGGCATTTTTTGGGAAGATCGGGAGCTTGTTTTGCGATGGATCACGGTGTAAGCGAGGGATTCATCGACGGTTTAGTTCCTATTCCCTATTCTTGCTCATTTATTGTCTTTACAATGTTTAGACAGGAAATTTTGATATTCATAGTGACAATGTATAGCTAAAATCCCGGCATACAGGTCTTGAATGAAGGAATAGAGTTATAATGTTATTCTGATTGCCTTATATTGTGTCCAAATTTACTAGTTATTTGTTTGGGTGTTCTTAATGCTCTATGTATTCTGGACAAATTTATAGTGAATCGATACTTAGTGGAAACTCGACGAAGAGAAACTAAGTTAGATCATAACCCATCCAACTAGGCTTAATTGCTCGTAGTGACGGCGAGATTAGTTGATTAGGCTTAGAGATCAATAATGAATCAGAACTTATTAATTAGCCCATTTAATAGCTCTAAGGACACTTAGGTTGTTAAATTGAGTTAATTATAATTAGGAGAAACCGACAGGAGAACCTATGTCATTAAAGGAGATTCTAGATATATAATTAGTCGTACACGATATTTAGTAATCAGAATAATTATTGAACTTTATTTTAGAATTCAAGACTCCGCCTCTCAATTGACTTGATCTCCCTCGTTTGTTGTTGCTTGATCAAAATTGCTTTATTGCCTTGTTTAATTTTTAGTTTCATCTTTCATCATGTTAAATTTCTTAGATAATAGGCATCCTTAGTTATTTGAGTGTTTAGATTATTACCTTGTCTGAATTTACACTTCTCCGTGTGGATACGATATTCGGTTTACTTACCGTCTCTTTAATTTATTACTTGATGACCCGTGCGCTTGCGGAAATCCAACGTCAGGGAGCTGAAGCAAGGACAAGGAGAGGGAATCAAGCGAGAAGGCATGGAGATCGTGACCGGGACGTACGTTTTCAACGGATTTGAGTTTTATCCCTTTCTTTCCCTTTTATCTAGTTGTTTTTTGATTGGAAATATAATTGCTTCTAATTACCTTGAATTAACTAAAGAATATATCGTTGTTGTGCATTAATCCAAGTATAAATTATGCACTACCAAGTAATACCTGGAGTATTCCAGGGTCGAATCCACAGGGAAGGGGCGAGTAGAGAAAATATTTCAAATTAAATCCTATTCTAATGATGTTGTGCTGGGGTAATAAAATATGGATGCGACTGGTTGAACATGCGATAAAGAAAAGCAATAATAATGCGATAGAAAGATACGATGGATGATGAGCTATCAAGACTTTCGCCGCAGCAACCACATGCGATAGATAAGATATTAATGTAGCGCATAACAATGAATCGACAGAATATTGATGCCTAAGCGAGAAATAAACATGTGATTCCCTTCCGGTATTACACATGCGATGAACTAAGAATATTCCTATTGCTTAATTCATGCGTTTAATCAGTTCTCTATATGCTTGCAAGCGGTTGAATTATCCCTAAAGCAACCCAAACACATTCATGAAATATCCTAAGCGGCTGAGCTATTCCTAACACAACCAGACTACATGTAATGCATTATCTTGCTCTACTAAGATATTTCCACATGCATTACCCTTCCGGGATTTATCATGCTACTACCTCTATCGGTTGATCAGACGGATATTAGTAATGAAAGAATTATCACATCTAAGTAGAAAACATCAATATCATTGATTCACTGCATTGCATACAAAAAATAATCTTAATGCCTCATGGGCACCTAGGCTAAGCCTTGATAAAAAGAAATTAGATCATGCTACAACATACAATAAAACATAAAACTCTAAATTAGTTCATGCTACAACATATAATAAAACAAAAGACTCTAAGAAAGACTTGGATCCTTGGATCCTTGGATGCTTTTGATTCTTCATCTCCCCCCTATTTATAAACCTTTCTTGCTTGGAGCCAAAGCATGTGTTCCTTGGAGCCAAAGCATATGTTGCTTTGAGCCAAAGCATGTCTTACTTTGAGTCAAAGCATGTGTTGCTTTGAGCCAAAGCATGTATTGCTTGGATAGAAACTTGTTGTAGCATCAACAAGCATCCCTTGCTACAGCAACAAGCTTTTCCTTGCTACAGCAACAAGCTTTCCATGCGCCAGCTGCTACAGCAACAAGCTTTCAAGCTTGTCATGCTCTAGCGCATAATTGGTCAAGCTTTTCCTGATGCAACAATAAATTAGAATTAGTGCAGTTTTATATGAATTTCAAAGATAATAATCAATATGAGCACATTAATACAAATAAATCAATATTACTGCATCTAGCATATAAATTAGTTAAAACTTGGGTATTTTCACTCTCTTGAGGCTCACAATAAGCTTAAATTAGACGCCTAATAACTTGATATTTTCAAGTTATCATTTTTATGGTTTTTCTTTCAATTAGTGTCTGTAGTTCCAAAAGTATGAGTTGCTAATTGTTTGTCTTAGGGATTGATGTAGTTGTTTAGATTGTTGGATTGATTTATGAATTGAATGTGCTTTTATTTTATTCATGCAATTATGTTTGAATACGTTTAATTAACTGGCCATTGATTGAATGATTTAGTGTTGAATCTTGCTCGGGAGAGAGGATTTAGCTTAGACCCTAATTGCATGACTTAAGTAAAATTCTAAGATCGGGAGATTTAGAATAACTTTAGAAGTTGTAAAAAGGAACTAAATTCAAAGCCTTGCATGTTAATGAACTTAGAGATATCAAGTTTATTGTATGCATGAGAATCAATTATGCTCGGGAGAGATAATTGTGATTAAAGTTTCCTTTGACTTATAAAATAATTGCACGCTAAAATTCATTCTCATTAATCAATCCTCAATCTCAAATAATGACATCAATTTCCTAAGAGTCTTTCCATTTGAATCTCCACAGTTATTTTATGTTTAAATTTTAGATTTATCTTTCTGGTTAAGTTTTGCTCTCTAAATAAAATTGGACAAGATTATTCATGATAGTTAATTCGCTAGAAAACCAATCCAATGGACGACACTCGTTAATCACGAAAACACTATATTAAAACTTAACCTATACACACTTGCGATAAGCAAAATTACACAGAATTATTAACACAATAACAATAGCAAGATTGCAAAGGTTTGAAGGGAATAAAAGAATTACTAATTTGGTTTGTGGGATAGATGAGCTGATCAAACAGCTAGGTCTCATGCTAAAACAAATGGAGCACTCTGGTGTTCAACATCGAGCTTATTGAGAATATGCTCAGCAAAGAGATATGGTTGTTGAAAAGGTATTGCAAATGAAATTTATCAAGCCCTATGATCCCTTTCCTCAATTTCCACCTGCCATTCTGAACCCGTGGTGCCCTCCATTTCCATCTATTGAATAAGAAAGATCAAGAAAATGATCAAACCCCTCAAGACGGAAAGAAGGGGAGTGTTTGTTTTGTTGTGTGTATTAAGGAAACGAACAAACGAGGAAAACCAACTTGGGAGAGTAAGGATATCTGGCCAACCATTTTCTAGCATTGTTATTGTTGTTTTGGGAAAAATAATGATAATTGATTTCTCTAAATTACATTATCTTAATTAAAAATGGTTCTTAGCCAGTGGAGGAAAGGGATGATCACCCACCTAATGCACATAACAGTAGTTCAATTTGATGTGGTTTAATGAGAATTAGATCACTAATTCTTCAGCAAAATTGATCAAATAAATTAGAAGCCAAAATGAATAGAGTTGGCATGCGTTGTAGGAGAAATTATTCGACGTCGCCAAATGAGGCCAACAGTTTGTATCATTGAATAGTGAGAGAGAAATAGTTAAAGTATCTCGATTTTATATTGTACGGTTGTTAAGGGGCAGGTAGATTTTCAAATCCCCATCCCAGACAGCTATGTTGAATAATTTTTCCAGTCTTAGATGCTAATTTTGAGATATCTAGTTTATGCTCGAATTCCACTCGAATCGTTGCTTAGATTCAAATATTATTATTTATCATTAGCATACAGACATGGTTGGAGACATGTTTGCAAGCCATTTACTTGTATTTCGTGGATCTCCAATTCTTGGTAACCAACCTCAGCTCTATTGGGTTCTCAGTTGTATTAAGTTGTTGGTTTTTTTTTTTTCTTTTACAACATGTGAGGTGTACAAGTTTTATGCCAGTTGAGCTATGTTCATATTGGTTATTAAAGTTGTTGGTTGTGCATCAAAGTTTGGTATTCAAGCGTAATCACTACAAAAATGTGTAGTGGTACAATATTTTGATGGAGTGATGGCAGGTTAATTTGATTGGTTGAAGTATATAAATGAATTTAGGTTCCGTTTGATAACCATTTGGTTTTTGGTTTTTTGTTTTTAAAAATTATGCTTGTTTTCTCTCCATTTCCTTACCATGATTTTCATTTTTGTTAAGTAGACATTTGAGTTCTTAGCTAAATTCAAAAAACAAAAACAAGTTTTCGAAAACTACTTTTTTTTTTTTTGTTTTCAAAATTTGACTTGGTTTATGAAAACATGGTAAGGATATAGATAACAAAACAAAGAAAGTTGTGGGTGAAAGTAGTGTTTATAAGCTTAATCTTCAAAAACCAAAAACCAAAAACGAAAGGTTATCAAACGGGACCTTAGCATTTAATTAAATTAGATTTGATTGTAATGAGATTGGTAGAACTTTAAAGAAATCAATAATTCAAAGAATGCAAAGAGGATCAACCATTTTATTTTTCAGTCCGAAGTAACCAAAATATGAAACTATCAAAACAAGTTGAATACTAGTAGAAAAGATCGTATATAGAATCCAATTTTCATGAAAAGTATTGATATTCAATCAATTCAAAAAAAATGACCATTTAAGAATTTTATTATATTATGATAGACCTTTGAGATCCGTTAGTACTTGTAATATCACTGGAATTTCAAGCATAATGACATCAAATTTCCCTTTATTGGTTTGACAGTTAGTTTTATGAAGAGAGATATTGAAAGTCTCAAATAGAAAAAGAATAAGTTCATTGCAATAATCATTTTCTCAAAGTTCAGTCTAAGACACTTCAATAGTATCACTCCAGTCACATGTTAGAATAGTTTGAACATCTTCTAGGTCTTTAGCATTCAAAGTAGGACCGTCCTTTAGCATGTGTGGGTTGTGATCAATCACAAGGCTCCAAATTGAAAAAGTTGCTTAACCTCAAAAAGAAAAAAAAAATCAATAGTTGACGTGTGTTGCTTGGAAACAAATAGAAGTTGACCAATTTTTTCTCTCTTATCAATTCCTTACCTTTTTTCATTTTTCTCTCCTCTTCAACCAAGAAAATCTCTTACATTGCCTCCTTTGTCAATTCTTATGGCTAAATTAAACCTCAAACCTTTTAATTTTCTCATCATCTAAGAAGTTCAATTGTAATCAATTATCCCTAAAAAAAATTACCAAATTTATGAAAAAAAAAACTTATTATCCTCATTCTAGTTTCAATCTTTATTCAATTATATTAAATTCAACTAGTAATATGTGATAAAATATCTTTTATTTTTGTAAGAATAATTGTATAATACGATAAATTTTAATATTTTACAATTTTGTATGTTATAAAATATTTTAAGGTCTCATTTTGAAAAATATCACGACCTCATGTCATTTGGGACGGGCCTGATTCAAAGTTGTCCCATCTAATAATGTTGTCATAGGTTTTCCTCTGCTCATCAATTTCTTAAATTTCTTGTGGGATTCCTTTAAATTTGTCACACCATTACTCACAAAGGCTGATTGGGATAGACCACAGTGAAGAAAGTGCTTGGGAGGCTAGTTCTTTGTGTTTGTGTTTGCACATAATTTTATTTGGAAAGTTGCATTGGCCATTTGAGTTGAAATTAGATTTGACATTTAGTAATGGCATTGGTACAATTAATCTCCTTTGTGATAGTGTTACGCATCCATTGTTTATTTAATCGGAGATGTTAGAAGTGTAAATTAATCTCTTGTTCTCGATTTGTTAGTATAAAAGCATTAATTTCAATAATGCCTAGGCTCATACATTGACTCTCAATCATCGACTCTCACAACATTTAATATCGTGTAAGTTTGTGTTAACTTCACTAGATCGTAATATACATGAAAACGCAGACGTGTACAGTCAAATAACACAAAATGAGGTCGGTAGACGTATAGTACACCATCCATGTCACATGAGTATCTTTATAGATTTACATAATGTCAGCACCTCAGCATAACATTCATTGGTAAGGTTATATGTTCATCAAATGGATACAAAGTGCAATGTTGTTTAGGCATAGTTTACATATGTACAGCAGAAATTCATTCAAGCATTACAAAACCTGGAAAATTAGCAAAGCATCCCAACCCCTTATGATCTACCTTTCCTAGTTGGTGCAACAAACCAAACAACAATCACCAGTGAAAACAAAACAAAAAACCAGAAGTCAAAGAAGTAACCTTGGCTGCCAATCTTGTCATTAACTTGTTATATAGTTCAGTGCTTCCTTCTCCTCATGCTGCAAATAGAAGAGTTTTTTTCTGGGTCCTCACTTTCTTCTTTCTCCATAAGAGTTTTCTCCACAACCCACCATCTCCCCGCTTTCTGCTCGGCACAATAGCCAAATTACCAACTGTATCTTTGTTGACTCCACTTTTATGTCCATTCCATATGAGGATTGCTTTCTGTGGATCGATTGCCTTTTCGGTATCTGATGTTGAAGTGTGATTGGCATCGACTTCTACAGGCTTTGGACATTTATAATCTCTAGGGAAGGCGTCGTCCTCGGCTAGCATTTGATCTAGCAGAGAGAACCGGTTATTTGTTGTCTTGTTGGAAACAGTTGGGGTTGAGGCCGTGTCTGTCACAGGGGTGGGGGTGGCTGTGGTGGTGGAGATGCTCGACGTTTGTGTTTCTTCGTTTGGAGTAGGGATGACCTTGTCTAAAAGTGTAGCTTCCTTGGGTGTAGCCAGAGCCTTCAACTGCTTACCGAGGTTAAGTATCGTCTCTTGGCACTCTGCTAATTTTTCGGAAGCAGTTGTTATCTCCCATTCCTGTAAAATTGTTAAATCAAATACTGCGTGATTAAATAAAATGACAAAAAAAAATCCATTTGCAAGTTGATAATTCTCTTCAACTGATTAGAGTAACAAGTAGAACTAACACATTGATCAGAAATTTCTAGATCTCTGAACCAGGAAAGATAAAACTAATATGGAACAGCCATCTATCTGTGTATACATCCAAACTATAAAACTACAGATGCAGAATTCAGTTTGCAGCAACGAAGAAGACGTTATTAGATGAAATGAACTTACGGTGCGTAGCTGCTTTTCTTCCTGACCGAGATCCGTGCTTGGATTTTGTTTCTTTGTGCTGAATAAAAAAAATATCATAGTTAAATAAATAAATTTTAAGATCAGTAATGATGTTCAATAAAAGACGATCTAATAACCACATGCGTCATAACCTATCCAATGGCACAGACAACAAAACTGTATTACATGATAATATGATTTAGCAGTCTATTTATCAGCGGATAATAATATGCAAATTACTGGAGCTATAATTAAAACAAGACAATGTCCTATAGTCAAATATGGATATAACTAACGCATCTAGTGAAGTAAATCATAGAGAATTCAGAACCTTTCCAGCTGAAGTTGCAGTTCAAGGCATGTGGCCTCCAATTCTTCAAAGCAATTGTTTTTATTGTCCAATTCCACTTCTAGAGCTGCAAACTTTCTGCGAGTCTCATTCAGTTCATTTCTAGCAGCCGTAAGCTGAGCATCTAGATCTTGATTCACCAAGTGCTGATTGACAATTTGACTTTCTACTGTTCCCTTCAATTCTTTAAGGGTTTCTAATTCCTTCTGCAAGTTGACAATTTTCTTTTCTGATTCTTGAAGTTGATTTGTCAGTGTTTCGCTTGTGCCGGTAGTAGACTGAAACTTCACTTCAAGATCTTTCTTTGCAGATTCTACACACGTTAGCTCTTCTTTCAGTATTCTATTTTCTTCTGTCAAGGTAGATTGCAGCTCTCCTGTTGTAGCATCATGGTTCCTTGGATTGGTATCCTTTTTCAACCATGAAAACTGTTCTCTAGGAACACGTGATTTATCAACATCTGAAGCATGAACAGTCGTTTCCAGATCACAGTCACTACGTGATTCATCCCAATCGAAATGCTTCTTTATGGAGTCTCTCATGCTCGAAACATCTTGAAGTGAAAAACAGTGGTTCATAATCCAATCCAAGGTGGAATTTAGTTCTTGCAAAAAGTTCTCAATACTTGCCTTTCCATTCAACAGATCATAACAATTATGCATAAACTTCTTCAAAGTAGAGTTTAGTTCAGACGTTTTCCATTGGAAAACTCGTACCATATAGCCTGTAGGTGTTTCTGAATAGAAACTACCATCCTTTCCAGAGGAAGATTTATCATCATCCGAAGATGACAAACTAATCCCTTCTACGAGCTCAATCAGTCTCGATACTGAACCACGTAGATCTACCTTGTGCTGGTTATGCTTTGAAGTGATGTTAATATCATTCGCTTCACTAGCTGAATCCATCCCTAAAGGCTTCTGCAACATGCTTCCATTATTACAAGGGAGAATAGGTTCATCACTATGATTTGCATTCTCTTTTGTATCGATAAATTTGTCAGGATTCTGGTGCTTCATTGCTGCTCGAATATCCTCCAGTATTTGTTCAGGGTCTCTTTTGGCGAGACTACTTTGGTCAAAGACCATTTTCAAGATATTTTGAAGCCAATCAGGAACTTTACCTGTTGATATATCTCTAGACATAGCGTCTAGGTATGTTAAATAGGAGCCCAGATTACTATTAGGCCTTGGGACTGTCTCCTTCGTGATTGCTTCAGGGCAGCATCCATTTAGCTCAGTTTCCAAGGACTTGGGCTTTCCATTAACTTCATTTGAAAGTATCTGAGAATTTGCAGCAGACTTTTCAACAGAGACAATAGCCAATTTTTCCATTTCAACAAAGTCATCCATCAGATCCAAATCAGAAGATCCAACTATTTTGCATGTTGTTGGTGATGCTTTCTGCTTTCCATTTTTGAAGTGCTCCAATTCTGAAATCAATGCAGAAGCCCATGATTCAGCAGAACTAACCTTATCATCACTCCCGGTGTCAGACATTGAAGCAACAGGGAGCTCAGGTAATGTTAGACTACCCTTTCCTGATTCCATGATTTTATGACCATTTGATAATTCATGGGGTGATTCAACTTGTAACAGTTTTGATGATGCACGTGTCTGCATGATTTTTGCAACTTGAAGTTCATTATTCTTTTTGTTGAGAGCTTCCTTGAGAGCACTGTTCTCTTCTTCCAAAGCTGACAGTCTGGAGGTTAGAACACTAATACGTTTGTTGGGAGTCTCTGGAGAGTTCTCTAGTGAAGAGTCCAAAGAACCTGTTGGATTCATCTGCCGTCTTCTGATCTCAAATGAATCCCTTCCTAGCATTTCAACTTCATTTTTCATCTTTACCAAGGCTGCAGGACCTGGCAACCTCTTCCGAACAAGGAGGCGCAGCCTTTGACACTCTGATTCTAGTTTTGCAATCTTTTTCACACTCTCCAAGTGTTGCTTATGTGATGCATCTGCAGTTCGTCGATTAAATTCTCTCTCCTCATTCCGAATCTCAACCTCCTTTTCAAGCACTCTAACTTCATACTTTAGTGCACCATTTTCTTTCTCTGTGGATTCTAATCTAGATACCAATGCATTAAGATCCGCCTCCACACCAGCCAACTGTCTATTTAGATTTTCAATCATCTTTTCCTTCACCAACAAAGCCTTGCTAAGTTGAGTGTTCTCACCGCTCAATTTTGAAATCCTTTTACCACTATCAGCTAACTTCTCCTCTAAAATCTTTTGGGATTTTTCAAATTCATTCGATGTCTTTGAGACAGCATCATGAATCCTCTGCTCCTGCTCTTCTCGGACAAAACGAAGCTGCTGCATGCATTCCTTTAGAGCTGCATCTAGCTGAATCACTCTCTCTTCGCCAGCAAGCCTCTTCTGTACAGCATCATTTAGTTCTTGCTTTAAGGCTGCCACTTCAGATTTTGACTTTTCCCATCCTACATTTTAGCATTTACAAAAGTGATTAGCTGTTGGAATTATAAATGCACGTTTTGTAAACCGGGCAAAATAAAACCTTTAAAAACTTGTAAAGCAGGTTAGCAGAAAAAGAGAGAACAAAGAATTACTGGCAATGGCTTCTTGTTCCATGTTTGTAAGTTTCTTCACAAGTTCATCTTTTGTCTTACACTCAGAGAGAGCTACAGAAAGTTTATTATTTGCAATCTCAAGATCTTTCTCCAACCGTGCTTTGTCTACAAGAAGTGTCTGCAAAAGGATATTAAATAAATAAGACAATAAATTATTGAGAATGCCTCATAGTCACTAAAAATGAAATTAAAAGCCATAGTAAAAAATTCAGTAAATAAATAAATAAGACAAAAATTTGTTGAGAAATTTTAATTTGATATCGTAAACATGATAATCTCCTAACCAAGAAATCGCAAATGGAAGCTTAATGAGAACGTTGTATGGACATGAAAGGCAAAATGATATCATGTACATGAACATCGTTTAGGAGACATTTGTGTGAGACATTAAGCTTATAAGTTATAGAAGATCATATCTCAGAAGACTTGCATATGCAATCATGTCCAGGTAAATCAGATATTATGGGCAGCTACAAGATTTCGAGAGAGATGAAAATGGTCAACCTGAGCATAGCTCAACTGGTTAAGACATTATATCCTCAACCAAAAGGTGAATCTCCCACCTCACCTGTTGTTGAACTCAAAGAGAGATGAAAATGATGAATGGAGAAATGCCGATACAAATAAGCCATTTCCCAAAGGGGGCTTCACAGATAAGATATAGGCCCGTCGTCCAGAAACTCATGATGTAGATCCAATTGTTAAAAATTATTATGATTATCCGGAAATTAATCTTAAAGCTGAGAGCGAGAGAGAGAGAGAAGCTTGGATAGATCCCAGAATTGTTAATATGAAATCTTATGGTCGAAGGAACAGTCATTACATCTATTAATGAAAGAAATATAGTCGTTATGAATTTTAAGCCTAAATGAAGCAACATATTAATATCACTTGCTTCATTGTCAGAAACTCTGCTTGAACAGTTGACTTTCATTCTGTAAGCAAACTGAAAAATCTCAAACAGTAAATCATATAATAGGATTCTTCAGAGATCTCATATTACTAAGTGCAGTTTCCCCACGTGATTACTTGATAATTGATAAAATCTGAGTAAGCAACTATGCAAAAAGATTACCTCTTCTTCATTCTTATTCACAGAGAGATTTACTTTATCACTTGAAACAGTAATCTTCTCTGATGATTTCTTCCTCCAAAGCCAAGTCTTCTGGTCCATCACTTTACCCACTATGTCTCAAACCCCAAAAGAGAAATCTGCAGTCACCAATAAAACGAAGATCATTAACTACCACAAGTCCAAAACAAACCCTTCAGCTTCTAAAATAAAAGAACATACTCAAACTCACAGCCTATCCATCAACAAGTGACAATGTACAAAAACAGACAAAACCCACATGACCCTTTTCCACAAGAAACCAGAGAAACACTTTCCATTTGGTCAAGAAATAAATCCCCCCCAAAAAAAATTCAAAGCTGTAGAGCCTCACTGAGGTAGTCAAACAAGTCAAACAAATTTCACATTCCAGTAGAGGTAAGTGGAAAGAGGAAAAGGGATAGAAAACCTGCAAGAGTTCAGTCAGTATTCAAACGTTTTCTCTCTCTTTCCTCACTCTTTTATCCCCTTTTCCCTTTTCTTCACTGAAAACAAACAACAGCACAGAGAACCGAAGAGGGGAAGAGAAAGAAGAGCAACAAAAAGTAGAAATGTACCTCAAAAAAGAAACCCAGATGAAAAATGCAGCAGAATCACCAAACCCATCAAAGCAAAAAAAAAGCACTAAAACCACAATCACTACAAAAACCCTTCCCCCCGGGCTTAAATGGAAAAACCCAGATTCAGAAAACAAAATTGCATGTGAAGAAGAAGAAAAAGAAGAAGAAGCGATTGAGGTTCATGAAACTCACTCACCACATTCCAATGTGGGCAAGTCCCAAAACCGGAAGAATGGCTCTGATTGTGCCGACACAAAAAGCCCTTTTAAGGGCAAAAGAGAAAAAATAAAATGGAACCACCAGAAATGGACACAGAGCAGAGAAAAAGAAGAGATAGTGAAAGTAGAGAGAAGAGCGATGAGTAAAAAGAAGAGAGAGAAAGTAGAGAGAGAGAGAGAGAGAGAGAGAGAGGGTTAGGCAAAGTGTCGGCTGTGATCTGACAGAGAGGAGGAGGAGAAGGAGGAGGCGAGTCGTTAGAAGGAAGATTGGTGGTCGTTGATGGGATTCGTTGGGGGATTTTGGCGGGTCGCTTTTGCTTTGATCCAACGGACCGCAAGAGCGGAGGTCGCAATCTTGGCCGTCTATTCTTCTTATTCTTTTCTTATTATTTTTTTATTTTATTTTACGCTATCTATATATATTATGATGATTTTTTATTGTGATCTCAATGCTCTAACTCAACTATCAATGTCAATTGTATTTACATTATGTTATGGTATTTTATATTATGTCACATTTGTTCCCTTTTTTCATTTGGGATTTTAATATTTTTTTTCATTTTCATATAAATCTTACTTGGGAATTTCAAATAAATAAATAAAGATTCTTGGTGTGTTTATGTGTAGATTGTTAATTTATATATATTGTACTTGAAGTACTCGTGCCAATTGGGATTCTCTAGGTTCCTTGCATTTTGTGTCAAATCTGAATGGTCTATTTTATATGTATAGTTTTCCTTCTTGTCTAGTGAGAAAAAAAAAATTATGTTACCATTTACGAGTTTGATCATAAACTGTGATTATGTTTATTTAGGTCTCACTTGATAACTATTTTGTTTTTTTATTTTTATATTTTTGAAAATTAAGTTGATAAATACTACCTCTACTCGTAGATTTCTATGATTTTTATGTACTTCTTACAAATGCATTAAGAATCCAAACAAAAATGAAAAGCAAGGCTCCGTTTTATAACCATTTGGTTTTTAGTTTTTGGTTTTTGAAAATTAGTTTTGTTTTCTCCTAATTCTCTTAGGATGATTTTCATCTTTGTTAAGAAGACATTTGAATTATTAGTGAATTTAAAAAGGGGACTTAGAAATTCAAAAAACCAAATTTGAAACTTTTTAAAATTAAAAGACAAAATTGGAAAGCTTTTTAAAAGTCAAAGACTCGTCAATGCAACTTAGAAAATCAAAAAACCAAATTTGCAAATTAATAATAATCACAATAAAAACATATTAGACATTTTCAAAAATAGTTTTTGTGCTTTTTAGAATGAAAAGTTGATGATATTATATTTTAAGTATTCTTTCTTAATGAAAATTATAAACTTGCATGATAAGTATCTTCAGAATAGTAAAAATGAAGTGAAATTGGATATTGGCTAAATTATAAAAAATGCCCTGAACTATGGGGTTTGTTTCAAAAATGTCCCTAAACTTTGAAAAGTTTCAAAAATACCCCTGAACTTTGAAAAATGTTTCAAAAATACCCTTGCCGTTAAATTTTGATGGAAACCTTTAAAGTTTCAGTTTCAAAAATACCCTTGAACTTTCAAAAAAATTAAAAAAATACTATTATTGAAAAATGCTTCTTAAACTTTCAAAAAAATTAAAAAAATACTATTATTGAAAAATGCTTCTTATTGTTTTCTCCTCTCACCATAAATTTTAACGGTTTCCATGAAAATTTAACGGCAAGGGTATTTTTGAAACATTTTTCAAAGTTCAAGGGTATTTTTGAAACTTTTCAAAGTTCAGGGGCATTTTTGAAACAAACCCCATAGTTTAGAGGTATTTTTTATAATTTAGCCTTGGATATTTGTTTCCATTTCTTTTTGGTGTGTTAATTTTATGGATAGTCTAAATTTTAGAACAATTAATTTTTATTAAATTACAAGTTTGGTTCTTGAATTTTTCAGGATTGTGTCAATTTGGTCCCCGAACTTTGAATGGTGTCTAATAGATCTCTCAACCTTTAATTTTGTGTCTAATAGGCCCCTAAACTTTAATGTCTAATAGGTTTTTAAACTTTTAATTTTGTTTCTAATATATCTCTAACATATTCGAGATTCTTGATAATTAATCAATCTATTATATATAAAATTGAATTTTATGTCTATTGAGACCAAATTAAAGCTTCCAATTTTGTGTCTAGTAGACATATGAATGTTAAAAAAATGGTGAATATGTCAAGGATTTATTAGACATAAAATTGAAAGTTAAAAGACATGTTGAACACAAAAGTGAAAGTTGAGAACCTATTTGACACTTTTTAAAGTTTAAGGACCAAACTGACACAACTTTGAAAGTTCGGGACTAAACTGAGCAGTTTCAGAAACAATCAGAAAGTGAGAGATAAAACTCTCTGATGCTCAGCCACTTTATTATTAAACTAATAAAGGTATTCAACTTGAGATCTCCAGAAAAGATAATTTTTTTTTTTTTGATAAAACAAAAAAGATAATTTGTTGAATCCAATCTTACTGGAACAAGATTGCATATGTTTGACCGAAGAAAAATTGAGGTATTGGACTGAAGAGGACAACCAGAAATTGCTTCAGACGAATTCGATGAAAAAGAAGTTATTGAGGAAGACATAATCGACATTAGTCAAGAACTCTGATACCATGAACAGTTTCAGAAACAATCAGAAAATGAAAGATAAAACTCTCTGATGCTCAGCCACTTTATTGATTAAACTGATAAAGGTATTTATACAAGGCATGAGTTTAAACAACTTAAACCACCACACTATAGTTTACAACAGTTAATAACAAACTAACTAACAATATATATATATATTTTCTTGAGTACATCAATAACTAATAATAATCAATAACAGTAATACACTCTATTATAAACTTGTAATTTAATCTTAATTTTTCTTTTAAAAAATATTTCAAACCACCAGCTTGTGCACTCAAATGCACCTAAATTAAAGGATGCTTTAATTAAAATGGTTAGATATGTGGTTGAAAGAAACATTAAGAAAAAGAGGGTTGAGAAAATTTTAAGGAATTCTAATTTAAGTAAAAAACTTTGTGACAAAATGTGTTATTAAAGACTTTTATTATATGCTGAGTCACCATGAATCAAGAGACAAAGACATTAACCTCTATATATATATATTTTTTTTTTCTGATGGAAAAGACATTAACCTCTATATTAGTTCATCGTGGACTACAATATTATTATGATCGTGATGTGGGTAAGTTTATATTATTGAATTTTAGTGAAGATTGAGAAATTTTAATTTGTTAGTTTTGTCAATTTATTATGATATTTGAAATTCATAATTGGGTTGTGTGAATCACTTATTATTTGAATTTAATTGAGATACTTAGGGCCTGTTTGGTAGGCAATCCAGATTTTTTTTTTATGTTTTTAGATTCACTGAATTTAGTAAATATGCGTTTGACATATGTGTTTTTTAAAACTGTTTTCGGATTCTGTGATCCAAATAGTTGAAATTCTGAAAACAACTTTTTTTTTTTTTTATGTTTTCAGTGTATCCAGATTTTGAATTTGAAAATTTTGAATGCAGAATTAAATTTAAAAAAGATAAAAACTTTAATAAATATAGTATTTCATATTATAAACTCAATTCATTTTTGTGAAATTAAAATTTGTATAATATAATGTATTATAAATTATATGATATTATAAAATAATAATTATACAAAATTTATAACATATAAAATGTTTATAAATTAATTAATAATAGTTTATATTCAACTTAATATTTAGTTGATAACTACAAATAGTTTATGGTTTATAAATATATTATCAAACGCATTTTGAACAATTTTTTAAATTGGAATCCAATTTTTGAATCTGCTACCAAACACATCTCCGAAAACATGAAATATAACTTTGTTTTCATTGAATCCCTTGTTTTCAAATTTCTGCTTTCAAATCACCTACCAAACGCACCCTTAGTTATTGTCAAAGACTCGAAAATGAAAAAATTGTACACCAGAATTGATAACTATTCAATTTTTGGTTTTCGAAAATTAATCTTATAAATGCTACTTTCACTTACTAGTTTTTTTTGTTTTGTTATCTACCTTCTTTTGATGTTTTCAAAAATTAAATCAAGTTTGGAAAATTTTCTATTTAGGAGAAAAAAATATATAATTTTTAAAAACCATGGTAAGAAATTTGGGAGAAAAAAATATATAATTTTTAAAAAATAAAAATAAAAAACCAAATAGTTATTAAACGAGTCTAAATACTTAAATTAATAAGACATTTGAGTTTGTAACAGGAGGTTTGGAGATTCCTCTGGAAGTCAGGTTTGTTAACCGTTTTTTTTTTTTTTTTAAAAATAATTCTCAGGACAAAAACATCATAAATTCAAAACAGAAATCTGCTGTTTTGATAATAAATTATTGAAATTAAATAATTGATTTTTTTTTTTGGATATAAAATAATTGAATATTTTTTTTCTTTTTCAAACTTTAAAATTAGTAGAATTATAATTCACAAATCTTGAATGGTTTTTGAGATCCATGTGATTTTAGGTAATTTTAGAATATAATAATGAACATAAGTACACAACTGCATACTTTAATTTCAGTATTTTGTTATATCATTTTTTAATAAATAACCCAATAATTACTTAATCTTTACTTTTCAATAATTGATTGCATTTGTTATAATAATGTCAGTAATTTATTGCACTTGCTTATTAATTATTGAATAAAACCAATAATTTTTTTTTATTAACTATCAAGTGTTGTTTTGAAATTTAATACTTATGAAATAAACTAACTGTTTCTTTAACTTCAAATTTTGAACTTAAATTGTGAATAAAAAATTCAATATTTTTATATGGTAGTTCAGTGATTTACAAGTTTAAATTGGTCGATAATAGACTGAACAATGATTTATTGTGTTCATTTAATTTCAATTATTTTTATTTATTTTCAATAAATTATTTAATTAAGTCTGTTATAGGTAATTTTGGACCACTCTGATGTACAAGAAATTGACGAGGACAACCCGGCACAAGCCCAGAAATAGGATCGGAAAATGGACTCTGGAGGCGAAACAGGCCAAAAGATCAGGCCAAGGTCGGAGGGACCGGGCCTTGGCCCGACCCATATGGCCGGCCTCGACCTTGGGCCGAGGCCCCGCTCTTCCTCCTCCGTTCGATCCCTGGTGCCCCCGAGTGCCCCGGTTCCACTTTGTAACGTCCCAGGCCCAGGATTCAGAATCCGGATTCGACACCTGAGCCTGGGGCGTTACAGATGTATCAGAGCGGAACCTCTCCCAGTAGGATGTGGTTCGGGGACGAACCAAGGCGGAAGCTAGTGGGCATGTAACACCCGAGTTAGGAGGGGTACATGAATGAACCGAGATCACATCCGAATGAGAGGGATCATGAGGACATGAAAGTATGTTCAAGAAAAGCTTAAAAGAATTGATAGATACTACATATACAACCAAGGTGCACCTTCCTTTTCTGTGGCTCAATCATAGGAACTTTGAAGTTAAGCGTACTTGGCTTGGAGAAGTTCTATGTTGAGTGACCTTTTGGGAATTTTCCTAGGAAGCATGTGAGTGAGGACAAAACATGCTAAAAGGACCCCGTGTTGGTTTGTGGGGACAATCTTCAATCTTAGAAGCAGTTTCAGACGAGTATGGTGACGTGGTCAGGTCGTAGGGGAATATCGGGGCCTTAGGTGTCGAATCCGGATTTCGAATCTTGGGCCTGGGGCGTTACACACTTGGTTCAACCCGAATCGCCTCCGAATGCCTAAAATTCTAAAGCAGGAACAAGTATTTAAACCCTTCTTCATCACTGAACGATATGACTCAAAGCAGCTCTATACCAAAATGATATGACAGCCCTAGCCAATTGGATCTAAGAACCCTTATGGTTATGCAAACCCCTAGATCTCAAATTCTAAAACCCCCAAATCAAGATGATTTCATCCCAAGGAAGAATATAGAACGGATTTACCTTGACGATCAAGATCAAGAGTAGAGAAAACTCGTTTCTAAACTCGAGATTCGAATCACTCCACAAGTAGTTTGATTAAAGCTACTTGAATGATCCTAGCATGCAAATCTAAACACAAAATATGCAAAGGTGCTCATGGCCATTAGGCTCAAAAGTCTTAATTCTCATTGAAATTCCATCAAAACAATTCTTCTCTCAAAGCAACAACATAGATGACTATTTATAGCCTTCAAACATAACCTATGGTCATATGAAGGGTTGTAATTTGATGTCCATCAATGCTATAATGACCACTAACTAAATAATAAGTTAGAACATTAAAAACACAACTTTAAAACTGAAAATTACAATAAAAATGCCTTAAATCCAAGATTCATCTTCCAATCAGCAAACTCTAAAGTTTGTAACCATTTTGGGTTCTTGTAACTTGATTAAGACACCTCGGTTCATATCACTGAAGAAAGGATCCCCGAATTCTATTCTCTGATTCTTCTCTTGCTCCTACTCTTTTGCTTGCCCATCGTTCTGCTTACTGACTTAAGCATCGGAGGCGTGTGGCAAGCACCACACCGGTGTGCAGGTTTTACTGTCTTGCAGGCCACGTTTTCCCCCACTCATACAAATTTATCGTTGGTGGCACTTGTGAAGGTTAGGTGAGTTCCTCCTGTCCAGATTTTGCCATCAACAAAGTCTATATTAAAAAAATAATATATATATATATATATATATATATACTCGCCTTATTTAATTTTCTAATCTCTCAATTACAATAAATTTCAGAACTTAATTTCAATGCCAATTTAATTTAATAATCCTTAAACCATGTTTAAAGTTTTTGTTTAACCACTTATGTAGAACAAAATTGGTCATTATCTAATATTTAGTTAATTTAAATATTTTAGTGTACAGACATCAAATATATTTTGATTTTTTTTATAATAGGTAGAGGTAGGGGGATTTGAACCAGAGACCTTATGGTTGTTAGTAAATTTTTTGCCAGCTATATTCATGTTATTATTATTTTTTTTAAACTTATGCATAATGTTTATAAGTTTTGATTTGAAAAATTTTGATTTGAAATGTGAGAGTTGTTAAATTGCAATTTATACACAATGTTTATAAGTAGTTTTTTTTAATAAAATAATGGAAAAAATACACTTTTGATCCCTGAGGTTTGGGTTAAGTGACACTTTGGTCCCTGAGTTTTCAAACTCAACAAAAATACCCCTGAGGTTTGAGATAAGGAGCACTTTGGTCCCTGCCGTCAAATTTTCTGTTAACTTTTAACGGTTGCTGACGTGGCACTATTATTTTAATATAAAAAATTATTTTTTTTTATTTTTTTAAATAAAAAATATTAAAAAAATAAAATATTAATATTTAATTATTTTTTTTTTATTCTTTCTCTCTTTCTCTCTCATCTTCTTCTCCATCGTCCTTCTTCTCCATCTTTTCCCTCCTCCTCTTCTTCTTCCTAAGTCCGGCGACCGGCGGCCACCACTCGCCGCCGCCGCCGCCGGCGACTGAATTTTTTTTTTTTTCTTCTTTCTTCTTCTTCCCTTCTTTCTTCTTCTCTTCTTTTTCTTCAATGTTTTTTTTTAAAAAAAAAAATAAAAAATGAGAAAAGGGAGGGAGGAGGTCCCTCCTCCGTTTCCGGCGCCGGAGACGGAGGAGGGAGGTCCCTCCTCCCTCCCTTTTCTCATTTTTTATTTTTTTTTTTTAAAAAAAACATTGAAGAAAAAGAAGAGAAGAAGAAAGAAGGGAAGAAGAAGAAAGAAGAAGAAGAAAGAAGAAAAAAAAAAAATTCAGTCGCCGGCGGCCGGCGGCGGCGGCGGCGAGTGGTGGCCGCCGGTTGCCGGACTTAGGAAGAAGAAGAGGAGGAGGGAAAAGATGGAGAAGAAGGAAGATGGAGAAGAATATGAAAGAGAAAGAGAGAAAGAATAAAAAAAATAATTAAATATTTTTATTTTTATTTTTTTAATATTTTTTATTTAAAAAAATAAAAAAAATAATTTTTTATATTAAAATAATAGTGCCACGTCAGCAACCGTGAAAAGTTAACAGAAAATTTGACGGCAGGGACCAAAGTGCTCCTTATCTCAAACCTCAGGAGTATTTTTGTTGAGTTTGAAAACTCAGGGACCAAAGTGTCACTTAACCCAAACCTCAGGGACCAAAAGTGTATTTTTCCCTAAAATAATTAACCTTATTAGGGCCATAAGAAAGTAAGTCAACTACGTCATAGAAAAGAAGTTTTTTTTTTTAAAAAAAAGTCACAAAAAAGACGAAAAGACCCAACAATTCTATGTGGATAGGAAAAATGCATTTCAAATCAAATATATCAATCTGCTCATTCTTTTTATATCTAACCCGCTTATTCTCTTGTGTCATATTATCACTCATTAGTCTAAGCGGGTGTTTGGTCCAAGTAGTTTGAGTTATGAAATCTGGAATTGTTTTGGCTTCTAAGTTGGAGTAGAAATTAATAAGTTCAAAAATCCAACATAAAATGTTGAAATATGAGTCAATAAGTTTGTGGGACCCACAATAGGGTATTGTAATTGGTTAATAAGTCTGTGGTGGACCCCACAATTAGGAGTCGTATGTCCTTGGACCAAGCAATAAATAATAATATTGATGGTAGATTTATTAGAATAAAAATCGAAAAGTTTAGAAATAAAATAGACATTTATGTGTACCTAACTTTTTCTATTATATTATTGCTCTAATTTTGCAAAATCTTTTTGTACAAAAAGAAAAGGATATTGTTTGGATGAGACAAAAGATAGGACGTTTTCTGCATTCTTATGTTAGACAGTGTCCCATCCCATGCCCTCATTTTACAATATCACAAACAAGATTCTCGATTTAAAAAAATATAGAAAAAAAATTCCCAAGAGGTCTTACATTAAATTACTTTTATTTTTTATTTTCATTATTATATTAAATATATTTCATGAATATACATATTTACAAGGAATAATAATAATAAATAATAAATATAGTTTTGACATCTTAAGTTAACTCATATTTTCTTATTTGGTTTTGCCTAAAAGTTTAAAAATTATATTTTAATATTTTAATATATCAAGTTCTAATAAATTTTAGATTCAATCATTATTGCGAAAATTTATAACCAAAAAGAAAAAAAATGGTATGAATCATTTTCGTGTTGTTTGACTTTTATGATACCAACGCTCAATTTTTTAATAGGATTTCCTTTTAATCTTTCAACTTCCATCTTTTTTTTCCCTCTATTTTTAAGCAAGGCATATATGTCATATTCATACTTCCATCTTTACGTCATGAACTATTAATTATATTTAGACGTTGATTGATGATATATCAAATTCTTTTGACTCAAATTATAAGTGTGTTAAGAATACAAACATACTTCTACATCGAGTAAAGGTAAGGAAGAACTATGATATATAAATAAAAGTAAACATAGTCCTTGAACTCCAAGATTGTGTCCAATACTTTCTTGAGCTTTAAAAATTATTTAATAAATCCATAACTCTCAATATTTTGTGTCTAATTAGGTCTTCATTATTTGATATATATTTTTTAAATTCGCTGACTTATTAGACTAAATTTGAATTTTGTGGCTAATAAGTTCGTGGATTAGAAAAAAATGTCTAATTGGTTAGAGATCCCTATTAAATACAAAATTGAAAGTTCTAAAGTATACTTATTAGATATTCTTAAACTTTAATGACCTATTAGGCACATACTTGAAGGGATCTACTAGACTCTTTATTCAAAGGTTAAAAAATCTATTCGACACAATCCTAAAAGTTTAGGAATTAAATCAGTAATGTCAACAAAAAACTTGGAAACAGGAAATTAAGGGCTCGTTTGGTAACGTTCTCGTTTCTTGTTTCCGTTTCTTCATTTTTAATAAAGAAAAATAGAATTTCATGACCCTAACACCTATACATCCAATAATAATAAACCTATATTCTTATTTATGTTTGGAAAAAATTGGAAACAAGAACAAAAAAAGAGAAACTAGTTTTAGTTGTTCCCAAAAGTTCTATACAAATTTTAATTTTGGGAGTGTTTCTAAAAAATGAGAAACAAGAAACATACATAGTTATTAAATGCTTAGATTTCTTAATAAAATTAGAAACAAGAAACGAGAACGTTACCAAACGGGCCTTAAAAGGAAAAAAAAAAAAAGAAAAGAAAAAAAAAAGTAGAGGACTTTAATTAAAGTGAGAAAAAGGAAGAAAGGAGGAATTCGTGGGGATTTGGTGAATAGTCATTGGTTAGTATTTTGGCATCGTCTCTTGAGCTTTCCTTTTAATGATGGTAATGAGAATAATAAAATGATTAAGAAAATTAATTAGGGGTTTAATTTGATTGGTGGACCCTCATTTTCTCAGTTTAATTTATGGTTGTTTAGCTTAAAGTGTCACCTAAATCCCCAATAACTTGCATTATTTCCCATTCTTGTCTTTCATTATACTCTTTCTCTTTGCTTTTCTTTAATCAATCACTCTTTTTTGCATTAGATGCTCTGTGTTATCTCAAGTTTTTTTTTTCTTTGAGATTCTCTATTTATTTATTTGGTTGGTAATGGACATTGATGCTTATTGTATGAGCTAATCTAAGTCTCGTGGCCCCACAACTTGGAACTTCACAAATCGAGCATTTTTTTAGGCATGTACAAAGTAGTGAAGATTACTATCTGCACCTAGCTTAATACATTACTGTTAGAACCAACCGCTCAAGATACACCCCTATTCGTGTTGGTTAAGATCTTTTAGACTCTGAGGCAATGACATGAAACATGCCTTTCGACCTTCTCCCTAGTCGACCACATAACTTGACATGATTAAAAACACTTTTTTTAAAGTAAAAAAAACATGTTTGTTTTCAAAATTATCATGTTTGAGAGAAATACAAAAATATTTTTGAGAAAAGTCAAAAGCATGCACTTGAAAGTATAGTGTGTAATAAATTAACACTTCTATAGTGCATGATAGCAAAGCACTTCAAAAATATTTTAAAGAGTGCCAAACCAAACATCAAAGTGATTTATTATCAAAAACTTGCCATGAAAGTAACTTGACTTAAAACATTTATTCTAGTAACTAAGGTAGAGTAAAGAAAGAAGAAGAAAAAAAGGTTCATCTTAAATCAAAATACTATTTAAAGAAAAGTTAAGGTCCCATTTGATAACCATTTGGTTTTTGGTTTTTGGTTTTTGAAAATTAAGCTTATAAACACTACTTTCACCTACAAGTTTCTTTGTTTTTCTAATACCATTCTTTCCATGTTTTTAAAAACAAAGTCAATTTTTGAAAACCAAAAAAAGTAGTTTTCAAAAAGTAGTTTTTGTTTTTGGAATTTGGCTAGGAATTCAAAATGTATCTCTGAAAATGATGAAAACTATGGTAGGAAAATTGAGAGAAAATAAGCCTAATTTTCAAAAACCAAAAACCAAAAACCAAATGGTTATCAAACAGGGCCTAAAATTTTATAGTTTCCCAGTCCCTCCTTATAAAAGCACTCCCAAAATTTAGAAGCGAGAAAACAAAAACTAAGAAACAAACTTATCATTTCAACCTTATTTATAATATCCAAAGACTTCACTTGAACATAGAAGAGAATATATTAAATTGGAAAATGAATGTAAAAGGAGTCATAGAGAAAATAATATAATAGGATCCCTAAAATCAAGCTAGGCCCCATTGGTAGGCTATACAAATTAAAGCAAAGCACCATGGGGTGGCATTTATAGCAATGGGACAATGATTGATTATGACAGTGCTTGTGTCCACTTCAATTGATTAATTAATATATTAACTTCAATGTGCCCACCAACACTTCTACAACTAATTTTGCATAGTGGTTAGCACACAAGTTTCTTGATTATTTATTAATCAATTTCATGACAATTAAACCATTTTTATTTCTCATTTTCAATTTTTGAGCAAATGGGTTTGGTCGATATTGTTCGTGTTTAAAAATGTACTCTGGATCGTTTTGGTGACTTATAAAATAAATTGGTGGTATAAAGAGATATGAAAAGTTGTATAGATTTATTAGGTTTGATGTTTGTTTGAAGTGACTTAAATAGGTGAGATGTGTGATTGATGGCAAATGAGGAGAGGAAATTATACCAATTTTAGCTATTAATGAGAGATTGTGATACCAAATCAAATAATAGTTATACCATTTTTTTAAAAAGAGTTTAGGTTGAGTTGGAACTTGTTGAATTATATCGGAGTTATAAGGATTGCTTAGTCAATGATATTGTACTCTAAATGAGCTTGTGATTAAATAAATCTCGAGTCAAGATGGTTTTGGGTAAGAAGTGCCTCAATCACATATTCAATAGATCTTGACTAGCACTTTTTGAAATTGTAGACAATAATTTGACTTTCATTATTTAAATAAGAGTCATCTTAATATTGATATTGATTATAATAAATCTAGAAAACAATACAAAATACGACGGAGATCTTTCAAATTTCTTGTAGAGATATGATTGATTTTAAATCTTTGAAAGTGAGATGCTTTGTGGGAGATTTTTTTATTTTATTCACGAGTTGAATTTGTATAAATCAATTAAAAAAACTAAGCCTATATTTAATATATGAGTTTGCATTTCATCCCACAAATTATATATAAACCCAAATTAAATTAATCAACACTTATGAAATTTACATTTTATAATACATAGGTTTAAAATGTAGGTTTGAATAACTTAAATTTCTATATCTCATTTCTTTCCGTATAGAAAATTATACAAACTTGAGCTTTTTCAACTTCAAGATACAGAATTCCGTGTGCTTATCAAAACAGTAAACTAGATCATATATCTCTTAGAGGTCTTTAAATGAGGTTAAACGCACTTCTTAGTTTGATTGAAATTAGAGTTTCATTTACATATTTGGAAAAAGACTCATGATTTTGAAAGGAATCTCTATGATATGATACAAACTGCCTTGTTAATTTTTGCACTTAGATTGACCTTTGGGTCAATACATGTCCAAAATTTTTACTTTGGTTCAGATTAACCTAATTTCTTGTCGAATGAACTTTTCAAAATGAAATTCAAAGTATGATTGTTTCTTACGGATCCATTTCAAGCACTAGACATATGATATTTATTTATTTTATTTTATTTTGAGAAAATCATATGATATTTAGTTTAAATGGACTTCATCACAATATAAAATAAATGTATAATTCCATATTCTTTATCAAGCTAGATTTTTAAACATTTTGTTGACAAATTCATATTTTAATGTCTTGCTATTAAAAAAGTAAAAGAATATAATTATAATATAGTTATTGGAAGATATATAGGTTTTATTGAAACATGTCCTCACATCTTGGACAAACTAAAAAAGGTATATACATGAAAGATGATATTTTATACTTAATATAACAAAGAAGAAATTGATGAATTCAAAAAGATAAAAAACAAAAAAACAAAGAAACAAAGAAAATGTTAATTAATAAGTTTATTAATAAAATGAAAAATAATGACAAAATAATTTCCAAATAAATCATTAAATGAATAATAATAATAATCACAATAACAAAATAATAATAATATATAACTTACGTGGATTTGGAGAAAGAGAAGACTTTTTTCTTACTCAAATATATATAGCAATTATAGTAAAATAAATAAGTTATGTTATTCAATTTGAATATGTACCATTGTACCCCACGTGATGATGAGGAGAGCCCCACATCAATTTATGCGGTGTTATAAGTTATAACTTATAAAATCATTTATTAAAAAAAAAAAAAAACTTATAAAATCATTAATTTTTTTTTTTAAATAAAATCATTAAATTTTTACAACAACCATTGTCCCCCTTCAATATTTAAATTTTTTACACATAATATGTACCTATACATATACAAATATATATGTGTGTGTTGAATTTGTAATTTAATTAACTATCAAATAATGTTTTTCAGAAAAATAAAAATTAACTATCAAATAATGACAAAATAATTTCCAAATATATATATATATATATATATATAAACAATTAAATACTAAATATGTCTAACTTTTTAGACTTTATAAGTAAATGTTGAATTTGTAATTTAATTAACTATTAAATGAATAGATATTATGTGGAAGTCCAAATATATTTAATGTTTAATTGTTTTTTAAAATCAACTATATTCCTAAAGGTCCCGTTTGATAACCATTTGGTTTTTGGTTTTTAGCTTTTGAAAATTATATGCTTGCTTCATCTTCCAATTTCTTACCATGATTTTCACTTTTGTTAAGCACACATTTGAAAATTTAACCAAATTCTAAAAAAAAAAAATGTTTTTGAAAACTTTTTTTTTTTTAGTTTTTAAAACTTGACTTGATTTTTTAAAACATGGGAAGAGGGTAGATAACAAAACAAAGAAACTTATGGATGATACTAGTGTTTATAGGCTTAATTTTTCAAAAACTAAAAATAAAAAACCAAATGGTTATCAAATGTGACCTAAGTTTTTTGTTTTTTGTTTTTGAAAATTAAGCTTATACACACTTACTTTCACCTATAAGTTTGTTTGTTTTAGTATATACCTTCTCCCTTGTTTTTTAAAACTAAGTCAATTTTAAAAAAAAAAAAAATTAAAAAATGTTATAAAACGTGAAAAGCAATAAAACGACTAAGAGAGAATTTGAGAGAGCAAAGTAGAGAGAAAAGAAAGCTAATGCTTTTTCATTCAAGTGTGTTTTTTCCATACCTCATACAACCCCTATTTATACTAATGCAATGGGGTAGGTTACAAGCTTCAAAATACTCAAAATAGAAGTGGGTGAGAGTCTCTTGGCTATTCCTAAGGGATTGGGAGAGTCATGGGGAAGAATGGCTACAATTATGGGTTGACTAAGACTAATGGAGCAATATATATCTACTATATACCACGGTATATTTACAACAGATATCTAATATATACCAAGATATATTTACAACACTCCCCCTTAGATATCCATTGTATATAAAATATATGCCTCGTTAAAACCTTACTGGGAAAAACCCAATGGGAAAAAACCCTAGTGAAGGAAAAAGAGTACATTATATTTATATACATTAACAACTGCCTCATTAAAAACCTTGCTAGGAAAACCCAGTGGGAAAAAACCATAGCGAAGGGAAAAAGAGTGCAGTGTATTTACTCCCCCTCATGAAAACATCATTTGAGATCTCTGAGTCGTCGCATTCCAATGTTGTGCACCAACTTCTCGAAGGTTGCAGTAGGTAATGCCTTCGTAAATAAGTCTGCCAAGTTGTCTTTTGAAGAAATTTGTTGAACAATGATATCGTCATTTTCTTCAAGATCATGAGTGTAGAAGAGCTTTGGTGAGATGTGCTTTGTTCTATCTCCTTTAATGTATCCTTCTTTGATTTGGGCTATGCATGTTGTATTGTCTTCATATAACGTTGTTGGACAACCTTTGTTAGAGGACAATCCGCATGTTTCACAAATGTGTTGAGTCATTGATCTTAGCCATACACATTCTCGACTAGCCTCATGAATTGCCAGGATCTCAGCATGGTTTGAGGAAGTAGCTGTTATTGTTTGCTTCATAGATCGCCATGATATAGCAGTTCCTCCATATGTAAATAAATAACCTGTTTGAGATCTAGCTTTATGTGGGTCAGATAAATAACCTGCATCTGCATAACCAACTAGATCAAAGTTTGATTTATTAGAATAAAATAAACCCATATCAATTGTCCCTCGAAGATAACGGAGGATGTGTTTAACTCCATTCCAATGTCTTTTTGTTGGAGAAGAACTATATCTAGCTAATAAATTTACTGAAAATGCTATATCAGGTCGTGTATTATTAGCAAGATACATAAGTGCACCAATTGCACTAAGATATGGTACTTCTGGACCAAGAAGCTCTTCATTATCTTCTCGAGGTCGGAAGATGTCTTTTTTTACATCGAGTGAACGAACTACCATTGGAATGTACAATGGATGTGCTTTGTCCATGTAAAATCTCTTTAATATCTTTTCTGTATAAGTTGATTGATGAATAAATATTCCATCTGTTAGATGTTCAATTTGTAAGCCAAGGCAAAACTTTGTTTTCCCGAGATCTTTCATCTCAAATTCTTTCTTAAGATATTCTATTGCCTTTGGAAGCTCTTCAGGAGTTCCAATTATATTCAAATCATCAACATATACAGTAATAATGGCAAATCCTGACTGTGATTTCTTTATAAAAACACATGGACAAATTGGGTTATTTTGATACCCTTCTTTCAATAAATATTCACTCAGGCGATTATACCACATTCGTCCTGATTGTTTTAATCCATATAAAGATCTCTGTAATTTGGTCGAATATAATTCTCTAGGATTTGAATTATATGAGTCTGGTATTTTTAATCCTTCAGGGATTTTCATATAAATATCATTATCAAGAGATCCATATAAATATGCTGTAACTACATCCATGAGATGCATGTCAAGCTTTTTATACACAGTCAGGCCAATTAAATATCTCAATGTTATTGCATCCACCACAGGAGAATATGTCTCCTCATAATCAATACCAGCCCTTTGCGAGAATCCTTGTGCAACAAGTCTCGCTTTATATCTTGTGACCTCATTCTTTTCATTTCTTTTTCTTACAAATACCCATTTGTATCCCACAGGCTTGACATCTTCTGGTGTCTGGACTACTGGTCCAAAAACCT